>OY997264.1:55493761-56693761 GCA_963921465.1 Triticum timopheevii | reverse complement strand
GAGGGGAGAGTATTGTCCACGTACACTCGTAGACCGAAAGCGGAAGCGTTAGAACAACGCGTTTGATGTAGTCGTACGTCTTCACGGCCCGACCGATCAAGCACCGAAACTACGGCACCTCGGAGTTCTAGCACACGTTCAGCTCGATGACGATCCCGGACTCCGATCCAGCAGGGTGTCGGGGAAGAGTTCCGTCGGCACGACGGCATGGTGACGATCTTGATGTTCTACCGTCGCAGGACTTCGCCTAAGCACCGCTACAATATTTATCGAGGACTATGGTGGAGGAGGGCACCGCACACGGCTAAGAGATCAAGAGATCAATTGTTGTGTCTAGAGGTGCCCCCCTGCCCCCGTATATAAAGGAGCCAAGGGGGAGGGGGCGGCCGGCCAAGGAGAGAGCGCCAAGGGGGAGTCCTACTCCCACCGGGAGTAGGACTCCCTTCTTTCCTAGTTGGAGTAGGAGAAGGGGGGAAGGAGGAGGGAGAGAGGAAGGAAAGGGGGGGGGCGCCGCCCCCCTCTCCTTGTCCTATTCGGACTAGGGGGGAGGGGGCGCGGCCCACCCCTTGCCTCCTCTCTTCCTCTCCACTAGGGCCCATGTAGGCCCATTAAGCCCCCGGGGGGCTCCGGTAACCTCCCGGTACTCCGGTAAAATCCCGATTTCACCCGGAACACGTCCGATATCCAAATATAGGCTTCCAATATATCAATCTTCATGTCTCGACCATTTCGAGACTCCTCGACATGTCCGTAATCTTATCCGGGACTCCGAACAAACTTCGGTGCATCAAAACTCATAAACTAATAATATAACTGTCATCGAAACCTTAAGCGTGCGGACCCTACGGGTTCGAGAACTATGTAGACATGACCTAGAACTGTTTCCGGTCAATAACCAATAGCCCTACATATTCTACGAAGATCTTTATCGGTCAAACCGCATAACAACATACGTTGTTTCCTTTGTCATCGGTATGTTACTTGCCCGAGATTCGATCGTCGGTATCCAATACCTAGTTCAACCTCGTTACCGGCAAGTCTCTTTACTCGTTACGTAATGCATCATTCCGTAACTAACTCATTAGCTACATTGCTTGCAAGGCTTATAGTGATGTGCATTACCGAGAGGGCCCAGCGATACCTCTCCAACAATCGGAGTGACAAAACCTAATCTCGAAATACGCCAACTCAACATGTACCTTTGGAGACACCTGTAGAGCTCCTTTATAATCACCCAGTTACGTTGTGACATTTGGTAGCACACAAAGTGTTCCTCCGGTAAACGGGAGTTGCATAATCTCATAGTTATAGGAACTTGTATAAGTCATGAAGAAACAAATAGCAACATACTAAACGATCAAGTGCTAAGCTAACGGAATGGGTCAAGTCAATCACATCAATCTTCTAATGATGTGATCCCGTTAATCAAATGACAACACATGTCTATGGTTAGGAAACATAACCATCTTTGATTAATGAGCTAGTCAAGTAGAGGCATACTAGTGACATTAAGTTTGTCTATGTATTCACACATGTATCATGTTTCCGGTTAATACAACTATAGCATGAATAATGAACATTTATCATGATATGAAGAAATAAATAATAACTTTATTTTTGCCTCTAGGGCATATTTCCTTCAGTCTCCCACTTGCACTAGAGTCAATAATCTAGATTACACAGCAATGGTTCTAACACCCATGGAGTCTTGGTGTTGATCATCGTTTGCTCGTGGAAGAGGCTTAGTCAACGGGTCTGCAACATTCAGATCCGTATGTATCTTGCAAATCTCTATGTCTCCCACCTGGACTTGGTCCCAGATGGAATTGAAGCGTCTCTTGATGTGCTTGGTCCTCTTGTGAAATCTGGATTCCTTTGCCAAGGCAATTGCACCAATATTGTCACAGAAGATCTTCATTGGTCCCGATGCACTAGGTATGACACCTAGATCGGAAATGAACTCCTTCATCCAGACTCCTTCATTTGCTGCTTCCGAAGCAGCTATGTACTCCGCTTCACATGTAGATCCCGCCATGACGCTTTGTTTAGAACTGCACCAACTGACAGCTCCACCGTTCAATATAAACACATATCCAGTTTGTGATTTAGAATGGTCCGGATCAGTGTCAAAGCTTGCATCGACGTAACCATTTATGACTAGCTCTTTGTCACCTCCATAAACGAGAAACATATCCTTAGTCCTTTTCAGGTATTTCAGGATATTCTTGACCGCTGTCCAGTGATCCACTCCTGGATTACTTTGGTACCTACCTGCCAAGCTTATTGCTAAGCATACGTCAGGTCTGGTACACAGCATTGCATACATGATAGAGCCTATGGCTGAAGCATAGGGAACATCTTTCATTTTCTCTCTATCTTCTGTTGTGGTCGGGCATTGAGTCTGACTCAACTTCACACCTTGTAATACAGGTAAGAACCCTTTTTTTGCCTGATCCATTTTGAACTTTTTCAAAACTCTATCAAGGTACGTGCTTTCTGAAAGTCCAATTAAGCGTCTTGATCTATCTCTATAGATCTTGATGCCCAATATGTAAGCAGCTTCACCGAGGTCTTTCATCGAAAAACTTTTATTCAAGTATCCCTTTATGCTATCCAGAAATTCTATATCATTTCCAACTAACAATATGTCATCCACATATAATATCAGAAATGCTACAGAGCTCCCGCTCACTTTCTTGTAAATACAGGCTTCTCCAAAAGTCTGTATAAAACCATATGCTTTGATCACACTATCAAAGCATTTATTCCAACTCCGAGATGCTTGCACCAGTCCATAAATGGATCGCTGGAGCTTGCACACTTTGTTAGCACCTTTTGGATCGACAAAACCTTCCGGCTACATCATATACAACTCTTCTTCCAGAAATCCATTCAGGAATGCAGTTTTGACATCCATTTGCCAAATTTCATAATCATAAAATGCGGCAATTGCTAACATGATTCGGACAGACTTAAGCATCGCTACGGGTGAGAAAGTCTCATCGTAGTCAACCCCTTGAACTTGTCGAAGACCTTTCGCAACAAGTCGAGCTTTGTAGACAGTTATATTACCATCAGCGTCAGTCTTCTTCTTGAAGATCCATTTATTCTCGATGGCTTGCCGATCATCGGGCAAGTCAACCAAAGTCCATACTTTGTTCTCATACATGGATCCCATCTCAGATTTCATGGCCTCAAGCCATTTTGCGGAATCTGGGCTCATCATCGCTTCCTCATAGTTCGTAGGTTCGCCATGGTCAAGTAACATGACTTCCAGAATAGGATTACCATACCACTCTGATGCGGATCTTACTCTGGTAGACCTACGAGGTTCGGTAGTAACTTGATCTGAAGTTTCATGATCAATATAATTAGCTTCCTCACTGATTGGTGTAGTTGTCACAGGAACCGGTTCTTGTGATGAACTACTTTCCAATAACGGAGCAGGTACAGTTACCTCATCAAGTTCTACCTTCCTCCCACTCACTTCTTTCGAGAGAAACTCCTTCTATAGAAAGGATCCGAATTTAGTAACAAAAATCTTGCCCTCAGATTTGTGATAGAAGGTGTACCCAATAGTTTCTTTTGGGTAACCTATGAAGACACATTTCTCCGATTTGGGTTCAAGCTTATCTGGCTGAAATTTCTTCACATAAGCATCGCAGCCCCAAATTTAAGAAACGACAACTTTGGTTTCTTGCCAAACCATAGTTCATAAGGCGTCGTCTCAACGGATTTTGATGGTGCCCTATTTAACGTGAATGCGGCCGTCTCTAAACCATAACCCCAGAACGATAGCGGTAAATCAGTAAGAGACATCATAGAACGCACCATATCTAGTAAAGTACGATTATGACGTTCGGACACACCATTTCGTTGTGGTGTTCCGGGTGGCGTGAGTTGCGAAACTATTCCGCATTTCTTCAAATGTAAACCAAACTCGTAACTCAAATATTCTCCTCCTCGATCAGATCGTAGAAATTTTATTTCCTTGTTACGATGATTTTCCACTTCACTTTAAAATTCTTTGAACTTTTCAAATGTTTCAGACTTGTGTTTCATCAAGTAGATATACCCATATCTGCTCAAATCATCTGTGAAGGTGAGAAAATAACGATACCCGCCGCGAGCCTCAATATTCAATGGACCACATACATCAGTATGTATGATTTCCAACAAATCAGTTGATCGCTCCATAGTTCCGGAGAACGGCGTTTTAGTCATCTTGCCCATGAGGCACGGTTCGCAAGTACCAAGTGATTCATAATCAAGTGATTTCAGAAGTCCATCAGTATGGAGTTTCTTCATGCGCTTTACACCGATATGACCCAAACGGCAGTGCCACAAATAAGTTGCACTGTCATTATCAACTCTGCATCTTTTGGCTTCAACATTATGAATATGTGTATCACTACTATCGAGATTTAACAAAAATAGACCACTCTTCAAGGGTGCATGACCATAAAAGATATTACTCAGGTAAATAGAACAACCATTATTCTCTGATTTAAATGAATAACCGTCTCGCATCAAACAAGATCCAGATATAATGTTCATGCTTAACGCTGGCACCAAATAACAATTATTTAGGTCTAAAACTAATCCCGATGGTAGATGTAGAGGTAGCGCGCCGACCGCGATCACATCGACTTTGGAACCATTTCCCACGCGCATCGTCACCTCGTCCTTAGCCAATCTTCGCTTAATCCGTAGTCCCTGTTTCAAGTTGCAAATATTAGCAACATAACCAATATCAAATACCCAGGTGCTACTGCGAGCATTAGTAAGGTACACATCAATAACATGTATATCACATATACCTTTGTTCACTTTGCCATCCTTCTTATCCGCCAAATACTTGGGGCAGTTCCGCTTTCAGTGTCTAGTCTGCTTGCAGTAGAAGCACTTAGTCTCAGGCTTAGGTCCAGACTTGGGTTTCTTCTCTTGAGCAGCAACTTGTTTATTGTTCTTCTTGAAGTTCCCCTTCTTCTTCACTTTGCCCTTTTTCTTGAAACTGGTGGTCTTATTGACCATCAACACTTGATGCTCCTTCTTGATTTCTACCTCCGCAGCTTTTAGCATTGCGAAGAGCTCGGGAATAGTCTTGTCCACCCCTTGCATATTATAGTTCATCACGAAGCTCTTGTAGCTTGGTGGCAGTGATTGAAGAATTCTGTCAATGACTCTATCATCAGGAAGATTACCTCCCAGTTGAATCAAGTGATTATTATACCCAGACATTTTGAGTATGTGTTCACGGACAGAACTATTCTCCTCCATCTTACAGCTATAGAACTTATTGGAGACTTCATATCTCTCAATCCGGGCATTTGCTTGAAATATTAACTTCAACTCCTGAAACATCTCATATGCTCCATGACGTTCAAAACGTCGTTGAAGACCCGGTTCCAAGCCGTAAAGCATGGCACACTGAACTATCGAGTAGTCATTAGCTTTGCTCTGCCAGACGTTCTTAACGTCGTCAGTTGCATCTGCTGCAGGCCTAGCACCCAGCGGTGCTTCCAGGACGTAATTCTTCTGTGCAACAATGAGGATAATCCTCAAGTTACGGACCCAGTCCGTGTAATTGCTACCATCATCTTTCAACTTAGCTTTATCAAGGAACGCATTAAAATTCAACGGAACAACAGCACGAGCCATCTATCTACAACAAACATAGACAAGCAAAATACTATCAGGTACTAAGTTCATGATAAATTTAAGTTCAATTAATCATATTACTAAAGAACTCCCACTTAGACAGACATCTCTCTAGTCATCTAAGTGATCACGTGATCTAAATCAACTAAACCATGTCCGATCATCACGTGAGATGGAGTAGTTTCAATGGTGAACATCACTATGTTGATCATATCTACTATATGATTCACGTTCGACCTTTCGTTCTCCGTGTTCCGAGGCCATATCTGTATATGCTAGGCTCATCAAGTTTAACCTGAGTATTTCGCGTGTGCAACTATTTTGCACCCGTTGCATTTGAACATAGAGCCTATCACACCCGATGATCACGTGGTGTCTCAGCACAAAGAACTTTCGCAACGGTGCATACTCAGGGATAACACTTCTTGATAATTTAGTGAGAGATCATCTTAAAATGCTACCGTCAATCAAAGTAAGATAAGATGCATAAAGGATAAACATCACATGCAATCAATATAAGTGATATGATATGGTCATCATCATCTTGTGCTTGTGATCTCCATCTCCGAAGCACCGTCGTGATCACCATCGTCACCGGCGCGACACCTTGATCTCCATCGTAGCATCGTTGTCATTACGCCATCTATTGCTTCTACGACTATCGCCACTGCTTAGTGATAAAGTAAAGCAATTACAGGGCATTTGCATTTCATACAATAAAGCGACAACCATATGGCTCCTGCCAGTTGCCGATACCTCGGTTACAAAACATGATCATCTCATACAATAAAATATAGCATCACGTCTTGACCATATCACATCACAACATGCCCTGCAAAAACAAGTTAGACGTCCTCTACTTTGTTGTTGGAAATTTTACGTGGCTGCTACGGGCTGAGCAAGAACCGTTCTTACCTACACATCAAAATCACAACGATAGTTCGTCAAGTTAGTGTTGTTTTAACCTTCGCAAGGACCGGGCGTAGCCACACTCGGTTCAACTAAAATGAGAGAGACAGACACCCGCCAGTCACCTTTAAGCATCGAGTGCTTGTAACGATGAAACCAGTCTCGCGTAAGCGTACGCGTAATGTCGGTCCGGGCCGCTTCATCTCACAATACCGCTGAACCAAAGTATGACATGCTGGTAAGCAGTATGACTTGTATCGCCCACAACTCACTTGTGTTCTACTCGTGCATATGACATCTACGCATAAAACCTGGCTCGGATGCCACTGTTGGGGAACGTAGTAATTTCAAAAAAATTCCTACGCACACGCAAGATCATGGTGATGCATAGCAACGAGAGGGGAGAGTGTTGTCCACGTACCCTCGTAGACCGAAAGCGGAAGCGTTAGAACAACACGGTTAATGTAGTCGTACGTCTTCACAGCCCGACCGATCAAGCACCGAAACTACGGCACCTCCGAGTTCTAGCACACGTTCAGCCCAAAGACGATCCCTGGACTCCGATCCAGCAGGGTGTCGGGGAAGAGTTCCGTCAGCACGACGGCGTGGTGCCGATCTTGATGTTCTACCGTCGCAGGGCTTCGCCTAAGCACCGCTACAATATTGTCGAGGACTATGGTGGAGGGGGGCACCGCACACGGCTAAGAGATCAAGAGATCAATTGTTGTGTCTAGAGGTGCCCCCCTGCCCCCGTATATAAAGGAGCCAAGGGGGAGGGGGCAGCCGGCCAAGGAGGGCGCGCCAAGGGGGAGTTCTACTCCCACCGGGAGTAGGACTCCCTTCTTTCCTAGTTGGAGTATGAGGAGGGGGAAGGAGGAGGGAGAGAGGAAGGAAAGGGGGGCGCCGCCCCCCTCTCCTTGTCTTATTCGAACTAGGGGAGGGGGGCGCAGCCCACCCCTTGCGTCCTCTCTTCCTCTCCACTAGGGCCCATGTAGGCCCATTAAGCCCTCGGGGTTCCGGTAACCTCCCGGTACTTCGGTAAAATCTCGATTTCACCTGGAACACTTCCGTTATCCAAATATAGGCTTCCAATATATCAATCTTCATGTCTCAACCATTTCGAGACTCCTCGTCATGTCCGTAGTCTTATCCGGGACTCCGAACAAACTTCGGTACATCAAAACTCATAAACTCATAATATAACTGTCATCTAAACCTTAAGCGTGCGGACCCTACGGGTTCGAGAACTATGTAGACATGACCTAGAACTGTTTCCGATCAATAACCAATAGCGGAACCTAGATGCTCATATTCTCTCCTACATATTCTACGAAGATCTTTATCGGTCAAACCGCATAACAAAATACGTTGTGCCCTTTGTCATCGGTATGTTACTTGCCCGAGATCGTCGGTATCCAATACCTAGTTCAATCTCATTACCGGCAAGTCTCTTTACTCGTTACGTAATACATCATTCCGTCACTAACTCATTAGCTACATTGCTTGCAAGGCTTATAGTGATGTGCATTACCGAGACGGCCCAGAGATACCTCTCCGGCAATCGGAGTAACAAAACCTAATCTCGAAATACGCCAACTCAACATGTACCTTTGGAGACACCTGTAGAGCTCCTTTATAATCACCCAGTTACGTTGTGACGTTTGGTAGCACACAAAGTGTTCCTCCGATAAACGGGAGTTGCATAATCTCATAGTTATAGGAACTTGTATAAGTCATGAAGAAAGAAATAGCAACATACTAAATGATCAAGTGCTAAGCTAACGGAATGAGTCAAGTCAATCACATCATTCTTTTAATGATGTGATCCCGTTAATCAAATGACAACACATGTCTATGGTTAGGAAACATAACCATCTTTGATTAATGAGCTAGTCAAGTAGAGGCATACTAGTGACATTAAGTTTGTCTATGTATTCACACATGTATCATGTTTCCGGTTAATACAACTAGTCGACAACCCGTGCTTCGGCACGTGCTAGTGATTTTGAAAGTACATCAATAGGAAAAAAATTGAAGACTTTTGACGTGTGAAGAAAGCACAGAATCGTGCGTGGTTAATATACATGAAGGACTCAAAGAATGGTAATTTTTTTCTCTTCAAGTTGAAGAGCGTGAATCATTGAAATTATCATCTATGGATCAACATCATACTAATCAGATTAGAATATGTACAGTCCGACATATATATATATATATATATATATATATATATATATATATATATATATATATATATATATATATATGTACATACACAACTCGAGATATGTGTCCATATGGTGTGAAAGGGCAATATGCAAGAATTCTAGTTCATATATGCGTACGGAGATCATGCATGTAAAGAACACGGGACAAATTGATGGATAGATGAGGAAGCAACGTATCCATGAAGAAAATGCTTAGGGTCAACATCGATACACATGAACCTTTTTGCTTGTCTCTTGTCATATCTCTGTCCGTCCTTCCACCTCATCGGTCCATGCAAGGCCACTCGGAAATTCTATTTCTTCCGGCCGTTCTCTTCCTGCAGAGATGATCCTTTTCTGTGATTAGTGCTGAAGCCTATGACGCAAAACTCCACTTGTGCTGTCGCCGCTGCTCACCAGTAACAATTGATGTATTTCAATCAAAGACGTCAAACATCATATATGTGCATGCCTGATTGGTTCATACAGAGCATGAATATTCTACACAGACGTCTCCATTGCATCACGTTGGTACTGTGGCCGGCCAACCAACAGCGTAGTAGCTGCCCATGATGAGTAACTCGACGGCCGGCGCGTGAACGTCCTAATGTAAATTTGGAACGATCTCATAGACCTAAAGAATACAGAATTCCAAAGTGCTCCAGCAGTGTGCGACTAAGGAGAGAACGGCACGACAAAATCTCCTCTTGGGGGCATTGAAGAACAGGAGGGGACACCCTGGCTGTCTAGGGGGGAGTGTGTGTATGGGGGGGGGAGGGGCTCAATTTTTTCCGCATTGAATCTTCTCTTGGAGCCATGGAAGAAAAGGAGATACAGCAGCCAATTTTTCTCAGATCGAATCTCCTCTTGCAGCCATGGAAGAATAGGACGGTGAGATATTGAGTGGGTGTGTCGAGAGGAGACAAAGGAAAACTAAACTTGGGCCTAGAGTTGAAAGAGAGGACTCACGGCTTCTTGAATAAAAAAAGAGTTGTTGTAGGAGATTGGAGCAATACGTGGGTTTTTCTTTTTCCTTGAACACCTGAAGGTTTTTTTTACGGGGAGTAATACATGAGGTTTTTTCTTTCTCTGAACACGTTTAGGTTTTTTTAATCAACTGACCATATGTATGGGTTAGTAGTCAGGTTAAGTCCTTGTCATGTGTATGTTAGTTTTTTTTATTCACCAAAAGAGTAACACAAATCGTGAGGTTAAGATTAATCGATTATAGATATCAATGGTGTAATTAATTTTAATGATGTGGATTAATATGAAGACTCGTATGGTGCCTCCAATTAGTAAATATAAGATTATAGCATGAATAATAAACATTTGTCATGATATGAAGAAATAAATAATAACTTTATTATTGCCTCTAGGGCATATTTCCTTCAGATGCCGACGCTGCGGGTGCGCCGGCCGAGCAGCGTCTCTGCTGCGGGCTCGGCCTTGACACCGAACACCGCCGACGAGCCGGAAGAATGGGAGGAGGAGCGGGAGGAGGAGTGAGAGGAGGAAGTCGAGGAGGAGCCGAACCTCCTGGGCATCCATTGCCCGGCGCTCCAGCGGGGGACCAGGGTGGCCGCCGTGGCAGGGTATGCCAGCGGCGGGTCATTGCCGCCCTCAAGGTACTCCAGCACGTCGTGGAGCGTGCGGCCGGGGGCGCCCCACCATACGCGGCGCCCTTTGTTGTTCTTGATGCCCCCACCACCGGTGCCCCGTTGATGGACGCCAGCCTCTGCGCCTGGCGGTGCTGGAAGTACGCCGCCCACGACGTGTCGTTGTCGGCGGCGTACTTGGGGAGGGCGCGCTGCTCCTCCGTCAGGGACGCCCGCACGCGATCGACCTCGGCGGTGAAGATGGCGGGGCGCGCTTCAACGTCGGGCATCGGGGGAATGGGGACGCCCCCGTTGCTGAGCCTCCACACCCCCCCCCGTCGGCCCGGCGCGCATGTCCGGTGGCGCCGGGATGTTCACCTCCAAGAAGAGGTAGCCCTCCCACTCGTAGAGCGAGCGACGGGCGAAGCCGTTGGCCGCCGCTGCATCGACGGGGAATCGCGCGGCCATCAGATGGGCTTGGGAAAGACGGGAAGGAAGAAATATCGACGGGCGGCTGTGCATGGGGAGAGAGGCAGAGCTCGGCGGCGGTCGGTGGGCGGCTGTGGGCTGGTGTGGGCTGGTGTGGCCAGAGGCGAGGGGGAGGCACTGGTTTTATAGTCTCGCACTGTGTGTACGCGTGGCGGGAGGGGAGGTTTCGCCGTGCCGCCCGTGATGAGGAATCAATGGCAAGGCTGACCGGCGGCAGCCTTGCCATTGATTCCACGCGGGAAACCGAGGCGTTCCGAGAATGACGAGGCGCGTGCCGCTGACTCGGCGGGCCCACGTCTCTTTCACGCTAAAATCGCTCGCCCCGGTGCCCCCAGGCGCCTCCCAGCGCGTCGGGTTCGGCCTGGGTCCACCGACGCTAATTTCGGCCCAAACTGGCGAAAAGGGGGTCCTGGGGGCGCGACTGGGCCGTTTTTTCGGCACCGGCGTGAAAAAATATCCTGGGGGGCCGTGTTAGGGTGTTAGGGACGCGGCTGGAGATGCTCTTAGACCTTCCTAAGTTCCTTCAATCATGTGGCGACAAGTTTATGCAGTTTTTCAACCTCACCCATCTCTCTCTCTCAAACGCTTTTATCTAGGAAGATTCCTGATTCCTTCCTTCCTATCCTACCTATCGGAGGTCGATCGCGGGTTCCAAGATGTGTTAGCGGCTGCTCGGACCGCACTCCAAGCAAAACGGGCTAACGGGCAGCGGAAGAAAACATTATTCGCATCCTCCGTGACGTGACAGACCGCGCAGGTGCCCATCGACGGACCGTTCCGTTTGGCCACATTAGCCGAGGTGGGCAGTCTGTTGCGAAACAACTGCCAGAAGAACACTTTAATCTTGAGCAGGAGACGCGCGGTCCAAAGGCCTTTTGGCACTAGGCAGGCCTCGCTCTGACACATCTGATGGTACAGAGATTTTACCAAGAACTTGCCTGAAGGAGTGAGAGACCACGACACTGTGTCTGCGTGCGTGGAAAGCGACACTGGTGCGATGAGCTCACGCAACTCCGCTAGGTGGGCTAACTCCGTTCCCGAAAGCTCGCATCTAAAACATAGCGCAGGTGGAGAAGTGGCAAGCGCCGCGGCTACGGTCAAGTCCGGGTTGACCGCCTGGATGTACAAGTCCTGGAAAATGGACCAGAGGGGCTGAGAACCTACCCAGTGATCCAACCAGAAACGAGTCGAGCGACCATTGCCTACGGAGAACTTGGCTCCCAAGGCGAAGGCTGGCCGAACCGCTTGAAGATCATTCCAGAACGGTGAACCCCTGGCCACGCCTTCAAAGAAATTCCCAGACGGGAAGTACTTAGCCCGAAGCAGATCAACCCACAGGTTTGTCGCCCCCTGCGATAGCTTCCAGATCCACTTACACATGAGCGCGATGTTGAGGATTCTGGTGTTCGTGATCCCTAGCCCTCCCTAGGCCTTCGGACGACACACCGCCTCCCAACGCACCATGTGGTATTTGCTCTTAAGTCCCGTTCCTTCCCAAAAGAAGCTGGACCGGGGAGTGTCCATCCTGGCGTGCACCCCATCGGCTAAAAGGAACAGCCCCATTGCAAATTGGGGCAGCGAGGAGAGGCTCGAGTTTGTGAGCACCAACCTGGCGGCGGATGAGAGGAACTTTCCCCTCCAAGGGCAAACCCGTCCTCCCACCTTGGTCCACAGCGGGCCCAGCCATCGATCTTAATACGCTTGGCATCTAACGGAAGGCCCAAATAGGTAAACGGGAGTTTGCCTAACTTGCAATTAAGGAATTCCGCGACTCGCCTACTGTCCTGCGCCTCCAAGCCCATAGACATCACTTCACTCTTATGGAAGTTTATCTTAAGACCCGACATAAGTTCAAAGCTAATGAGCAGAGTTTTGACTATGGCAATGCTGTGCAGGTCTGGTTGAAACAGTAGAAGCGTATCGTCCGCATATTGCAAGTGAGTGATCCCCCCTGGGATAAGGTGCCCCAACACCCCTTTCATGTGGCTAGCCTCCGTGGCTTTCCGCAACATGGCAGCCAACGCATCGACAATAAAGTTGAATAGGAGTGGAGACATGGGGTCGCCTTGACGCAGTCCACGTTTGTTCCTGAAGAAGTTCCCTACTTCTCCGTTAACTGAGATTGCAGTCTGACCCCCCGAGACCAATTGCATCACGCGGTGCACCCAAACAGGCGAGAAGCCCCTACTGGAGAGGACTTGCCGAAGAAAAGCCCAGTTAACACGGTTGTAGGCCTTCTCGAAGTCTAATTTCAGGAGGATCGCCGGTTCGTGAGAGCGTCTAAGCTCGTGAAGGGTCTCCTGTAAAGCTAACGGACCCTCGAGGATGTGCCTACCGCGAATAAACGCCGACTATGAGCGACTAATGATGCGGTGGGCGATCGGTGATAGCCTAGAGGCGCAACCTTTGGCAAATTTTGAACGGGACATTAATGAGAGCAATGGGCCTGTACTGACGGATATTGTCCGCGCCCGGAACTTTCGGAATGAGCGAAAGTACACCGTAGTTTAGCCTAGCGATATCAACAAAGCGGCGCATAAAACCGTTGCACACGTCGAAGATAGGGCCATGTAACAGTGGCCAGAAATGTTTAAACATCGCCACCGGCCACCCGTCGGGACCAGGGGCCGTGTCCGATTTCATGCTATGCAACGCGTCATCGATTTCCTTAGGGAGAAACGCAAGCCCCAGCTCCTAGTTCTCATTATCAAGCACCCGCTGAGATGGCAGCCACACATCAGCACGCAGGCGCGCGCGTTGTGCCTCATCCGTCCCCATCAAGCTTATGTAGAAGTCATAGATGTGGTTGGAGATCTCCGCTTGCTGAAGAAGGAGCCCCTGCCCCGTCTGCAGCCTAAGGATAGAGCATTTCCTACGCCGGCCGTTCGCGTAAGCTTGGAAATACTTAGTGTTCGCGTTCCCTTTAAGCGTCCACTTCAGGCCACCTCTACGCCTCCAATATTCCTCCTCAGCCCGCAGCAAAGCTTCGACTTGCCCTTCCAAGGCGTAGCGCTGCGCCCATTCTGCCTCCGAGAAAGGGCGCGTGTCCGCTTGGGCATCAAGGATGGCGATATCTGCCAGAAGCCTCGCTCTGAGGACCTTCGCATCTCGCCCCTGGTTCGCGCCCCACCCCTTAAGGCTTGCGCGAAGGCAGGCCCCCACCGCAATCCAAAGCTCCATCGGGCCACGTTGCGGGCCGGATAGCTGGACACTTCGAAGCCATCTCTCCCTAAAGATTGCGTCAAGGTCAGGTACCTCAAACCACGCGGTTTCGAAGAAAAACCGCGGGCTGCGCCGAATTCTATCTTCCCCTGAAGATAAGATTAGAGGCACATGATCCGAACCAATCCTTGTTTCAGAAAGGAGCGAGCACAAAGGGAACAGAACTTCCCAGTCCGGAGACATGAAGGCACGATCTAGGACCGATCGCACCGGGGCTAGTTGCTTGTTGGTCCAAGTGTATCTCGCCCCCATTCTAGCCACTTCCCTAAGTGCCATAGAAGCAATTGCATTGTTGAACATGGCCACCCTTGACCAGTTGACGTTGTCATTGTTCTTGTCCGCCCCCGAGCGGATCAGGTTGAAATCCCCTCCCACCATGGTCGGGATCTGAGCCGCGGCCAGATCGAGCACCTTGGCTTCAAGTTCTCCCAAGAACTCAGCCGAGCGGGAGTGATCTGCCGGTCCGTAGACTTGCACGATCGCGAGTTCGCGAAGCGACGCTCGCACGCGGATTCTGGCCGCAATAAGGAATGTGCCGACCTCCCAGGTCAGCACCTCAAAGGTAGCGCTACAGAAACCGAGCAACAAGCCACCCGAATGGCCCTGCGCTGGGCTATGTTGCCACACAAAGTGCTCTAGGGGGTTTATAGCTATGATATCTTGGTGCCGGAACTCAGTTTTGATCGTCTCATGTAACCCAACAATATCAATCGCCTCCTTGCTGATGTACTCCTTCAGTTGGGTATGCCGCCCCGAGTGGCCGAAGCCACGGATGTTCCAAATAAGCGCGCGCATTTAAATTACACGATTTTGAAGGCGCACCCTCCTAGAGGTGATCGCCTTAGCCACGCGCCTCACCTTGCCCGCAGCGAGGCGAGGGGGGAGCAGCAACCCCTGTTGTTGTGTCCCCTTCAGGCAGGATTGCTGGCACCTGCGAGGGCTCTGCCTCCAGTGCCAAGCATTCTGCGTGTTGAGCAGCCGCCGCTGCGAGCGTTGCCTGCGCCTCCTCCTTAGCACGAATCAGCGAGATGAGCTCGTCCATCCCCCCGTCGCCCATCGGCTCCACCACGCTCTCACCCAGCACCTCGCCCAAATGCTCGTCCGAATAGGAATCTAGAATCTTAGCGTTCATGGTCAAGCATTCAATTAATAACGGCTGCTCCCATTTATATTGTGTATTTTGTCTTCAGATAAGTTCAGACTTTGTTTTCACTCGAATTTTTGATAAGATGGCCGCATGCATCTTTCAGATGCAGAGGCAAGGGGTGAGCCTCATTTTCCAAAAAAAAATATCGCTCCCCCGCTTGCCCCACTCTGCCCATTCACTCTGGCGGTGCTCTCCTTACCTCCGCTGGCCACCACATGCCACCGCCGACACCTCGCAGCCTTGCCGACTTTCGACCGCAAAATTCCTGCGAGATTCTGACGGGATTTAGGTGATCTCTTTTTCTTTATTTTTTTTCTCCTTTCCATTATCACTAGCCACAGTGGTGCTCTTCCTCCTCATCCCTAGCCCCCGTCATCCCCACTGTCACACTCGGCTACACCCCACCACCTCCCTGGTAGCAGCTCCGGGAGGACCTCCGCTCCGTCATGTCCAAACGATGTCGCACGCGCGCCAGAGCATGTTCCATCTTCTGGTTGCACTTGTGGAGGACAGCACAACCACCGGGGATCTCTTCTTGGACGCTGGCGAATGGATCTCATATTCAAAAACCATTGCAATTATAGAATATAAAGATTAATTACGAACATACAAATAATATGATATTTTATTATTGCCTCTAGGGCATATTTTTAGCAAATAGTATATCAATGGAACTTCCTTCAAACATAGGTGGTGTGTAGCGTATGCTGGTGTCATTGAGCTAAGATAGTTATGCATAGCGCTTCATGTGCTCTTCCATCCTAGTGTATTGAACATCTGGGTAGAGTAGAGAACCCTCTTCTTCCCCATCATTTCCAATGGCAAAGTTTGTCAAGCAACCCTCGTAGAAAATGTGGTGGTAATGCCCTACCCCCACCTGATTTGGAAGGTCCGTACCTGTATGCGAATAGAAGATGTAGTAGATGTGTCAATTGGAGTGAAAAAAAAGTTTTTGCAAGTTTCTTAAAAATGGTCAAATAACTGTTTCTTTGACTGGTCTTAAATAAATCTGGAATCTAAAAGGCTAAATACTTGCTGAATGCATGCTACACAATTTCAAAAAACACTTTATTCAGGGGATGAAGTCATTTTCCTGCATTTGTTAGATTTCAATTATAACTAATGATCATGTACATGACAAATCACTTAATTCATGGGCATGGTTTTTATTTTATTTTCAAGAAGTTTGATCACTATGTTCTCTGTGGATTAAAAAAAATTGTTCATAACCAATCTAAATATCTAACTGAACACATTTTCATCTCACCAGTCTAACTAGTTTTCATATATCTAGTATTAAAAGAGAGCTTGCTGGTTTCGCTTCCACCCCTCATATCGGGTTTTTTAGACCACGCAATAAGCCTCATTTTTTTCTAAACCGCCCCCTTATATCCTCGTTCATAGGGAAATAAAACCCTTGGGAATTAATAAACAGAAATCAAATAAATCACCAGTAAGAAAGAAATCACGTAGTTATACGTAGACAAATCCCAATCACATTGTAACTTTCCTTGCCTTTGCCTGTGGATTCCCTTCCCACAGCATATCTCAATCTCAACCAAAGCAAATTTCCCTACATTGAACCACTAGAATAAAGTCCCCCCATTGCAACCCACAGTTATTTAGCTAGTACTACTATCTAATTGCTTCCAAAGAATGGTAATAAAAAAAGTGTAATATTTACTTATTGTGCTGGAGAAATTCACACACTTAATTTTAAATTTGTAGTTCCATACGAGAGTCGGGTAGAATGGTAGGGAAGACTTACACATCATCATCGACGATAATAGGGATATATGTAATAATTATTGTGCCGATTTTTTATTACAAATCATGTGAACAGGGTATATGTGACTATAGACTTACAAGATAGGATCAAGAACACACATATATTCATGAAAACATAATAGGTTCAGATCTGAAATCATGGCACTCGGGCCCTAGTGACAAGCATTAAGCATAGCAAAGTCATAGCAATATCAATCTCAGAACATAGTGGATACTAGGGATCAAACCCTAACAAAACTAACTTGATTACATGGTAAATCTCATCCAACCCATCACTGTCCAGCAAGCCTACGATGGAATTACTCACGCACGGCGGTGAGCATCATGAAATTGGTGATGGAGGATGGTTGATGATGACGACGGCGACGAATCCCCCTCTCCGGAGCCCCGAACGGACTCCAGATCAGCCCTCCCGAGAGAGATTAGGGCTTGGCGGCGGCTCCGTGTCGTGAAACGCGATGAAACTTTCTCTCTGATTTTTTTTCTCCCCGAGACGGTATATATGGAGTTGGAGTTGAGGTCGGGAGGTGTCCAGGGGGCCCACGAGATAGGAGGGCGCGCCCTAGGGGGGGCGCCCCCTGTCTGGTGGACAGCCCGTGGACCCCCTGGCCTTGATTCTTTCGCCAAAAATTCTTATTAATTCTGAAGAGTGCCTCTGTGGATTTCCAGGACATTCCGTGAACTTTTCTTTTCTACACATAAAACAACATCATGGCAGTTCTGCTGAAAACAGCGTTAGTCCGGGTTAGTTTCATTCAAATCATGCAAGTTAGAGTCCAAAACAAGGGCAAAAGTGTTTGGAAAAGTAGATGCGTTGGAGACGTATCACGGCCCCCTATCTCGTGGGGCCCTCGGAAGCTTCTTGACTTTCACTCCAAGCTCTCCGGATAAGGTTCGTTTCAAAAATCACGCTCCCGAAGGTTTCATTCCGTTTGGACTCCGTTTGATATTCCTTTTCTTCGAAATACTGAAATAGGCAAACAATAGCAATATGGGCTAGGCCTCCGGTTAGTAGGTTAGTCCCAAAAATGATATAAATGTGTAAAATAAATCCCATAAACATCCAAAAGGGGTAATATAATAGCATGGAACAATCAAAAATTATAGATACGTTGGAGACGTATCATACGACTCTACGCACGCTTAGTGTTCGCTTTACTTAGAACAAGTATAAAACTAGAAGTACTTTGTAGGTGTGATAGGATAGGTTTGCAAGATAATAAAGAGCACGTAAATAAAAAGTAGGGGATGTTTAGATAAAGAAGCAATTAAGTAAATATAGCGAGTGTGGAAAAGTGGTGGTAAGAGGTGTGAAATTGTCCCTAAGCAATTGACTACTTTACTAGATCGATAACAAGTTTTATGTGGGAGAGGCATAAGCTAACATACTTTTTCTTCTTGGATCATATGCACTTATGATTGGAACTCTAGCAAGCATCCGCAACTACCAAAGATCATTAAGGTAAAACCCAACCATAGCATTAAAGTATCAAGTCCCCTTTATCCCATACGCCACAACCCCCTTACTCGGGTTTATGCTTCTGTCACTCAAGCAACCCACTATAAGCGAATCATGACCGTATTGCAACACCCTACAATGGGAATCCCTCATGCTTGCGCGACAGGGAGGGCACAATAGGACAGCAACATAACCACAAGCAAATTAAATCAATCATAGCAATTCATCAATCACCGATAGAACAACGAAAATCTACTCAGACATCATAGAATGGCAACACATCATTGGATAATAATATGAAGCATAAAGCACCATGTTCAAGTAGAGGGTACAGCGGGTTGCGGGAGAGTGGACCGCTGAATATAGATGGGGAAAGTGATGGAGATGTTGGTGAAGATGGCGGAGGTGTTGGTGTAGATCGCGGTGATGATGATGGCCCCCGGCGGCATTCCGGCGCCACTGGAAGCAAGGGGGAGAGAGCCCCCCCCCCTTCTTCTTATTCTTCCTTGACCTTCTCCCTAGATGGGAGAAGGGTTTCCCCTCTGGTCCTGGCTCCCATGGCTTGGGAGGGGCGAGAGCCCCTCTGAGATTGGATCTATCTCTCTGTCTCTCTCTGTTTCTGCGTTCTGGGATTCTGCCCTCGCACCGTTTTTTTTATATCCGGAGATCCGTAACTCGGATTGGATTGAAACCTTCGCCCAGATATTTTTTCAAAAATTAGCTTTCTTGCGGCCAAAGTAGAGCATCAACCGCCTTATGAGGGGCCCACAAGGGTCAGGGGCGCGCCCATTGAAAGTGGTGGCGTGGGCCACCCTCGTGGCCACCTCGGGCACCGTCTCGCATTGATTCTTTCTCCCAAAAATCACAAATATTCCAAAATAATTCTCCGTCCATTTTTATCCCGTTTGGACTCTGTTTGATATTGGGTTTCTGCGAAACATAAAACATGCAACAAACAGGAACTTGCACTGGGCACTGGATCAATATGTTAGTCCCAAAAAATAGTATAAAAAGTTGCCAAAAGTATATGAAAGTTGAATAATATTGGCACGAAACAATCAAAAATTATAGATACGACGGATACGTATCAGCATCCCCAAGCTTAATTCCTGCTCGTCCTCGAGTAGGTAAATGATAAAAAAAGATAATTTTTGATGTGGAATGCTACCTAGCATAATGGCGACGGTAAGCTCATGGTTTGATATAGGCTTGGATGGCGACGGTAAGCTCATGGTTGCCGATGGCAGGCGTGTCATAAGGCAACCAATAAGTAATTATGGCTATAATGGGTGGAGTGCATCCGAGGACGAGGATGAGGCAGCGGGAGCATATGGCGAGGAGGCAGATGTGACATCTGATGATGCTGACGATGATGAGGTATCTGAGACATTTAATGAGGGCATGGAAGCATCAAATAGTGATGACGACGATGGGGTAGCTCGAACATTAGACGAAGCAGCAACATCAAACGAGGAGGCAATCATGACATCATATGAGAATGGCGATGAGAATATAGCGGGAACATCAGGCGAAAAGGCAACCATGACATCATATGAGGATGAGGATGAGGAGGTAGATAGAACATCATACGAGGAGGCAACAGAGACATATGATGAGGACGAAGCAGGTGGGGCATCCAATGAGGAGGTAGCGGGGGCATTATATGATGATGTTGATGAAGAACGGGAGTCGGTGGCCGCATACCAGGAGGAGGAGGATGAACCATGCCAAGAGGATGACAATATTATACCAGGCAGTTTTGACTTTGTGGATGATGATGCGCCCCACGGATCGAAGACTGTCGTTGTCATTGTCTGCTACCTTGTTAAGTCTCGCGGAAAGTTGCTCATGGTGAAACAATACGTACAATTAAGCATACCTATTGGTTTGCCCGCATATTTCACTCGTCAAGTAGAGGTTTTTGAGGCGAGTGCAGGCGCATGGGTTCCGATGACCGATGGGCTTGGTGGTGACCAGGCGCTCTTTGTCAGCATGCACTTCTCAAAGTCGGTTCCCGCACCTTGTGGCGATGTCGAGAAAGATAGCATTTATTTTGTCAACACCGGTGAAGTGTTCAATATGAGGTCCAACACTTGTAGTCCGGTAAGATGGAAAATCGCTATTCCCTTCGGAACCTGGGTCTTTCCTCTGGAGTTGGTGGTTTAACACATGAGCTTGTACACGACAAAGACCTTTTATTGTAATAGGGATGCACATTGAGCTAGTTGATGAATACTTCTCGCTTTTATTTTTGTTCTTAAGTTAGTTTGAGACACTCTATTTATTTTTATTTTCATAATATGGTTATTTTTATAATCATGGGAATTAAACACATGCATTGGTTTTTTATGTGCGAATTTTTATAATCATATAATCATGGGAATTATATGATGATGTTGATGAAGGATGGGAGTCCATGGCCGCATAGGAGGATGATGAGAACCATGTGAAGAGGATGGCAATACTATACCAGACAATTTTGAGTTTGTGGATGATGATGCGCCCCGCGGGGCGAAGGCTCTCGTTGCCATTGTCCGCTACCTTGTTGAGTCTTGTGGAAAGTTGCTCATGGTGAAACAATACATGCAATTAAGCACGCCTACTGGTTTGCCCGCACATTTCACTTGTCAAAGGCGAGTGCGGGCGCATGGGTTCCGATGACCGATGTACTTGGTGGTGACTAAGCGCTCTTTGTCAGCATGCGCTTCTGGAAGTCGGTTCCCGCACCTTGTGGCGACGTCGAGAAGGATAACATTTATTTTGTCAACACCGGTGAAGTGCTCAATATGAGGTCCAACAATTTTAGCCTGATAAGATGGAAAGTCGGTATTTCATTTGGAACCTGGGTCTTTCGTCCGGAGTTGGTGGTTTACACGTGGGCTTGTATACGGCAAAGACCTTTTATTGTAGTAGTTATGCGCATAGAGCTAGTTGATGAATACACTCTATTTATTTATATTTTCGTAATATGGTTACTTTTATAATCACGGGAATTAAACACATGTATTGGTTTTTCATGTGCCAATTTTTTCTTTCTTTTGACGGGAATTGCCGTGAATCAGAGCGTACGTCATGCGGCCACAGGCGGTTTGCAGCAATAGGCGTATTTCCGGAATGAAAATGTAAACTACAGAATATGTATTATGGAAGAGTATACGTCTTCCCTGACTGCTAAGCCTGAGAGCAGGAGACATAAGCATTTTGCCAAGGCGCAATCGAAGGAAAGACACCGAGATGGCATTTGGAGTGTTGCAAGCTTGGTTTTCAATTGTCCGGGCCCTGCTCATTTTTGGAACAAGGATATCTTGGCTAATATCACGACAATTGACACACGACATGATTATAGAGGGTTAGAGGGATATGCCAAGCCTCATTGACTATGAATATATTGGCACAATTGCCAGGCCCTGCAGACACACATTTATTTTGTCAACACAGGCGAAGTGTTCAATATGAGATCCAACACGTGTAGCCCGGTAACTTGGGATATCATTATTCCATCTGGAACTTGGGTCTTTCCTCCAGAGTTGGTGGTTTAACGCGAAGACATGTACACAACGAAGACCTTTTACTGTAGCAAGGACATGCATTGAGCTAGTTGAACATGCCTCATTTTTATTTTTGTTTTTAAGCTAGTTAGAGACGCTCTATTTATTTTTATTTTCATGATATGGTTATTTTTATGATTACAGAAATTAAACACATCTATTTGGTTGTTATTTTTATGTGCCAATTTTTCTTTCTTTTGAGGGGAATTAATGTGCCAGCGCATGGTGGTGGCGTTAGCAATCCAAGACAATGATGTCAACAGTTCAAAACTATACTACATGTACTCCCTCCGTCTCAGTTTATAAGTCCTACGCGTATACCTAGGTTGCCAATTTTATCATCCTAATATAAACTATATAACAAAAAAATTATACCTTTGGAAAATAGAACATCTGAAGTTTATATTGATATTTTTTTTGTAATATATGACTTGTATTAGGTTGGTCAAATTGACGACCTAGGGGTACGTGCACGCCCTGTAAACTGAGAGAGAGGTAGTATGTAATCATATACACTTAAATATAGATAGGATCAGCCTGGTAAGCACAATTTTTGTGATGTGGCTTGACATCACAAAATACATATAGCTTCACCACTGCAGACGCGTGAGATGAGATGCTATTTGTGAATCAGAACGTATGTCATGGACCTCTGCCCAACTTTTTTTCTCAGATCCACTGACCTCAACCCCTCCCCTCTCCCTCCGGAGAAATATGCCCTAAAGGCAATAATATTTGAGTGTTATTTATTTCCAAGTTTATAATTAATATTTATATTCTAGGTATAACTGCTATGGTTCTCGAACTTGTGAAACCAAGTGGTTCAGAGAAAACTCATGTGCACAACGGTTGTTCAATTTATTGTAAGGATATGTTCTAGTATGCTATAACTGTTATAATTAATGTCTCCCTTTAGGATTTATCTTATACTAAGTCTGAGAACAATGATTGTTCAATTTATTGTAAGGATATGTTTTATGAATTTGCACCCATCATTGGTGGGTTATTCATTTTGAACCTTGACTGTGAGAATGATGTATATAACATTGAGGCTAACTGTCTTAAGAAGATTGATGAGAATACTTCCGGTAACCACGAAAAACTTCCGGTTACCCCGAAACACTTCCGGTTTCTCCTGAAGCTATTTCTTTTATTCTCGAATCTATTCCCACAACATTTTGTCGTATTCCTCACTCCACCAGTACTCAACAAATAGCAATTCCACTAGCAGTGCTCCACTAGGACTTACCTTAACTCTCCATGGTATAGACTATAGACTTGTGACGATGTCATCTTTAAGTATAACAAACAAGTTGGGCCAATTCAATAGATCATTCTTCTAACATCATATTCTCAAAGTTGGCGCATCCTTGTTATGCTTAACTTATGTCTATGATCAGAAAAACATAATCATTATGCAACACATTGTGATATCGATAAGGTGACACTGATTTGTGATTTGTGCTACTGAAATTGTTACTTGTGATATTGGCAGCGAAAAATTCTTTGTTTTTTTATCATTTGTGAAATAAGGGAATGGAGGGAGTATTAAAATTTATGATCCGTTGTATTGAAATTGTAGTTTGTGGTACTGAAATCGTGAATTGTGACATTGAAAATTGCTATTTATGATGTTAAAAATCTTGATATTAAATTTTGTGATCAGTGGTATTGAAATTGTTTATGTGATACTAAAACTGTGATTTGTGGCTGACCCGTTTCTTTTCGATGGGCGGACAAATATTGTACGTGAACACGGAAGGCTCTCTCTGGGCTCTGGCAGGGCTTCGTTTCTCCTCTTCTTTTTTTAGAAGAGGTCGATGCTTGTCCGCGTGACTCCTCGAAACGTCGTGGGCCGAACTTTTCCGTGCAAGCATGCACGTACGACGTCGTGGTTCCTCGTTCCCGTAGCAAGCATCAACCGCGTGCAGGGAAAGTCACAAACCTGTACGACCCCACTCGATAAAAACGGCAACCTGAACAGATAGAAGACGTTCCTGTTCCAACGTGTGTGCGTCTTTCTCATACTACGTCCCAAACTTACGCAGCCAATATACCTCGCGGTCTCGGCGCACGATCCACCAGCATCTTCGCGAAAAGCACCGATCGTTTCGATCGATCGTCCATGGCGTCGCCTGCTTGGTCCGAGCTCCCAGGGGAGCTCCTGGGGCTCGTCATCGCCGGCCTCCCGTTCCCCAACGACCGCGCTCGCTTCCGGACGGTGTGCCGCTCGTGGCGCTCGGCGCTGCGCCACCACGGCCACCACCAGGCACGGCAGCTAGTCGTCCTACCCGAAGGCATCTTCATGACTCTGTCCGACGGCCGCTCGTATCCCCTGCCTTCCTTCCCAGAAAACACAATCTGCATCGGCTCCACCGACGACTGGATTGCCCTTCGTCATCACGACCACCCTGACGGGCGCAACTTCCTCTTACACAATCCTTTCACAAACACAAGCGTTCCGCTCGAACTCGACACCGTCATCGCCAAGGCTACCAAAGTCCGCAAGGTGCTCGTGCGGTCTACCGCGGATGGTGACCTGATCGTGGCCGTCCTGACAAATAATACAAGACGTTCGTTCATCTTGAGTCGTGGAGGGAAGGACGTCTGGTTGCCCGGGTCGTGGGACCTTCTTTATAACTTCATCGTCGACATCGCCTTCGTGGGAGACAAACTCTACGCGATCACCCAGGAAGAGAACCTCTTTCCGATTGATATAGGCATGGATGGTGACGGTAAGCTCATGGTTGCCGACGGCAGGCGCGTCGTAAGGCAACCAACAAATGTTTATGGCTATAATGCATGGAGCGAGTCTGAGTCCGAGGAGGAGGAGGAGGAGGAGGCGGCAGGAGCATCAGACGAGGAGGCAACTGAGACATTCAATGTGGGGGTAGCTGGAGCATCAGACGAGGAGGCGGTGGGAGCATCAAACGAGGAGACGGTGGGGGCATTCGATGAGTATGATGGTGAAACACTAGATGAAGAGGCATCAGGGACATTAGACAAAGATGCAAACGTGCCATTAGATGAGTTTGATGATAAGGAGGTAGTCGAAACATCAGACGAGGAGGCAACGAAGACATCAAATGCGGATGAAAAGGTGGTAGTGGGAACATCAAATGTGGAGCTAACATGGCCATTATACGATGATCTTGATGAAGAATGGGACGCGACATCATCAGAAACCGAGAATGTCGCATACGAGGAGGAGGATGAGGAGGATATCGAACCATGGGTAATGGATGAGAATTCTTTAAACGATGGTTTTGACAATGTGTACGATGATGCGCCCTCCAAGGCTCTTACCAGCATTTTCCGCTACCTTGTGGAGTCTCGCGGAAAATTGCTCATGGTGAAACACTACATGCAATTAACCGCACCTAATGGTTTGCCAACACGTTTCACTTGTCAGGTAGAGGTTTTCGAGGCGAATGCAGGCGCATGGGTTCCGATGACCGGTGGACTCGGTGGTGACCAGGCGCTCTTTGTCAGCATGCGCTTCTCGAAGTCGGTTCCCGCATCTTGTGGCGATGTCGAGAAGGATAGCATTTATTTTGTCAACACCGGCGAAGTGTTCAATATGAAGTCCAACACTTGTAGTCCCGTAAGATGGAACGCCGGTATTACATTTGAAACCTGGGTCTTTCCTCCGAAGTTGGTGGTTTAACGTGTGGGATTGTACACGACAACAAAGACCTTTTATTGTAATAGGGATGCACATTGAGCTAGTTGATTTTTTTTTCCGGGGTGACATTGAGCTAGTTGATGAATACACCTCACTTCTACTTTTGTTCTTGAGTTACTTTTTTTTTGAATTTATCTTGAGTTACTTTGAAGCACTCTATTTATTTTTATTTCATAATATGCTATTTTCGTAATCACGGGAATTAAACACATGTATTGGTTTACTATGTGCCGAATTTTTCTTTCTTTTGACAGAAATTGGCGTGAATCAGAGAGTACGTCATGCGGCCACGGACGGTGAGCTGCAGGAGGCGTATTTTCCGAACGAAAACGTAAAATAGGGAATACGTATTACGGAAGAGTAGACGTCTTGGGCCGCCCAGGAGGTCCCAGGCCTCCTCAGCCTTCTTCCGCACCCTTTCTTCCCTTCTTCCGCTCGCAACCCCACGCGACCTTCCTTCCTCTCCGATCATTCCTTCCCAGTCGCCGCCGCCGCCGCCGCCGCCCTCCCCGTCCGCGGCCGCCGCTGGTCGGGGGACAGCATGGCCCTCTCCTCCGGCGACGTGCCGACCATGTACGCGGTCCTCGCCAACTCGCTCAGCGCCGACGAGGCGACGCGGCACCCCGCGGAGTCGGCCCTCGCGCAGTGCGAGCCCCGCCCCGGCTTCTGCTCCTGCCTCCTGGTAAGACGCCCCATTCCCGCCCCTCCCGCCCCTCATTCGCCTCGCGGGGGGACGGGCTCTAGGGCTTTTCTTCCTCCGGGGCGTGCCCCGATCTACGGGCGATTGGGGTCCGAGCGCGCTGACTTGCTGATCTGGTGGTGCTTCCGCAGGAGATCATCTCCGCCAGGGGCTCGTCCTGCCGCGAGGACGTGCGCCTGCTCGCCACGGTTTATTTCAAGAACAGCATCAACCGCTACTGGCGGACTCGCCGGGATTCCTAGTGAGACTCTCTGTTCAGCTCCGCTGGTTAATTATGATTCCTTGAGTGTTTTCTTCAAGTGTTTTTGCTGACAGTAGTGACAATGTGCGGTAGACTGTCATCTTGCTGTGAATTTAGGCTCTCTGCCTAAGCTTCCTACTGTCAACACGGTGGTGTTAGAATACTTGTATGTATACTCGGTGTTGCTTTAATGTTTGATTTGATGCTGTTTTCTTCGAGTGGTCGTCTCGTTGATAATTCTAACATGATACTCTGGAGCAAAATAGCTGATGGTTTCCAGCAGGCAGGAACAATAGCTGGTCCACTGCAAATCAAATTTGTTCTAGATAACCTTTCTATGGAGTAAATTTGTTAAGAATAGCATCAAGCCATCAACCACTATGGTGGGCTTGCCAGGATTCCTAGTGAGCCTCTCTTCAGCTCCATTGGTTAATTATGATTCATTGAGTGTTTCTCCAAGTATCTTTGCTGACAGTAGTGACAACGTGCGCTAGAATATCAGCATGCTGTGATTTAGACTCTCTGCCTAAGCTTCCTACTGTCAACACGGTGGTGTTAGAATACTTGTATGTATACTCGGTGCTGCTTTAATGTTTGATGCTGTTTTCTTCGAGTGGTCGTCTCGTTGATAATTCTAACATAATACTCTGGAGCAAAATAGCTGATGGTTTCCAGCAGGAAGGAACAGTAGCTGATCCACTGCAAATCAAATTTGTTCTAGATAACCTCTCTGTGGAGTAAATTTGTTAAGAATAACATCAAGCCATCAACCACTATGGTGGGCTTGCCGGGATTCCTAGTGACCCTATGTTCAGTTCCATTGGTTAATTGTGAATCCTTGAGTGTTTTTGCTGCCAGAAACGGCAATGCGCGTCAGAGCATGATACTGTGATCGAGGCCCTGTGTCTCTGCCTATGCTTCTTATTGTCTATATGGTGGTGTTAGAATAATTGTATTGCTTTTATGTCGAATGCCCTTGTCTTAGAGTCTGATAATCCTTAGTAGTAGCTGATCCACTACCATATTAATTTTGTTATAGATCACCTCTCCATGGAATAAATACAACTGGAGATTTTTTTGTATAAGTCTAACTCTGCACATCCGAAGTAGAATTTATGCTGTTACTTTTATTTCGATAACACTTGGTACCTTGTTAACGAACTCTGACATGTCACTACCAATTTGCATTATCTGTTGTAGTGGAATTAGCAATGAGGAGAAGGACCACCTTCGTAAAAATCTTTTGCTAAACATACGAGAGGAGAATAACCAGGTGCAGACTAGATAACATGTATTATACGTGATCTTATGATATCAAACGGACATCATGTTTATTAATGCGAGTATGTTATCTTAATGTTGTAATGTAGATTGCACTTCAGCTAGCTGTACTAATCTCGAAGATTGCACGCTTGGATTACCCAAGAGAATGGTAAGCGTTTTTAGCACAATTCTTGTCAACTATCTTCCACATGGATTGAGGTGTTGCTCACGGTCATATCATTCAGGCGGGACCTTTTCTCTATATTGGCACAACAACTGCAATCTGCTGATGTTCTTGCTTCACATCGTGTGTTTATGGTCTTATTTCGAACTTTAAAGGAGCTGTCAACTAAACGGCTTGCTGTTGATCAGAGGAATTATGCCGAGGTATTTGATTTTGCAAAAATCACATATCCATCTATAAGTAGTATCACTCTTGATTTTCTGGGTTTCAAATTATTAGTTTGGCATAGTACCAGTTAGTTGGCCCGTAATGTGCATCGTCGCACACAGGCACACAACATTAGCAGATGTGTATTAACTCCACTATTTCTTTTGAATTCAAGCATGTTAAGTCATCTTAAGTGCTAAGCCAGAGGATTATTATAAGTTGAACCTTTCTTTGCTATCAAATACTCCCTCCGTCCCAAAATAAGTGACAGTTAGTGTAAAGTTGAGTCACTTATTTTGGGACGGAGGGAGTAGTTCCTGAATTGATCAAGAGACATGCTATCCACATCATCTATGTTACTGTTTTCTCAAAGCATGGCAAGAGACATGCCATCCATAGCATTTGTGTTACTGTTTTCTCAAAGCATGAATTCATGCAGCTTGCTTTTGATTTTTTTGCAAATTTTGTTGAGCATAAACAGTAATGATATAAAATTCTGACCATGATGTCGGTCTTATGTTCTAATTTATATTTTTTTCGTATGCAGATTACTAGCCACTTGTTCGAGTATACCTGGAACCTTTGGAAGAGTGACGTGCAGACTATATTGCAAAATCTTTCTATGCTCTCTCAGAGGAATGACTTAGATTCCATTTTGGAGCAATCAAACGATCTAATCTTGATATGCGACCGTTGGTTGCTTTGTTTAAAGATCATCCGGCAACTAATTTTTTCAGGTTATGCAAGTGATTCAACAACAGCGCAGGTAGTCAGATTCGCTGTTATTTTGTTGCTCATACTTAGACTGTTATATGATCTTCATCAGCTGGTCAAGGAAACAAAAACCGTAAATAGTTATTTTAATTTGCAGGAAGTCTGGCAGGTCAGGGAAGTATGTCCAACAGTTTTGAGTGCCATTCAATCCCTTCTTCCTTATTGTAAGTTATGTTTTTCTCTTGTAATTTTAAGTGAATTATTCTCTCTTCCTTTGTAGTCTTGATCTAATAGACAGAAACTGCTCTGGCTTCACCAAATAATGATCCATCATAATCTATATCTAGCATTTCAAGTATTAACTGTTACGGTTCTAGCATATCTTGTTGTCCTGCATTTTTATTTGACCTGGTCATTAAATCTCACAGCAAGAAACTGAAACTCTTTTGAGAACATTCAAGAAATGGAAACTGTTTTTTGTTTGTGGAACATGCAAGAAACTGAATCTGTGATTGAATCATTCCTTTTGGTCTCCAGAAAACTTGAAGAACATAACAGTCTTATTTATATAAATGGCCCTTGTTTATATCTGCTCATGAAGTTAAACCTTTGTTTGGACGTTCCTCTCCGATGTTAGTTTGTCTGACATGTCAAGTGCGGCGTGCTGATTGATTTCAGTTCAGTTCTCACGAGTAAATTGTTCCTTATTGTATTTTACTTGACAGACTCGTCCTTTAAAGATAAGCAAGCTAAACTATGGGAATTTGCAAAAAGGGCATGCACTAAGTTGATGAAAGTCCTTGTCACCTTACAAGGCAGACATCCATATTCTTTCGTACACCAAACTGTGCTTCCTGCTACAGTTGACTTCTGTTTGAATATAATCACAAATCCCGAACAGGCTGGCGCATCCTTTGAGGAGTTTCTTATACAATGCATGGTTTTGGTTAAAGCCGTATCAGAATGCAAAGAGTACAAACCAAGTGCCACAGGTCGCGTCATCAATGAAAGTGCACAACCTTTAAGCCTGGAGCAAAAGAAAAAAAACTTTGCAGCAGTGGCTAGTGACATGCTGAAGGTTGTTTTGCCTGGTGATCGAGTTGTGTTGCTTTGCAACATTTTAATAAGAAGGTAATGTTCTGAGTAAAAATAGCATGTTTATATTATTTTTTATGGGAAGATTATTGCAATACTACTAGTTTGCATGTTTTTTTGTCTTTGGCAAGCATCAACATAAACAGCTCAAGTTTGTGTAAGTTAGTATATGACTAGACCTCCTTTTAATTAAACAGATGCATTAATGCTGGACGAGGACATCTTTTAGCCTGCCATTTTATATTCCACAGAAGAAAATAATTCAAAATCCTTATGAACCTTAAAAAAAAGGGCAGCCCGGTGCATGTAGCTCCCGCTTTTGCAGGGTCCGGGGAAGGGTCCGATCACTTTGGGTCTTTTTGTACGCAACCACCAACCATTTTGTATTCCGCAGAAGAAAATAGTAAAAATCCTTATGATGAACCTTAAAAAAAAGGGCAGCCCGGTGCACTTAGCTCCCGCTTGTGCAAGGTCCAGGGAAAGGTCCGACCACTTTGGGTCTTTGTACGCAGCCTTTCCCTGCATTTCTGCAAGAGGCTGTTTCTAGGACTCGAACCCATGACCTCATGGTCACAAGGCAACAGCTTTACCGCTGCGTCAAGGCTCCCCTTCCTTATGATGAACCTTGAATGGAAGAATTGCAAAAATAGATTAGCCAGGAGCTGTCGGTCTTTTGTGATGCATTAATGCTGGACGAGGACATCCTTTGACCAACCATGTTATATTCTGCAGGAGTGAAATGATTGAAAGTCCTGATGATGAAACCTTGAATTTAAGAATTGCAAAAATAGATTAGCTAGGAGCTGTTGCTCTTTTGTGATTATTAAAGCATATTAAGCTATGACCTGCTGAAGTAAACTTCCTTATGACAGTTCCATATATGGCAAATAACATGAAAGTGCATTTTTTATGCTAGTTAGTCTTTAGAAATGCTATAAACATATAATGGTACACAAAAACGCTGCTGTGAGCTACAGAGCACACTTTATTTCTGCACCAAAAGCATATAATGTAACATTCTTGATGAATCGCGTTAAGGATTATGGACTACTGCAGTATATAAAACAATAGAATATGTTATTATTGTTTTTTTTTGTAAATTTTCTTGCATGCACGCTACATGTATACACAAATTCCTGAGATTAGTGGATTGTTTTCTAGTATTCGTGCCTTCACGTTTTTGCTTGGGATTTTGACAGCCTTCTTGGATTCAGGAACTTACCAATTCTTGTGCAGATACTTTATTTATACAGCAAAAGATCTGGAGGAATGGTCAGAGAATCCTGAATCCTTTCATCATGAGCAGAATTTGGTCCAGTGGACTGAGAAACAACGGCCATGTGCTGAAGCCCTCTTCATTGTCATCTTTGAGAACTACCGAGAGGCATGCACATTATAACATTCTTTTTAACTGTCCTGCGAGTGCTGACTGTTGCGATGCTTACATAATCATTTGTTTCCAGCTACTAGCTCCAGTTGTTGTTTCAATTCTTCGAGAAGCCATGTCTGTTTCTCCACCACTCGAAACAGATGTTACATCTGGAATGCTTCTGAAGGATGCTGCTTATACAGCTGCGGGGCATGTATATTATGAACTTTCAAATTACCTCAGTTTTAATGAATGGTAAGTTAAATAGCAACAATGTATCTGTATTTACTTGCAAAAAGGTTGGATGTATGGTGCTCATTTAATCCATGCTGATCTTTGTAATGGTTTAAATTATTTAGTAAAATTTGATCAGGCTTTATACAGCTGTTTGCATATGCTTCTGGATGTTGCATTTCTATGTTCATATGCATTAAGGACCATACACTGATTTCCTTTTGATGGGACAGCTAAGTTTGTTGCAAGATCAATAGCTAGAGCAAATCCTGCTTCACTGCCTTTCCTTAGTTTTTTTAATTTTATTTCTACAGGTTCCATGGATCTCTATCCATAGAAATTTCAAATGGTCATCCCAATATGCGTATCATTCGTCGAAAAGTTGCATTGCTACTTGGGCAATGGATTTCTGAGGTTCACTCTTTTATCATTGTATTAGAAAAGCTAAACATTACTAATGTCAGAGTTTTAGTTGATGGTCTGTAGGTTCCTCGCATCTTCAGCTTCTGATAATTGTAGTTTTGCAGATCAAGGGTGACACACGGAAATTGGTCTACCGTGCTTTGGTTGCATTGCTGCAGGATAATGACATAGCTGTCAGGGTATGCTTTGCGTTTACGATTCCTTGAATACGAGTGATTTCCATATATTCATCTACTTTGTTTAATAACTTGTTCACGCTGTTCTACTTTCAGCTAGCAGCATGCTCTTCTCTGTGTTATCTTTTCCAAGAATCTAGCTTTTCAGAACTTGATTTGTTTGAATGTCTTCCAACATGTTGGACAATGTGTTTCAAGTTGACAGAAGATGTCCAAGAATTTGATTCTAAGGTTTGGATTCCCATAGTACATCTTTTGTTTCCTTCACCTGTCGTTTATGCGAGGGTTCTAAGTGGATCATTGACCCACTGTACCATTTTGAACGTCATCTTTATGTTACTTGTCAATCCATGCCTGGCAAACATTATCTTACCTAAATATTTTCCTTTTATTTTTATGTAGGTGCAAGTGTTGAATTTCATCTCAGTTCTTCTTGAACATGTCGGAGACAAGGTTATTCCATTTGCAAGTCAGTTATCACAATTTTTCCAGAAGGTATAGCTCAGGCATTTTGTTCTGAATATGTGCTAGAAAGACCATTATCATTTTGGCTGTACTCTATTCATTGACTGATGACAAAGCATACTTATTTTGAGCTCAGCTGTCTGTGCATTTTATGATTCAAATTGTACCATTTGTTGAATTCGGAAATTCAGAAGAGAGAAGTGAGAATTAGCCTTTTCAAGCAATGAGATTTCTTCAGTTTACCTTCACAATTTCAACTGGCTATCAACTTTTAAAAGTAATAGTATCAGCTTTTAACTAACTTATTGAATGAGTTTATCAGTCTGTTAAATGACAATGCAGATTTTGTTCCTGCTGTACGAATTAATTAGAAATTCTAATTTGAGTGTGTTTTTCCAGATCTGGGATGAATCTGCTGGTGAAAGCTTGTTACAGATTCAACTGCTAACAGCACTTCGAACTTTTGTTTCTTCTCTTGGATACCAGTCGCCTCTTTCTTATCACATGCTTATGCCTATACTGCAAAGTGGTGTAAATGTTGATAGCCCTGATGCTCTTAATCTTCTCGAGGACAGTGTTCTGGTAAGTAGTTCTTAACCAAGTCCATACCGATGAGCTTGCATGCACTTGCGCAAATTATCTAACATTGAGATTAATAATGCAGTTGTGGGAAGCAACCCTTTCGAATGCCCCATCTATTGTACCTCAACTGATGGATTTATTCCCTTATCTTGTGGGCATTGTGAATAGAAGCTTCGACCATCTGGAGGTTAGAATACACACCTGCCCACCCCAAAAAACAGAAGAGGCAAACATCCTTGGTCACATAAAATTTTAGGCACTGATGCACTCCGAAACATATATGTTCAAAACATGCAGAATATTAATACTATTATGGAAATATTCTGAGACAAAACTACTGTATTTCGATATAATTATATAGTTATTCATAATGAATTCATTGTTCAAAATATTGGTCAATAAATTAGTTAACCGGATGGTTAATCCCTACTCCGTGGGTCATTGAGTAGCCGATTATCTGATTTATAGGACGGTTAACTGATTTATCGGATGATTAACTGATTTATCGGCTGATTAACTGATTTATCAGATGGTTAACTGATTTATCGGCTGATTAAATCAGCCGATTATTCCCTTATCGCCAGCTAACCGAGCAGTTACCAGCTAAGGATTTCCTGTACATTAATAATACTTGCTACTTAAAGCTGAAATAGTCTGGCCTTCTAGGATGGTACTTACTTTTTTACTGGAAAGTCGTAAGTACAGTTTGATTTTTGTCATAGGTAGCAGTACAGTCTGAAATCTTATGGGTTTCAGCTCTAGCCTACCCCAACTTGTTTGGGACTAAAGGCTTAGTTGTTGTTGTAGCAGCACAAAGTAAACCTACTCCGTGTCATTTGGATTGTTTCGTACTTACTTTTTTACTGGAAAGTCGTAAGTACAGTTTGATTTTTGTCATAGGTAGCAGTACAGTCTGAAATCTTATGGGTTTCAGCTCTAGCCTACCCCAACTTGTTTGGGACTAAAGGCTTAGTTGTTGTTGTAGCAGCACAAAGTAAACCTACTCCGTGTCATTTGGATTGTTTCCTTATATTGCATGCCACGATTAATGATTTGGAGGGTTTTGTTATCTTAACCTTTTGAATGATGCAGGTCGCGGTCAACATAATTGAGGATTACACAATTTTTGGTGGATCAGAATTTTTAAAAAGCCATGGTACAAGTTTGGCCAATGTTCTTGATACTATTGTTGGAAATGTAAATGACAAGGGACTTCTCACCACACTTCCAGTCATTGATCTTCTTATTCAGGTTATTATTTATTTTCCATTTTGAAGCAACCTGACTTTCTGCAGAACTTTACCTATTTATGATTCATTTAATGCTGAGTCAAGGATAGCAAACAACATGAGCTAGGTCTAAGAAAGGAAAACCTGTCAAACGTATAGCTTCTCTTCATGGGACCCATTAGATAGATAAAGAAGCTCAAATGTTGTCTACTTTAACTGGGATATGAAAGAGCAATGATATGTGAGAGAGCACAGTGTGCTGGAAGGAAAGATTTTCTCGGCTGTAGTTCAGGATTCAACAACTCCAAGGAAACTCTCTTAGCATCGGAATGATGCAACAGCTGAGCTTGGGTCTAAGGCTGTTCTTAGCACCAAGTTTTTTGAAACATTACACATGGTCTTATAGCAATCTTGACTATCATCTTAGCAGAATGTCGGGGAACCTAATTTTCTTACTACCATGAACACTGTTCTCCCTGTTTGCATCAGGGTTAAGGAATAAATGCTCTGGGAACTAATTAATGGCCATTTTATTTGTGGAAGTTGTCGTAATACCGTGTGATGAAACTATAGGTGCCTGTTTCTTTTTATGTCAACACATTACAATTAGGAGTTATCTTTTCTTTTTTCCTCACTTTTTTTGTATCTATCTAATTGGAGCTTTTGGGTGCAGCTCTTTCCTCAGGAAGCTCCACCTTTGATATCCAGTGCTCTTCAGGTACTTATGTGGTTGGTTACTTGGTCTCAAGTCTGGAATGTTCAAATGATACTTCATCATTCTGACTTGTTTATTCATGCCAACCTCTAGAAACTTATCTTCATATCTTTGAGTCGAGATGATGAGCATAACCCTTCTAGGACAACTGTACGTGCATCCTCTGGAGCAATTCTTGCTAGGCTTTTGGTGATGAATACAAACTTTTCGGCACAGCTATTATCAGAGCCTGCTCTTTTGGCAAACATTCAACAGTCAGGGATATCTCTAAAGGATAATCTGCTACTCTCTTTGGTTGATATGTGGATTGATAAGGTACATCTTGCAGCATTTCCCTGTTTATTGGACTGAGATTGATGTGTCAATTAATGCTTTCTCTCCAAGTGGGTAATGAAGTAGGTTCTTTTACTGCCACCATTTGATTTACGCATGTGTTTACGAAAATATGATGTGTATGATCAAACTTGCTAAACCAGTAAATATGTTCGTAGCTTCAGTGCTAAACTTGATCAGCCGATTATTCCCTTATCGCCAGCTAACCGAGCAGTTACCAGCTAAGGATTTCCTGAACATTAATAATACTTGCTACTTAAAGCTGAAATAGTTTGTCCTTCTAGGATGGCACTTACTTTTTTACTGGAAATTCGTAAGTACAGTTTGATTTTTGTCATAGGTAGCAGTACAGTCTGAAACCTTATGGGTTTCAGCTCTAGCCTACCCCAACTTGTTTGGGACTAAAGGCTTAGTTGTTGTTGTAGCAGCACAAAGTAAACCTACTCCGTGTCATTTGGATTGTTTCCTTATATTGCATGCCACGATTAATGATTTGGAGGGTTTTGTTATCTTAACCTTTTGAATGATGCAACCAATAACCCAGGTGATACTGACTTGGACATGTTTTTTACGAAAATATGCTGTGCATATGATCAAACTCATGAAATCAGTAAATCTGTTGGTCCAATGCTTAAACATTGGCAAGCAGATATTGTCAACATGCTTGCATTGTCAACGAAACGTTGCGTCTACTGTTCAGATAATGTGCGCAGTTTGTGTTTACTGACAGGATTAGCATGTCCAATTAGATAAGTCTTAATATGTCTTTGTGTTTACTGACAGGATTAGCATGTTCAATTAGATAAGTCTTAATATGTTTTAGACGTTGGAATGCACTTTTAAATTCTTGAAGTCCCACTTGTTTATGCGTTGCTGTTTAACAAGCGCTATATCATTGGACAGGTGGACAATGCAACTGCTATACAGCAGAAGGAATACGCAATGGCTCTCTCTGTAGTTTTGACCTTGCAGATACCTCAAGTCATCGACAAACTTGATGATATATTAAGGTAGGACATTTCTGGTGATGATAATTAAAATTAAGACTGTTGTTGGCTGGTAGTTTGTTGCTCATAGGTTATATGATTTTATGCAGTGTTTGCACGACTGTTATTATTGGGGGCCGTGAAGTAAAGACCGAGGATGATTCTAGGTGTAGTATTGTACTGATATATTACTATGACTTTAGCTTGTTTAAGGCCTCTTTCAATTCTATGCGTAATTAATTATTGGTACAATATTTGCAGTGGCGATATTACAAGCTCTTCTTGGCTTGGCAATGATAATTCAGGTTACTCCAGCAAATTCTTGAAAAAGCGACAAGTGAGCTGTGTTTCTTTGAACATCTCTTTTCTGAATAATTAGATTATTAGGCACATATTCTGACAATTCCCTTTATCAGGCAAAGGATTTAGATCCGATCAAACAAGCTTCGCTAGAGAACATACTAAGGGAGAACTTGAAGGCATGTGCAGCTCACCACGGGGATTCGACTTTCAATGCTGCCATCAGCAGGATCCATCCATCATCATTTGCTCAGTTGCAGCAGGCCCTGAATAGTGCATGAGATGCGCATACTTCCTAACTGATTCTTTGATGTTCTTTTGAATACATTGAAGAACATCCGGCGCATCACGAGCCACCATTTCTTGGAGCGCATGGTGATTCCCACGCACCATGTAACTCACCATATCACCCGACACTCGTTCAATAAGCTGTAAGCTTCAATGGATTTAATGCTCCCTTTTCTTTTCAGGTGCTGCCATTTGATGCGCTGCTTTTTTCGGTCCTGTGATGTACTGTCGAAGATAACGGCAGTTCATCGTGTAGGTGTAGAGTGCCGACTAACGTGTGAATAGCGAGAGGTGTGAGCGAGCAGCTTTTTATTCCCCCCCGGGTTATTGGTTGATGGTCATATTCTTCTACGTGTTAGGTCTTTCGCGTGGGTTTGACCACTCTAAAGAGGCGGTTGGAGTTTTCATGGACATTATTGCGGGCTATTTTTCTGCAAATCTTTTTGTTATCTAATGGGGGTCGATTGGGGTAGTCTTCAGGTTGGCAGAGGTTTTACTTCCCAGGCGGCTGACTTTACATGAGAAGAGATTGTCAGAGTTGGTAAATGTAATTGTTTGTGCGAGAACAATATTATCGTGATAATGAATTGTTCCGATACTCATTTTTTGTTTTGCTTCTCCTTTACGCACAACCCATTCTTGCTCATGATTGGTAATCTTCGATGCTTATCATTTGATCACCTAGTTATTTTTTTGGCCTTGATTTGACCTAGTTCAACGGTACTATTACTATTCACGTAGCTGCATTCCATCGAGTTTTTCAGACAGTTTGTCAAATGTGCCTTTGGTTTTGGAATGGTGTATTTCGACTCATAAACTAAAAGTAGAGGACATGAGTAGCATCTTTTCATTCCCTTCACGCTTGGGCAGCGAGGGCAAAGTTCTCAACTCTAAGCTCCACCAGCCAGCCTGTGGATTCACCTTCACTCTGCTCGCCGCTTTGGTGGCAGATAGTGAGGTGCGGAATCTTGGTGCCTCAACTTGGCTAATTGTTTAGGTTTGGGGTTTTTAGTGTAGGGGCGGCACTAGGGTGGATGGTGATGCTTCATCTTCAGTTTGGTCTTTTGGGCTTTAATCCTTCTTGAATTCGTTCACCAGGATAGAGCCAACGGTGCTCTAGGGAGGTTAGGTTTTTGGGTTAATTATCCTTTTGCCCTTAGTGGTGTCCATCTGCTCAGTTTTGCCCCCAGATGCAAATTGTGCTCAGTTTTACCCCTAGTCCGTGCGCACCGACTCGTTCTGTGAACTTTGGCGTCTTTGTCAGGTCAACGTTTTGACTCGGCCCTTATAGGTGGAACCCAACAGAGAGCCGTTGAGCATAGAGCCGTTGTGGGTGTGCTATATTAGCGGGCGACAGCGGCGGTGACCACGGCGACAGAGAGCACGACGCTGACCACGGCGAGAGAGCGAGAGCACGACAGCGGTGGGAAGCTAGCTGTGGAGGGCGCGGCTGTGGGAAGCTAGCTGTGGAGGGCGCGACGGCGTTGAGATCCCGTTCGGCTCCGAGCTCCATATGTCTTCCGCAAGCTCCCGCGCCACCTCGCGGATGCAGAGCCGGGCGCGTGTGGAGATTCCTGTCTTCGTCTGTTCGCGGTGCCGGGCGAGCGTTGATCAGAGGGTTTCTCACACACCGAGGAACCACAATTGTCCGTTCTACGTGTGCAGCGAGAATGGGGTAAGAATCGAGGCAATTGCACCATTTTCGTGGTCGGGATCTTTGAGCAATCGGTTGATCTGTTCCGTGTTTATGCAGGTGACATGCTTCTTTCTTTGGGTCGATGCTCTGGCCAAGACTCTGATAAATGAACTGCAAGAAGAGCATGGCGAATGGTTGCGCATGCTGCCCCAAACCGCAGTGGCCGCAACACGAGCTCCGGAAGAAGAGATGGAGGGCGAAGCACGCACTGACAGAGAGCTAGCTGTTGAGCTTAGGATGTTGAAGAAGGTTAGGAAGCTTGAAGATCAAGCACTACCAATACCCATTTGCAAATACTTTTGGGCATTTGTAGGTATGGTAATCACACTGGTTGTAATGTTGAAAATGTATGGAAAGGCATGAATTATGGAGGAATTTCTAATCTTAAAATTGTATGAGAAATTCACCTAGTTTAAATGTCGGTCAAAGTTGTTTAAATATTGAAAAAAGAGAGAAGAAGTGACCAACATTTAAATATGTTGAAAAAAAGGAGAAGAAATGAAGAATTCAGAAACTTTTGATCAATGAAATGCAGCTAATGAATTATTCCAGAGCCAAACAATTAAGGTTAGAATTTTTTTGGAGCTGTTAAATATTTAATAACAATTTAAGTAATCCAATTCAAATACACCGTGATTTAAATTAAAGACCAAAATGTCATGGAAAATGTTCCTCAGCTCTGGTAGATGTTTACACCTAGTGCCAAAATAAATGAACATTTTTTAAGGGCATTACATTGAGTAGAAACTAATTTGTCTAAAAAATGAAGGGTGGAAAATGCACAAAAAATTGGTGCAGCTGGGGACTCGAACCCAAGACCGCGTGGGTTTGTGGTGTTTAGGGCTGCGCTGGTAACCGCTAGGATAGATGGCAAGAGTTTGACATGGGTAGGGAAGCAATGTATACATAGTGAGACTGAAATTTGTCAAAAAAATGAAGGGTGGAAAAATGCACAAAAAATTGGTGCGGCTGGGGACTCGAACCCAAACCGCGTGGGTTTGTGGTGTTTAGGGCTGCGCTGGTAACCACTAGGACAGATGGCAAGAGTTTAAAATGGGTAGGGAAGAAATGTATACATAGTGAGATCGTAAAATTTGTCAAAAAAAATGTGAGACCATGAATGTTTGCACACGCGTGAGAGTGGTTTTCCTTTGTTTTGCACTGAAATTTTGGAGGGTTGGAAGGTTGAAAACGTATGTTTGCACTGCCATGTGGTTTTGGTTAGAGTGGCACTTGGTTTAGTGTTAGAGTGGCACTTGGTTTAGGATTTAAACGGAATAAATTTGCATGTTAGTTCATGACTTATTTTTTTTGAATAAAACGGAGGGCTTCTCACCCCCTCTTTTGAATGACAACCACAAGTTCTCGAGCTTCATGACTTGGTTTAGGGAAGAAATTATATGCTTGGGAACGGACAGTTTTTAACACACATAATAAACCCTAATAAATAACTTAGATAAGATGCAACACAAGTACCATTACAATAATAAGTTCACGGACAGTTCACGGACACATGACGAAACATGACATGACACGACACGACATAGAAAAGCAACAAATAAAAAACGAAACAGTCTTCATCTTGACCTCCTCCTTCCACTTTGGCCGCGCGCGCCCCTTCAACACCATCTTCATCTTCACACCTCCTCCTCGTCGTCGTAGGGAAGGGAGTGCATCCCGGCTGGAGTGAGGAAGATGTTCTCGTAGTTGGTGTAGATGTTGTAGACGGTGAAGAAGATGGCCTCGCAGCCGCACCAAAAGACTTGGCCGAGGAGCTCGCGCGCGTCAAACGGGTTGGTGAAGGTGACCGTGAGCAGTAGGAGGATGCCGCCGCGGTCACGAACCTTGTTGAGGGCGAACATCCTCGGCGAGCCCCGTGGGAGGTGGGCATAGCCGGCTCTGAGGAAGGCGCGTGTGAGTTCGACAGAACCCCTCCACCTTGAAAAAGCCCACATGTGGAGCTCCCTCTCCACGAGCACGCCCGGTGGGTAGCGCCGCTCCGGCACGACAGGCGGACGGCTGAAGGTCGGCCCGTTGAACTGCATGGTCTCGCTTGGGGAGGGCTCGGTCGATTGGGTGTTTGAAGTTGGAGAGAATGGATCGGATCTGGCTTATGGGTGGGAGAGGAAGATAGGCACCCCATTTATAGGCTTGTGGGTGGGAGAGGAAGAGAGAAAGGGTGAGAACGGTGCGTGTGTGAACCCAAACGCGTGTGTGTATCCGTTACGCTTTGCACTCTTAAATTTTTGCACAAAAACGATGCATGCATGGGGCGCGTGCGTGCATTTGAATCACTGTATAGCTCTTTGACCGGACGGTGCATCTGACTCATTGAACCACCTAGCTGGCCTCGCTAGCCTAGCGCGCCTAGCACGCCTCACTCGCCTCGCTCGCATGCATGCATGCACGTCGCAGCCTCTCGCGCATGCAAACCCACGTCGCAGCCTGTGCACGTCGCCGCCTCCCATGCATGCACGCAAGGCCTGGAAAGGCTGAGACGGGCTATTTACTGCGGTCTCAGGCCCAGACAACGAGACGGCCCAACGGTCCATCCAGCGCGCCCGATATTTATTAAAAAAAAGAATCTCCCAGCCAATCAGATTGCATCTCGCGGATCGCCCCCCTCCTCCCCACAGATTCCTTCTAGAAGGGTTAGATCGACGGCCCTTGTTCAGCGCTAGGGTTAGATGAACGGTCCTGGTTCAGCGCTAGGGTTAGCGGGGTTTGGGAGGGGTTTGGAGCAGTCAAAGCTATGTTTGACCAGATTTCAAACGAGCATAATAAATTAAATAAAAATCAGAAAAATAAAAAACCAACGCACATAGTCTTCTTATGTCATATACTAATGATCTAAGTTGATAAACAAGGTTTGCATACATTTAAGCAATAAGTTCATGTGTATTTGTATGATATCTCGAGTATCTCAAACTCTTTTGTATGAAGTGAAGAGAAGTGTTTTGGGAAATAAACATGAAAATTTCAAAAAACCCACCATAGATTCATTTTAGAGTGACTAAGAAGGATCCAGGCTTAGTTTTTCATTTTGATGTTTTACACTTATTTAAATCTTGGTCAAAGTTAAGTTTGACCAGAATTCAAATGAGCAAAACAAATTTAAAAAAAACAAAAAATGGAAAAACCAGCGCACATAGTCCGTATATATAGAATATATGTTTAGGAAAGTTATTTGGCTGATTTAGACAAGGTCGAAAAAAACCTTGCTTAGAGATGAGGCCGTTTACCCTACCTTTGGACCCTCATTTTAGCACATTTTTCATGAAAAGTTCAAAAACCTCACCACAGCTTCATTTTGGATTGACTAAGAAGGATCCAGTTTAGTTCTTCATTTTGATGTTTTAGACTTGTTTAAATCATGGTCAAAGTTAGGTTTGACCAGAATTCAAATGAGCAAAACAAAATTCAAAAAAATCAAAAAAAAGGAAAAACCATGTGCTCATTCAAACATCATCCAACAGATTTAACCATCATGTCAAACATAGTTCTAACATCATCCAATAGAAATACAACATTATTCATAATGTTTCATAATTATTCACATATAGCGTTCGGGCTTCTGTCTGTTCCTTGAGCTTCTTGCCATCACTTTGCTCCTCGTGCACCTTGTGCTCATTGCTTCTTCTCTTCTCCTCTTGGTTGTCGGTACCTTGTGCGTCTTCTTCAAACCTATCATAGAGCTGTGCAAAACATAAAGGGTAATGAGATCATGTCAAGTGACCCATAAATGTACAGTAGTATTTGACCCTTGCAAGATTTACATACCTAGCAGAACTCACGACAACAGAAGGTTGGTCACCATTTAGAGCCTCACTTGGATCATCATTTGGAGCCTCACTTGGATCACCAAGATCATCATTTGGAGCCTCACTTGGATCACCAAGATCATCATTTGGAGCCTCAATTGGATCACCATGATCATCATTTGGAGGCTCACTTGGATCACCATGATCACTATTTGGAGCCTCACTTGGATCATCGTCAAAATCATGCGGCTGTTGACCATCATCATTTCGAACCTCATCAAAATCCTCATCTGATGCAACCGGCTGCTGTCCATCATTTTAATCGAAGCCTTCATCGAAACTCTCTCCGAACGCTGGATCTACTGTGTTATCACAATACTTACCGAAATGACCAGACCCACCACATCTTGTGCACTTATGCTTCCTCGCTCCAAGTCCAGCTCCTTCGCTGCGAGGTCTGATTCGACTCTTCCTTGGTCTACCTACTGCTCTTTTCAGAACTGGAGCGCAAAGCTTGAATCCAGGGTCCACCATGTCCCATTGTTGTTTTCCCTCCATAGCAGGCAAGGCACAAGCATATGTGGCTTTGAACCTTGCAACAGAGTAGTAATCATGCACATACTGCTGAATGTTCCCTGCTGGACCAGGGAGAGAAGTGATGAAAAACAAGGCATGAAATGCATGGCAACCCACTTATCTGCCATTGCCTACAACTGCAAGTTCTAGCTTCTAAATCCACTGGATATCTCCATTCCCTCTTCTCTTTATCCAAATATGATATCTCTGCTGTGGTACCCGAGCAAAGAGTCATGTTCATTTCCAAGCCTGTTGTTTTCTGCATCAGCTCATTCATCACGACAGGGATGATAATGTGGCCCATGAATTTTGCCTCGGCTATTCCTGCACGATAATGAAATTTCTGCATGTATTCTATCCTTATCCTGTCCAGCAAATCCACCACATAATGACCCTTTAGTTTCCGGATCATTGAGTTGAAAGACTCTGCTAGATTATTGTGCACATAGTCAACTTTGCTCAGTTCACCGAATTGGCTTCTGGCCCATAACTTGGAGTGGTGTGTTTCCAAGTATTCTTTCACTTTGGGATTCATGTATAACTGCCTCAAGTGGTAGTTGTGCTTCTTCACACTGCAAGTCAAAGATGCTGGCCATAAATTGTCGGTATACACCTTTCCTTTGAATTTCTTCATGAAATTTGCAGCAATGTGACGCATGCATTCCCTATGCTCTACTCCAGGGTACACATTGTCCACGGCCACTTCTAAACCTTTGCAGGCATCTGTATGAATGACCAACCCATTGGGATGTGCAATAGCCCGGCGCAGATTATGCAAAAACCAAGTCCAGCTCTCCTCAAACTCTGTCTCCAGCACACCGTAGGCAACTGGAAATACAAAACTGTGTGCATCAACTGCACAAGCAGCTACTAACTGTCCTTTAAACCTCCCTGTGAGAAAAGTGGCATCAATAGCCAAATAAGGCATGCAACCTGCCAAAAAACCCCGACGACAAGCCTCACACTACTAGGAAAAGGCCTATAGATAGGATTGATACTAATGGCGCACCATGGAAGTAGTGCGCCACTACTATATACTAATGGCGCATCAGTTGGTGATGCGCCATTAGTGTTGAAGACACTAATGGCGCACCAGAATCATGGTGCGCCACTAGTATTAATTTTTTTTCCATTTTTCCATACATACTAACGGCGCATCAGGTCGAAATGCGCCATTACTAGTTCTAACTAGTAATGGCGCACCAGGCAGACAGTGCGCCATTACTGTAATTTTTTTGTATTCTTTTTTTTTGCAAAACTACTAATGGCGCACCATTTCACAGTGCGCCGTTACTAATTTAAACTAGTAATGGCGCACTATGACCTGGTGCGCCATTAGTGTATATTTTTTTTTTACTTTTTTGCAAAACTACTAATGGCGCACCATCTGCAAGTGCGCCATTAGTAACCAGGCATACTAATGGCGCATTTGAAGATGGTGCGCCATTAGTAACCTGGGACCCCAACAAGATATTTTGGACAGCCCCACACCTACCCACTCACTTTCCCCACTTCATTCCCTCCACCTCTTTCTCCAAGCTTTCGGCTGCCTCCTCCTCCTCACCTCATTTCCACCATAGATTCATCAAAATTAAGTGGTGAAATTACCTTTTTTTGATAGGTAAGTAAGGGAAAAGCTATCTTCATGATGTAGATCTACTTTTTTTCTCCCTAGCTCGCTCCAACAACGTGCACATGCACTTTTTGTGGCCTAGCTAGATCTATGTATGTTTGTGGTGTTGCATGTGTTTGTGGTGTTGCATATATGTTTGTGTTTGCAGGTACCGGTATTTGAAATGTGATAGTTGCCAATATTTTGCCGGAATGTTGATTCATTTCCGTTTCGGCGAGAATTTTGGCACTATGCATTCTTTTTGGTCCTATTTTTAGGGAAGGTCATGCCAAATTTTTTCTTGGTTCTAAAATATCGTTTTGCTCTACCCCGCAGGCGACCATGGTCCGCACGATGACCGAAGGCATCGTGAATAGGTTTTTGAGCTCCGCAAAGGCCGAGATGCTTCAAAAGAACGAGACGGAGATAAGATGTCCGTGTCGAAGATGCAAGCTGAAGAGCCTTATTGCGGACCCGGATTCCGGGCAGGTGCGGGACCACCTGCTCTTGCGTGGTTTCATGGATGGCTATCGGTGGCAAGGTGATGAAGATGACTATGAAGTTGTCCATGGGGGCCGGGCAAGAAATGAGGAAGGGCAACAAGACAAGTACCACCACGGCGAGGGCGGGCGAGAAGACGAAAAATCTCCAGGACATGATCACGACGGTGATGCTGTACACAGTCATCATGTAGAAGATGTCGTACATGATGATGAGGAAGATCAAGACGAAGGGCATGATCATGAAGATGAAGATGCCGGGGCAGACGACGATGGAGGCTGGGTGCAGGACCCTCATATTCAAGAGCTGCTTCTCAAGCAGACGGATAATGCAAGAGCTGCCGCCCGAGAGAAAGCCAAGCTGGATCAACTGGAGATAGACGCGGTTACTCCATTGTATGAAGGATGCAGGCCCGAGGATACCCGCCTGAAAGTAACGCTCATGGCTCTGGAGATGAAGGTAAAACACAAAATGACCGACGCATGCTTCGACGAGAACATGTCATTCTGGCACGAACGTCTTCCCAAGGGGAACAAGTGCCCGACCAGTTTCGAGGAGGCAAAGAAAATCGTGCGTCCTCTGGATTTACCGCACGTGAAATACCATGTGTGCATGAACAATTGCATCATTTATCGGGACGAGCACGCGGAGTCTACCATATGTCCGGTGTGCAGCGTCACTCGATACAAGAAGAGGAAGAAAGCTCCTCGAAAATCGGTGTGGTACTTTCCGATCACTCCTCGTCTGCAGCGGTATTTCGCGGGCCCTAAGGTAGCAAAGCTCCTGCGTTGGCACGCGGATAGGGAGGAGAAGAAGCGGGAAGATGACGGAAATGATCCAGAGATAAATAAAAAAGACAAGATGCTGAGTCACCCTAAGGATGCGAGCCAGTGGCAAGCGTTGAACTTCGAATACCCAGAATTTGGGAAGGATATAAGGAACATCGTGCTGGGCGCGAGCACCGATGAAGTCAATCCGTTTGGCAGCCAGAGAAGCACACATAGCACCTGGCCTATGTTTGTGTGGATGTACAACCTTCCCCCCTGGTTGTGCATGAAGAGGAAGTACATTCACATGAGTATGCTAATTGAAGGGCCGAAACAACCAGGGAACGACATCAATCTGTATCTGGGGCTGCTGAAGGAGGAGCTAGACACGCTGTGGAAAACGCCAGCCAATACGTGGGACGCCGCAGAGAAAGAATATTTACCTATGAGAGCCGCACTGCTCACGACGGTGCACGACTATCTCGGTTACGGATATCTCGCGGGGCAGGTAGTCCACGGATTTTCTGGATGCGTAAGGTGCATGGATGACACAACGTATCGCCAGCTAGATAGAGATCCTAGGTCTTCGAAAACCGTGTTCATGGGACATCGAAGGTGGCTTCGCGACGATGACCCGTGGAGGAAACGCAAGGATTTGTTCGATGGTGAAACCGAACCCCAAAAACACCCGTGTACGAGGAGCGGCGAGGAAATAGACGAGCTATTGAAAAATTGGAAAGACTGCCCACTGCCGGGAAAGAAGCAAAAGGCACCGGAGCCGGGAAAGAAGCGAAAGGCGCCAGAGCCGCTGCTGAAGGTATGGAAAATGAGGTCTGTTTTCTGGGACTTGCCGTACTGGAAGATCCACCGTGTGCCTCACAGCCTTGATGTCATGCATATCACGAAGAACGTGTGCGAGAGTCTGCTTGGCACCTTGCTCAACATGCCAGAGAGGACCAAAGATGGGCCGAAAGCAAGGGCAGACTTGAAATCAATGGGCATCAGGCAGGAGCTTCACGCTAATGATGATGATGATGATGATGAGGCGAAGCAGGACACAGAAAGTCGTCGCAAAGGCAAAAAGGCCAAGAAGACCGGAAATGAGTACCCTCCCGCGTGCTTCACTCTAAGTCAGGAGGAGATCGAGCAGTTTTTCACCTGCCTCCTAGGAGTAAAACTTCCTTACGGTTACGCGGGGAAGATAAGCAGATACCTAGACCCAGCGAAGCAGAAGTTCAGCGGGATGAAGTCTCACGACTGTCACGTGCTGATGACGCAGATACTTCCAGTTGCAATCCATGGGATCATGGACGCGCACGTCCGTGAAACCCTATTTGGCCTATGCAACTTTTTTGACGTCATCTCTCGGAAGTCGATTGGCGTGAGGCAACTCAGAAGGCTACAGGAAGAGATCGTGGTGATACTATGCGAGCTTGAGATGTACTTCCCGCCCGCATTCTTCGACGTTATGGTGCATCTGCTGGTCCATACCATGGAGGATATCATCCAACTCGGGCCGACGTTCCTGCACAGCATGATACCGTTCGAAAGGATGAATGGTGTCATCAAAGGATACGTTGCAACATGTCACGTCCAGAGGGAAGTATAGCCAGGGGCTTTCTGACCGAAGAGTGCATCTCCTACTGCATGAATTATCTAGGCATCGAGAACCCTGTTGGTCTGCCCGTCAACAGGCACCTCGGCAGGCTCGCTGGATGGGGTCACCGTGAGGTTCGCCGCGAAATGCATGTTGACTTCGAGGGTCGACTCGCGGACTTTGAAAGAGCAAACCTAGTCGCGCTACAACACATAGACGTGGTCGATCCTTGGGTGGTAGAGCACAAAACCTTTATTGAGAAGACGTACAATGACCGAGGCCAACAGAGGACGGACGGAGATATAATTAAAGAGCACAACTCATGTTTCATGCGTTGGTTCAAGCAGAAGCTTCTGTCGTACCCTTTACATGAGGATTCTTCCGCGGAAGAACAACTCATATTCGCCTTGTCACAGGGCGCCGAGCACAACCTGATGACCTATGAGGCGTACGATATCAACGGCTACACATTCTACACCGAGAACAAGGACATGAAGAGCGATGGTTATCAGAACTCTGGGGTAACGATGGAGTCCTACACCGGCAACGACAAGGACAGATACTACGGAAGGATCGAGGAGATCTGGGAGCTGAGCTACGCTGGAGAGAAGGTCCCGATGTTCCGTGTCAGATGGGCCAAAGCGTCCTAAAAGAAGACCGGTATTTCACCACCATGGTTATACCCGAAGCCAAATCCAAGACCGCGGGCGCAAACGTCACCGCGAAAAATGAGCCATGGGTACTGGCTTCCCAAGTGGACCAATGCTTCTTCATTACCGACCCGTCAAAGCCCAGTCGTGTTGTCATGAGGAGAGGCAAAAAGAAGATCATCGGAATGGATGGAGTAGCCAATGAGCAAGACTTTGACAAGTACGGCGACCCGAAGATCGAACATGACGACGACGATGAAGTAGCAGTACACACCACAAGAAGAAGCAGGACCACCCTGCCTAAAGGACGTCCGTTCCACAGAAGAACTCCATTTGCGAAAAAGAAGGGCAAGAAGATTGTGAACAGATAGCTAGCTAAGATCAATTGTATTTAAATCATAGCCTTCATTTCTCAATTGTATTTCATGGGCACTTTTTGATATCATGAATATTTTAAATTTCATGGGCACTTTTTGAATTCATGAGGACACTCGATCTCGATCCCCCTCCATCTTGATCTGGATTCCCCCTCCATCTCGATCTCGATCCCCCTCCATCTCGATCTCGATCCCTCCCCCGCTCCACCACCGCTGACGAGCACCCCCCGCACCCGCCCCCGCTCCAACGCCACCGACGAGCACCCCCCGCACCCGCCCCCGCTCCACCGCCGCCGACGAGCACCCCCTGCATGCACCCTCCCCCGCTCCACCGCCGCCGACGAGCACCCCCCGCACCCTCCCCTGCTCCACCGCCGCCGCCGATGATATTTTCAAATAACAAATTTGATGATATTTTAAAAAAAATTGTTACTGTTTTTATAAAAAAATATTACTATTTCATATTCATATTCATTTTAAAAAAAATAATAATAAAAATGTGTAGACTACAATTGTTGTTAAACAACAATTATTACTGTTTGTATAAAAAAATATTACTGTTTCATATTCATATTCATATTCATTTTTTTAAAATAAAAAAAAATCTTACTTATGGCGCACGGGAGGCTGGTGCGCCATTGCTATCTAAACCAGTGCGCCATTAGTAGGCCTTAGTTGTGGCGCCAGGGTATCTTAGTACTTAGTTAAGAAGGATCAACTGCCCCGCCATTCTTGCTGCATTAAACCATAGGTGGCAATAGAGCCAAGTGATTAGGCCCAACTTAGAATTCTCCTTAGCATCGATAAACCCTAGATGATAAACCCAACATAGGTGGCAATAGAGCCAAGTGATTAGTGCCAAGAGATTAGGCCCAACCTAGGGTGTCTCGGCATCGATAAACCCTAAATGATGAAAACTTAACTTAGCATTTAGGGTGCCTCGGCATCGATAAACCCTAAATGATGAAAACTTAATTTGGCTGCCCCGGATGCCTCGGTGTCGATGAGAACCTAGATGATGTACGCTTAGGCTTTTAGGGTGCCTCAGTGTCGACAAACCCTAAATGATAAAAGCTTAGCTTTTAGGATGCCTCGGTGTCGATAAACCCTAAATGATGAGAGCATGATCTTGTTCCTTGACAATAACCAACTTTTTGACCAAACTTTTTTCCTATTTAGAGTGAAACATGGCCCACAACAATGAGGCCAGTGGTTCGGGTGGCAAGCAATTCTGGGAGCTGTCCCAGGAGATGGAGGAACAACCTCACCGCTATGAGGATGCCGCGGAAGACACCGATCCTGACTACACAACCCCTAGTGGCGTCGGGGATGACACCATTAATGGTGCCACCGAGGATGCCACCACTGATGATGGCGGCGCACACACAGATGGCAGCCAACCGAAGAAGCAAAGGAAGGACCGGCGCCCGAATGCGCTCCGCACCCTCAAGGAGGAATTCACTCAAGTGGACTCCGACGGGAATCCGACGGAGCCCAAACATATAGTCAAGGGGTACTCGCTTCAGCTCGGGTGCATTCTCCGGAGCACCGTCTCGATCAACACCGATAACCTTAGGAATAAGGACCACGGGAATTTGCACAACCTCCTCTTCACGAAGCTGCACGAACGATACAAGTTCCCCGCCGAATTTGAAAACACACGCCTCTCAGGGAATAAAGTGAACAGTGCCGCCCTCACGAAGATGAGCACGGCCCTGTCTACTTGGAGAAGCGCGGTGAAGAGAATGATTGATAAAGGTGATAGTTATGAGAAGATCAAGGCGAAATATCCTTTGATGAGCGAAGATGAGTACAAGGAGTTCAAGATCAAGTGCGAGAGCAGCGCAACCTTTGAATCAAGTCAGTGGGGGAAAGAAATGCGGGAGTTGAACTTAGGGGAACACAAACTCGGTCCCGACGGTTACAGAGTGGCGGAGCCTATATGGGACAAGGAGGACGCGGAGCGTGCCGAGCAAGGCTTACCGCCCCGCTTCGAGAAACACAGCGGTGACAAGCAGACCAGGAACTATGTCAGGGCCCGGTACAAGGAGGACCCGATAACAAAGGAGCTTACCACGGATCCGAAGACCAGGGCGCTTGAGCTTGTTCTGGTAAGGAATACATCCCCGCTTAATTAGCTCCGTATGGTTGCACTCTAATTAATCCCCAATATTTCTAATTGGTTCTAGTTCCTTTCGCAGGACACTGAAAGCAGTAGCGCGGGGTCGTCTCAGAGCTCCCCTTTTGACACCCCTTTAAATAGGGCGTTGAACGTAATGAAAAACAAGGATAAGCTCACTAAGCCGACGTCAGCTGGTCGTGTGGCCGGCAAAGGCTTGTCCACAAAATGGGGGTCATACTATATCGCTGGTGTGCGGAAGGAGAAAAAGGCCAGCTCGGAAAGCCAGATGCGCGAGGTTGAAGCACTCAAGGCACAAGTGGCGTGGATTCCGGAGCTTGTCCAAGAGCAAGTGGAACAACAACTGGGAACAAAGCTCAATGCCATGGTCCCTACGTTGATTCATGGGCTGACGACGTGGATTGCGGGCGGCCAACAGGGGCCTCCCCCGGTTCCCAGCTTCACGGCCAGCAACTCGCACAGCATGCAGGCGGCACCATTGGTGTCTCCGGCGGCGCCATTGGTGTCTCCGGCGGCGGCGCCATTGGTGTCTCCGGCGGAGGCGGTATTCGTGTCTCCGGCGCCGGCACGGGCATTGGAGCTTAATGCACCCGGGTGTACACCGGCCGGCACCTCGCCAGCAAGCGCCTCCTCCGTCAGTTGCACGCCCGCCGTTGGCGGTGCCTCGACATTAGCCGATCTCGACGGCATCACGGTAACTAAGCCTCTCGGCCGATGACTTCATCTCCTTGGCTTTGACTGGGCATCCCTGACGCCCTGTACATGTTTTCGCAGGGCACCGCCGATGTTCCTTGCACTCTTCTGCACTTTGTGGGCGCCGAGTTGGTCGATGTCGCCAAGGGCAGAATCGTTCAACCGGGCAACCCCATGTTCCACGGTAATCTGATGCCACCCACAGTGTATAGGGTTGAAGTGGTTCGGGTGCTGCCAGGCTGCGACGAGCTTTTACCTCCGACTCGACCCGCTGGGGCCGACAAAGAAGATGAGATGACCCTCAGCGCCTGCGTAAACTGGCCCCTGCTTTGGCCGAAGAGCCAGATTCGTTTGGGGGCGGGGGACACCACCCCACAGGCAAGACCGCCAGTCGTGCCAGCGCCAAGCCATGGCAAGAATGCCGCAACGCTACCGGACCTGATGGACATCCCTATGGCACAGGATCCGGACAGCCCTATGGCACAGGATCCGGACGACGACAACAACGACGATGGTACATTTACCAAAGTCGATAAGTACTTTGCCGAACATGGGTACACTGACGAGTTCTGCGAGCCTCTTTCTCAAGAACCCAACTAAGACGACTGCAATCTAGCTGGTACGGCGGAGAAATCCAATTGCAACAGGCGTTGTCTGGCGTTCAGTTCTCAGGAGACGCCTCCAGCTCCCGCCTTCACCGAGCCTCAGATAGCTGAGGTGCGAAATATTACCAGCCCCAACATGCTCAAGAAGGCGGTTTGTGAGCAGAACTTGGTCGCAATACAGGAGATCAAGAAGAAGGGACGGAAACAAAAGACTAACAAGGGCGCCGGTGCGAGCCAGCCGGCACCGAGTTCGATCCGTGCTGAGGACGGGCCACCTTCACCTAAGGATATCTCAAGGAGGGTGCATGTGGCGGGTAGGGCGATGCTACTGTTGGGGAACGTAGTAATTTCAAAAATTTCCTACGCACACGCAAGATCATGGTGATGACATAGCAACGAGAGGGGAGAGTGTTATCCACGTACCCTCGTAGACCGTAAGCGGAAGCGTTATGACAACGCGGTTGATGTAATCATATGTCACCATCCGACCGATCCAAGCACCAAACGTACGGCACCTCCGAGTTCAGCACACGTTCAGCTCGATGACGATCCCCGGGCTCCGATCCAGCAAAGCTTCGGGGATGAGTTCCGTCAGCACGATGGCGTGGTGACGATGATGATGTTCTACCGGCGCAGGGCTTCGCCTAAACTCCGCGATGATATGACTGAGGTGGAATATGGTGGAGGGGGGCACCGCACATGGCTAAGGAACGATCCGTAGATCAACTTGTGTCCTAGGGTGCTCCCCTGCCCCCGTATATAAAGGAGCAAGGGGGGAGGCCGGCCGGCCCTAGAGGGCGCGCCAGGAGGAGGAGTCCTCCTCCTAGTAGGAGTAGGACTCCCCCTTTCCTACTCCTACTAGGAGGGGGAAAGGAAGGGGGAAGAGGAGAAGGAAAAAGGGGGCGCCGCCCCCTCCTAGTCCAATTCGGAGCAGAGGGGGAGGGGCGCGCGGCCCACCCTGGCCGCCTCTCTCTCTCCACTAAGGCCCATAAGTCCCATTACTTCTCCCGGGGGGGGGGGTTCCGGTAACCTTCCGGCACTCCGGTTTTCTCCGAAAACGTCCGGAACACTTCCGGTGTCCGAATATAGTCATCCAATATATCAATCTTTATGTCTCGACCATTTCGAGACTCCTCGTCATGTCCGTGATCACATCCGGGACTCCGAACAAACTTCAGTACATCAAAACTTATAAACTCATAATAAAACTGTCATCGTAACGTTAAGCGTGCGGACCCTACGGGTTCGAGAACTATGTAGACATGACCTAGAACTATTCTCGGTCAATAACCAATAGCGGAACCTGGATGCCCATATGTTGGGGAACGTAGTAATTTCAAAAAAAATTCCTACGCACACGCAAGATCATGGTGATGGCATAGCAACGAGAGGGGAGAGTGTTCGTCCACGTACCCTCGTAGACCGTAAGCGGAAGCATTAGCACAACGCGGTTGATGTAGTCGTACGTCTTCACGATCCGACCGATCCAAGCACCGAACGTACGGAGCCTCCGAGTTCAGCACACGTTCAGCTCGATGACGATCTCCGGCCTCTGATCCAGCGAAGCTCCGGAGATGAGTTCCATGAGCACAACGGCGTGGTGACGATGATGATGTTCTACCGGCGCAGGGCTTCGCCTAAACTCCGCGACGATATGACCGAGGTGGAATATGGTGGAGGGGGGCACCGCACACGGCTAAGGAACGATCCGTAGATCAACTTGTGTGTCTATAGGGTGCCCCCACCCCCATATATAAAGGAGGGAGGGGGAAGGTGCGGCCGGCCCCCTAGGGGTGCGCCTGGAGGAGTCCTACTCCCACCAGGAGTAGGACTCCCCCCTCTTGCCTTGGTGGAGAAGGAAAGGGGGGAGGGGAAAGAGGAAAGGGGGACGCTGCCCCCCTTCCTTGTCCTATTCAGACTAGGGGCAGGGGGCGCGCGGCCAGCCCTGGCCGGCCCTCCTCTTCTCCCTCTTGGCCCACTAAGGCCCATTATCCCCCGGGAGGGTTCCGATAACCCCCCGGTGTTCCGGTAAAATCCCGATTTCACCCGGAACCATTCCGATGTCCAAACATAGGCTTCCAATATATCAATCTTTATGTCTCGACCATTTCGAGACTCCTCGTCATGTCCGTGATCACATCCGGGACTCCGAACAAACTTCGGTACATCAAAACTTATATACTCATAATAAAACTATCATCGTAACGTTATGCGTGCGGACCCTACGGGTTCGAGAACTATGTAGACATGACCTAGAACCATTCTCGGTCAATAACCAATAGCGGGACCTGGATGCCCATATTGGTTCCTACATATTCTACGAAGATCTTTATCGATCAAACCGCATAACAACTTACGTTGTTCCCTTTGTCATTGGTATGTTACTTGCCCGAGATTTGATCGTCGGTATCCAATACCTAGTTCAATCTCGTTACCGGCAAGTCTCTTTACTCGTTCTGTAATACATCATCTTATAACTAACTCATTAGTTACCATGCTTGCAAGGCTTAGGTGATGAGTATTACCGAGAGGGCCCAGAGATACCTCTCCGACAATCGGAGTGACAAAACCTAATCTCGAATTATGCCAACCCAACATGTACCTTCGGAGACACCTGTAGAGCACCTTTATAATCACCCAGTTACGTTGTGACGTTTGGTAGCACACAAAGTGTTCCTCCGGTAAACGGGAGTTGCATAATCTCATAGTTGCAGGAACTTTGTATAAGTCATGAAGAAAGCAATAGCAGTATACTAAACGATCAAGTGCTAGGCTAACGGAATGGGTCATGTCAATCACATCATTCTCCTAATGATGTGATCCCATTAATCAAATGACAACACATGTCTATGGTTAGGAAACATAACCATCTTTGATTAATGAGCTAGTCAAGTAGAGGCATACTAGTGACTATATGTTTGTCTATGTATTCACACATGTATCATGTTTCCGGTTAATACAATTCTAGCATGAATAATAAACATTTATCATGATATGAGGAAATAAATAATAACTTTATTATTGCCTCTAGGGCATATTTCCTTCAGTCTCCCACTTGCACTAGAGTCAATAATCTGGATTACATAGTAATGATTCTAACACCCATGGAGTCTTGGTGCTGATCATGTTTTGCTCGTGAGAGAGGCTTAGTCAATGGGTCTGCAACATTCAGATCCGTATGTATCTTGCAAATCTCTATGTCTCCCACTTGGACTTGGTCCCGAATGGAATTGAAGCGTCTCTTGATGTGCTTGGTCCTCTTGTGAAATTTGGATTCCTTTGCCAAGGCAATTGCACCAGTATTGTCACAGAAGATCTTCATTGGTCCCGATGCACTAGGTATGACACCTAGATTGGAAATGAACTCCTTCATCCAGACTCCTTCATTTACTGCTTCCGAAGCAGCTATGTACTCCGCTTCACATGTAGATCCCGCGACAACGCTTTGTTTATAACTGCACCAACTTACAGCTCCACCGTTTAATAAAAACACGTATCTGGTTTGCGATTCAGAATCGTCCGGATCAGTGTCAAAGCTTGCATCGACGTAACCATTTACGACTAGCTCTTTGTCACCTCCATATACGAGAAACATATCCTTAGTCCTTTTCAGGTATTTCAGGATGTTCTTGACCGCTGTCCAGTGATCCACTCCTGGATTACTTTGGTACCTTCCTGCCAAGCTTATTGCTAAGCATACGTCAGGTCTGGTACACAACATTGCATACATGATAGAGCCTATGGCTGAAGCATAGGGAACATTTTTCATTTTCTCTCTATCTTCTGCTGTGGTCGGGCATTGAGTTTGACTCAACTTCACACCTTGTAGCACAGGCAAGAAACCTTTCTTTGCCTGATCCATTTTGAACTTTTTCAAAATTTTGTCAAGGTATGTGCTTTGTGAAAGTCCTATTAAGCGTCTTGATCTATCTCTATAGATATTGATGCCCAATATGTAAGCAGATCCACCGAGGTCTTTCATTGAAAAACTTTTATTCAAGTATCCCTTTATGCTATCCAGAAATTCTATATCATTTCCAATTAATAATATGTCATCTACATATAAAATTAGAAATGCTACAGAGCTCCCACACACTTTCTTGTAAATACAGGCTTCTCCAAAAGTCTGTATAAAACCATATGCTTTGATCACACTATCAAAGCGTTTATTCCAACTCCGAGATGCTTGCACCAGTCCATAAATGGAACGCTGGAGCTTGCACACTTTGTCAGCACCTTTTGGATCAACAAAACCTTCTGGCTGCATCATATACAACTCTTCTTCTAGAAATCCATTCAAGAATGCAGTCTTGACATCTATTTGCCAAATTTCATAATCATGAAATGCAGCAATAGCTAACATGATTCGGACAGACTTAAGCATCGCTACGGGTGAGAAAGTCTCATCGTAGTCAACCCCTTGAACTTGTCGAAAACCTTTTGCAACAAGTCGAGCTTTATAGACAGTTACATTACCATCAGCGTCAGTCTTCTTCTTAAAGATCCATTTATTCTCAATGGCTTGCCGATCATCGGGCAAGTCAACCAAAGTCCACACTTTTTTTTTCATACATGGATCCCATCTCAGATTTCATGGCCTCTAGCCATTTTGCGGAATCTGGGCTCATCATCGCTTCCTCATAGTTCGTAGGTTCATCATGATCAAGTAACATGACTTCCAGAATAGGATTACCGTACCACTCTGGTGCGGATCTTACTCTGGTAGACCTACGAGGTTCAGTAAAAACTTGATCCGAAGTTTCATGATCATTATCATTAGCTTCCTCACTAATTGGTGTAGTTGTCACAGGAACCGGTTCTCGTGATGAACTACTTTCCAATAAGGGAGTAGATACAGTTATCTCATCAATTTCTACTTTCCTCCCACTCACTTCATTCGAGAGAAACTCCTTCTCTAGAAAGGATCCATTCTTAGCAACGAATGTCTTGCCTTCGGATCTGTGATAGAAGGTGTACCCAACAGTCTCTTTTGGGTATCCTATGAAGACACATTTCTCCGATTTGGGTTCGAGCTTATCTGGTTGAAGTTTCTTCACATAAGTATCGCAGCCCCAAACTTTAAGAAACGACAACTTTGGTTTCTTGCCAAACCACAGTTCATAAGGCGTCGTCTCAATGGATTTTGATGGTGCCCTATTTAACGTGAATGCGGCCGTCTCTAAAGCATAACCCCAAAACGATAGCGGTAAATCAGTAAGAGACATCATAGATCGCACCATATCAAGTAAAGTACGATTACAACGTTCGGACACACCATTTCGTTGTGGTGTTCCAGGTGGCGTGAGTTGCGAAACTATTCCACATTGTTACAAGTGTAGGCCAACCTCGTAACTCAAATATTCTCCTCCACGATCAGATCGTAGAAACTTTATTTTCTTGTTACGATGATTTTCCACTTCACTCTGAAATTCTTTGAACTTTTCAAATGTTTCAGACTTGTGTTTCATCAAGTAGATATACCCATATCTGCTCAAATCATCTGTGAAGGTGAGAAAATAACGATACCCGCCGCGAGCCTCAACATTCATTGGACCACAAACATCAGTATGTATGATTTCCAACAAATCAGTTGCTTGCTCCATAGTTCCGGAGAACGGCGCTTTAGTCATCTTGCCCATAAGGCACGGTTCGCAGGTACCAAGTGATTCATAATCAAGTGATTCCAAAAGTCCATCAGTATGGAGTTTCTTCATGCGCTTTACACCGATATGACCCAAACGGCAGTGCCACAAGTAAGTTGCACTATCGTTATCAACTCTGCATCTTTTGGTTTCAACACTATGAACATGTGTATCACTACTATCGAGATTTAATAAAAATAGACCACTCTTCAAGGGTGCATGACCATAAAAGATATTACTCATATAAATAGAACAACCATTATTCTCTGATTTAAATGAATAACCGTCTCGCATCAAACAAGATCCAGATATAATGTTCATGCTCAACGCTGGCACCAAATAACAATTATTTAGGTCTAATACTAATCCTGAAGGTAGATGTAGAGGTAGCGTGCCGACCGCGATCACATCGACTTTGGAACCGTTTCCCACGCGCATCGTCACCTCGTCCTTGGCCAGTGCTCGCTTATTCCGTAGTCCCTGTTTCTAGTTGCAAATATTAGCAACAGAACCAGTATCAAATACCCAGGTGCTACTACGAGCTCTAGTTAGGTACACATCAGTAACATGTATATCACATATACCTTTGTTTACTTTGCCATCCTTCTTATCCTCCAAATATTTGGGGCAGTTCCGCTTCCATCGACCAGTCTGCTTGCAGTAGAAGCACTCAGTTTCATGCTTAGGTCCAGACTTGGGTTTCTTCTCTTGAGCAGCAACTTGCTTGCTGTTCTTCTTGAAGTTCCCCTTCTTCTTCCCTTTGCCCTTTTTCTTGAAACTAGTGGTCTTGTTGACCATCAACACTTGATACTCCTTCTTGATTTCTACCTCCACAGCTTTTAGCATTGCGAAGAGCTCGGGAATAGTATTGTTCATCCCTTGCATATTATAGTTCATCACAAAGCTCTTGTAGCTTGGTGGCAGTGATTGGAGAATTCTGTCAATGACGCTATCATCCGGAAGATTAACTCCCAGTTGAATCAAGTGATTATTATACCCAGACATTCTGAGTATATGCTCACTGACAGAACTATTCTCCTCCATCTTGCAGCTGTAGAACTTATTGGAGACTTCGTATCTCTCAATCCGGGCATTTGCTTGAAATATTAACTTCAACTCCTGGAACATCTCATATGCTCCATGACGTTCAAAACGTCGTTGAAGTCCCGGTTCTAAGCCGTAAAGCATGGCACAGTGAACTATAGAGTAGTCATCAGCTTTGCTCTGCCAGACGTTCTTAACGTCGTCAGTTGCATCAGCAGCAGGCCTGGCACCCAGCGGTGCTTCCAGGACGTAACTTTTCTGTGCAGCAATGAGGATAATCCTCAGGTTACGGACCCAGTCCGTGTAATTGCTACCATCATCTTTCAACTTTGCTTTCTCAAGGAACAATTAAAATTCAACGGAACAACAGCACGAGCCATCTATCTACAAACAAACATAGAAAAGCAAAATACTATCAGGTACTAAGTTCATGATAAATTTCAGTTCAATTAATCATATTACTTAAGAACTCCCACTTAGACAGACATCTCTCTAGTCATCTAAGTGATTACGTGATCCAAATCAACTAAACCATAACCGATCATCACGTGAGATGGAGTAGTTTTCAATGGTGAACATCATTATGTTGATCATATCTACTATATGATTCACGCTCGACCTTTTGGTCTCCGTGTTCCGAGGCCATATCTGCATATGCTAGGCTCGTCAAGTTTAACCTGAGTATTCCGCGTGTACAAAACTGGCTTGCACCCGTTGTAGATGGACGTAGAGCTTATCACACCCGATCATCACGTGGTGTCTGGGCACGATGAACTTTTGCAACGGTGCATACTCAGGGAGAACACTTCTTGATAATTTTAGTGAGAGATCATCTTAAAATGCTACCGTCAATCAAAGCAAGATAAGATGCATAAAGGATAAACATCACATGCAATCAATATAAGTGATATGATATGGCCATCATCATCTTGTGCTTGTGATCTCCATCTTCGAAGCACCGTCATGATCACCATCGTCACCGGCGCGACACCTTGATCTCCATCGTAGCATCGTTGTCGTTTACGCCATCTATTGCTTCTACGACTATTGCTACCGCTTAGTGATAAAGTAAAGCAATTACAGGGCGTTTGCATTTCATACAATAAAGCGACAACCATATGGCTCCTGCCAGTTGCCGATAACTTCGGTTACAAAACATGATCATCTCATACAATAAAATATAGCATCACGTCTTGGCCATATCACATCACAACATGCCCTGCAAAAACAAGTTAGACGTCCTCTACTTTGTTGTTGCAAATTTTACGTGGCTGCTACGGGCTTAGCAAGAACCGTTCTTACTTACGCATCAAAACCACAACGATAGTTCATCAAGTTGGTGCTGTTTTAACCTTCGCAAGGACCGGGCGTAGCCACACTCGATTCAGCTAAAGTGAGAGAGACAGACACCCGCCAGCCACCTTTAAGCACGAGTGCTCATAACGGTGAAACCAGTCTCGCGTAAGCGTACGCGTAATGTCGGTCCGGGCCGCTTCATCTCACAATACCGCCGAACCAAAGTATGACATGCTGGTAAGCAGTATGACTTGTATCGCCCACAACTCACTTGTGTTCTACTCGTGCATATAACATCAACGCATAAAACCTAGGCTCGGATGCCAGTATTGGGGAACGTAGTAATTTCAAAAAATTTCCTACGCACACGCAAGATCATGGTGATGGCATAGCAACGAGAGGGGAGAGTGTTCGTCCACGTACCCTCGTAGACCGTAAGCGGAAGCGTTAGCACAACGCGGTTGATGTAGTCGTACGTCTTCACGATCCGACCGATCCAAGCACCGAACGTACGGAGCCTCCGAGTTCAGCACACGTTCAGCTCGATGACGATCTCCGGCCTCCGATCCAGCGAAGCTCCGGAGATGAGTTCCGTCAGCACGATGGCGTGGTGACAATGATGATGTTCTACCGGCGCAGGGCTTCGCCTAAACTCCGCGACGATATGACCGAGGTGGAATATGGTGGAGGGGGGCACCGCACACGGCTAAGGAACGATCCGTAGATCAACTTGTGTGTCTATGGGGTGCCCCCCACCCCCGTATATAAAGGAGGGAGGGGGAAGGTGCGGCCGGCCCCCTAGGGGTGCGCCTGGAGGAGTCCTACTCCCACCGGGAGTAGGACTCCCCCCTCTTGCCTTGGTGGAGAAGGAAAGGGGGGAGGGGAAAGAGGAAAGGGGGGCGCCACCCCCCCTTCCTTGTCCTATTCGGACTAGCGGGGGAGGGGGCGCGCAAAAAAAAGGCCTGCCCTGGCCGGCCCTCCTCTTCTCCCTCTTGGCCCACTAAGGCCCATTATCCCCCGGGAGGGTTCCGGTAACCCCCCGGTGTTCCGGTAAAATCCCGATTTCACCTGGAACCATTCCGATGTCCAAACATAGGCTTCCAATATATCAATCTTTATGTCTCGACCATTTCGAGACTCCTCGTCATGTCCGTGATCACATCCGGTACTCCGAACAAGCTTCGGTACATCAAAACTTATAAACTCATAATAAAACTGTCATCGTAATGTTAAGCGTGCGGACCCTACGGGTTCGAGAACTATGTAGACATGACCTAGAACCATTCTCGGTCAATAACCAATAGCGGGACCTGGATGCCCATATTGGTTCCTACAGATTCTATGAAGATCTTTATCGGTCAAACCGCATAACAACATACGTTGTTCCCTTTGTCATCGGTATGTTACTTGCCCGAGATTTGATCGTCGGTATCCAATACCTAGTTCAATCTCGTTACCGGCAAGTCTCTTTACTCGTTCTGTAATACATCATCTTATAACTAACTCATTAGTTACAATTCTTGCAAGGCTTAGGTGATGAGTATTACCGAGAGGGCCCAGAGATACCTCTCCGACAATCGGAGTGACAAAACCTAATCTCGAATTATGCCAACCCAACATGTACCTTCGGAGACACCTGTAGAGCACCTTTATAATCACCCAGTTACATTGTGACGTTTGGTAGCACACAAAGTGTTCCTCCGGTAAACAGGAGTTGCATAATCTCATAGTTGCAGGAACTTTGTATAAGTCATGAAGAAAGCAATAGCAGTATACTAAACGATCAAGTGCTAGGCTAACGGAATGGGTCATGTCAATCACATCATTCTCCTAATGATGTGATCCCATTAATCAAATGACAACACATGTCTATGGTTAGGAAACATAACCATCTTTGATTAATGAGCTAGTCAAGTAGAGGCATACTAGTGACTATATGTTTGTCTATGTATTCACACATGTATCATGTTTCCGGTTAATACAATTCTAGCATGAATAATAAACATTTATCATGATATAAGGAAATAAATAATAAGTTTATTATTGCCTCTAGGGCATATTTGCTTCACCATATTGGTTCCTACATATTCTACGCAGATCTTTATCGGTCAAACCGCATAACAACATACGTTGTCCCCTTTGTCATCGGTATGTTACTTGCCCGAGATTCGATCGTCGGTATCCAATACCTAGTTCAATCTCGTTACTGGCAAGTCTCTTTACTCGTTACGTAATGCATCATTCTATAACTAACTCATTAATTACATTGCTTGCAAGGCTTATAGTGATGTGCATTACCGAGAGGGCCCACAGACACCTCTCCGACAATCGGAGTGACAAAACCTAATCTCGAAATACGCCAACCCAACATCTACCTTTGGAGACACCTATAGTACTCCTTTATAATCACCCAGTTACGTTGTGACGTTTGGTAGTACCCAAAGTGTTCCTCCGGTAAACGGGAGTTGCATAATCTCATAGTTACAGGAACATGTATAAGTCATGAAGAAAGCAATATCAATATACTAAACGATCAAGTGCTAGGCTAACGGAATGGGTCATGTCAATCACATCATTCTTCTAATGATGTGATCCCATTAATCAAATGACAACACAAGTCTATGGTTAGGAAACATAACCATCTTTGATTAATGAGCTAGTCAAGTAGAGGCATACTAGTGACTATATGTTTGTCTATGTATTCACACATGTATCATGTTTCCGGTTAATACAATTCTAGCATGAATAATAAACATTTATCATGATATGAGGAAATAAATAATAACTTTATTATTGCCTCTAGGGCATATTTCCTTCAGTCTCCCACTTGCACTAGAGTCAATAATCTAGATTACATAGTAATGATTCTAACACCCATGGAGTCTTGGTGCTGATCATGTTTTGCTCGTGAGAGAGGCTTAGTCAACGGGTCTACAACATTCAGATCCGTATGTATCTTGCAAATCTCTATGTCTCCCACTTGGACTTGGTCCCGAATGGAATTGAAGCGTCTCTTGATGTGCTTGGTCCTCTTGTGAAATCTGGATTCCTTTGCCAAGGCAATTGCAGCAGTATTGTCACAGAAGATTTTCATTGGTCCCGATGCACTAGGTATGACACCTAGATCGGAAATGAACTCCTTCATCCAGACTCCTTCATTTGCTGCTTCCGAAGCAGCTATGTACTCCGCTTCACATGTAGATCCCACCACGACGCTTTGTTTAGAACTGCACCAACTTATAGCTCCACCGTTTAATAAAAACACGTATCCGGTTTGCGATTTAGAATCGTCCGGATCAGTGTCAAAGCTTGCATCGACGTAACCATTTACGACTAGCTCTTTGTCACCTCCATATAAGAGAAACATATCCTTAGTCCTTTTCAGGTATTTCAGGATGTTCTTGACCGCTGTCCAGTGATCCACTCCTGGATTACTTTGGTACCTTCCTGCCAAGCTTACTGCTAAGCATACGTAAGGTCTGGTACACAACATTGCATACATGATAGAGCCTATGGCTGAAGCATAGGGAACATCTTTCATTTTCTCTCTATCTTCTGCTGTGGTCGGGCATTGAGTTTGACTCAACTTCACACCTTGTAGCACGGGCAAGAACCCTTTCTTGCCTGATCCATTTTGAACTTTTTCAAAATTTTATCAAGGTATGTGCTTTGTGAAAGTCCTATTAAGCATCTTGACCTATCTCTATAAATCTTGATGCCCAATATGTAAGCAGCTTCACCGAGGTCTTTCATTGAAAAACTTTTATTCAAGTATCCCTTTATGCTATCCAGAAATTCTATATCTTTTCCAATTAATAATATGTCATCTACATATAATATCAGAAATGCTACAGAGCTCCCACTCACTTTCTTGTAAATACAGGCTTCTCCAAAAGTCTGTATAAAACCATATGCTTTGATCACACTATCAAAGCGTTTATTCCAACTCCGAGATGCTTGCACCAGTGCATAAATGGATCGCCGGAGATTGCACACTTTGTTAGCACCTTTTCGATCAACAAAACCTTCTGGCTGCATCATATACAACTCTTCTTCCAGAAATCCATTCAAGAATGCAGTTTTGACATCCATTTGCCAAATTTCATAATCATGAAATGCAGCAATAGCTAACATGATTCGGGCAGATTTAAGCATCGCTACGGGTGAGAAAGTCTCATCGTAGTCAACCCCTTGAACTTGTCGAAAACCTTTTGCAACAAGTCAAGCTTTATAGACAGTTACATTACCATCAGCGTCAGTCTTCTTCTTAAAGATCCATTTATTCTCAATGGCTTGCCGATCATCGGGCAAGTCAACCAAAGTCCATACTTTGTTCTCATACATGGATCCCATCTCAGATTTCATGGCCTCTAGCCATTTTGCAGAATCTGGGCTCATCATCGCTTCCTCATAGTTCGTAGGTTCATCATGGTCAAGTAACATGATATCCAGAATAGGATTATCGTACCATTCTAGTGCGGATCTTACTCTGGTGGACCTACGAGGTTCAGTAGAAACTTGATCTGAAGTTTCATGATCAATATCATTAGCTTCCTCACTAATTGGTGTAGTTGTCACAGGAACCGGTTCTTGTGATGAACTACTTTCCAATAAGGGAGCAGGTACAGTTACCTCATCAAGTTCTACTTTCCTCCCACTCACTTCTTTCGAGAGAAACTTTTTCTCTAGAAAGGATCCGATTTTAGCAAGAAAAATCTTGCCCTCAGATCTGTGATAGAAGGTGTACCCAATAGTCTCTTTTGGGTATCCTATGAAGACACATTTCTCCGATTTAGGTTTGAGCTTATCTGGTTGAAGTTACTTCACATAAGCATCGCAGCCCCAAACTTTAAGAAACGACAACTTTGGTTTCTTGCCAAACCACAGTTCATAAGGCGTCGTCTCAATGGATTTTGATGGTGCCCTATTCAACGTGAATGCGGCCGTCTCTAAAGCATAACCCCAGAACGATAGCGGTAAATCAGTAAGAGACATCATAGATCGCACCATATCTAGTAAAGTACGATTACGACGTTCGGACACACCATTTCGTTGTGGTGTTCCGGGTGGCGTGAGTTGCGAAACTATTCCTCATTGTTTCAAATGTAAACCAAACATGTAACTCAAATATTCTCCTCCACGATCAGATCGTAGAAACTTTATTTTCTTGTTACGATGATTTTCCACTTCACTCTGAAATTCTTTGAACTTTTCAAATGTTTCAGACTTGTGTTTCATTAAGTAAATATACCCATATCTGCTCAAATCATCTGTGAAGGTGAGAAAATAACGATACCCGCCGCGAGCCTCAACATTCATTGGACCACAAACATCAGTATGTATGATTTCCAACAAATCAGTTGCTCGCTCCATAGTTCCGGAGAACGGCGTTTTAGTCATCTTGCCCATGAGGCACGGTTCGCAAGTACCAAGTGATTCATAATCAAGTGATTCCAAAAGTCCATCAGTATGGAGTTTCTTCATGCGCTTTACACCGATATGACCTAAACCGCAGTGCCACAAATAAGTTGCACTATCATTATCAACTCTGCATCTTTTGGTTTCAACACTATGAATATGCGTATCACTACTATCGAGATTCAATAAAAATAGACCACTCTTCAAGGGTGCATGACCATAAAAGATATTACTCATATAAATAGAACAACCATTATTCTCTGATTTAAATGAATAACCGTCTCGCATCAAACAAGATCCAGATATAATGTTCATGCTCAACGCTGGCACCAAATAACAATTATTTAGGTCTAAAACTAAACCCGATGGTAGATGTAGAGGTAGCGTGCCGACCGCGATCACATCGACTTTGGAACCATTTCCCACGCGCATCGTCACCTCGTCCTTAGCCAATCTTCGCTTAATCCGTAGTCCCTGTTTCGAGTTGCAAATATTAGCCACAGAACCAGTATCAAATCCCCAGGTACTACTGCGAGCATTAGTAAGGTACACATCAATAACATGTATATCACATATACCTTTGTTCACTTTGCCATCCTTCTTATCCGCCAAATACTTGGGGCAGTTCCGCTTCCAGTGTCCAGTCTGCTTACAGTAGAAGCACTCAGTCTCAGGCTTAGGTCCAGACTTGGGTTTCTTCTCTTGAGCAGCAACTTGTTTGCTGTTCTTCTTGAAGTTCCCCTTCTTCTTCCCTTTGCCCTTTTTCTTGAAACTGGTGGTCTTGTTAACCATCAACACTTGATGCTCCTTCTTGATTTCTACCTCCGCGGCTTTTAGCATTGCGAAGAGCTCGGGAATAGTCTTGTCCATCCCTTGCATATTATAGTTCATCATGAAGCTCTTGTAGCTTGGTGGCAGTGATTGAAGAATTCTGTCAATGACACTATCATCAGGAAGATTAACTCCCAGTTGAATCAAGTGATTATTATACCCAGACATTTTGAGTATGTGTTCACTGACAGAACTATTCTCCTCCATCTTGCAGCTATAGAACTTATTGGAGACTTCATATCTCTCAATCCGGGCATTTGCTTGAAATATTAACTTCAACTCCTGGAACATCTCATATGTTCCATGACGTTCAAAACGTCGTTGAAGACCCGGTTCTAAGCTGTAAAGCATGGCACATTGAACTATCGAGTAGTCATCAGCTTTGCTCTGCCAGACGTTCTTAACGTCATCAATTGCATCAGCAGCAGGCCTGGCACCCAGCGGTGCTTCCAGGACGTAATTCTTCTGTGCAGCAATGAGGAGAATCCTCAGGTTACGGACCAAGTCCGTGTAATTGCTACCATCATCTTTCAACTTTGCTTTCTCAAGGAACGCATTAAAATTTAATGGAACAACAGCATGAGCCATCTATCTTCAACAAACATAGACAAGCAAAATACTATCAGGTACTAAGTTCATGATAAATTTAAGTTCAATTAATCATATTACTTAAGAACTCCCACTTAGACAGACATCTCTCTAGTCATCTAAGTGATCACGTGATCCAAATCAACTAAACCATGTCCGATCATCACGTGAGATGGAGTAGTTTCAATGGTGAACATCACTGTGTTGATCATATCTACTATATGATTCACGTTCGACCTTTCGGTCTCCGTGTTCCGAGGCCATATCTGTATATGCTAGGCTCGTCAAGTTTAACCCGAGTATTCCGCGTGTGCAACTGTTTTGCACCCGTTGTATTTGAACGTAGAGCCTATCACACCCGATCATCACGTGGTGTCTCAGCACGAAGAACTTTCGCAACGGTGCATACTCAGGGAGAACACTTCTTGATAATTAGTGAGAGATCATCTTAAAATGCTACCGTCAATCAAAGCAAGATAAGATGCATAAAGGATAAACATCACATGCAATCAATATAAGTGATATGATATGGACATCATCATCTTGTGCTTGTGATCTCCATCTTCGAAGCACCGTCGTGATCACCATCGTCACCGGCGCGACACCTTGATCTCCATCATAGCATCATTGTCGTTACGCCATCTATTGCTTCTATGACTATTGCTACCGCTTAGTGATAAAGTAAAGCAATTACAGGGCGTTTGCATTTCATACAATAAAGCGACAATCATATGGCTCCTGCCAGTTGCCGATAACTTCGGTTACAAAACATGATCATCTCATACAATAAAATATAGCATCACGTCTTGACCATATCACCTCACAACATGCCCTGCAAAAACAAGTTAGACGTCCTCTACTTTGTTGTTGCAAATTTTACGTGGCTGCTACGGGCTTTAGCAAGAACCGTTCTTACCTACGCATCAAAACCACAACGATAGTTTGTCAAGTTAGTGCTGTTTTAACCTTCTGGCATTGAGTTTGACTCAACTTCACACCTTGTAGCACAGGCAAGAAACCTTTCTTTGCCTGATCCATTTTGAACTTTTTCAAAATTTTGTCAAGGTATGTGCTTTGTGAAAGTCCTATTAAGCGTCTTGATCTATCTCTATAGATCTTGATGCCCAATGTGTAAGCAGATTCACCGAGGTCTTTCATTGAAAAACTTTTATTCAAGTATCCCTTTATGCTATCCAGAAATTCTATATCATTTCCAATTAATAATATGTCATCTACATATAAAATTAGAAATGCTACAGAGCTCCCACACACTTTCTTGTAAATACAGGCTTCTCCAAAAGTCTGTATAAAACCATATGCTTTGATCACACTATCAAAGCGTTTATTCCAACTCCGAGATGCTTGCACCAGTCCATAAATGGAACGCTGGAGCTTGCACACTTTGTCAGCACCTTTTGGATCAACAAAACCTTCCGGCTGCATCATATAGAACTCTTCTTCTAGAAATCCATTCAAGAATGCAGTCTTGACATCTATTTGCCAAATTTCATAATCATGAAATGCAGCAATAGCTAACATGATTCGGACAGACTTAAGCATCGCTACGGGTGAGAAAGTCTCATCGTAGTCAACCCCTTGAACTTGTCGAAAACCTTTTGCAACAAGTCGAGCTTTATAGACAGTTACATTACCATCAGCGTCAGTCTTCTTCTTAAAGATCCATTTATTCTCAATGGCTTGCCGATCATCGGGCAAGTCAACCAAAGTCCACACTTTTTTTTTCATACATGGATCCCATCTCAGATTTCATGGCCTCTAGCCATTTTGCGGAATCTGGGCTCATCATCGCTTCCTCATAGTTCGTAGGTTCATCATGATCAAGTAACATGACTTCCAGAATAGGATTACCGTACCACTCTGGTGCGGATCTTACTCTGGTAGACCTACGAGGTTCAGTAAAAACTTGATCCGAAGTTTCATGATCATTATCATTAGCTTCCTCACTAATTGGTGTAGTTGTCACAGGAACCGGTTCTCGTGATGAACTACTTTCCAATAAGGGAGTAGATACAGTTATCTCATCAATTTCTACTTTCCTCCCACTCACTTCTTTCGAGAGAAACTCCTTCTCTAGAAAGGATCCATTCTTAGCAACGAATGTCTTGCCTTCGGATCTGTGATAGAAGGTGTACCCAACAGTCTCTTTTGGGTATCCTATGAAGACACATTTCTCCGATTTGGGTTCGAGCTTATCTGGTTGAAGTTTCTTCACATAAGTATCGCAGCCCCAAACTTTAAGAAACGACAACTTTGGTTTCTTGCCAAACCACAGTTCATAAGGCGTCGTCTCAATGGATTTTGATGGTGCCCTATTTAACGTGAATGCGGCCGTCTCTAAAGCATAACCCCAAAACGATAGCGGTAAATCAGTAAGAGACATCATAGATCGCACCATATCAAGTAAAGTACGATTACAACGTTCGGACACACCATTTCGTTGTGGTGTTCCAGGTGGCGTGAGTTGTGAAACTATTCCACATTGTTACAAGTGTAGGCCAACCTCGTAACTCAAATATTCTCCTCCACGATCAGATCGTAGAAACTTTATTTTCTTGTTACGATGATTTTCCACTTCACTCTGAAATTCTTTGAACTTTTCAAATGTTTCAGACTTGTGTTTCATCAAGTAGATATACCCATATCTGCTCAAATCATCTGTGAAGGTGAGAAAATAACGATACCCGCCGCGAGCCTCAACATTCATTGGACCACAAACATCACTATGTATGATTTCCAACAAATCAGTTGCTTGCTCCATAGTTCCGGAGAACGGCGCTTTAGTCATCTTGCCCATAAGGCACGGTTCGCAGGTACCAAGTGATTCATAATCAAGTGATTCCAAAAGTCCATCAGTATGGAGTTTCTTCATGCGCTTTACACCGATATGACCCAAACGGCAGTGCCACAAGTAAGTTGCACTATCGTTATCAACTCTGCATCTTTTGGTTTCAACACTATGAACATGTGTATCACTACTATCGAGATTTAATAAAAATAGACCACTCTTCAAGGGTGCATGACCATAAAAGATATTACTCATATAAATAGAACAACCATTATTCTCTGATTTAAATGAATAACCGTCTCGCATCAAACAAGATCCAGATATAATGTTCATGCTCAACGCTGGCACCAAATAACAATTATTTAGGTCTAATACTAATCCTGAAGGTAGATGTAGAGGTAGCGTGCCGACCGCGATCACATCGACTTTGGAACCGTTTCCCACGCGCATCGTCACCTCGTCCTTGGCCAGTGCTCGCTTATTCCGTAGTCCCTGTTTCTAGTTGCAAATATTAGCAACGGAACCAGTATCAAATACCCAGGTGCTACTACGAGCTCTAGTTAGGTACACATCAGTAACATGTATATCACATATACCTTTGTTTACTTTGCCATCCTTCTTATCCTCCAAATATTTGGGGCAGTTCCGCTTCCATCGACCAGTCTGCTTGCAGTAGAAGCACTCAGTTTCATGCTTAGGTCCAGACTTGGGTTTCTTCTCTTGAGCAGCAACTTGCTTGCTGTTCTTCTTGAAGTTCCCCTTCTTCTTCCCTTTGCCCTTTTTCTTGAAACTAGTGGTCTTGTTGACCATCAACACTTGATACTCCTTCTTGATTTCTACCTCCACAGCTTTTAGCATTGCGAAGAGCTCGGGAATAGTATTGTTCATCCCTTGCATATTATAGTTCATCACAAAGCTCTTGTAGCTTGGTGGCAGTGATTGGAGAATTCTGTCAATGACGCTATCATCCGGAAGATTAACTCCCAGTTGAATCAAGTGATTATTATACCCAGACATTCTGAGTATATGCTCACTGACAGAACTATTCTCCTCCATCTTGCAGCTGTAGAACTTATTGGAGACTTCGTATCTCTCAATCCGGGCATTTGCTTGAAATATTAACTTCAACTCCTGGAACATCTCATATGCTCCATGACGTTCAAAACATCGTTGAAGTCCCGGTTCTAAGCCGTAAAGCATGGCACACTGAACTATAGAGTAGTCATCAGCTTTGCTCTGCCAGACGTTCTTAACGTCGTCAGTTGCATCAGCAGCAGGCCTGGCACCCAGCGGTGCTTCCAGGACGTAACTTTTCTGTGCAGCAATGAGGATAATCCTCAGGTTACGGACCCAGTCCGTGTAATTGCTACCATCATCTTTCAACTTTGCTTTCTCAAGGAACAATTAAAATTCAACGGAACAACAGCACGAGCCATCTATCTACAAACAAACATAGAAAAGCAAAATACTATCAGGTACTAAGTTCATGACAAATTTCAGTTCAATTAATCATATTACTTAAGAACTCCCACTTAGACAGACATCTCTCTAGTCATCTAAGTGATTACGTGATCCAAATCAACTAAACCATAACCGATCATCACGTGAGATGGAGTAGTTTTCAATGGTGAACATCATTATGTTGATCATATCTACTATATGATTCACGCTCGACCTTTTGGTCTCCGTGTTCCGAGGCCATATCTGCATATGCTAGGCTCGTCAAGTTTAACCTGAGTATTCCGCGTGTACAAAACTGGCTTGCACCCGTTGTAGATGGACGTAGAGCTTATCACACCCGATCATCACGTGGTGTCTGGGCACGATGAACTTTTGCAACGGTGCATACTCAGGGAGAACACTTCTTGATAATTTTAGTGAGAGATCATCTTAAAATGCTACCGTCAATCAAAGCAAGATAAGATGCATAAAGGATAAACATCACATGCAATCAATATAAGTGATATGATATGGCCATCATCATCTTGTGCTTGTGATCTCCATCTTCGAAGCACCGTCATGATCACCATCGTCACCGGCGCGACACCTTGATCTCCATCGTAGCATCGTTGTCGTTTACGCCATCTATTGCTTCTACGACTATTGCTACCGCTAAGTGATAAAGTAAAGCAATTACAGGGCGTTTGCATTTCATACAATAAAGCGACAACCATATGGCTCCTGCCAGTTGCCGATAACTTCGGTTACAAAACATGATCATCTCATACAATAAAATATAGCATCACGTCTTGGCCATATCACATCACAACATGCCCTGCAAAAACAAGTTAGACGTCCTCTACTTTGTTGTTGCAAATTTTACGTGGCTGCTACGGGCTTAGCAAGAACCGTTCTTACTTACGCATCAAAACCACAACGATAGTTCATCAAGTTGGTGCTGTTTTAACCTTCGCAAGGACCGGGCATAGCCACACTCGATTCAGCTAAAGTGAGAGAGACAGACACCCGCCAACCACCTTTAAGCACGAGTGCTCGTAACGGTGAAACCAGTCTCGCGTAAGCGTACGCGTAATGTCGGTTCGGCCGCTTCATCTCACAATACCGCTGAACCAAAGTATGACATGCTGGTAAGCAGTATGACTTGTATCGCCCACAACTCACTTGTGTTCTACTCGTGCATATGACATCTACGCATAAAACCAGGGTCGGATGCCACTGTTGGGGAACGTAGTAATTTCAAAAATTTCCTACGCACACGCAAGATCATGGTGATGACATAGCAACGAGAGGGGAGAGTGTTGTCCATGTACCCTCGTAGACCGTAAGCGGAAGCGTTATGACAACGCGGTTGATGTAGTCGTACGTCTTCACGATCCGACCGATCCAAGCACCGAACGTACGGCACCTCCGAGTTCAGCACACGTTCAGTTTGATGGCGATCCCCGGGCTCCGATCCAGCAAAGCTTCAGGGATGAGTTCCGTCAGCACGACGGCGTGGTGACGATGATGATGTTCTACCGGCGCAGGGCTTCGCCTAAACTCCGCGATGATATGACCGAGGTGGAATATGGTGGAGGGGGGGCACCGCACACGGCTAAGGAACGATCCGTAGATCAACTTGTGTGTCCTAGGGTGCTCCCCTGCCCCCGTATATAAAGGAGCAAGGGGGGGGGGGGGGGGGGGGAGGCCGGCCGGCCCTAGAGGGCGCGCCAGGAGGAGGAGTCCTCCTCCTAGTAGGAGTAGGACTCCCCCTTTCCTACTCCTACTAGCAGGGGGAAAGGAAGGGGGAAGAGGAGAAGGAGAGGGGGCGCCGCCCCCCCTCCTAGTCCAATTCGGACCAGAGGGGGAGGGGGCGCGCGGCCCACCCTGGCCGCCCCTCTCTCTATCCACTAAGGCCCATAAGGCCCATTACTTCTCCCGGGGGGGTTCCGGTAACCCTCCGGCACTCCGGTTTTCTCCAAAAATATAGTCGTCCAATATATCAATCTTTATGTCTCGACCATTTCGAGACTCCTCGTCATGTCCATGATCACATCCGGGACTCCGAACAAACTTCAGTACATCAAAACTTATAAACTCATAATAAAACTGTCATCGTAACGTTAAGCGTGCGGACCCTACGGGTTCGAGAACTATGTAGACATGACCTAGTACTATTCTCGGTCAATAACCAATAGCGGAACCTGGATGCCCATATTGGTTCCTACATATTCTATGAAGATCTTTATCGTTCAAACCGCATAACAACATACGTTGTCCCCTTTGTCATCGGTATGTTACTTGCCCGAGATTCGATCGTCGGTATCCAATACCTAGTTCAATCTCGTTACCGGCAAGTCTCTTTACTCGTTACGTAATGCATCATTCCATAACTAACTCATTAGTTACATTGCTTGCAAGGCTTATAGTGATGTGCATTACCGAGAGGGCCCAGAGACACCTCTCCGACAATCGGAGTGACAAAACCTAATCTCGAAATACGCCAACCCAACATCTACCTTTGGAGACACCTGTAGTACTCCTTTATAATCACCCAGTTACGTTGTGACGTTTGGTAGTACCCAAAGTGTTCCTCCGGTAAATGGGAGTTGCATAATCTCATAGTTACAGGAACATGTATAAGTCATGAAGAAAGCAATAGCAATATACTAAACGATCAAGTGCTAGGCTAACGGAATGGGTCATTTCAATAACATCATTCTTCTAATGATGTGATCCCATTAATCAAATGACAACACATGTCTATGGTTAGGAAACATAACCATCTTTGATTAATGAGCTAGTCAAGTCGAGGCATACTAGTGACTATAGGTTTGTCTATGTATTCACACATGTATCATGTTTCCCGTTAAGACAATTCTAGCATGAATAATAAACATTTATCATGATATGAGGAAATAAATAATAACTTTATTATTGCCTCTAGGGCATATTTCCTTCAGCTACCGCCAAATATGCTGAATGCTGCAACCGGTGCTATATGGAGTCTGCACGACAGTGTTCTTTCTTTGGAGAAGCGGCATCTCAGAGAGAAGGATGTGGCATACCCTGTTTTCGTGGCCAAGGTGCCAGAGGGCAAGGGCTTTGTGGATGGCGACATCGGGGGTACGATCGTCCTGCGGTTTGATGACATCTTTGCTATGTTTAACCTTCATCCGCTGCACTACATCTTCGTTCGGCTGTTTTCGCTGAGTATGGAGATGCGTATCATTAGAGACAAGACCCCGGACATCGTGATAGTCGACCCCTTCTACATGTGTGCCAAGCACTTGAGCAGCGTTGGGGACCACCAAGTTAAGAGTTCACACCTCGAAGGCGTCATTCTGGCAAACCCAGATAAGGATAACTTCCTTGTGGCTTACTTTCCCGAGTAAGTCATCCCTTAACCGCCCCGTAACATATGATTTCTTAGGTTTCGATCGTTCTTTTTTTTCTAACATTCCGTGTTCTGTGCAGTGACACACATTGCACACTCATCCTCTTAAGCCCGAAATATTCCATGGCCACGTATTTCGACCCGAACCATAACTCCAACATAGACTACACAAATGTCAAGAAAGTTCTTGATGATGTTCTCCCCGGCTACGCCAAATCTGGAGGCACCTTCACCAGGACAGTTCGTAAGTACAGCAAGCACATGTTCTCACACAATACGAAGTTCTGCTGCGTCAAGCAGCCGCCTGGCGGTCAGAAGGATGCCTACTACGCCCTCCATCACATGCGGGCGATCGTAAGGGACCATCATCAACTTCTGCTACCAGATAATCTCAAAGATTGGGCCGCGAACTTGTCGACAATCCAGGACGCGGACCTCAGACAAGAATTCTTTCGCATCCAGTCGGAGTTTGCGGACATCATCCATCAAGATGTCCTTCATACCTCGGGGTAGTTCTTCCTCAGATATCAACCGTCCAACAATGAGATAGATGGAATGCTACAAATGCAGGGTGACAACGACCGCGATTTCATGACCATCACGACAGACGGCGGCTTCATCCACGCTCCTGTCCGATGAGTCGAGTCGAAAGTAGTGATGTGTAGTTCTAAAACATTGATTGGCTCATGTTGTAATTAAACTTTAATAAATTCGTATGTCTCTTTGGTTTGGACAGTCGTTCAACTTACATGTAATCGATGCTATTTATTAGTAGGACCATGAATTGTGCTATTAATGTCTTGCTTTTCTCTTTCGATCCTTTTGTTGCATACTTACATATTGCTTATGTATTGTCTGTTGTTTGGCTTGTGCATATATAGAGATGCCGTCGTATGTCGTGTACAAGGGTAAGGTTCCCGGAGTCTACGACGACTGGGAGGAGTGTCGGAGACAGGTTCACCGTTTCAGCGGTAACAGTTACAAAGGGTACACCACTAGGGCGGAGGCCGAATCTAGATACGCCCGCTATCTAGCGGGAGAGAGGAGGGAGTGTTGGAGGAACCGGATGAAGACCAGTTTGATCGCGATGATGCTCATCGTGATGACCACAACTCTCTTCTATGTGATGGTAGTTTAGATGATCGATATTGACTTGTAATGTGAAGACAAACTCGATATTCGCGGTCTTGAGACTTGTAATGTTTTATCTTTGTTCGGTCTTTTGAATTCGGAGACTAATATGATGAATTGTATTCGGAGACTAATCTTCTATTGTATTCGATGAATCTGATGTTGCTGTGTGCTGCTGTCTATATTCTGTCTAATAATATATTTTGTAACCTGTGCAAAAATCAGAAAAGTAAAAAAAACAAATATTCATACTAATGGCGCATCACCACAAGGTGCGCCATTAGTATGCCAAAGGATACTAATGGCGCGTCAACACAGAATGCGCCATTAGTATGACAAAGCACATGCTTACGTATGGCCCCCCGGGAGGCACACTAATGACACATGGTGTTACATACTAATGGCGCACTGCTTGGTGCGCCATTAGTATACCAGATACTAATGGCGCACCAGTGGTGCGCCATTAGTAAAAAATACTAGTGTCGTGCTACTAATGGAGCATTGGTAATGCGCCATTAGTAGGCAAAATCAGTGCGCCATTAGTAGGCCTTTTCCTAGTAGTGTCAAAGCAGACAAAAACCCTCCTAAAGCATTCCTTGGTCTTTGTCACTCCCCTGAATGTATACTCCACGGTGTGGTGATCAATATCTACAATACTACCTAGGCTTGTCCTCTCCACTTCACCTTTGAATGAATACAACAATTGAAAACTTTTCTGCCAGTTACCATACATAGAATCCATAGCCTGTTGTTTACCATTGAACAACCTCATGTATGGTAAATCTATCTTCAATTTATCTTTGATGTTCTTCTGCAATTCCATTGGACCCACTTGCTGGTTTTCTTTCACCCACTTCTTTAGTTCTTCTGCCACCCATCTTGACTTGGCTCTACTGATTGTATCATTCCTAAGGGTTGATTCCTGGCATGTGTGCTTAAAAGGGTTCACTTTGACCTGAACATTAGTGCTATTTCGCATTTTAGATGCGAGAAGCCTCCATGGACAACCCTCAGTCGGACAGTGCACTCTGTAACGTACTTGATCGCTCTTGTCAACTTTGAAAGTACGTTCTACCTTGATGCAGTATGTCACAACTGCATTTCTACACTCATTCATGGATGCAAAAACTGTACCTTCTTCCAAATTAGGGTTCAAAGGGTCCCATTCAATAGCTGCAAGGTCTTCGTCCTCACCCACCGCGTCATCATCCACACGGACTGCATTGTGAGTCTCATCTTGGTTATCAGCCCGAGGTGCCCGTCGTAAATTCTGAATAACATTAGAATATAGCTTCTCTTCATCAACCCCAGAATTGTAGTCATCATGCTCCACTTCAAGGGGGACCCTACTGCTGTTGCCCACGCTTGTCGAGCCACCACGTTGCCGTGCACCAACTGAACTGTTTTGGCTAGAGATGCCATTACGACGACTTGGTTCTCCCCGAGATGTTGCACCCGTCATCCTAGGTCCAAATGCCTGCTCAAGCACATCAACTTGCAGCCTCACATGAAAATTATCTTTCTCTTTATGCCTAACAAACATGGTAGCTAGCTCTTCATCATTACTAACTGTCACCCATTTCTTTTCCCCATCATAGTATTTGTATACCACTTCATCAAGCAAACCCCAAGGATATTGGCTACAAATTACCTCCCCAAATTGTCTGAAACTCCAATTACTAGCCATTGGCAACCAATAATCAAAACCTCCTTGGTATTTCTTCTGATCCTTTGCATCGAACGTGTACCGGTCCCTTCTAATGTGCATCAAGAAAGCAAACCGTAACTCCATCCTAACCGGCGAAAAACAGAGACGCAATCAGCACACTAATTGGGCAAACCTACTCGAATCGAGTGTTCAAATGCACAACTAAGCTCAATCTAAACAGGAGGCAAGACTTACCCCTCGGGAACCCAGTCGTGGACGCGGCGGATCTCCGGCCCGATGCCTGCCTCGCCAGATACTCCGGGAGTCGCCGCTGCTCTCCATTTCGGCCTAGGGTTCTTCCTCCTAGTTCAAATAGCTCTAGCAACCCCCCACCTTTGAGCGCTCCGGCCGGGCGCACGGAAGGAGGCCGCGCCGCGGGTCGAGCAGGTGGCGGGCGCCCCACCCGTGGCGTCGCAGGAAGGTGGCGAGCGTCGCAGGCAGCCGTGGAGCGTAGGCGCGGAAAGGTAGCGGTGGAGTAGGCGTGCAGCTGGTGGCGGGGCAGGTCCTGGCCGCGGCGCAAGTGCCGGCGGCGGCGCAGGTCAGCCGGCCAGCGGGGAAGCGGATGGGCAGAGTGAGCTACGAATAATTTGGGGATTTAGTTGCACGGGCCTACATGTCAGCTCCGGACCCACGTCGACGCAGTCCCACGTGTAAGCTCCGGACCCACAACTTAACGCTGGCGGACGGAATGGACTCAAATATGGCCGTTTGGCCTCGTCATAGTAGCTGTGCATGGACTAGGGGCAAAACTGAGCACAATTTGCATCTGAGGGCAAAACTGAGCATAGAAACACCACTGAGGGCAAAATGATAATTAACCCTAGGTTTTTTGTTGTACATGCTCGATGACAAAATATGATACTAGGCACTTTATATCGATTCAAAGGTTCAACGGCCACAAGTGCAGCTCTACGATGCTCCATATGGATAAGTGCATCGTTTTTCTTAACACAATAGAGACGCAAGCGCACATATACATGCACATATACTCATCTCTATGAATATACACCGGATCCGCGCACCAGGCCACAATGAGAAGAGGTCCTTTTTCTTCTATACTATACTGGTGGAACCAAATGACTCAGAGGCTGGGTTTGTTTCCTTACTCTATTTCTTTTTTCTTTTCTGGGGAAACCGCCGTTCTATTCATCTTCAATCATGACAGTACAATAAACTTCAGAAATAATAAAAATTACATCCAGATTTATAGACCACCCAACGACACTATTTAATCTAGATATTTCTAGAAGCAATAATTAATTAATAAAATTAGTAAAAGCATACTGTAATATTTTTTCTCCGGAACACTGCTACACATGAAACAAGTAATACAGTATATATATACATAAACAAGTAATACAGTAAACGCGTAACAATTTTGTCCCAACATGCAAGAGCCAAAACTTTTGCTGACAAGCGCATCTATCCACAAATGGAACTACAGAAACCTAGCAAACGCCTTCCCAGGGCCGGGGGGCTCGCGTCCTCTTCCTCTTTGACGGTCCACTCCTGGAGGACGGTGACCTTGCACCGGACGGCGAAGCAGTCGTCCTTGAGGAACCTGGAACCCTCCAGGTCCTCCTTGCTGATGAACTGCGGGACGCCCCACATGTGGCTGGAGCAAAAGGCCGAGGCGCTCAAGCGTTCGCAGCGCGACGACCACTTTACCAACGTCCCTTGGTGGTGCACCAGCGCGAATTCGCACTCGGCGTGGACGACGCTCTCGGCGGCGGCGGCGGCGGGGGCATTGCCGGTGGCGGCGTCGGCGGGGTGGCACGTGAGGAACAGCGAGACGAAGCCGGCGTCCTCCGGGCGCTCCCCGTTGAGGTAGCAACGGATCCTCCAGGTGTGGCCCGCTACCTTGAACGCGCTGGACTCCAGGTAGCTGCCGTTGCCGCCGTGCATGGTCTCGAGTCGCGAGTAGCCCTGGACCCTGAGCGTGTGGTGCCCGGCGCCGACCGCCGTGGCGACGACGGTGGACGCTGAAGACTCCTCGGGTTCATCAGAGGACACGGACGCGTAGTAGGGCGAAGACAACGGCATCTCTCCGGCTAGATTGATGATGGGAACGCAGTCGACGGTGGCGAACGTATCTAACGATCGATGCGACGAGACTCTACCTGGGTTTGGAAGGTTTATATATGCGCTGAGACTTCTGGGGTATGAGTCGGAACCGGGTTGTATGTATGACTCTGCCTCTGGCCTCTGGGTAGAATTGGAGCAGGTAGCGGCCTTGGTACATCGTGGGTCGCGGCCCCTACTTAGCCCTAAAACGGACATATATTTGTCTGCTGACAAGTCCGGCTATTCTTTTTTTTTTAACACTGTACAGACTCAAACGCTCGTATACATACACATACATTCACCCCTATGAACGCACACACGCACAACATATCTCTATGAGCACCTTCAAATGACTGAGCCGTTATATCATCTTGAAATTTACGAAGTCACTGTAGGCACCTCGTCGTCGACAGGAACGTCTCCTCCCACTGAATGCGCATCGCCGAAAATCACACTTACAGTAAATTCCGTCCTCAATAAAAATATATTCAAACATAATTCATGCAAACACGATGAAAGTCTGATATATTTCACATAAACCGAACGATATTCGTCCTTTCAACTATAAAACCTAAAAGAGGCTAAATTAACGTGTAGCGGACGGTGGCCTTGTACATCTGGCTAGGATGGCCGGTGGCACCTCTGTCGTCGGCCGTGTCGTCGTCGTTGTCATCGGAGTGGTCCCAGCCACAGCAAGACGCTCGCGGAGGAGCCGCTTTGCTATGTCTTGCACCATGCGGAGGGTTGCCTCGGCCAACGCCGACTCTGGCCAGGGAGCCATGCCCTTGCCCCTGCCGGTGGCAGCACAGGTGTCGTTGAGCGACAACTCTAGCGAGCTCTCCGTCGAGGCGGCACTGTCGCCGCGGAGACGTCTTCGTTGTAGTCATCGATTAATCGTCGACCCAGGCCTCCGTGAGGACCGAGGCCAGCACGACAGCGGACTCCTGAATGCTACCCGGTGCGCCACTCCCTATGCGCTACCTCCCTGGCTGCTTTCTCCTCCACAGATCGTCGGGGGCACTTAGTCCTTCAATACCTTGCCGCACTAGATGCGGCGCGGTGGCGACACCAGCTCCTTCTCCACGCGGCGTCCGATACTCAGTTGCGCGGAGGAAACATCGGCTTCAAATAGTTGTTTTGAAGTTTCTCACACACCCAAAATTGTTTTTTTGGCACGAGCTTCTTAGATGTCCAAACACCACAAAAAATTGCATGAACCTTGCGCACATGAGCATCTTGGATGCCTAAAGTTTCCATTTTTTTACAATTTACTGTTCATATTCAAGTGTAAATGAGGTCATCTTGATATGGAATATTCTGAAAGTAAATGATTTTTTTAATTGCATTTGTATCTCACTATCTAGTTGTATATCCCACTCCACTCTCCATTTTTTTACAATTTACTGTTCATATCCAAGTGTAAATGAGGTCACCTTGATATAAAGTAAATGATTTTTTAATTGCATTTGTATCTCACTAGCTAGTTGTATATCCCACTCCACTCTTAGACTAAAAGTACAAAATTATGCAGGGGTGCTGGATACACGCCCCGCTGATGAGTCGACTGCTGCCACTCCCAATGACCGGTCGACCGTGAATGACAGAGGGAACATGATCCCTAGCACCATTGGTGGGGGGACTGTCACCACCGTGGCGAAGACGCTAACGGCAGCGGCCGCACTAGGGTTTTCGGTACGGTTTCCCCTTGGTGTCACCTAGGAGGAGCAATGAGAGGGGGTTGTTAACATATGTCCCTTTTGTAGATGTATGAGGTTATTTCCTTACCATCTTTAATGTAGACATTTCAGTAAAAAAACAAGAAGGGCTAGTGAACACATAATATTTTTCTCTGAAGAGGAGCAAAAAGTATTGTAAGAAACACCGGTAAATATGAAGCAAGAAGAATTAGTAACACATTGCAATCAAACACAATAAGATGCGCGATAAGGCCGTCTTCTCGTGCTAGCCACGTTTGCTTAGGAACAATTTATTCGGCTCGAGTTGCGATTGGTTCTTTGGCTGTTGTGTAGTGCGTGTTTCGATTGGTCGTTCCGATTTGTAGATAACACCTCCCCTGCCTTCCTTTCCTCAAGAAGCAAACCTCATCTCTTCCTATTTCGCCTCTATCATGCAACCATCGTCGCTTCCGCATCCGCATCGATCTCTCGTGTCTCTGCACCGCTGCCTCCGCCTCCGCTACTTCTCCTGTATATTCTCCTCCCCGTTCCCCTCTCCTAGCTGAGATCCAGCCTTGCATCGTCCACTCTTCTTCTCATCCTCTGAAGAAGGAGCACGTGGCTTGCAACTGCCACCGGAAGGAAGTTGGGTGGAGGAGATCCGGTGCCAACAGGGCGCGCATGCCATGATTATAAGTTCATAATCCTAGCGCCCATTCCCATTTTGGGTGGAACAAATCTACTAAGAGCCGCCGGAGTCACCGTTGCCGTCAAGAGACGGGTCGGCGGGGGATGCTGGTGTTGGGTCAGGGAGGGGAAGACGCCATTGACGAGGATGTGGAGGAGGACGAGGTCGAGCCAGGTCGGTGAAGGGTGCGGTGGCTGGCTCACTGGCCAAGCGGCCACCTCTCTCGTTCTCGTCTTTGATGCTGTGAAGAAGATGGATGATGAAATTGACACATGCTACATGAGCAGCAGAGGCCTCGTCAGTCGATCCGTTTGTGTGTGCCCTTGGTCGCATGCACGCCTCAGGTACAAAGCATCTCGATGATTTTGAAGTGAGTTTGCATGTTAATTACATTACATTTTGTATCATGCCCTCTAAACGTTACTTAGTTTTTTGAATTTCATGTAAACTATGATTTCCAGATGTGTTTCTTCCTTCTTCTTTGTGTTGCTACTGGAGGGATATCCTGCTTTGCTCGGGTAGTTGGCCCGACCGCGGCGCCGGACCGGATCATAATTCTCTTCCAACTGGAAGGGGCACATACATCGATACTCAAAGCCATAGATGGCGAAGACTGGTGCAGGCGTGTTGAATTCATATGTGTGTCCTTGTCTTGTCAACGCGGGAGCGAAGAAAAAGGGGAGCAGCGTGACGACCATTACACCGTGGTTGAAGTTTATTACCTGCTTAGGTCTGATTGTAGATGCTTGTGTTGCAGGGGTCTTCTCACAAGGTTTAGGGATGATGACACAAAGCTTCGGAAATCTTCGTGTTTTACTCGTTGTTTTAGGGTGCTCTTTGTTATTCGGTTATTTATGCATGGTTAGGGTGTGCTTGTAGGAATCAAGAACTTTGTATTAATTTATGACTTGAATACGAGCATACTTCCTTAAAAAAAAAGATACGGGTACACATGAAACGAGAAGAAGAAATAGTAAATGTGTAACAATTTTCTCCGAACATGCAAGAGCCAAAAATATCGCGAGAAGCGCATCTATCTATCCACGGATCGGATGGAACTAGAGAGAAACCAAGCAAACGCCGTTGCCAGGGCCAGGGGGCTTCGCGTCCTCTTCCTTGATGCTCCACTCCTGGACCACGGTGACCTTGCACCGGACGGCGAAACAGTCGTGCTTGAGGAACCTGGAGCCCTCAAGGTCCTTCTTGCTGATGAACCGCGGGAAGCCCCACATGTTGCTCGAGTGAAAGGCGGAGGCGCACCCCCGCACGCGGCGTGAAGGCCACTTTACCAGCGTGCCTCGGTGGTGCACCAGGGCGAACTCGTACTCGGCGTGGACGACGCTCTCAGCGGTGGCGGCATCGACGGGTGCGTTGCCGGTGGCGGGGGCGTTGCCGGTGGTGACATCGGCGGCGGGGGCGTTGTCGGTGGAGGCAAGTTTGAGGAACAGCGAGACGAAGCCGGCGTCCTCCGGGCGCGCCCCGTCGAGGTAGCAACAGAACATCCAGGTGTGGCCTGCTGCCTTGAACGCGCTGGACTCCACGTAGGTGCCGTTGCCGCCGTGCATGGTCTTGAGTCGCGAGTAGCCCTGGACCCTGAGCGTGTGGTGCCCGGCGCCGACCGCCGTGGCGACGACGGTGGACACGGAGGACTCCTCAGGTTCATCAGAGGACACGGGCGCGTAGTAGGGCGGACACGACGACATCTTTCCGGCTAGATTGATGATGGAGACGCACTCGACGGCGGCGAACGTATCTTACGATCGATGCGACGAGACTCTACCTGGGTTTGGAAGATTTATATATGCGCTATGTATTTACCACGTGTATTTTTGTACTCCAAGTCTTTCTCCTTGTGTATAGTTGAGGATATGACTGTCCTCGGTGGTGCACCAAGTCTTCCTCCTTGGATACTCCAAGTCTTCCTTCTTGTACTCCAATCAATACATTGAGAGTTGCATCCTATTCCTCTACATGACATCAACCTAAACCCTCGATCCCCTCTCTAGCCGCGCCGCCGTCGCCTCTCCTGGCCGCCGCCGCTAGCGCCGCCCCGCGCCGCTGCATCCCTGCCGCCCACGTCGCCTCCACCCTCCCGCCGCGCCTCTCCTCGTCCACCGCGCTGCCCCGCACCTCTCTCCTCCTTCCCAAACCCTAACCATCTACCCCGAGCCGCCGCTGCTCCATCTACCCCGAGCCGCCGCCTTCCCAAAACCCTAAACCACATCTAACCCCGCGCCGCCACCCTCACCCGAGCCACCTCATCCACCCGCGCCGCCGCACCTCCCAGACCTCGCTGCCATGTCGGTCAGGTCCTCCTCCTATCCTAGCAACCCGTTCGACTCCTCCTATGGGTCCGAACTCGAAGAGACCCTCGCCGCCAACATCCGCAACATCCCTCTCTCCGATCACGTTCCCATCACCCTTTCCCACACCTCCGCCAATTACTACGCCTGGAAAACCTACTGTCGGTGTCAAAACCGGCGGATCTCGGGTAGGGGGTCCTGAACTGTGCGTCTAGGCGGATGGTAACAGGAGACAAGGGACACGATGTTTTTACCCAGGTTCGGGCCCTCTCGGTGGAGGTAAAACCCTACTCCTGCTTGATTAATATTGATGATATGGGTAGTACAAGAGTAGATCTACCACGAGATCAGAGAGGCTAAACCCTAGAAGCTAGCCTATGGTATGATTGTCGTTCGTCCTACGGACTAAACCCTCCGGTTTATATAGACACCGGAGAGGGCTAGGGTTACACAGAGTCGGTTACAATGGTAGGAGATCTACATATCCGTATCGCCAAGCTTGCCTTCCACGCCAAGGAAAGTCCCATCCGAACACGGGACGAAGTCTTCAATCTTGTATCTTCATAGTCTTGGAGTCCGGCCGACGGTGATAGTTCGGCTATCCGGACACCCCCTAGTCCAGGACTCCCCCAGTAGCCCCCAAACCAGGCTTCAATGACGATGAGTCCGGCGCGCATATTGTCTTCGGCATTGCAAGGCGGGTTCTTCTCCAAATTCCATGTACTCGCCGAATGGTGTGCGGCTTCTTATAAATGCTGCGCTCCTTGGCTTCCACGTCCAATAATGGTCATCTTCCACGTGTCGCACGAATGCAAAAAGCCAGGGCATTTTTACATTCCAACCCCTAGCTGCACGAATGAACCGCCTATAAAGAGAGGCGAGGATCCAGATCCGAATCACACCATCCTCCTCCCACGAGTATTCATCGGAGCGCTTCTGACCAAAAATCCATTCCATCATGGACAGCCGACGCGGCTCCTCCTCTCGCGCTCCCAGTCCTCAGCCAGGAGATTGGGGAAGATGCTCGGTCCCGCATAGTGAGCTAGTGACGCTCCAAGCCGAGGGATTTCTTCCCCCAGCCTTTATGGTTCCGGTTCGAGCCGGACTTGCCACCTACAAGGGAGGAAAGCAGGCGGAGAGCGTCCCCAATCCCTTCAAAGGAGAGCGGGTATGCTTCGTCCCTTATCTAATAAGAGGACTCGGATTTCCCATACATCCGTTTCTCCGGGGGCTCCTGGAGTTCTATGGGCTCCAGCTTCACCACCTTACGCCTGCCTCCATCCTGCACATCGCGGGCTTTGTGGCCCTTTGTGAGCTGTTCTTGGGCGTCGAGGCCCATTTTGCGCTGTGGAAGAGACTATTCTGCCTCGTACCCCGCTCTCATGAGGGGTCGATATATCAAGTGGGCGGAGCCGAACTATGGCGCATCGCCGGGACCGGATATCTATCCGAAACCCCGAAGAAGGCGTCCGAAGACTGGCCTTCGGAATGGTTTTATATGGAAGACGCCCCGCTACCGGACCCAGTTCGGATCGGCCTCCGGGAGTTCAGCAACGCTCCTCTGAAGAAACGCCTGAGTTGGCGCCCGCGGAGCCCTCAATGGGAGAGTGATAGGGACGTCCAGTATCTGATGGGCCGAATAAGGTTATTGGCCCATTCCGGATTGACCATGATCGGGGTCATGGCCACATGCATTATGCGAGGGGTCCAGCCGCTCCAGTATAGGGGCCACCCCATGTGGGATTTCAACGGGGAGGATGACGCCACCCGTCATGGCCGCAAGGGGCCGGGATCGGTAGACGATCTGGTGAAGATCCTGTCTGGCCTGTACAAAGGGGAGAAGGAGGACTTCCTCCGTGCTAGTCCATTGAACAGATTTTCCATGGACAACCCTCGGAGCTTGGTAAGCGGACATTTGTCTAGCCGATCCATATTCCCAAAGTTAAGTACCTCACTTTGTGATTTTGATGCAGGAATTGCGCCGGGCCGTAGAGGATATACACAGCCTGGCCCCACAACCTGAGGATCCGGAACGATCCCTCGATCCGGCCTCCGGAGAGGATCCGGACATAGAGGTGGAGCTGATCGATGGGGTGTTCCACCAACTTAGCATCGACAATGCTTTGGTCGCCATTACGGCCGACTACCCCGGAATATCTACGGTTTCCCAGGTAACTGTGACCGGAGTCCTGACACCATTACTCATCCATGCTTATCTGACCACCGTATACCAATGGTGTTCCGCAGGAGGTGCCTTCGAGGTGGGAAGCCGAACCCGCGACGGCTGGCCAACAAGGGGCAACTCGGGCCAGCAGGCGGAAAAGAAGTGCGGCGCGGATCGAGACGTCGCCGCAACGGTATGGCGCGCCACCACGTTTCCAAGAAAAATTCCTGGAAGGCATATTAATGTTCATGGTTTTTTTAGGAGAAAGAGCGCTCGCCGGACTGTGTCCGGAGAGATTGCCAATCAAGCCCCCTCCAGCCAGGCTCCAACGCTAGGCCCGGAGGGAGAGGAGAACGCAAGGCGCGCGTCGGGTGCTCCTCCAACGGAGGACGCCGACCGGTTGTCCGCCACCAGATCTGAGGTGGAGAGCGCCATGAATCACAGGCGCCGCCGGACAGTTCTTCGTGACGCATGCTTCTCCCCATAGGCGTTAAATGCCTTTAATTCGGGAGATGCGCATCTCCGTGCCGCTCAAAATGGTCTAGCTAGAGCCACGGAGCAGTATGTGAAAGACATACGGGTGAGGAATTTTGACAGTTATATATGCCAGTAGCCCCCGAGACTTAAAATAGTTAGAATAACTGATTTAAGGATCATTTGTTATGCAGGATCTTACGGAGAAGAATACCCACCTGTCCCAGGAGCTTCAAGAGTGCAAGGCCTAACTTGAGGCCGCACTAGCCGCCACGGGAGGAGCCACAGAGACCCCCTTCGGTAATATATACTTTCGAAAGAGAAGTAGTTTGTGAAGTGCGGCGTGTGCATGGGTCTGACAATAATATCGCAGATGGTGCCGGACTAGATTCGGACAGGCAGCAGCTACTACGCCAGCTAAAGGCCGGCGAGAAGGTGCTGAGAAGGGTGCGGCAGGAGAAAAATAACCTCCAAGATGACAACACTCAGCTGGGCAAGGAATTAAAAGGAGTTCGGGTCCAGCTGTCTTGCTCCGTGAAGGAGAATCTCTGGCTTCGTCACGACATTTATAGTAAGTGCTTGAACGAACTTTTGAAAACAAGGGTTCGGCGAGGAAGTCGATTAACCAGAATATGTCTGTAGGTATGCTCACAGGCCGTCCTGCAGAGGAAATGCCCGGTTCAACGGGTGACCAACTTCCCGAGCTGTTGCAACTGCGCGAACGAGTTCGGCAGGTGATGAGCGGCGTCGCCCAGGCCTTATGGCCGTCCGTCTCCCTACCCGAGGGTCTTGGAGGGCTTGTGGAGAAGCTTCAGGGAGCACGGCGGCGCTTCCGTCTGTGGAAGATATCGGCCTGCCGTCAAGGCGCCAGGGAGGCCTGGGCCATGGTGAAGACGAGGTACACGAAGGCCGGTCCAAACCACATGGCCGAGGTCGGACCTGTGGGGCCCGATGGGAAGGAGATCCCTATGAGCTTAGTGTATGGTCAAGTAGAGTTGGCCGCAAAGTATTCCCAGCGGGACTGTAAACTAGACAGCCTGTTAGATGGTATTAAAGAGGAATACAATCAGTCAATTTGACTATGTAATTTAAAATGACATGTAAAATGCCTTCTAGCCGGATTGTAGATCGTTTGTCATTGCGGACCTTTTCGCTTCAACCTCGGGACCCGACAGTCCGGAGTGTGTCCGAATACTCTCGCGGTTATATAAAAAAACCGGGGCATGCGTGGAGACCAGGTGTAGGGGTCATTAGTGCTTTAGCAGACAAGTGCCCAACTAGTTATGTTATATTACATGGTTAGTAAGAAACATCTTCCAGGGAGAATAGTTCCATTAGGGGTTCCTTTCCCTGGGAGGCATGCCCTAAAGTGCATGTTCGGACTGCGAAAAAAGCAGGAAAGCATCTGGGGGCAGATAAATAAATAGGTAAGAAATCGTCTTTTAGTTCACCGACCGAATATTCCCTTAAGAACGCAGCTTTCGGCTTCACCCAGTCTGAGGTACACATCCGGCTGACCCGGCAGTAACAATCGCAGAGGTGCTCCCTTTACCTCCCAGCCGAACAATCGGGAACGTAGGGGTAAGCACAGGAGCCAGGCAACCCAGCTTGGCCAAAACTTAAGTCATATCGATGCATATAATGGTGAATAAAAGGTACATGCGGAAGTGCGACACATGTGTTGGGCATGAAGCCCATATAAATAAGCTTCTGTTAAAGAAGCCCCCAGGTATAATGAGTGCGAGCAACACGTCAAGTGTGTGCGAACAATGCGCAGATCAGCCTTCAAAGGCTTTAAGAAAAAAGGAGGGAGAAAGAGAGAAACAAAAGACAACTAAAGTATAAAATGTGGACGGAGGAAGGAGACGAACTCAGAGTCCGGCGCTAGGCGTAGAATCTTCGGAGACGGGCTGCGTTCCATGGGTTCGGCTCGAGTCGGTTGTCCGATGCGTTTCGTAGACGGTATGCTCCGTTGGTCAGGACTTGGTCGATGATGAAGGGACCTTCCCATTTGGGCTTGAGTTTGTCCTTTTTCTTGTCCGGCAGGCGTAGAACTAGTTCGCCAACATTGTAAGTTTTGGCCCGTACTTCTCTGCTTTGATATCTTCGAGCCTGCTGTTGATAGAATGCGGAACGAGCTTTTGCCACGTCGCGCTCCTCCTCTAAGGCGTCCAAACTATCCTGCCGATCCAGCTCGGCTTCTCTTTCTTCGTACATACGCACGTGAGGTGAGTCATGAATTATGTCGAAGGGCAAAACTGCCTCTGCGCCGTACACCATGAAAAATGGTTTGAATCCGGTAGTGCGATTCGGCGTGGTCCGCAGCCCCCAGAGTACGGAGTCGAGCTCCTCTACCCAGTGCGTGTTAGATTCCTTGAGGGACCGCACTAGTCTGGGTTTAATGCCGCTCCTTATTAGACCATTTGCTCGCTCGACTTGATCGTTAGTTTGAGGGTGATAGACTGAAGCGTAGTCGAGCTTGATGCCCATGTTTTTGCACCAGAGTTTAACCTCGTCGGCCGTGAAGTTTGTGCCGTTATCAGTGATGATGCTGTGGGGGACACCGTAACGGTGTACTACCCCTAATATGAAGTCTATCACGGGTCCGGATTCAGCCGTCTTAACTGGCTTGGCCTCTATCCATTTGGTGAATTTATCCACCATGACCAATAGGTATTTCTGCTTGTGGGTTCCCCCTTTAAGGGGTCCAACCATGTCAAGCCCCCAGACCGCGAACGACTAGGTGATGGGTATAGTTTTCAGGGCGGTGGGTGGCATGTGGCTTTGATTAGCAAAGAGCTGGCAACCGACGCATCGTTGGACTAAATCCTGAGCGTCTGTCCGGGCCGTTGGCCAATAAAATCCTGTACGGAAGGCCTTGCTTACAAGGGCCCGGGCTGCGGCGTGGTGCCCACCGAGTCCGGCATGAATTTCAGCCAGAAGATTTCGCCCTTCCTCTTCGGAGATGCACCTCTGAAGGACTCCGGTTGTGCTTTTCTTATAAAGCTGTCCCTCATGGACCTTATAGGCTTTAGATCGCCATACTATACAGCGGGCCTCGTGTTGGTCCTCGGGAAGTTCCTTCCTAGTTAAGTAAGCTAGGAATGGCTCGGTCCACGGGGCAACGACTGCCATTATTTCGTGGGCGGAAGGTGTTGTTTCATTGGCAGAACCACCGATTGTGTCAGAATATGCGGTGTCGGGTAGTGCGGTTGGGTCCGGATTGTTATTTCCGGACTCCCCTTCCCATAGTACGGATGGCTTGAAAAGCCGTTCCAGGAAGATGTTGGGGGGGGGGGGGGGGGACGGCATCGCGCTTTGCGCTGATGCGTGCCAATACGTCCGCCGCTTGATTATTATCCCGGGCTATATGGTGAAATTCGAGCCCTTCAAACCGAGCTGACATTTTCAAAACGGTGTTATGGTAAGCTGCCATTTTTGGATCCTTGGCGTCGAAGTCTCCATTTATTTGGGATATCGCGAGGTTCGAATCCCCTCGCACCTCTAGGCGTTTAATGCCCATGGAGACCGCCATCCGGAGGCCATGTAGAAGGGCCTCGTATTCGGTTGCGTTGTTGGAGTCCGTGTACATTATTTGAAGTACGTATTGGACTATGTCACCGGTTGGGGACGTCAGGACGATGCCAGCCCCCAGGCCGGCCAACATTTTGGAGCCGTCGAAGTGCATGATCCAGTTAGAATATGCGCCGTACTCTTTAGGGAGTTCGGCTTCAGTCCATTTGGCGATGAAGTCGGCCAAAACTTGCGACTTGATAGCTCGCTGTGGTTTATAGGTTATGTCGAATGGTAGGAGCTCGATGGCCCATTTTGCAATCCTGCCGGTCGCGTCGCGGTTGTTTATAATGTTATTGAGAGGTACTTCGGAGGCTACTGTTATCGAACACTCTTGAAAGTAGTGTCGGAGCTTCCAGGATGCCATGAACACTACGTACGCTATCTTTTGATAATGTGGATACCGGGATTTGCATGGAGTTAGGACAGTGGATACGTAGTACACTGGTTTTTGAAGAGGGAACTTATGTCCGTCCGTTTCTCGTTCGACGACGAGCACCGCGCTTACAACTTGATGTATTGCCGCGATATATAATAGCATTGGTTCGCCCACGTTGGGCGCGGCCAGGACCGGATTTGTTGCCAATATGGCCTTTATTTCTTCGAGTCCGGCCGTGGCGGCATCCATCCACTCGAAGTGTTCGATGCGCCGGAGGAGGCGATAAAGGGGTAATGCCTTTTCTCCTAAGCGGGAGATGAAGCGGCTTAGAGCCGCCACACATCCAGTCAATTTTTGTATTTGCTTGAGGTCTTTTGGGATATCCAATTGTGACAGAGCTCGGATCTTGGCTGGGTTTGCTTCAATTCCTCTACCGGATACAATGAAGCCCAAGAGCTTTCTGGCTGGCACGCCGAAAACGCATTTTTCTGGGTTGAGCTTAATGTCATATGCTCGGAGATTGTCGAATGTGAGCCTCAAGTCGTCTACTAGAGTTTCGACATGTTTGGATTTGACGACCACATCATCTACGTATGCCTCCACTGTTTTGCCGATCTGGTTTGCCAGACATGTTTGAATCATGCGCTGGTATGTTGCGTCGGCATTTTTGAGCCCGAAGGGCATTGTGTTGAAGCAGAATGGTCCGTATGGAGTAATGAATGCCGTTGCGGCTTGGTCTGGCTCTGCCATCTTGATTTGATGGTAGCCGGAGTATGCATCGAGGAAGCACAATGAATCGTGTCCTGCGGTAGCGTCGATAATTTGATCGATGCGGGGAAGGGGGAAGGGATCCTTTGGGCAAGCCTTGTTAAGGTCCTTGAAATCGACACACAGGCACCAGGATTTGTCCTTCTTTGGTACCATTACCAGGTTTGCTAGCCAGTTCGGATGTTTTATGTCTCTGATGAATCCGGCTTCTAATAGTTTGGCTAGCTCCTCTCCCATTGCCTGTCTTTTGGGTTCGGAAAATCACCGAAGAGCCTGTTTGACTGGCTTGAATCCTTTTAGGATATTTAGGCTGTGCTCTGCCAGCCGGCGTGGGATTCCTGGCATGTCTGAAGGGTGCCAGGCAAAACTATCCCAATTTTCCCGTAGGAATTCTCGTAGTGCGGCGTCTACATCAGGGTTTAATTGTGCCCCAATGGAGGCCGATTTTGTAGGGTCCGTTGGATGGACTTGGAATTTGACTATTTTGTCCGCTGGCTTAAAAGAGGTGGGCTTGGATCTTTTGTCAAGTATCACGTCATCCCTGTTCACCGTGGAGCGCAGCGCTGTGAGTTCCTTGGCCGCTAGGGCTTCAGATAGCGCCTCAGGGGCTAGTGCGGCTGTCTTATTTTCGGCGCAGAGTGCTACGTCCGGATCACTAGTAAGGGTGATGATTCCGTTGGGCTCGGGCATTTTGAGCTTCATGTACCCGTAATGGGGTATAGCTTGAAAAATTGTGAATGCCTCTCGTCCTAATAACGCGTGATATCCGCTGCTGAACGGGGCTACATGGAACGTGATCTCCTCGGACCTGTAGTTGTCCGGCGAGCCGAATACCACATCTAGTGTGATTTTTCCTGTGCAGCATGGTACCCGACTAGGGATTATTCCTCTGAAGGTTGTGTTGCTTCGCTCAATGCGGATCCAGTCTACTTCCATTTTTCGAAGGGTTTCCTCGTAGATGAGGTTTAATCCGCTGCCGCCATCCATGAGTACCTTAGTAAGGCGAAAGCCGTCCACTATTGGACTGAGGACCAATGCGGCTGGTGCTCGGGCTGTTCGGAATTTAGGTTCGTCACTAGCATTAAAGGTAATAGCCATGTCACTCCATGGATTTATTGTTGCTATTTGGTAGACTTCGGCAAGGCTGCGGAGTGTTCATTTTCGCATATTGTTTGATGCGAAAGTATCGAAGACTGTTAATACCGTACTGGTACTGCTGGGCTGGTTCTCTGGGGCTAGAAGCTCTTTGCCACTTTTGGCCACCTGCCGTAGTATCCAACGCTCGAAGGCTATGCGTTGGAGTGGCGCCCTCTATGCTATGAATTTTGCAAGGTCCGTTGAGCCATCCCTCCAGTATGGTTCCGTGACCTTTAGGTTTTTTTGCTTTTTGGTTTTTAACCCAGGTGCCTGAATATGATGCACCCTTTTATTTCGGACTAGGGTTGTGTTCGGAGCCGGATTATCCCAAAATTTGGTTTCAGTTTTCCAGGCGCTCTCCATCGCACAGTACTTTTGTACTATGGACGCCAGGTCGGCGAAGCGTGTAATTTCGCGACGACTTATGGCGTTCATGATTCCCTTGTCCGTGCAATTATTGCAGAAAATTGAGATTGTGCTTTCCTCACGGCAGTCCTTTATCCTGTCCATAACCAGGAGGAATCTGGCCCAATAATGATGTACTGTTTCAGCGGGCTCTTGCCGGATTCAGGATCGCTTGTGTTTGGGTGGGCGGGTGTAATTAAATTTGGAACCCCGTCCAATCTAAGACACAGGGGCCGGAAAGTTTCCGAACTTGGAAGTTTGGCTTGTTGGATGTTGTCCAACGAATCCGGCCCGCTGCCTGACTATAGGTTCAGGGTTTGATCGACGTCCGTTCCTCCGCGGGAATCCGGCATGGAGGGGTCGGGAATTCGGACATAGCTTGTCCTTAATGTAGAAGAAGAGTCGCCATGCTGTTCCTGCACCACAGCAACGTGGTTGGTAGCCTGGGGAGAGTTGATCTCTCTCAGATCGGTTTTAGGCCCAATCTGATCGTAGTCTATAGCGACTCCCAGGGCAGCGATGCGATCCAGGAGCTCATTTACGGAGGAGAGCTCCATCGGATCTAGCTGCTCGGCGAATTCCAAGTTGATGTGGAGATCGCTTTTGATGACCCGAGAGGTCATCATCGGCGTGGCGGCCGAACAGGCGGTCATAAGAAAACCGCCTAGTCGGATAGTTTGGCCGATGTCCAGAGCTCCTTTGGCGACGGTGCTGTCTTTAAAGACGGGACGAGGCATCCTTCCTGATTGCGACGGCACAGAGGAACTCTCATTGAAAGCACCAATGTCAGTGTCAAAACCGGCGGATCTCGGGTAGGGGGTCCCAAACTGTTTGTCTAGGCGGATGGTAACAGGAGACAAGGGACACGATGTTTTTACCCAGGTTCGGGCCCTCTCGGTGGAGGTAAAACCCTACTCCTGCTTGATTAATATTGATGATATGGGTAGTACAAGAGTAGATCTACCACGAGATCAGAGAGGCTAAACCCTAGAAGCTAGCCTATGGTATGATTGTTGTTCATCCTACGGACTAAACCCTCCGGTTTATATAGACACCGGAGAGGGCTAGGGTTACACAGAGTCAGTTACAATGGTAGGAGATCTACATATCCGTATCGCCAAGCTTGCCTTCCACGCCAAGGAAAATCCCATCCGGACACGGGACGAAGTCTTCAGTCTTGTATCTTCACAGTCTTGGAGTCCGGCCGACGGTGATAGTTCGGCTATCCGGACACCCCCTAGTCCAGGACTCCCTGACCTACCTCAATCTTCTCTTCCGTGAATACAATCTTCGTGATCATGTGGAAGGCCTCACCAACTTCTTCGCCGGCAACCGCGACGCCAACTGGCTGGCCATCGACACCACCCTCATCCGGTGGTTCTTCCTCACCGTCTCTCTGGACATCTTCCACACCGTCGTTCGCGACAGGGACGATGCCTACACGGTGTGGACCAAGATCAATGGCCTCTTCACCGACAACAAGCTCCAACAGATTGTTTTCTTGTAGAAGGAATTTTTTGGGTGTCATCAGAATGACTCCACCATCGATGCCTTTTGTCTCCGGCTCAAGACCCTCTCCGACGAGCTCAACGACGTCGGGTTCAAGGTGTAAGACAAGCTTCTCCTCTTGACGCTCACCGCCAGCCTCTACGAGGACTTCGGCAATGCCGCCTCCAACCTCACCCTCATGGCGAACCCCACCTACGAGCGGGCGGTGGCCTATCTTTGTCTTGAGGAGTGGCGGATGAAGAACCTTCGCACCCAGGCTGCTCACACCGCCCTCGCCGCCGGAATCTTCCACGGCGCCCCTACACCACCATCGGCGCCTCGTCCGCCGGTCCCCGTGCAGCACCGCTGCCGCCATCTTGATTTGATGGTAGCCGCAGTATGCATCGAGGAAGCACAATGAATCGTGTCCTGCGGTAGCGTCGATAATTTGATCGATGCGGGGAAGGGGGAAGGGATCCTTTGGGCAAGCCTTGTTAAGGTCCTTGAAATCGACACACAGGCGCCAGGATTTGTCCTTCTTTGGTACCATTACCAGGTTTGCTAGCGAGTTCGGATGTTTTATGTCTCTGATGAATCCGGCTTCTAATAGTTTGGCTAGCTCCTCTCCCATTGCCTGTCTTTTGGGTTCGGAAAATCGCCGAGGAGCCTGTTTGACTGGCTTGAATCCTTTTAGGATATTTAGGCTGTGCTCTGCCAGCCGGCGTGGGATTCCTGGCATGTCTGAAGGGTGCCAGGCAAAAATATCCCAATTTTCCCGTAGGAATTCTCGTAGTGCGGCGTCTACATCAGGGTTTAATTATGCCCCAATGGAGGCCGTTTTTGTAGGGTCCGTTGGATGAAATTGGAATTTGACTATTTTGTCCGCTGGCTTAAAAGAGGTGGGCTTGGATCTTTTGTCAAGTATCACGTCGTCCCTGTTCACCGTGGAGCGCAGCGCTGTGAGTTCCTCGGCCACTAGGGCTTCAGATAGCGCCTCAAGGGCTAGTGCGGCTGTCTTATTTTCGGCGCAGAGTGCTACGTCCGGATCACTAGCAAGGGTGATGATTCCGTTGGGATCGGGCATTTTGAGCTTCATGTACCCGTAATGGGGTATAGCTTGAAAAATTGTGAATGCCTCTCGTCCTAATAAAGCGTGATATCCGTTGCTGAACGGGGCCACATGGAACGTGATCTCCTCGGACCTGTAGTTGTCCGGCGAGCCGAATACCACATCTAGTGTGATTTTTCCTGTGCAGCATGCTTCCCAACTAGGGATTATTCCTCTGAAGGTTGTGTTGCTTCGCTCAATGCGGATCCAGTCTACTTCCATTTTTCGAAGGGTTTCCTCGTAGATGAGGTTTAATTCGCTACCGCCATCCATGAGTACCTTAGTAAGGCGAAAGCCGTCCACTATTGGACTGAGGACCAATGTGGCTGGTGCTCGGGCTGTTCGGAATTTAGGTTCGTCACTGGCATTAAAGGTAATAGCCATGTCACTCCATGGATTTATTGTTGCTATTTGGTAGACTTCGGCAAGGCTGCGGAGTGTTTGTTTTCGCATATTGTTTGATGCGAAAGTATCGAAGACTGTTAATACCGTACTGGTACTGCTGGGCTGGTTCTCTGGGGCTAGAAGCTCTTCGCCACTTTTGGCCACCTGCCGTAGTATCCAACATGCTCGAAGGCTATGCGTTGGAGTGGCACCCTCTATGCTATGAATTTTGCAAGGTCCGTTGAGCCATCCCTCCAGTATGGTTCCGTGCCCTTTAGGTGTTTTTTGCTTTTTGCTTTTTAACCTAGGTGCCTGAATATGATGCACCCTTTTATTTCGGACTAGGGTTGTGTTCGGAGCCGGATTATCCTAAAATTTGGTTTTGGTTTTCTATGCGCTCTCCATCGCACATTACTTTTGTAATATGGACGCCAGGTCGGCGAAGCGTGTAATTTTGCGACGACTTATGGTGTTCATGATTCCCTTGTCCGTGCAATTATTGCAGAAAATTGAGATTGCGCTTTCCTCACAGCAGTCCTTTATCCTGTCCATAACCAGGAGGAATCTGGCCCAGTAATGATGTACTATTTCAGCGGGCTCTTGCCGGATTCGGGATAGATCGCTTTTGTTTGGGTGGGCGGGTGGAATTAAATTCGGAACCCCGTCCAATCTAAGACTCAGGGGCCGGAAAGTTTCCGAACTTGGAAGTTTGGCTTGTTGGATGTTGTCCAACGAATTCGGCCCGCTGCCTGACTTTAGGTTCAGGGTTTGATCGACGTCCGTTCCTCCGCGGGAATCCGGCATGGAGGGGTCGGGAATTCGGACATAGCTTGTCCTTAATGTAGAGGAAGAGTCACCGTGTTGTTCCTGCACCACAGCAACGTGGTGGGTAGCCTGGGGAGAGTTGATCTCTCTCAGATCGGTTTTAGGCCCAATCTGATCGTAGTCTGTAGCGACTCCCAGGGCGGCGATGCGATCCAGGAGCTCATTTATGGAGGAGAGCTCCATCAGATCTAGCTGCTCGGCGAATTCCGAGTTGATGTGGAGATCGCTTTTGATGACCCGAGAGGTCATCGTCGGCGTGGCGGCCGAACAGGCGGTCATAAGAAAACCGCCTAGCCGGATAGTTTGGCCGACGGCCAGAGCTCCTTTGGCGACGGTGCCGTCTTTAAAGATGGGACGAGGCATCCTTCTTGATTGCGACGACACAGAGGAACTTTCAATGAAAGCACCAATGTCGGTGTCAAAACCGGCGGATCTCGGGTAGGGGGACCTGAACTGTGCGTCTAGGCGGATGGTAACAGGAGACAAGGGACACGATGTTTTTACCCAGGTTCGGGCCCTCTCGGTGGAGGTAAAACCCTACTCCTGCTTGATTAATATTGATGATATGGGTAGTACAAGAGTAGATCTACCATGAGATCAGAGAGGCTAAACCCTAGAAGCTAGCCTATGGTATGATTGTTGTTCATCCTACGGACTAAACCCTCCGGTTTATATACACACCAGAGAGGGCTAGGGTTACACAGAGTCGGTTACAATGGTAGGAGATCTACATATCCGTATCGCCAAGCTTGCCTTCCACGCCAAGGAAAGTCCCATCCGGACACGGGACGAAGTCTTCAATCTTGTATCTTCATAGTCTTGGAGTCCGGCCGACGGTGATAGTTCGGCTATCCGGACACCCCCTAGTCCAGGACTCCCTGACCTACCTCAATCTTCTCTTCCGTGAATACAATCTTCGTGATCATGTGGAAGGCCTCACCAACTTCTTCGCCGGCAACCGCGACGCCAACTGGCTAGCCATCGACACCACCCTCATCCGGTGGTTCTTCCTCACCGTCTCTCCGGACATCTTCCACACCATCGTTCGCGACGGGGACGATGCCTACACAGTGTGGACCAAGATCAATGGCCTCTTCACCGACAACAAGCTCCAACAGATTGTTTTCTTGTAGAAGGAATTTTTTGGGTGTCATCAGAACGACTCCACCATCGATGCCTTTTGTCTCCGGCTCAAGACCCTCTCCGACGAGCTCAACGACGTCGGGTTCAAGGTGTAAGACAAGCTTCTCCTCTAGACGCTCACCGCCAGCCTCTATGAGGACTTCGGCAACGCCGCCTCCAACCTCACCCTCATGGCCAACCCCACCTACGAGCGGGCGGTGGCCTATCTTCGTCTTGAGGAGTGGCGGATGAAGAACCTTCGCACCCAGGCTGCTCACACCGCCCTCGCCGCCGGCATCTTCCACGGCGCCCCTACACCACCATCGGCGCCTCGTCCGCCGGTCCCCGCGCAGCACCGCTGCCGCCATCGGCGCCACAGCCGCCCCAACCGCCGCGCAATAGCGGGAACAACGAGAATCGCCGTCGCGGTCGCGGTTGTCTGCGCCAAGGAGGAGGCAAAGATGGTGGCGGCCAACCCCAGCAACCCCGGTATGGCGCGCAGCAGCCCCCGCCACCCTGGGCCGGTGGCTACAACCCCTGGACGGGGTCGTCCATGCCTACAACATGCCGGTGCCATGACCCCCCCACCCCAGGTATCCTCGGCCCCCGCCCGGCTACCCACCATGCTCTCCTAGCCGTGCCCCACGCTGGCGCCTTCGGCGCCTACCGCGGTCCTGCCGCCCCGTCTGTCGCCTCCCCCTACGGTGCCCCTTCTACATACGGCGCCCCAGGGTATGGCGCTGCCTACGGCCAGCAGCCCTATCCCAGTGCTTGGAACCCGTCCCTCCTAGCGGCACTCCAGTAGCCGCCACCCTACTCAGGCGGTGGCGATTTGTTCATGAACTCCGGCGCCACCGCCCACATGTCCGCTCATCCGACCTCTCCTCCGTCTATCCCACATCCACTCCCTCCCGCATCATCATCGGCAACGGTGTTGGTCTTCATATTTCTCACGGTTGTTCTGCTAGTTTTCCTTCTAACTCTAGACCTCTCTCTCTCTCTCTTAATAATGTCATTGTTTCTCCCCATCTAATTCAGAACTTAGTTTCCGTTTGTAATCTTTCTCGTGATAACTCTGTAACTATGGAATTTGACAAAGTTGGCTTTTCTGTTAAGGACGCTCACACCAGGATGATTCTTCACCGATGTGACAGTACTGGCGACCTCTATCCAGTCCAGTCGCCGTCATCTTCGGGTGGTCCCCGAGCCCTTTCTGCCCGCATCGATCTTTGGCATGCTCGTCTCGGGCATCCTAGCACTTCTTCACTTCGTCAAATAATGAGAGGGTTTTATTTTTCATGTAATAAAACGGCCGCTCACTCCTGTGAAGGTTGCCGGTTAGGCAAACATGTTTGCCTTCCTTTTACTTCCTCCTCCATATATAGTTGCTGCTTTTCCGTTTGAGTTAATTCATAGCGATGTATGGACCTCTCCAGTACCCAGTAATTCTGGTTATCTCTACTATCTTGTTATACTTGATGACTATTCTCACTTTGTGTGAACTTTTCCTTTTCATAGGAAATCCGATGTTCCCGCTGCCCTCATTGTGTTTTATGCTTATGTTTCCACATAGTTTGGGCGACCCATACTCGCACTTCAAACCGACAACGGAAAAGAATTTGACAACCTCACCATTCACCACCTTCTTTCCTCCCATGGCACCGTGTTTCACCTCACGTTCCCTTATACCTCTCAACAGAACGGTCGCACGGAGCGCATCCTCCGCACCCTCAACGAGTGTGTGCGTACCCTTCTTTTCCATGCATACATACCCTCCCAGTTCTGGCCAGATGCCCTCACCACCGCCACCCTTCTCATCAACCTCCGACCCTGTCGTCCACGCTGGAACTATGCACCGCATCATCTCCTATATGGCACCCCTCCCTCCTACGATGGCCTCCGAATTTTCGGTTGCCGTTGCTACCCTAACACCACTGCCACCACACCGCATGAACTTGCTCCTCGTTCTGTTCCATGTGTCTTTCTTGGTTACCCGACCAACACTAAGGGTTATCGCTGCTATGACCCTGTGTCTCACCGTGTCATCACCTCCCGACACGTGTACTTTGATGAGCTTGTTTTTCCCTTTGCACAGGAATAGGTGGCTCCTTCATCCTCTCCCGCGGCGGTTCCTCCGCGCCATCGTCCTCTGTCGACCTTGGGTGCTCCTGCGCCCTCGCCCGCTGCGGCCCCCTCGGGGTCGGGCCCCTCCGCGGCTGCCTCCTCGGGGTCGACGCCCCCGTCTGTGCCCCCGCACGATGGGCCGGCCTCGCCCGCGGCCGCTTCGATGCCCCCTAGGGCGTCCCCTTCAGCAGCTGGGTTGGTGTCACCCGCGGCCGCTTCGATGCCTCCTAGGGCGTCCCCTTCACCAGCCGGGTCAGCATCACCCGCGGCTGCCTCGCCGTCTCTCACGGCGGCTTTCACCCCAGATGGATCAGCCTCTCCCGTGGCTACCATGGAACCCGCGGAAGCTGCAGCCTCGCCGACGTCTTTAGCCGCCCCGGCCCTGTCCGATGGGTCGGCCTCTCCCATGCGCGTGCCTATTGGTCCTGTCGGGCCTCCATCCGCGGTTGGTCCCACGGTTGGTCCGTAATGTACTCCCGCACGGATGTCTTCCGTCCGAGCTCGCGCTACCCCTCGGATGAGTACGTGTGCACTGCCTCGACGTCTGCACCATCTCCTCTACCGTCCTTGGTTCGGGCCGCTCTTCGCGATCCCCTTTGGATGGGTGCAATCCACGAGGAGTTCGATGCATTGCAGCGGCACCGGACTTGGCTGCTTGTTCCCCGACCTCGGCACGCCAACGTGATCACTGGGAAGAGGGTCTTCAAACACAAGCTCCGCCCTGACGGCACCCTTGACCGCTACAAGGTGCGTTGGGTTATTCGTGGCTTCTGGCAACGCGTCGGCGTGGACTTCACCGACACCTTCGCTCCGGTTGTGAAGCCGGGATGATCCGCACTTTTCTACAGCTTGCGATCTCTCGTGCTTGGCCGGTTCATCAGATGAACGTCTCCAACGCCTTTCTTCATGGTCACCTCGAGGAGCAGGTTTTTTGTCAGCAACCCACCAGGTTTGTTGATCTGGCGTGTACAGATCATGTGTGCCTGCTTTCTCGCTCATTATATGGGCTCAAGCAGGCCCCTCGCGCCTGGTACTAGTGCATCGCGGCGTTTCTTCATCAGCTCGGCTTCCTCTCTACACGCTCCGATGCTTCGTTGTTCTTCTATCGCCAGGGCGTTAACACAGCGTATTTTCTCCTCTATGTTGACGACATCATCCTGACGACATGCACCCCTGAGATTCTTTGCCAGCTTACAGATCGTCTTCACGCTGAGTTTGCCATCAAGGACTTGGGCCCGTTGCACTACTTCCTCGGTGTAGAGGTGGTGCGCCGTCCTGATGGGTTCTTTCTTCATCAGCGGAAGTACACTCATGAGCTCCTTGACCGTGCTAGGATGCTTAACTGCAAACCTGCGGTCACGCCTGTTGATATGAAGGCCAAGCTCTCTGCTACTGATGGTTCTCCTGCTTCGGATGCTGCCTTTTGCCAGTCCATTGTTGGTGTTCTTTAGTACCTCACTCTCACTCGACTGGAGCTTAGTATGCGTTTCAGCAGGTCTGCCTTCATATGCATCCTCCTCGAGATGTTCACTAGACCGCTGTCAAGCGGATTCTCCGCTACATCCGTGGTGCTATGGATCTTGGTCTCACTTTGCACGCCTCCGCTGCCACTGGTCTTGTCGCCTACTCCGATGCTGACCGGGCCGGCTCCCCGGACACCCGACGCTCTACTTCGGGTTAGTGCATCTTCCTTGGACCATCCCTGGTTTCATGATCATCCAAGCGGCCGCCCATGGTCTCCCGGTCTAGCGCCGAGGCTGAGTACCGCACTGTGGCCAACGTCATCGCCGAGTGTTCCTGGCTTCGTCAGCTTCTTCACGAGCTTTTGTGTCCTGTTGACAAGGCCACGGTGGTGTACTACGACAATGTCTCCGCCGTCTATCACTCCGCCAACCCGGTTCATCATCGTCGCACCAAGCATATTGAGCTTGATATCCATTTTGTTCGGGATCAGGTAGCCCTTGGACATGTTCGTGTTTTACACGTTCCAACCTCCCAACAATTTGCCGATATCCTTACCAAAGGCTTGCCCACGATGTCTTTCGAGGAGTTCATGTCCAGTCTCTGCGTCAGCAATGGTGTCGCTTCGACTGCGGGGGGGTGTTGAGTATATGTATTTAGCACGTGTATTCTTGTAATCCAAGTCTTCCTCCTTGTGTATAGTTGAGGATATGACTGCCCTATGTACTATATATACATGTGCATATGCACCCAATAAATACATTGAGAGTTGCATCCTATTCCTCTACATTCTGGGGTATGATCGACCCTGCCTCTAGGTAGAATCAGAACCGGGTTGTATGTATGACTGCCTCTAGGTAGAATCGGAACCGGGTTGTATGTATGACTGCCTCTGGGTAGAATTGGAGTAGGTCATTGTCCTTGGTACATCGTGGGTGTGGCCCCTACTCAGGCACGACCCCTAAAACGAACATAATAATATTTGTTGGGGACACGTCCGGCTATTCAACACTTACACTAAACCTCCATCCACAATAAAAATATATTCCAACATAATGCATGCAAACGGGACCAAAGTTTGATATATTTCACATAAACTGGATGGTATTTCGTCCTTTCAATTATAAAACCTAAAAAAAGCTAAATTAACTTGTAGAGACGGTGACCTCGTATGTTTGGCCGTGTTGGCCGGCGGCACCTCCGTTGTTAGCCGTATCATCGGCGGCGGCATCAGAGTGGTCCTTGCAGCAGCTGAAGGGTGCAGGGGCATGACAACCGGCCCAGCCGCCGCCAGACTCTCGCGGACGAGCCACTTTGCTACGTAATGTGCCGTGCAGGGCCAATGCCGACCCATACAGGAGAACCATGCCCTTGCATGTGCTAGTGGCAGCGGAGGTGGCACCGAGTGACCACTCCTCCTGATCCCGGTGTCTCTCCATCGATGCGACACTATCGTCGCGCAGATGTCTCCCCGGTGGTCATCGATTGATCATGAGCCCATGCCTTCGCAAGGACGCATGCTGGCACGACATCAAACTTCCTGAACACCGCTCGGTGCGCCGCTCGCTACGCGCCACCTCCATGGCTGCCTTCTCCTCCATCGAGATGATGCTCCCCGATGAGGAGGAACCATCACCACTGCCACCGAGGTACCGGAGGAGGCACCCGCTGATACGTCTCCAATGTATCTACTTTTCCAAATACTTTTGCCCTTGTTTTGGACTCTAACTTGTATGATTTGAATGGAACTAACCCGGACTGACGCTGTTTTCAGCAGAATTGCCATGGTGTTATTTTTGTGCAGAAATAAAAGTTCTCGGAATGACCTGAAACTTCATGGAGTCACGTTTTAGAATTAATAAAAATATTGGCGAAAGAATCAACAGAGGGGACCCACACCCTGTCCACGAGGGTGCAGGACGCGCCCACCCCCTGGGCCGTGCCCCCTGCCTCGTGGGTCCCCTAGACCTCCACCGACCTCAACCCTAACTCTATATATTCACGTTCGGGGAGAAAAAAATAAAAGAGAAGGATTCATCGCGTTTTACGATACAGAGCCACCACCAAACCCTAATCTTCCTCGGGAGGGCTGATCTGGAGTCCGCTCGGGGCTCCGGAGAGGGGAATCCGTCGCCATCGTCATCATCAACCATCCTCCATCACCAATTTCATGATGCTCATCGCTGTGCGTGAGTAATCCCATCGTAGGCTTGCTGGACGGTGATGGGTTGGATGAGATTTACCATGTAATCGAGTTAGTTTTGTTAGGGTTTGGTCCCTAATATCCATTATGTTCTAAGATTGATGTTGCTATGACTTTGCCATGCTTAATGCTTGTCACTAGGGCCCGAGTGCCATGATTTCAGATCTGAACTTATTATGTTTTCATGAATATATGTGATTTCTTGATCATATCTTGCAAGTTATAGTCACCTACTACGTGTTATGATCCGGCAAACCCCGGAGTGACAATAGTCGGGACACTTCCCGGTGATGATCGTAGTTTGAGGAGTTCATGTATTCACTAAGTGCTAATGCTTTGGTCCGGTACTCTATTAAAAGGAGGCCTTAATATCCCTTAGTTTCCACTAGGACCCTGCTGCCACGGGAGGGTAGGACAAAAGATGTCATGCAAGTTCTTTTCCATAAGCACGTATGACTATATTCGGAATACATGCCTACATTACATTGATGAACTGGAGCTGGTTCTGTGTAACCCGATGTTATAACTGTTGCATGATGAATTGCGTCCAACATAATTATCCACAATTTATCCATTGCCTACGAGCTTTTCACATATTGATCTCTGCTTAGTTACTTCTCTGTTACCACTGTTACGATTGCTACAAAACTGCTACTGTTACTTTTGCCACCGTTACCGTTACTTCCATACTACTTTGCTACTAAATACTTTGCTGCAGATATTAAGTCTTTTAGGTGTGGTTGAATTGACAACTCAGCTGCTAATACTTGAGAATATTCTTTGGCTCCCCTTGTGTCGAATCAATAAATTTGGGTTGAATACTCTACCCTCAAAAACTGTTGTGATCTCCTATACTTGTGCGTTATCAAGACCTTTTTCTGGTGCCGTTGCCGGGGAGCATAGCTCTATTCTGTGAGTCACTTGAGTTAATATCTGTTGATCACTATGAGGAACTTGAAAGATGAAAGAACCAAGATTTTTCCCTCAACTACGAGGGGAGGTAAGGAACTACCATCTAGCTCTGCACTTGATTCACCTTTTGTTTTGAGTAAACTTGCGACACCTGCACTTGCTATTGATTCTGATATGTCGCATGTTATTGATGATGCGACTTCTCCTATGCACGATGCTTATGATGAAACTACTTCTCTGCTTGATAATAATGTGCCATTAGGTGAATTTCTTGATGAACAACTTGCTAGGGTTAGAGAGAATGAAATTATTGAAACTGATGATATTGATGAAAGTGATGATGAAGATTCTCCCCCTAGATATGAATTGCCTTTTGTGCCTGAGGGTTATGTTATGGATGAAGAAACTGCTAGAGTCCTTTTTGCTTGCAATGATAGATATGATCTTAAGAAACTGTTAGCTAAGCTGAAAGAAAAGTCTCTTAATACTAGAATGAAATATGACCCTGCTTTTGCTACTTCACATATCTGTGTTACTGATAAGGATTATGAATTCTCTGTCGATCCTGAGTTAATTACTTTGGTTGAATCCGATTCTTTCTATGGCTATGAATCTAAAACTGTTGTGAGAAATCTTACTAAATTGAATGATATAGCCACCCAATTTACTCATGAGGAAAAAAATCGCTATTATTATATCCTTAAATTGTTTCCTTTCTCATTAAAGGGTGATGCTAATATATGGTTTAATTCTCTTGCTCCTGGTTGTGTGCGTAGTGCCCAGGATATGATTTATTACTTCTCTACAAAATATTTCCCCACTCATAAGAAACAAGCTGCCTTAAGGGAAATATTTAATTTTGTGGAAATTGAAGGAGAGAGTCTCCCACAAGCTTGGGGGAGGCTTCTCCGGTTACTTAATGCTTTGCCAGATCATCCTCTCAAGAAAAATAAAATACTTGATATCTTTTATAATGGACTAACCAATGCTTCCAGAGACCACCTGGATAATTGTGCTGGTTGTGTTTTCAGGGAAAGAACTGTTGAGCAAGCTGAATTGCTATTGAATAATATATTGAGTAATTATAATGATTGGACACTTCCTGAACCAACTCCTAAACCAACTCCGAAGAAAAGGGGTATTCTATTTCTCAGTCCTGAAGGTATGCAAGAGGCAAAGAAATCTATGAAAGAAAAAGGTACTAAAGCTGAAGATGTTAAGGATTTACCACCTATTGAAGAGATACATGGTCTTGATAACCCGACACAGGTAGTAAAGGTAAATTCTCTCTATAGATTTGATAAATGTGAAATCCCATCTACTAAGTTTGCTAGTCAGTGCTTGGATGAGTTTGATAATTTTATTGTCAAACAAGAAGACTTCAATGCTTATTCTGGTAGACAATTGAAACTCCATGCTTATTTGGTTGAACACTTGAGTGATTATATTTCTAGAGTTAAAGGTGATCTTAAGCTTATTAGTAAACATGATTCCATGGTCACCACTCAACTAGAACAAGTACTTAAAGCACAAGATGATTTGCTCAATGAATTAAATAATAAGAACAATGATAATGCTGTTAGAGTTATGACTAGAGGTGGTAAAATGACCCAGGAACCTTGGTATCCAGAGGGCCATCCTAAGAGAGTTGAGAAAGATTCTCAGGGAACTAATATTGATGCACCTAGTCCTTCCAAGAAAAAGAAAAATGACAGGACTTTGCATGCTTCTAGTGAACCTGTTGTTGACACACCTGAGAGTCCCAATGATATTTCTATCTCTGATGCTAAAACCCAATATGGTAATGAACATGAACCTAGTGATAATGTTAATGATGATGTTCATGCTGATGCTCAACCTAGTAATAACAATGATGTAGAGATTGAACCTGCTGTTGATCTTGATAACCCACAATCAAAGAATCAACATTATGATAAGAGAGACTTCGTTGCTAGAAAGCACGATAAAGAAATAGAACCATGGGTTCAGAAACCCATGCCTTTTCCTCCTAAGCCATCCAAGAAAAAGGATGATGAGGATTTTGAGCGCTTTGCTGAAATGATTAGACCTATCTTTTTGCGTATGCGTTTGACTGATATGCTTAAAATGAATCCTTATGCTAAGTATATGCAAGATATTGTTACAAATTAAAGAAAGATACCGGAAGCTAAAATTTCCACCATGCTTGCTAATTTTACTTTTAAGGGTGGAATACCAAAGAAACTTCTAGATCTAGGAGTACCAACTATACCATGCTCCATTAAAAGAAACTATGTTCAAACTGCTTTATGTGATCTTGGAGCCGGTGTTAGTGTTATGCCTCTCTCTTTATATTGTAGACTTGATTTGAATAATTTGACCCCTACTGAAATCTCTTTGCAAATGGCTGATAAATCAACTGCTATACCCATCGATATTTGTGAGGATGTGCCTGTTGTGGTTCCAAACATTATTATTTTAACGGACTTTGTTATTCTTGATATTCCCGAGGACGACAGTATGTCGATAATCCTTGGTAGACCTTTTCTAAATACTGCAGGGGCTGTTATTGATTGCAACAAAGGCAATGCCACTTTTCATGTTAATGGTAATGAGCATACGGTACACTTTTTGAAGAAACAACCTCAAGTTCATAGTATCAATTCTGTTGGAAAAATTTAACTATTACTATTGAAGGTTTTGAATTCCCTCTTCCTACTGTCAAAAGGAAATATGATATTATTATTGTTGGGGACATGCATATCCCAGTAGGGATAACCTAGTGTTATTTGAAAATTCTCCGATTTCATGTTATTCGAAACAAGTTTGTTAAAAAGACTTGATCAACCTTGTTAGTGGATTCCTTTTGATTAGCATGAGATGGATGAAGTTAGAAAGCACAACCTTCTGTACCCTCCTTTTACTTTCTTTTATTCATATTAAATAAAGCAAAAATAGTATTTTTGCCTGTTTTCTAATTTATCCATGAAATAAAAAATACCCCAAAAATAAAAATTCTTCATATGCCGTGAAAATGGAGTATGATTTTTTGTAGAATATTTGAGAATTTCTGGCACTTAGAACACATCAGGGGGACCCACCATTTGGTCACGAGGGTAGAGGGCGCGCCCTACCCCTGGGCGCGCCCCCTGCCTCATGGGCCCCACGTGGACCCCCTCCACTTATTCCAGCACCCACACACTTCGTCTTCTTCCAGAAAAAATCACCCATAGCTCAAACCCGTGTTCTAGCTCGTTTTGCTGCCATTTTTTATCTCAGCTCAAAGCTCCATTCACAAAACTACTTTGGGGGATTGTTCTTCGGTATGTGACTCCTCCAATGCTCCAATTAGTTTTTGTTCTAGTGCTTTATTTAGTGCAAATTTTTGCTGCTGAGGTGACCCTATTCTTGAGCTTGCATGTGAAATTTATATGATCCAAAGTAGTTTTAGTGCATGATATAGCCTCTAGGCACTTGTGGGAGTAGTTGCTATCAATCTTGTTGAGTATGGTTCACTTTTATTTTGAGTTACTAAAAATTTTAGAAATTTTTCAGAGGAAGAAAAATGTTTAGGAAAATGTACCATGGTGGTTCTTCAAGGAAGCAAGAACCAAGGTTCGCCATACGTGAGCCGGACTTTGAACCACCAAGGGAAGCTCAAGTGCGGCCTTGTGAATGGCCGTCGGAAGAGTTTATGGTCCAAGCAGGCTTCAAGGATGAATTTGATGCATATGTATGTAATGCTGATCTTGAGGACTTCGTATCAGATAAGTGTCGACAATACTATTACCTCACTGATTCCTTTGTGAGGAGGTTTAAATTTTCATCCATGCGTAACACTCACACTGTTTTATTTGACCTCTATGATAAATCATATACCATGGACCTTGAAGATTTGAACACTGCTTGTAAAATCCCAGAGTGGGGCAACTTTAGTGAACCTTGCAAATCTGAATATAAAGATTTTCTTGCTAGTATCACTGTGGGAGAAACTAGAGATATAGCACAAGCTACCATAGGGAGCTTTCAGTTCGCTTCCATACATTACTTTGCTCTCTTTAAGGTAGATGCATTAACGGTAAAGATGAGCTTTGTCACATGTGCGTCCCAGATCTTAGTGTCCTCAAGAGTGCGGTATTAGGTGATAAACAATATAACTTGGGGGCCATTATCGCACGGAGGTTACTTCTTAATGGTAAAAATGGGGATCTATTTGGTGGAATTTATGCAACTCGTTTAGCTGATTATCTTGGTGTACCTATAAATGGAAATGATATTGAGTTGCCACTTGCTCTTATAGATTATAATGCTATGGTTCGCCATCAGTTTCTTGAGAGGAACGAACAGTTCCTCCAGTACCGACTAATCTTTGACAGACGACATGTTGTCCATATCACTCTCCCTGCTCCTACTTTTTTTAACTTTCAGGCAAACAGGAGATATTTTATAACCAGGGAGGAGGCAAATGAATATGAGAGGAGTACGGAGGCGGCTCACCTCCAAGCTGCAGCTCTCCAGGCAGTAGTTGCTGCATCTCAGTACAACCCCAACTACAAACTTTGGATATTCGCAAGGCCAGCTGTGGCCATAGACCAACTTAGGCCAAAAGCCTAAGCTTGGGGGTGTACGTATTTCTCACCGACATTACATTTATGTTCACACATTCATTCTAGTTGTCAGTGTTCATACTTTTTCATTGCACTATCCATGCTAGTTTATTTTCTTTTCTTGCTTTCTTCTTGTGTGTTTGAAAGACCTTGAGAAAAACAAAAAAAAAATAGTTGTAGCTTTTAGCTAGTTTACTTTCCATGCTTGTAGTAGTAACATTAAAATAAAACCCAAAAATATTTCTCGTTCTTCTTTTGCTTGTTGGGAGTTTTCCCATGTAAATACTTTTCTTTTTCTTTGAATTTCTTTCTTTTCTTTTCTTTGGGGGTCGGGAGGAGAAGACCATGATGAAAATGTTGAGTGACTCTCATATGCATTACTGTTGATCTAACCAAGAGCTCATATTACCTTGTCTCCTCCTTTGGATTAAATGTTTGCCGATTCTAGCTTAGTCCAATGCACGTGCACTATTATTATTATCCACACCATTGGTCATGCAAATGAAAGGCAATAATGATGATACATGATGAAATGATTAGGATGAGAGAAGCTGGTAGGAACTCGACCTATCTTGTTTTTGTAAATATGGTTAGTTCATCGTTCCTGATTCAGCCCATTATGAATGAAACATGTTTGTAATGACAATTAGAGATTATAGTTGTTCATGCCATGCTTAATTAGCTAGGAGTTTATAATGGTTTACCTTGCGTGCCAACATGCTATTAAAATAGTTGTGATGTGGTATGATAGGGTGGTATCCTCCTTTGAATGATTCGAGTGGCTTGACTTGGCACATGTTCACGCATGTAGTTGAAACAAAATCAACATAGCCTCCATGATATTTTTGTTCATGATGATTTATATCCTACTCATGCTTGCACTCATTGTTGGTTAATCTTAATGCATGTTCATGACTGTTGTCGCTCTCTAGTTGGTCGCTTCCCAGTCTCTTTCTAGCTTTCACTTGTACTAAGAGGGAATACTGCTTGTGCATCCACGTCCATAAACCCCAACGTTATTCCATATGAGTCCACCATACCTTCCTATATGCGGTATTTACCTGCCGTTCCAAGTAAATTTGTATGTGCCAAACTCTAAACCTTCAAATGAAATTCTATTTTGTATGCTCGAATAGCTCATGTATCAACTAGGGCTGTATATTTCTTCCATGTTAGGTGGGTTATTCTCACGATGAGTGGACTCCGCTCATCATTCACGAGAAAATGACCGGTAACCTGGATGCCCAGTCCCATGCGCAAATCAAATCAAAATAATTGCAAACAAAACTCCCCCAGGATTGTTGTTAGTCGGACGGTACCCGTTGTTTCGGACCAGCCATGGAATGTGCTCGTAGTGGTGGGGGAGTATAAACTTTACCATTCTGTTTGGGAACCGCCTATAATGTATATAGCATGGAAGATACCGGAATCTATTGGTTGTTATGTTGACAATGAAAGTATGTCGCTCAAAATATTATTTATCTCTGTTTCAAAACTCGAGCTCTAGCACCTCTGCAATTCCCTGCTTCCCTCTGCGAAGGGCCTATCTATTTACTTTTATATTGAGTCATCATCCTCTTATTAAAAAGCACCAGTTGGAGAGCACCGCTGTCATTTGCATGCATTGCTATTAATTTACATTGAGTATGACTGTGACTGGATCTCTTTTGCCATGAATTACAATGTCTAGTCAGTCCTTGATCTTCAGGGGGGCTCTGCATTTATGTTTTGCGGTCTCAGAAAGGGCTAGCAAGATACCATCTTGTTATATCATATTATGATTGTTTTGAGAAAATGCTGTCATCCGAGATTTATTATTATTGCTCGCTAGTTGATTATGCTATTGGTATGAGTAAATGTGGGACCTAAGTGTTATTGTGAATATGGTTAGTTCATAATCTTTACTGAAAACTTGAATGCCGACTTTACATATTTGCAACAACAAGATCAAACAGAGTTTGTAAATGTTTTTCTTTATCACTTTCAGTTTGTCAACTGAACTGCTTGAGGACAAGCAAAGGTCTAAGCTTGGGGGAGTTGATACGTCTCCAACGTATCTACTTTTCCAAACACTTTTCCCTTGTTTTGGACTCTAACTTGTATGATTTGAATGGAACTAACCCGGACTGACGCTGTTTTCAGCAGAATTGCCATGGTGTTATTTTTGTGCAAAAATAAAATTTCTCGGAATGACCTGAAACTTCACGGAGTCACATTTTAGAATTAATAAAAAATATTGGCGAAAGAATCAACAGAGGGGGACCCACACCCTGTCCACGAGGGTGCAGGGTGCGCCCACCCCCCTAGGGCGTGCCCCCTGCCTTGTGGGTCCCTTAGACCTCCACCGACCTAAACTCCAACTCTATATATTCACGTTCGGGGAGAAAAAAAATAAGAGAGAAGGATTCATCGCATTTTGCGATACAGAGCTGCCGCCAAGCCCTAATCTTCCTCGGGAGGACTAGTCTGGAGTCCGTTCGGGGCTCCGAAGAGGGGAATTCATTGCCATCGTCATCATCAACCATCCTCCATCACCAATTTCATGATGCTCACCGCCGTGTGTGAGTAATCCCATCGTAGGCTTGCTGGACGGTGATGGGTGATACGTCTCCAACGTATCTATAATTTTTGATTGTTCCATGCTATTATATTTCCCCTTTTGGATGTTTATGGGCTTTATTTTACACATTTATATCATTTTTGGGACTAACCTACTAACCGGAAGCCCAGCCTGTATTGCTATTTTTTTTGCCTATTTCAGTGTTTCGAAGAAAAGGAATATCAAACGGAGTCCAAACGGAATGAAACCTTCGAGGGCGTGATTTTTGGAACGAACGTGATCCAGAGGACTTGGAGTGCAAGTCAAGAAGCAGCCGAGGTGGCCACTGATACGCCCATTTTGCATCATGCTTTTATATCAATATTTATTGCATTGTGGGCTGTTATTACACATTATATCTCAATACTTATGGCTATTCTCTCTTATTTTACAAGGTTTACCATGAAGAGGGGGAATGCCAGCAGCTGGAATTCTTGCTGGAAAAGGAGCAAACGTTGGAAACCTATTCTGCACAACTACAAAAGACCTGAGACTCCACGAAACAACTTTTTGGATTTAATAAGGATTTATGGGCAAAAGAAATAAGCCAGGGTCCCACACCCTGTCCAGGAGACAGGGGCGCGCCCCCCTAGGGCGCGGCCCCCTATCTCCTGGGCCCCCTGGTGGGCCTCCGGCGTCCATCTTCTGCTATATCATCACTTTCCCTCTGGAAAAAATCGTGGGCAAGCTTACGGGATGAAACTCCGCCGCCACGAGGCGGAACCTTGGCGGAATCAATCTAGGGCTCTGGCGGAGCTATTCTGCCGGGGACACTTCCCTCCGGGAGGGGGAAATCATCACCAACGTCATCACCAACGATCCTCTCATTGGGAGGGGGTCAATCTCCATCAACATCTTCACCAGCACCATCTCCTCTCAAAACCCTAGTTCATCCCTTGTGTCCAATCTTGTATCAAAACCACAAATTGGTACCTGTGGGTTGCTAGTAGTGTTGATTACTCCTTGTAGTTGATGCTATTTTGTTTACTTGGTGGAAGATCATATGTTCAGATCCTTTATGCATATTATTACTCCTCTGATTATGAACATGAATATGCTTTGTGAGTAGTTACGTTTGTTCCTGAGGACATGGCTGAAGTCTTGCAATTAGTAGTCATGTGAATTTGGTATTCGTTCGATATTTTGATGAGATGTATGTTGTCTTTCCTCTAGTGGTGTTATGTGAACGTCGACTACATGACACTTCACCATTATTTGGGCCTAGAGGAAGGCATAGGGAAGTAATAAGTAGATGATGGGTTGCTAGAGTGACAGAAGCTTAAACCCTAGTTTATGCGTTGCTTCGTTAGGGGTTGATATGGACCCATATGTTTAATGATGTGGTTAGGTTTACCTTAATACTCCTTTTTGTAGTTGCGGATGCTTGCAATAGGGGTTAATCATAAGTGGGATGCTTGTCCATGTTAGGGCAGTACCCAAGTGCCGGTCCACCCACATATCAAATGATCAAAGTACCGAACGCGAATCTTACGAACGTGATGAAAACTAGCTTGACAATAATTCCCAATGTGTCCTCGGGAGCTCCTTCTTCATTATTAGAATTTGTCCAGGCTTATCCTTTGCTACATAAAGGATTGGGCCACCTTGCTGCACTTTATTTACTTTATTTACTTTTTGCTCGTTACTATTTATCTTATCACAAAACTATCTATCACCTACTATTTCAGTGCTTGCAGAGAAAACCTTACTGAAAACCGCTTATCATTTCCTTCTACTCCTCGTTGGGTTCGACACTCTTACTTATCGAAAGGACTACGATAGATCCCCTATACTTGTGGGTCATCAGCCACGAGACCGGAGGGCGCGCCCACCCCCTCTGGACGCGCCCCCTATCTCGTGGGCCCCTCGGCCGGCCGGCGACGTACTTCTTCCTCCTATATAAGCCTACGTACCCCAAAAACATCCAGGGAGCCAACAAAACACAATTTCCACCACCATAACCTTCTGTATCCGCGAGATCCCATCTTGGAGCCTTCGCCGGCGCTCCGCCGGAGGGGGAATCGACCACAGAGGGCTTCTACATCAACACCATAGCCCCTCCGATGAGTTGTGAGTAGTTTACCACAGACCTTCGGGTCCATAGTTATTAGCTAGATGGCTTCTTCTCTCTTTTTGGATCTCAATACAATGTTCTCCCCCTCTCTTGTGGAGATCTATTCGATGTAAACTCTTTTTGCGGTGTGTTTGTCGAGATCCGATGAATTGTGGGTTTATGATCAAGTTTATCTATGAGAAATATTTGAATCTTCTCTGAATTATTTTATGTATGATTGAGTTATCTTTACAAGTCTCTTCGAATTATCAGTTTGGTTTGGCCTACTAGATTGATCTTTCTTGCCATGGGAGAAGTGCTTAGCTTTGGGTTCAATCTTGCGGTGTCCTTTCCCAGTGACAGCAGGGGCAGCAAGGCACGTATTGTATTGTTGCCATCGAGGATAAAAAGATGGGGTTTATATCATATTGCTTGAGTTTATCCCTCTACATCATGTCATCTTGCTTAATGTGTTACTCTGTTCTTTATGAACTTAATACTCTAGATGCAGGCATGAGTCGGTCGATGTGTGGAGTAATAGTAGTAGATGCAGGCAGGAGTCGGTCTACTTGTTGCGGACGTGATGCCTATATACATGATCATGCCTGGATAATCTCATAATTATTCGTTTTTCTATAAATTGCTCGACAGTAATTTGTTCACCCACCGAAATACTTATGCTATCTTGAGAGAAGCCTCTAGTGCAACCTATGGTCCCCAGGTCTATCTTTTATCATATAAGCTTTCAATCTACTTTTATTTGCATCTTTACTTTTTGCATCTATATTATAAAATACCAAAAATATATTTATCTTATCATACTATCTCTATCAGATCTCACTTTTGCAAGTGGCCGTGAAGGGATTGACAACCCCTTTATTGCGTTGGTTGCGAGTTCTTTGTTTGTTTGTGTAGGTGCGTGGGACTTTTGAGGAGCCTCCTACTGGATTGATACTTTGGTTCTCAAAAACTGAGGGAAATACTTACGCTACTATTGCTGCATCACCCTTTCCTCTTCAAGGAAAACCAACGCAAGCTCAAGACGTAGCAAGAAGGATTTCTGGCGCCGTTGCAGCGGAGGTCTTCGCTCAAGTCAAGACATACCAAGTACCCATCACAAACCCATCTCCCTCGCATTTACATTATTTGCCATTTGCCTCTCGTTTTCCTCTCCCCCACTTCACCCTTGCCATTTTATTTTCCCTCTCTTTCCCAATCTCCTCGTCTCTCTTTCGCTCGCTTTCTTCCTCCTTGCTTTTGTTTGCCGCTATGTCTGAAATTAGGGAGATTATCGTTGATATGGACAATAATGATAACATGGAAAATTCCGAGGCTCCGGCTGAAGAACTCCCTATCTTGCATACTAAAAAGTTCCGAATCAGTAGTGGAAACATTATTGGAAAAAGTGTTATTCAAGATTTCTTTACTTGTGCCGGTGCTTTACCTTCCATGGGTGGTTCTATTTTTCATAGAACTAGTAGTCTTGCGGATGCCATTGCTATGATTGTAGTTGAACTTGAAAGACAATTTATGCATATGCATCCTTGCATACAAATAATTTTTCTTGAATTTTCCAATATTGACCATTCTTCTATTAAACGCGTTGTTACAATATATTTGGCTCATCATTTTAGATTTATAATAAGAGAGGCCAAAGAAATCTTTGCGCACTATAGGGTGGACGTCGGTGTCCTCCCATAGAGGCGGTCCTCTTTGATCAAGAGGAAATTAGGTGTTTTCAATCTTCGGACTATGTTGCTTGATGTCTACTACACAACCTTCTTGTAGACGTTACTGGGCCTGCAAGTGTACAGGTTTGTAGGACAGTAGAAAATTTCCCTCAAGTGGATAACCTAAGGTTTATCAATCCGTAGGTGGCGTAGGATGAAGATGTTCTCTCTCAAACAACCCTGCAACCAAATAACAAAAAGTCTCTTGTGTCCCCAACACACCCAATACAATGGGAAATTGTAGGGGTGCACTAGTTCGGCGAAGAGATGGTGATACAAGTGCAAAATAGATAGTAGATATAGGTTTTTGTAATCTGAAATAATAAAAACAGCAAGGTAACAAGCGGTAAAAGTGAGCGTAAACAGTATTGCAATGATAGGAAACAAGGCCTAGGGTTCATACTTTCACTAGTGTAAGTTCTCTCAACAATAATAACATAGATAGAACATATGACAATCCCTCAACATGCAACAAAGAGTCACTCCAAAGACACTAATAGCGGAGAACAAACATAGAGATTATGGTCGGGTACGAAACCACCACAATGCTATTCTTTCGGATCAATCTATAAAAGATTTCGTACTAGAATAACACCTTAAGATACAAATCAACCAAAACCCTAATGTCACCTAGATACTCCATTGTCACCTCAAGTATCCGTGGGCATGATTATACGATATGCATCACACAATCTCAGATTCATCCAACCAACATAAAAGTACTTCAAAGAGTGCCCCAAAGTTTCTACCGGAGAGTCAAGAACGTGTGCCAACCCCGCAAGTTGATCACCAAAACATACATCAAGGGGATCAATACAAAAACCCATTGTCACCACGGTTATCCCACGCAAGACATACATCAAGTGTTCATAAAAGACTCAATCCAATAAGATAACTTCAAAAGGGGAAACTCAATTCATCACAAGAGAGTAGAGGGGGAGAAACATCATAAGATCCAACTACGATAGCAAAGCTCGGGATACATCAAGATCGTGCCATAGATGGAACACAAGAGAGAACACGAGAGAGAGAGAGAGAGAGAGAGAGAGAGATCAAACACATAGCTACTGGTACATACCCTCAGCCCCGAGGGTGAACTACTCCCTCCTCGTCATGGATAGCGCCGGGATGATGAAGATGGCCTCCGGTGATGGGATCCCCCTCCGGCAGGGTGCCGGAACTGGGTCCCGATTGGTTTTTGGTGGCTACAGAGGCTTGCGGCGGCGGAACTCCCGATCTATCTTCTGTTCTGGAAGTTTTAGGGTACGTAGGTATATATGGGTGCAGGGAGAACATCGGTGGAGCTACGGGGGTCCCACGAGGCAGGGGGGCGCGCCCAGGGGGGGAGGGCGCGCCCCCCACCCTCGTGAGCACCTCCCGTATCTTCTGACGTGGGGTCCAAGTCCATCAGGTGGGTTTCCTTCCAAAAATAACTTCTCCAGTTGATTTCGTTCCGTTTTGACTCCGTCTGATATTCCTTTTCCTCGAAACACTGAAATAGGCATAAAACAGCAAATCTGGGCTGGGCCTCCGGTTAATAGGTTAGTCCCAAAAATAATATAAAAGTGGATAATAAAGCCCAATATTGCCTAAAACAGTAGATAAAGTAGCATGGAGCAATCAAAAATTATAGATACGTTGGAGACGTATCAAGCATCCCCAAGCTTAATTCCTGCTCGTCCTCGAGTAGGTCGATAAAAAAGAATTTTTGATGCGGAGTGATACTTTGGCATAATTTCAATGTAAATCTTCTTAATTGTGATATGAATATTCAGATCCGAAAGATTCAAGATAAAAGTTCATATTGACATAAAAATAATAATACTTCAAGCATACTAATCAAGCAATTATGTCATCTCAAAATAACATGGCCAAAGAAAGTTCATCCCTACAAAATCATATGGTTAGGCTATGCTTCATTTTCGTCACACAAAGATGTTCCCAACTTCTATACCCCCGATGACAAGCCAAGCAATTGTTTCATACTTTTTAACGCGCTTCAGCTTTTTCAACCCTCACGCAATATATGAGCGCAAGCCATGGATATAGCACTATAGGTGGAATAGAATATGATGATGGGATTGTGTGGAGAAGACAAAAAAGGAGAAAGTCTCATATTGACGAGGATAATCAACGGGCTATGGAGATGCCCATGAATTGATGTCAACATGAGGAGTAGGGATTGCCATGCAACGGATGCACTAGAGCTATGAATGCTCAACAAAAGAAAACTAGTGGGTGTGCATCCAACTCGCTTGCTCACGAAGACCTAGGACATTTTGAGGAAGCCCATCATTGGAATATACAAGCCGAGTTCTATAATGAAAAATTCCCACTAGTATGAACAAGATAATTTATGAGACTCACTATATGAAAAACATGGTGCTATTTTGAAGCACAAATATATGAGACTCACTACATGAAGAACAAGGTGCTACTTTGAAGCACAAATATATGAGACTCACTACATGAAGAACAAGGTGCTACTTTGAAGCACAAGTGTGGTAAAAGGATAGTAACATTGCCCCTTCTCTCTTTTTCTCTTTTTTTGTTTTTTTGGGCATTTTCTCCTTTTTTATGGCCTCTTTTTTTCTTTCTTTTTTTTCGTCCAGAGTCTCATCCCGACTTGTGGGGGAATCATAATCTCCATCATCCTTTTCCTCACTGGGGCAATGCTCTTATAATGATGATCATCACACTTTCATTACAACAACTTGATATTACAACTCGAAACTAGAACAAGATATGACTCTATATGAATGCGTCCGGCGGTGTACCGGGATGGTGCAATGAATCAAGAGTGACATGTATGAAAAATAATGCGTGGTGGCTTTGCCACAAATACGATGTCAACTACATGATCATGCAATGGCAATATGACAAAAGTAAAGTATGTCATGATGAACGGAACGGTGGAAAGTTGCATGGCAATATATCTCGGAATGGCTATGGAAATGCCATAATAGGTAGGTATGGTGGCTGTTTTGAGGAAGATATAAGGAGGTTTATGTGTGAAAGAGCGCATCATATCACGGGGTTTGGATGTACCGGCGAAGTTTGCACCAACTCTCAATGTGAGAAAGGGCAATGCACGGTACCGAAGAGTCTAGGAAATGTGGAAAGGTAAAAGTGCGTATAATCCATGGACTCACATTAGTCATAAAGAACTCATATACTTATTGCAAAAGTTTATTAGCCCTCGAAGCAAAGTACTACTACGCATGCCCCTAGGGTGATAGATTGGTAGGAAAAGACCATCGCTCATCCCTGACCGCCACTCATAAGGATGCACAAGCCAGGTACACTTCATGCTTCAAATTTGTTACACAACTTTACCCATACGTGCATGCTATGGGACTTGCAAACTTTAACACAAGTATTTCTCAAATTCACAATTATCAACTAGCACGACTTTGATATTATTACCTCCATATCTTAAAACAATTATTAAGCATTAGATTTATCTTAGTATTCAATTCACTCAAAAGAAAGTTTCACATATCTCGAACACTAAGTATATTAACATTAAGCAAATTACCATGCTATTAATGACTCTCAAAATAATCTAAGTGAAGCATGAGAGATCAAGTTTCTTTAAAACAAATCCACCACCGTGCTCTAAAAGATCTAAGTGAAGCACTAGAGCAAAAATTATCATGCTCAAAAAGATATAAGTGAAGCACTATGAGCAAAACTATCAAGCTCAAAAGATATAAGTGAAGCACATAGAGTATTCTAGCAAATTCCAATTTGTGTAAGGCTCTCTCTCATTAAAGAATTTCAGATCTGGATACTTATTCAAACAGCAAGCAAAGCTAAAGAAAACTACATTGCAAGGATAGCACAACTCATGTGAAGAAGCAAAAACTTAGGCTCAACCAATACTAACCGATAGTTGTTGAAGAAGAAAGGTGGGATGCCTACCGGGGCATCCCCAAGCTTAGATGCTTGAGACTTCTTGAAATATTATCTTGGGGTGCCTTGTGCATCCCCAAGCTTGAACTTTTGTGTCTCCTTAATTCCTCTCATATCATGGTTTCTCTTTTTATCAAAAGCTTCATTCACAACAAACTCAACAAGAACTCGTGAGATAGGTTAGTATAGACCAATGCAAAACCTTATCATATTATACTGTAGAAAATCACTTAAATTATTATTTAACATTGCATACTAAATGCCTCTGTATATTTAATACTCCTATCCTCAAATAGAATCATTAAACAAGCAAACATACGCAAACAATGCAACCATAACAGCAATGTGCCAAAACTGTACAGTCTGTAAAGAATGCAAGATTATCAATACTTCCCTGACTCCAAAAATTATGAACTCAAATTACCACTGTAATAAATTTATCAGATCTCAATATGCAAAAAGATTCAACGTTAGACCATACTCTGACTTTTCTAGGGAATTTTTGCAACAGCGGTAAACTTTCTGTTTTCAAACAGCAACATGCAAACTAGCAAAATAAGACTGGCAAAGGCTATCCTTGAATTTTTTATTGAAACTAAAGAGGAAAAACACAATTCTGACTAACAGCAAGCAAAAACTAACAAAAGAAAATGACGCTCCAAGCAAAACACATATCATGTGGCGAATAAAAATATAGCTCCAAGTAAAGTTACCGATGAACGAAGACAAAAGAGGGGATGCCTTCCGGGGCATCCCCAAGCTTAGTTGCTTGGTTGTCCTTGAATATTACCTTGGGGTGCCTTGGGCATCCCCAAGCTTAGGCTCTTTCCATTCCTTATTCCATTGTCCATCGAATCGTTACCCAAAACTTGAAAACTTCAACCACACGAAACTCAAAACAAAACGTAAGCTCCGTTAGTATAAGAAAATAAAACCACCACTTAGGTACTGTAATGAACTCATTCTAAATTCATATTGGTGTAATATCTACTGTACTCCAACTTATCTATGGTTCATACCCTCCGATACTACTCATAGATTTATCAAAATAAGCAAACAACACATAGAAAACAGAATCTGTCAAAAACAGAACAGTCTGTAGTAATCTATATAAAACGTATACTTCTGGAACCCCAAAAATTATGAAATAAATTTCTGGACCTGAGAAATTTGTCTATTAATCATCTGCAAAAAGAATCAACCTAAAATCACTCTCCAGTAGAAAATGGCAGCTAATCTCGTGAGCGCTAAAGTTTCTGTTTTTCACAGCAAGATCACATAAACTTCACCCAAGTCTTCTCAAAGGGTCTACTTGGCACTTTATTGAAACAAAAGCTATAAAACATGATTACTACAGTAGCATAATCATGTGGACACACAAAAACAGTAAGGATAAATATTGGGTTGTCTCCCAACAAGCGCTTTTCTTTAATGCCTTTTAGCTAGGCATGATGATGACAATGATGCTCACATAAAAGATAAGAATTGAAACATAACGGGAGCATCATGAAGCATATGACTAGCACATTTAAGTCTAACCCACTTCCTATGCATAGGGATTTTGTGAGCAAACAACTTATTGGAACAATAATCAACTAGCATAGGATGGCACAACAAGCATAACTTCAGGAATTTAAGCACATAGAGAGGAAACTTGACATTATTGCAATTCCTACAAGCATATGTTCCTCCCTCATAATAATTTTCAGTAGCATCATGAAAGAATTAAACAATATAACCAGCACCTAAAGCATTCTTTTCATGATATACAAGCATAGAAAATTTACTACTCTCCACATAGGCAAACTTCTTCTTTATAGCATACGTATCATCACAATAATCATCATAAATAGGAGGCATGATTTCATCATAGTAAATTTGCTCATCAAAGCTTGGGGGACAAAAAATATCATCTCCATCAAACATAGCTTCCCCAAGCTTGTGGCTTTGCATATCATTAGCATCATGGATATTCAAGGAATTCATACTAACAACATTGCAATCATGCTCATCAAATAAAACCATTCTATAGATTTCTTCTTCAAGCACTTGAGCACAATTATCCTTTCCATCATACTCACGAAAGATATTAAAAAGGTGAAGTGTATGAGACAAAATCAACTCCATTTTTTTGTAGTTTTCTTTTATAAACTAGACTAGTGCTAAAACAAGAAACCAAAAAGATTAAATTGCAAGATCTAAAGATATACCTTCACTTACCTAGCCTCCCCGGCAACGGAGCCAGAAAAGAGCTTGATGTCTACTACACAACCTTCTTCTTGTAGACGTCGTTGGGCCTGCAAGTGCACAGGTTTGTAGGACAGTAGCAAATTTCCCTCAAGTGGATGACCTAAGGTTTATCAATCCGTAGGAGGCGTAGGATGAAGATGGTCTCTCTCAAACAACCCTGCAACCAAATAACAAAAAGTCTCTTGTGTCCCCAACACACCCAATACAATGGCAAATTGTATAGGTGCACTAGTTCGGCGAAGAGATGGTGATACAAGTGCAAAATAGATAGTAGATATAGGTTTTTTGTAATCTGAAATAATAAAAACAGCAAGGTAACAAGCGGTAAAAGTGAGCGTAAACGGTATTGCAATGATAGGAAACAAGGCCTAGGGTTCATACTTTCACTAGTGTAAGTTCTCTCAACAATAATAACATAGATAGAATATATGACAATCCCTCAACATGCAACAAAGAGTCACTCCAAAGACACTAATAGCGGAGAACAAACGTAGAGATTACGGTCGGGTACGAAACCACCACAAAGCTATTCTTTCGGATCGATCTATAAAAGAGTTCGTACTAGAATAACACCTTAAGATACAAATCAACCAAAACCCTAATGTCACCTAGATACTCCATTGTCACCTCAAGTATCCGTGGGCATGATTATACGATATGCATCACACAATCTCAGATTCATCCAACCAACATAAAAGTACTTCAAAGAGTGCCCCAAAGTTTCTATCGGAGAGTCAAGAACGTGTGCCAACTCCTATGCATATATAGGTTCCCAAGTGTCACGAAACCCGCAAGTTGATCACCAAAACATACATCAAGTGGATCAATAGAAAAACCCATTGTCACCACGGTTATCCCACGCAAGACATACATCAAGTGTTCATAAAAGACTCAATCCAATAAGATAACTTCAAAAGGGGAAACTCAATTCATCACAAGAGAGTAGATGGGGAGAAACATCATAAGATCCAACTACAATAGCAAAGCTCGGGATACATCAAGATCGTGCCATAGATGGAACACGAGAGAGAACACGAGAGAGAGAGATCAAACACATAGCTACTGGTACATACCCTCAGCCCCGAGGGTGAACTACTCCCTCCTCGTCATGGATAGCGCCGGGATGATGAAGATGGCCTCCGGTGATGGGATCCCCCTCCAGCAGGGTGCCGAAACAGGGTCCCGATTGGTTTTTGGTGGCTACAGAGGCTTGCGGCGGCGGAACTCTCGATCTATGTTCTGTTTTGGAAGTTTTAGGGTACGTAGGTATATATGGGTGCAGGGAGAACGTGGTGGAGCTACGGGGGTCCCACGAGGCAGGGGGGGCGCGCCCAGGGGGGAGGGCGCGCCCCCCACCCTCGTGACCACCTCCCGTATCTTCTAACGTGGGGTCCAAGTCCATCAGGTGGGTTTCCTTCCAAAAATAACTTCTCCAGTTGATTTCATTCCGTTTTGACTCCGTCTGATATTCCTTTTCCTCGAAACACTGAAGTAGGCATAAAACAGCAAATCTGGGCTGGGCCTCCGGTTAATAGGTTAGTCCCAAAAATAATATAAAAGTGGATAATAAATCCCAATATTGCCTAAAACAGTAGATAAAGTAGCATCGAGCAATCAAAAATTATAGATACGTTGGAGACGTATCATTGCTTTCAATGAAAACCTTAGAAAAAAGGTTCCTACCAATGTCTTGGTTGATAGAATTACCGAACTTAATGTTGGGGAACATAGTAATTTCAAAAAAATTCCTACGCACACACAAGATCATGGTGATGCATAGCAACGAGAGGGGAGAGTTTTGTCCACGTACCCTCGTAGACCGATAGCGGAAGAGTTTGAACAACGCGGTTGATGTAGTCGTACGTCTTCACGGCCCGACCGATCAAGCACTGAAACTATGGCACCTCCGATTTCTAGCACACGTTCAGCTCGATGACGTTCCCCGTACTCCGATCCAGCAGAATGTTGGGGAAGAGTTTCGTCAGCACGACGGCGTGGTGACGATCTTGATGTTCTACTGTCACAGGGCTTCGCCTAAGCACCGCTACAATAATATCGAGGACTTTGGTGGAGGTGGGCACCGCACACGGCTAAGAGATCAAGAGATCAATTGTTGTGTCTATGGGGTGGCCCCTCCCCCGTATATAAAGGAGTGGAGGAGGGGGCCGGCCAAGGGGGGTGGCGCGCCCTAGGGGGGAGTCCAACTCCCACCGGGAGTAGGACTCCCCCCTTTCCTATTAGGAGAGGGAGAGGGAAGGAAGAGGAAGGAGGGAGGAAGGAAAGGGGGCTGGCCCCCTCCCAATTCGGATTGGGCTTGGGGGGGGGGGGCGCCCCCTCCCTTGCTTGTTTCCCCTCCTTTCCACTAAGGCCCAATAAGGCCCATATACCTCCCGGGGGGTTCCGATAACCTCCCGGAGCTCCGGTATTGTCCCAATCTCACCCGAACCTTTCCGGTGTCCAAATATAGTCGTCCAATATATCGATCTTCATGTTTCGAACATTTCGAGACTCCTTGTCATGTCCGTGATCACATCCGCAACTCCGAACAACCTTCGGTACATCAAAACTCATAAACTCATATTATAACTGTCTTCGAAACCTTAAGCGTGCGGACCCTACGGGTTCGAGAACTATGTAGACATGACCGAGACACGTTTCCGGTCAATAACCAATAGCGGAACCTGGATGCTCATATTGGTTCCTACATATTCTACGAAGATCTTTATCGGTCAAACCGCATAACAACATACGTTGTTCCATTTGTCATCGGTATGTTACTTGCCCGAGATTTGATCGTTGGTATCTCAATACCTAGTTCAGTCTCATTACCGGCAAGTCTCTTTACTCGTTACATAATGCATCATCTCGTAACTAACTCATTAGCTACATTGCTTGCAAGGCTTATAGTGTGCATTACTGGGAGGGCCCAGAGATACCTCTCTGACAATCGGAGTGACAAATCCTAATCTCGAAATACGTCAACTCAACAAGTACCTTTGGAGACACCTGTAGAGCACCTTTATAATCACCCAGTTACATTGTGATGTTTAGTAGCACACAAAGTGTTCCTCCGGTACGGGAGTTCCATAATCTCATAGTCATAGGAACATGTATAAGTCATGAAGCAACATACTAAACGATTAAGTGCTAAGCTAACGGAATGGGTCAAGTCAATCACATCATTCTCCTAATGATGTGATCGCGTTAATCAAATGACAACTCATGTCTATGGTTAGGAAACTTAACCATCTTTGATTTACGAGCTAGTCAAGTAGAGGCATACTAGTGACACTATGTTTGTCTATGTATTCACACATGTCTTATGTTTCCGGGTAATACAATTCTAACATGAATAATAAACATTTATCATGATATGAGGAAATAAATAATAACTTTATTATTGCCTCTAGGGCATATTTCCTTCAGTCTCCCACTTGCACTAGAGTCAATAATCTAGATTACACAGTAATGATTCTAACACCCATGGAGCCTTGGTGTTGATCATGTTTTGCTCATGGAAGAGGCTTAGTCAACGGGTCTGCAACATTCAGATCTGTATGTATCTTGCAAATCTCTATGTCTCCCACCTAGACTTGGTCCCGGATGGAATTGAAGCGTCTCTTGATGTGCTTGGTTCTCTTGTGAAATCTGGATTCCTTTGCTAAGGCAATGTTACTATCTCTTTTTCCACACTTGTGGTTTAAAGTAGCACCATGATCTTCATGATAGAGAGTATCCTATGTTGTCATTTGCATATAGTAGTGGAAATTTTTCATTATAGAACTTGGCTTTGATATTCCAATGATGGGCTTCCTCAAAGTGCCCTAGGTCTTCATGAGCAAGCAAGTTGGATGCACACCCACTTAGTTTTTTTTGTTGAGCTTTCATATATTTATAGCTCTAGTGCATCCGTTGCATGGCAATCCCTACTCACTCACATTGATATCTATTAATGGGCATCTCCATAGCCCGTTGATACACCTAGTTGATGTGAGACTATCTTCTCCTTTTTGTCTTCTCCACAACCACCATTCTATTCCACATATAGTGCTATGTGAAGGAAATATGCCCTAGAGGCAATAATAAAGTTATTATTTATTTCCTCATATCATGATAAATGTTTACTATTCATGCTAGAATTGTATTAACCAGAAACATAATACATGTGTGAATACATAGACAAACTTAATGTCACTAGTATGCCTCTACTTGACTAGCTCATTAATCAAAGATGGTTATGTTTCCTAACCATAGACATGAGTTGTCATTTGATTAACGGGATCACATCAATAGTAGAATGATGTGATTGACATGACTCATTCCGTTAGCTTAGCACTTGATCGTCTAGTATGTTGCTATTGCTTTCTTCATGACTTATACATGTTCCTACAACTATGAGATTATGCAACTCCCGTTTACCAGAGGAACACTTTGTGTGCTACCAAAGGTCACAACGTAACTGGGTGATTATAAAGGATCTCTATAGGTGTCTCCAAAGGTACATGTTGAGTTGGCGTATTTCGAGATTAGGTTTTGTCACTCCGATTGTCGGAGAGGTATCTCTGAGCCCTCTCGGTAATGCACATCACTATAAGCCTTGCAAGCAATGTAACAAATGAGTTAGTTACGGAATGATGCATTACATAACAAGTAAAGAGACTTTTCGGTAATGATATTGAACTAGGTATTGAGATACCGATGATCGAATCTCGGGCAAGTAACATACCGTTGACAAAGGGAACAACGTATGTTGTTATGCGGTTTGACCGATAAAGATCTTCGTAGAATATGTAGGAGCCAATATGATCATCTAGGTTCCGCTATTGGTTATTGACCGGAAACGTGTCTCGGTCATGTCTACATAGTTCTCGAACCCGTAGGGTCCGCACGCTTAAGGTTTCGAAGACAGTTATATTATGAGTTTATGAGTTTTGATGTACTGAAGGTTGTTCGGAGTCCCGGATGTGATTACGGACATGACGAGGAGTCTCGAAATGGTCGAAACATGAAGATTGATATATTGGAAGCCTATATTTGGATGTTGGAAGTGTTCCGGGTGAAATCAGGATTTTAGCGGAGTACCGGGGGGTTACCGGAACCCCCCGGGGGCTTAATGGGCCTACATATGCCTTAGTGGAAATAGAGGGCAGCAAGGGGAGTGTGGGGCGCCTCCCAAGGCCCAAACCGAATTGGTTTAGGGCAAGGGGGGCCGGGCCCCCTCTTTCCTTCTCCTCCTCTCCCTTTCCTTCCCCCTTCTCCTAGTCCAACAAGGAAGGAGGGACTCCTACTCTCGGTGGGAGTAGGACTCGCCATGGCGCACCCCCTCCTAGGCCGGCCGCCCCCTCCCCCTGGCTCCTTTATATACGGGGGCAGGGGGCACCTCTAGAAACAACAATTGATCTCTTGATCTCTTAGCCGTGTGCGGTGCCCCCCTCCACCATAGTCCTCCTCGATAATATTGTAGTGGTGCTTAGGCGAAGCCCTGCAATGGTAGAACATCAAGATCGTCACCATGCCGTTGTGCTGACGGAACTCTCCCTCGACACGTGGCTAGATCGGAGTTCGAGGGACGTCATCGAGCTGAACGTGTGCTAGAACTCGGAGGTGCCGTAGTTTTGGTGTTTGATCAGCCGGGCCGTGAAGACATACGACTACATCAACCGCGTTGTTCTAACGCTTCCGCTCTCGGTCTACGAGGGTACATGGACAACACTCTCCCCTCTCGTTGCTATGCATCACCATGATCTTGCGTGTGCGTAGGATTTTTTTTGAAATTACTACGTTCCCGAACAGTGGCATCCGAGCCTGGTTTTATGCGTAGATGTTATATGCACGAGTAGAACACAAGTGAGTTGTGGGTGAAGGAAATATGCCCTAGAGGCAATAATAAAGTTATTATTTATTTCCTCATATCATGATAAATGTTTATTATTCATGCTAGAATTGTATTAACCGGAAACATAATACATGTGTGAATACATTGACAAACACAACGTCACTAGTATGCCTCTACTTGACTAGCTTATTAATCAAGGATGGTTATGTTTCCTAACCATAGACATGTGTTGTCATTTGATTAATGGGATCACATCATTAGGAGAATGATGTGATTGACATGACCCATTCCGTTAGCCTAGCACTTGATCGTTTAGTATATTGCTATTGCTTTCTTCATGACTTATACATGTTCCTGTAACTATGAGATTATGCAACTCCCGTTTACCGGAGGAACACTTTGGGTGCTACCAAACGTCACAACATAACTAGGTGATTATAATGGAGTACTACAGGTGTCTCCAAAGGTATATGTTGAGTTGGCGTATTTCGAGATTAGGTTTTGTCACTCCGATTGTCGGAGAGGTATCTCTGGGCCCTCTCGGTAATGCACATCACTATAAGCCTTGCAAGCAATGTAGCTAATGAGTTAGTTACAGAATGATGCATTACGTAACGAGTAAAGGACTTGCCGGTAACGAGATTGAACTAGGTATTGGATACCGACGATCAAATCTCGGACAAGTAACATACCGATGACAAAGGGAACAACGTATGTTGTTATGCGGTTTGACCGATAAAGATCTTCGTAGAATATGTAGGAACCAATATGGGCATCCAGGTTCCGCTATTGGTTATTGACCGAGAATAGTTCTAGGTCATGTCTACATAGTTCTCGAACCCGTAGGGTCCGCACGCTTAACGTTACGATGACAGTTTTATTATGAGTTTATAAGTTTTGATGTACCGAAGTTTGTTCGGAGTCCCGGATGTGATCACGGACATGACGAGGAGTCTCGAAATGGTCGAGACATAAAGATCGATATATTGGACGGCTATATTCGGACACCGGAAGTGTTCCGGGTGATTTCGGAGAAAACCGGAGTGCCGGAGGGTTACCGGAACCCCCCCGGGAGAAGTAATGGGCCTCATGGGCCTTAGTGGAGAGAGAGAGGGGCGGCCAGGGTGGGCCGCGCGCCCCCTCCCCTCTGGTCCGAATTGGACTAGGAGGGGGGGGGGGCGGCGCCCCCCTTTCCTTCTCCCTCTCCCCCTTCCTTTCCCCCTCCTAGTAGGAGTAGGAAAGGGGGAGTCCTACTCCTACTAGGAGGAGGACTCCTCCTCCTGGCGAGCCCTCTAGGGCCGGGCGGCCTCCCCCCTTGCTCCTTTATATACGGGGGCGGGGGGGGGGGCACCCTAGAACACACAAGTTGATCTACAGATCGTTCCTTAGCCGTGTGCGGTGCCCCCCTCCACCATATTCCACCTCGATCATATCGTCGCGGAGTTTAGGCGAAGCCCTGCGCCAGTAGAACATCATCATCGTCCCCACGCCATCGTGCTGACGGAGCTCATCCCCGAAGCTTTGCTGGATCGGAGTCCGGGGATCGTCATCGAGCTGAACGTGTGCTGAACTCGGAGGTGCCGTACGTTCGGTGCTTGGATCGGTCGGATCGTGAAGACATACGACTACATCAACCGCGTTGTGGTAACGCTTCCGCTTACGGTCTACGAGGGTACGTGGACAACACTCTCCCCTCTCGTTGCTATGCCATCACCATGATCTTGCGTGTGCGTAGGAAATTTTTTGAAATTACTACGTTCCCCAACAGTGGCATCCGAGCCTGGTTTTATGCGTAGATGTCATATGCACGAGTAGAACACAAGTGAGTTGTGGGCTATACAAGTCATACTGCTTACCAACATGTCATACTTTGGTTCGGCGGTATTGTGAGATGAAGCGGCCCGGACCGACATTACGCGTACGCTTACGCGAGACTGGTTTCACCGTTACGAGCACTCGTGCTTAAAGGTGGCTGGCGGGTGTGTGTCTCTCTCACTTTAGCTGAATCGAGTGTGGCTACACCCGGTCCTTGCGAAGGTTAAAACAGCACTAACTTGACGAACTATCATTGTGGTTTTAATGCGTAGGGAAGAACGTTTCTTGCAAAGCCCGTAGCAGCCACGTAAAATTTGCAACAACAAAGTAGAGGACGTCTAACTTGTTTTTGCAGGGCATGTTGTGATGTGATATGGTCAAGACGTGATGCTATATTTTATTGTATGAGATGATCATGTTTTGTAACCGAAGTTATCGGCAACTGGCAGGGGCCATATGGTTGTCGCTTTATTGTATGAAATGCAAACGCCCTGTAATTGCTTTACTTTATCACTAAGCGGTAGCGATAGTCGTAGAAGCAATAGATGGCGCAACGACAACGATGCTACGATGGAGATCAAGGTGTCGCGCCGGTGACGATGGTGATCACGACGATGCTTCAAAGATGGAGATCACAAGCACAAGATGATGATGGCCATATCATATCACTTATATTGATTGCATGTGATGTTTATCCTTTATGCATCTTAACTTGCTTTGATTGACGGTAGCATTTTAAGATGATCTCTCACTAATTATCAAGAAGTGTTCTCCCTGAGTATGCACCGTTGCGAAAGTTCTTCGTGCTGAGACACCTTGTGATGATCGGGTGTGATAGGCTCTACGTTCAAATACAACGGGTGCAAAACAGTTGCACACGCGGAATACTCAGGTTAAACTTGACGAGCCTAGCATATATAGATATGGCCTCGGAACACGGAGACCGAAAGGTCGAACGTGAATCATATAGTAGATATGATCAACATAGTGATGTTCACCATTGAAACTACTCCATCTCACGTGATGATCGGACATGGTTTAGTTGATTTGGATCACGTGATCACTTAGATGACTAGAGAGATGTCTGTCTAAGTGGGAGTTCTTAAGTAATATGATTAATTGAACTTAAATTTATCATGAACATAGTACCTGATAGTATTTTGCTTGTCTATGTTTGTTGTAGATAGATGGCTCGTGCTGTTGTTCCGTTGAATGTTAATGCGTTCCTTGAGAAAGCAAAGTTGAAAGATGATGGTAGCAATTACACGGACTGGGTCCGTAACCTGAGGATTATCCTCATTGCTGCACAAAAGAATTACATCCTGGAAGCACCACTGGGTGCCAGGCCTGCTGCTGATGCAACTGACGACGTTAAGAACGTCTGGCAGAGCAAAGCTGATGACTACTCGATAGTTCAGTGTGCCATGCTTTACGGCTTAGAACCGGGTCTTCAACGACGTTTTGAACGTCATGGAGCATATGAGATGTTCCAGGAGTTGAAGTTAATATTTCAAGCAAATGCCCCGATTGAGAGATATGAAGTCTCCAATAAGTTCTATAGCTGCAAGATGGAGGAGAATAGTTCTGTCAGTGAACACATACTCAAAATGTCTGGGTATAATAATCACTTGATTCAACTGGGAGTTAATCTTCCTGATGATAGTGTCATTGACAGAATTCTTCAATCACTGCCACCAAGCTACAAGAGCTTCGTGATGAACTATAATATGCAAGGGATGGACAAGACTATTCCTGAGCTCTTCGCAATGCTAAAAGCCGCGGAGGTAGAAATCAAGAAGGAGCATCAAGTGTTGATGGTTAACAAGACTACCAGTTTCAAGAAAAAGGGCAAAGGGAAGAAGAAGGGGAACTTCAAGAAGAACAACAAACAAGTTGCTGCTCAAGAGAAGAAACCCAAGTCTGGACCTAAGCCTGAAACTGAGTGCTTCTACTGCAGGCAAACTGGACACTGGAAGCGGAACTGCCCCAAGTATTTGGCGGATAAGAAGGATGGCAAAGTGAACAAAGGTATATGTGATATACATGTTATTGATGTGTACCTTACTAATGCTCGCAGTAGCACCTGGGTATTTGATACTGGTTCTGTTGCTAATATTTGCAACTCGAAACAGGGACTACGGATTAAGCGAAGATTGGCTAAGGACGAGGTGATGATGCGCGTGGGAAATGGTTCCAAAGTCGATGTGATCGCGGTCGGCACGCTACCTCTACATCTACCATCGGGATTAGTTTTAGACCTAAATAATTGTTATTTGGTGCCAGCGTTGAGCATGAACATTATATCTAGATCTTGTTTGACGCGAGACGATTATTCATTTAAATCAGAGAATAATGGTTATTCTATTTATATGAGTAATATCTTTTATGGTCATGCACCCTTGAAGAGTGGTTATTTTTATTAAATCTCGATAGTAGTGATACACATATTCATAGTGTTGAAACCAAAAGATGCAGAGTTGATAATGATAGTGCAAGTTATTTGTGGCACTGCCGTTTATGTCATATCGGTGTAAAGCGCATGAAGAAACTCCATACTGATGGGCTTTTGGAATCCCTTGATTATGAATCACTTGGTACTTGCGAACCTTGCCTCATGGGCAAGATGACTAAAACGCCGTTCTCCGAAACTATGGAGCGACCAACTGATTTGTTGGAAATCATACATACTGATGTTTGTGGTCCAATGAATGTTGAAGCTCGCGGCGTGTATCGTTATTTTCTCACCTTTACAGATGATTTGAGCAGATATGGGTATATCTACTTAATGAAACACAAGTCTGAAACATTTGAAAAGTTCAAAGAATTTCAGAGTGAAGTGGAAAATCATCGTAACAAGAAAATAAAGTTTCTACGATCTGATCGTGGAGGAGAATATTTGAGTTACGAGTTTTTTTTACATTTGAAACAATGCGGAATAGTTTCGCAACTCACGCCACCCGGAACACCACAACGAAATGGTGTGTCCGAACGTCGTAATCGTACTTTATTAGATATGGTGCGATCTATGATGTCTCTTACTGATTTACCGCTATCGTTCTGGGGTTATGCTTTGGAGACAGCCGCATTCACGTTAAATAGGGCACCATCAAAATCCGTTGAGACGACGCCTTATGAACTGTGGTTTGGCAAGAAACCTAAGTTGTCGTTTCTTAAAGTTTGGGGTTGCGATGCTTATGTGAAGAAACTTCAACCAAATAAGCTCAAACCCAAATCGGAGAAATGTGTCTTCATAGGATAGCCAAAAGAGACTATTGGGTACACCTTCTATCACAGATCTGAGGGCAAGATTTTCGTTGCTAAAATCGGATCCTTTCTAGAGAAGGAGTTTCTCTCGAAAGTAGTGAGTGGGAGGAAAGTAGAACTTGATGAGGTAACTGTACCTGCTCCCTTATTGGAAAGTAGTTCATCACAACAACCGGTTCCTGTGACAACTACACCAATTAGTGAGGAAGCTAATGATATTGATCATGAAACTTCAGATCAAGTTTCTACTGAACCTCGTAGGTCTACCAGAGTAAGATCCGCACCAGAGTGGTACGGTAATCCTATTCTGGAAGTCATGTTACTTGACCATGATGAACCTATGAACTATGAGGAAGCGATGATGAGCCCATATTCCGCAAAATGGCTAGAGGCCATGAAATCTGAGATGGGATCCATGTATAAGAACAAAGTATGGACTTTGGTTGACTTTCCCGATGATCGGCAAGCCATTGAGAATAAATGGATCTTTAAGAAGAAGACTGATGCTGATGGTAATGTAACTGTCTATAAAGCTTGACTTGTTGCGAAAGGTTTTCGACAAGTTCAAGGGGTTGACTACGATGAGACTTTCTCACCCGTAGCGATGCTTAAGTCTGTCCGAATCATGTTAGCTATTGCTGCATTTCATGATTATGAAATTTGGCAAATGGATGTCAAAACTGCTTTCTTGAATGGATTTCTGGAAGAAGAGTTGTATATGATGCAGCCAGAAGGTTTTGTTGATCCAAAAGGTGCTAGCAAAGTGTGCAAACTCCAGCGATCCATTTATGGACTGGTGCAAGCATCTCGGAGTTGGAATAAACGCTTTGATAGTGTGATCAAAGCATATGGTTTTATACAGACTTTTGGAGAAGCCTGTATTTACAAGAAAGTGAGTGGGAGCTCTGTAGCATTTCTAATATTATATGCAGATGACATATTATTAATTGGAAATGATATAGAATTTCTGGGTAGCATAAAGGGATACTTGAATAAAAGTTTTTCAATGAAAGACCTCGGTGAAGCTGCTTACATATTGGGCATCAAGATTTATAGAGATAGATCGAGAAGCTTAATAGGACTTTCACAAAGCACATACCTTGATAAAATTTTGAAAAATTTCAAAATGGATCAGGCAAAGAAAGGGTTCTCGCCCGTGCTTCAAGGTGTGAAGTTGAGTCAAACTCAATGCCCGACCACAGCAGAAGATAGAGAGAAAATGAAAGATGTTCCCTATGCTTCAGCCATAGGCTCTATCATGTATGCAATGCTGTGTACCAGACTTGACGTATGCTTAGCAATAAGCTTGGTAGGAAGGTACCAAAGTAATCCAGGAGTGGATAACTGGACAGCGGTCAAGAACATCCTGAACTACCTGAAAAGGACTAAGGATATGTTTCTCGTATATGGAGGTGATAAAGAGCTAGTCGTAAATGGTTACGTTGATGCAAGCTTTGACACTGATCTGGACGATTCTAAATCGCAAACCGGATACATATTATTATTAAATGGTGGAGCTGTAAGTTGGTGCAGTTCTAAACAAAGCGTCGTGGCGGGATCTACATGTGAAGCGGATTACATAGCTGCTTCGGAAGCAGCAAATGAAGGAGTCTGGATGAAGGAGTTCATTTCCGATCTAGGTGTCATACCTAGTGCATCGGGACCAATGAAGATCTTCTGTGACAATACTTGTGCAATTGCCTTGGCAAAGGAATCCAGATTTCACAAGAGGACCAAGCACATCAAGAGACGCTTCAATTCCATTCGGGACCAAGTCCAAGTGGGAGACATAGAGATTTGCAAGATACATACGGATCTGAATGTTGCAGACCCATTGACTAAGCCTCTCTCACGAGCAAAACATGATCAGCACCAAGACTCCATGGGTGTTAGAATCATTACTATGTAATCTAGATTATTGACTCTAGTGCAAGTGGGAGACTGAAGGAAATATGCCCTAGAGGCAATAATAAAGTTATTATTTATTTCCTCATATCATGATAAATGTTTATTATTCATGCTAGAATTGTATTAACCAGAAACATAATACATGTGTGAATACATAGACAAACACAACGTCACTAGTATGCCTCTACTTGACTAGCTTATTAATCAAGGATGGTTATGTTTCCTAACCATAGACATGTGTTGTCATTTGATTAATGGGATCACATCATTAGGAGAATGATGTGATTGACATGACCCATTCCGTTAGCCTAGCACTTGATCGTTTAGTATATTGCTATTGCTTTCTTCATGTCTTATACATGTTCCTGTAACTATGAGATTATGCAACTCCCGTTTACCGGAGGAACACTTTGGGTGCTACCAAACGTCACAACGTAACTAGGTGATTATAAAGGAGTACTACAGGTGTCTCCAAAGGTACATGTTGAGTTGGCGTATTTCGAGATTACGTTTTGTCACTCCGATTGTCGGAGAGGTATCTCTGGGCCCTCTCGGTAATGCACATCACTATAAGCCTTGCAAGCAATGTAGCCAATGAGTTAGTTATAGAATGATGCATTACGTAACGAGTAAAGAGACTTGCCGGTAACGAGATTGAACTAGGTATTGGATACCGACTATCAAATCTAGGACAAGTAACATACCGATGACAAAGGGAACAATGTATGTTGTTACGCGGTTTGACCGATAAAGATCTTCGTAGAATATGTAGGAACCAATATGGGCATCCAGGTTCCGCTATTGGTTATTGACCGAGAATAGTTCTAGGTCATATCTACATAGTTCTCGAACCCGTAGGGTCCGCACGCTTAACGTTACGATGATAGTTTTATTATGAGTTTATATGTTTTGATGTACCGAAGTTTGTTCGGAGTCCCGGATGTGATCACGGACATGACGAGGAGTCTCGAAATGGTCGAGACATAAAGATTGATATATTGGACGGCTATGTTCGGACAACAGAAGTGTTCCGGGTGATTTAGGAGAAAATCGGAGTGCCGGAGGTTTACCGGAACCCCCCGGGAGAAGTAATGGGCCTCATGGGCCTTAGTGGAGAGAGAGAGAGGGGCGGCCAGGGTGGGCAGCGCGCCCCCTCCCCTCTGGTCCGAATTGGACTAGGAGGGGGGGGGCGCCCCCCTTTCCTTCTCCCTCTCCACCTTCCTTTCCCCCTCCTAGTAGGAGTAGGAAAGGGGGAGTCCTACTCCTACTAGGAGGAGGACTCCTCCTCATGGCGCGCCCTCTAGGGCCGGGCAGCCTCCCCCCTGCTCCTTTATATACGGGGGCGGGAGGCACCCTAGAACACACAAGTTGATCTACGGATCGTTCCTTAGCCGTGTGCGGTGCCCCCCTCCACCATATTCCACCTCAGTCATATCGTCGCGGAGTTGAGGCGAAGCCCTGCGCCGGTAGAACATCATCATCGTCACCACGCCGTCGTGCTGACGGAACTCATCCCCGAAGCTTTGCTGGATCGGAGCCCGGGGATCGTCATCGAGCTGAACGTGTGCTGAACTCGGAGGTGCCGTACGTTCGGTGCTTGGATCGGTCGGATCGTGAAGACGTACGACTACATCAACTGCGTTGTGCTAACTCTTCCGCTTACGGTCTACGAGGGTACGTGGACAACACTCTCCCCTCTCGTTGCTATGCCATCACCATGATCTTGCGTGTGCGTAGGAATTTTTTTGAAATTACTACGTTCCCCAACAGTGGGTGAGGGAGTCCTGGACTAGGGGGTGTCCGGACAGCCGGACTATCATCGTCAGCCGGACTCCAAGACTATGAAGATACAAGATTGAAGACTTTGTCCTGTGTCCAGATGGGACTTTCCTTGGCGTGGAAGGCAAGCTTGGCAATACGGATATGTAGATCTCCTACCATTGTAACCGACTCTGTGTAACCCTAGCCCTCTCCAGTGTCTATATAAACCGGAGGGTTTTAGTCTGTAGGACAACATAACCATTACAACAATCATAACATAGGCTAGCTTCTAGGGTTTAGCCTCCTTGATCTCGTGGTAGATCCACTCTTGTAATACCCATATCATCAATATCAATCAAGCAGGAGTAGGGTTTTACCTCCATCGAGAGGGCCCGAACCTGGGTAAAAACATCGTGTCCCTTGTCTCCTGTTACCATCCGCCTAGACGCACAGTTCGGGACCCCCTACCCGAGATCCGCCGGTTTTGACACCGACATTGGTGCTTTCATTGAGAGTTCCTCTGTGTCATCGCCGATAGGCTTGATGGCTTCTTCGATCAACAACAACTCAGTCCAGGGTGAGACTTTTCTCCCCGGACAGATCTTCGTATTCGGCGGCTTCGCTCTGCGCGCCAATTCGCTTGGCCATCTGGAGCAGATCGAAAGCTACGCCCCTGGCCATCAGGTCAGGTTTGGAAGCCTAAACTTCACGACAGACATCCGCGGAGACTTGATCTTCGATGGATCTGAGCCACAACCGAGCGCGCCGCACTGTCACGATGGGCATGATCTAACTCTGCCGCCGGACAGTGCTTTGGAGGCCGCACACGGATCCGCTCCGACCTATAGTCCGGAGCCAATCGCGCAGATCGAGGACGGATGGCTGGACACCGCCTCGGGAGCTGCAACCGCTACGGCGATGGAGCCAAATACTGACCTTGTCCCTTATAAAGCTCATGACTCCGAGGCGCCGGACTCCTTGCCGGACTACGAACCTCCTGCGCCCCGGCCAATCGAATCCGATTGGGCGCCGATCATCGAGTTCACTGCCGCGGACATCTTTCAGCACTCACCCTTTGGCGACATCCTAAATTTGCTAAAGCATCTCTTGCTATCCGGAGTGCCCTGGCCGGACCACGGCCAGGATGGTTGGGATGCGCACGACAAAGAAATTCAAAGCCCACCCACCACCCACTTTGTAGCCACTGTCGACAATCTAACCGACATGCTAGACTACGACTCCGAAGACATCGACGGTATGGACGACGATGCCGGAAACGATCAAGAACCAGCGCTCACCGAGCACTGGAAGGCCACCCCAACCTACGGTGTATATATGGTGGACACCACAAAAGGAAGCGATGACGAGGAACAACGGGAAGCGGCAAAGGACAATTCCGCCGAAAAACAACCAAAACGGCGGCGTAGGCGCCGCCCTAAGTCCCGCCTCGACAACAATAGCACTCCCAAGGACCCAGCAATAGAGCAGGGCAAATCAGTGGGCGACGAACACGCAACCAAGCAACCATCCGAACAGGATGAATCGGATAATCAATCTATGCCCGGCGAAAACAACAGTCCAGACGATCTCACGCTGGACACACCACCGGAGCGTAAGGACAATCACAAAAGACTTCTCGCCACTGCAAGAAGCCTGAAGAAAGAAAAGAGGAAGCTCAAAACAGCGGAAGACATACTCAGAATGAGGTGGAGCAAAGTGCTCAAGACCGCAGACAAATATGATAATAGCCATCAATCAAAGAGCTACCCGAAGCGCAAGCTGCTGCCAGAAGTTGACGAGGAAGCCATAGAGCCCCCACAGTCAAAAAACAAAGAGGCCGCCTGGCCGGATAGACAACCAGATGACAGGCCAAAAGCGACAAGCGGCGCCGCACACAAACCGACTCATGATCCTCGGAAAACAAATGGCCCGGTCAGGTCCATTTACGGGCCAAAAAAGAGGGCCCCAGGAAGCAACACAACACGCCAAGTGTTCGAAGACAGCGGCACACCCAAATACAGGGGCGCCGCACACCCACTATGTTTCACTGATGAGGTGCTGGATCATGAATTTCCAGCAGGGTTCAAACCCATAAACATAGAGGCATACGACGGAACAACAGACCCTGGAGTCTGGATAGAGGATTTCATACTACACATACACATGGCCAGAGGAGATGATCTCCACGCCATAAAATACATACCCCTCAAGCTCAAAGGGCCAGCTCGGCATTGGCTCAAAAGCCTCCCAGAAAACACTGTTGGAAGTTCGGAAGAGCTCGAGGATGCGTTCAGAGCAAATTTTCAAGGGACTTATGTCCGCCCTCCGGATGCAGACGATCTAAGTCATATAACTCAACGGCCCGGAGAGTCAGCGCGCAAATTCTGGAACAGGTTCCTTACCAAAAAGAACCAAATAGTCGACTGTCCGGACGCTGAAGCCTTAGCAGCTTTTAAACACAATGTCCGAGACGAATGGCTCGCCAGACACCTCGGCCAAGAGAAACCGAGAACAATGGCCGCGCTAAAAAGCCTCATGACCTGCTTTTGCGCGGGGGAAGACAGCTGGCTAGCAAGATGTAGCACCAGCGACCCGAGTACATCCGAGATCAGAGATGGAAACGGAAAATCACGGCGCAGAAAGGATCAGCGCCGGAATAAAGAAAAAATCCCAAAGAACACGGCGGTCAACGCCGGATTCAAAAGCTTGCGGCCAAACAACAAAACACTGCCTCTTAAGGACAACATGATGAGCTATCTAACTTAAACAAAATTTTGGATCGGATATGTCAAATCCATAGTACCTCCGGAAGGCCTGCAAACCACACCCATAGAGATTGTTGGGTTTTCAAACAGTCCGGCCGACTCAACGCCGAACACAAGGGGCTCGACGTGCCAAGCGAGGACGATGACGAACCCCACCAGTAGAGCACCGGAAAACAAAAGACTTTTCCACAAGAGGCCAAGACAGTAAACTCACTTCAGGTGATAGTACGGAAAAACAATGCGGCACCCGCTAAGGTAGGTGTCGCACGGTCCACCCCAGCGGAACCTCGAGATTGGATGTCAAAACCAATCACTTTCGACCACCTGGATTATGCCAGAAGTATTCGGAATGCAGGATGGACTGCTCTGATATTGGATCCTAAAATCGATGGACTACAATTTACACAAGTCCTGATGGACGGCGGCAGCGATCTAAACCTGCTATATCCGGACTCAATCCGCAAGTTGGGGATAGACCTTACTAAAATTCGATATAGCCGCACTTCCTTCAAAGGAGTGACGCCAGGCCCTTACGCCAAGTGCACGGGCTCCTTACTACTAGAAGTTGTGTTCGGGTCACCCGACAACTTTCGACGCGAAAGGCTAATCTTCCATGTCGCCCCATTCAAAAGTAGCTATCAAGCACTATTGGGACGTGAAGCTTTTGTCCGCTTCAACGCAATACCACATTACGCGTCTCTTACACTTAAAATGCCCGGTCCACGTGGCATCATTTCATTAAAAGGTCGTTCAAAGACCCCGGACACGGCTAGACGAGTCCGGCATAAATAGGCTAGGGGCTCCCTAGCCGCACACCCCTTCACAAGGGGTTGTGTGTATAAGCAATAACGAGCTAATATAGGCTCAGCCTTATTCATTCATTAGTATTTCAATTTTTTATGCACTTTTCGCACGACTTCCTTTCAGACTAAGTTCCTCTCTTTTTACAGATGAACAACGTGCACACCCGTCCAGGATACGGCACAATGGAGACACAGGCGCAGACGTGCAGTAGGGACCCATTGCAAGGATTCTCTTCAGATTAAGACCCTGCGTAAACCTTTTTTACTGTCTCTTGTTGCTATAATCCCCTGGTTTCTCATTATAACTAGAATGGAGACTGAAGTTTTGGCATCGGCCGCGTCAGAGGACCTCGCCCGTACCTGGACACTAGGGGCTCAGGGCATTGTTCTGCCCATTGTTATAAAGAACGAACACCTTAGGGAGTGTTCGGTGTCTCGAGCTAGGCCTTATATGCATCAGCTCCGAATCATGTCTTTGGTCAAATGTTGGGTTTGCCCGGCTCCTGTGTTTTGCTGCCATACGTTCTGTATCATCGGCTAACGCGGCACCAGGAGAACTACTGCGATTGTGCCCCAGTTCGGCTGGGCGAGCACCTCAGTAGAGAAAGCCGAAAACTGACTGTCATGATACAGCGAGAGACTGGTCAACCACTCGATCGACCACCGGAATGTTTAGAATTCCTCCGCTTTGACGAAGGACCGTTTCCCGGTCAGGCACATACGCGCCCCGAATTCGGAGAGCACGGTGCCCCCAGGGGCTATATCGTAGCCCCACCCTCGAACTCCCATGGCTAAGTGAAAGTGATAAAGCATTATAGTCCGGTTGCCTCGTTTGCTACGCTACCACCTCCTTCACAGGACCGAGACGTCGGATTAAGTGTGAAAATGCGCTATTTTTGCGAACACCCCCGCACCTTGTGCGTGGGGGCTGAAGCCGACGACTGCCATCTTTCAGGTTATACACACGTATACATAAACGGCCACACAGGAGATATTTCAATACTTGAACGCACAAGTATAAAAAGCGCCTACATCATAAGCATTTTTTACAAAATAAACCGTTCATTTGAACGTGACATTTTTTGAGCACTGCGACTCTATTACACGAGCACCACGCAGAACTTCCCCAAAATAGTGCTCGGCGGGTAACCGGCTCTCGTCCGAACCCTGGGTCGCAATAGTGGTGGCATCCATCTCTGTCCAATGTGTCTTCACACGGGCGAGGACCATCCGCGCACCCTCTATGCAGGCCGACTGCTTCATCACCTTGATATGCGGCACCGCCCCAACAAATTGCTGCAATAAGCCAAAATAGCTCTTCGGCTTGGGCCTATCCGGCCAGACATAAGTCACGATATCCTTCATGGCAAGTCCGGACAACCTATTCAGGTCAGCCCATTCGGCCAACCGATCGGTCAGCGGAAGTGAACGATCCGGACTATGGAATTGAGATCAAAACAACTCTTCCGTCTTGTGATCCTTCTGACTTCGGAAGTGCACAACGGCATCCACCGCACTCGCCGCTAAGTCCATATAAGGATCCTCCGGACCCCACAGCTGGCCAAGCTGGGCATACTTTGGATCCGTAAACCTTCGGCGCAGCAGAAAAGGCTTGCCAGCCACAATGTCTCCGGCCTGGCGCAGCTCCTCCTTTATAGCCTGCATTGCAGAACGGGCATCCTTGGCTTCGGCGGTGGCCTTCCCCAGGTCTTCTCGCTCTGATAGGCGCTCATTTTCAAGAGCCTCATTGCGGTCGGTAGCATCCTTTAACTTAACGGCCAATTCGGCCATCTCTTCCCTGCTTCGGCAGTGTGCAGCCCTTTCGGCTTCTAACTCCTCGGCCGCCCTCGAGGCAGCCGCATCACTCCTTCTGGCTTGCTCCTTGGCTTGAGCAAGTTCTGCCCGAAGGCTCTCCATAGCAGCGGCACCATCTGCGTCAAGCACACATATTGTAAGAGGTGGGCTTCGGCTCCCTTACTAGGTGACCATGAAAAAAAACTTACCTTGCGATTCGTCAAGTCGCCTGTTGACTAGCACGATGTCCGCATCCGCAACGTCGAGTTGCCGCTTCAGTTCAGCAACTCTATCAGTCCGGCTGGCCCCCGAACTATCCGCCACCTGCACAGGAAAGGTGAAAGTTAATACCTGTGATTTTGATCCTCGGCACGCTGTTGCTTTCGACAACCTACCGAGTCTCAGGGGCTACTATCTATACAGGGCGCACTTTATGTGCAAAACTATCAAAAAGGTGTGTCATTTTTACGTACCTCAAAACCCGCCAGCAAACTCCTGACGGCATTGCGCAATCCGCTTTCGGCGGACGAAATCCTTCCAATCACCATGCCCATCAATGCATGGTGATCTTCTGAGATGGACGCCCTCTCAAGTAGATCCTTCAGCTCCCCCGGCCGAGCACTAGTCGGCACCGAACTCCTCGGCTCCGCCGGGCTCGGGGATACCCTCCGTGATGACACTTCAGGCTCATCCGCCCTATCCGACGGCGCAGCGGACGGAGGCGTCTCGCTCTCCACCATCTCCAGACGAAGATCCCCCGAAGACGAGCTCATCTGAGAAGGTCGGAGATCTGAACTACAAGGTAAAAACTTCAGTTATCCTCAGAAGCGCAAATAAGGACGTCTCTTATTGCCAAACTCCCTTTTCTCTACTTACGGCTCGCTGGAGGGCTGATTCTTTAGGGGAGACTGTGCGGCCGGGGCCTCCCTGGACGCAGGACCCTCCGGTGAAGATCTCTTCCCCCGCTTAGGGGGCTTTGGCCTCCGGGTCTCCGGAGGCGGTCCTCTTCTCCCCTTGGAGGGAGGGATTCTTGATTCCCCCTTTTTCAAGCGCCTCCTTGGGCGAGGCGGTAGCTCCCTTATTTTCCCCTTCGCCTTCTTCTAAAGGCGCAACCTCCAGCATCCTGACCAGCACGGGATCCGGCACGGTCTCCGGGAGGGGGGTCGGACACCGTATCAGCTTTGCTTGCGCTATCCACTCCTGTTAAAGGATAACGGGTTAAAAGGCGAATCATAGAAAGGCAAACAAACGGTATGTCCAAACACTAAGCTACTTACTTGAGTATCCGGGCGATTGCAGCTTAGGCTAGCGTCCTCGGTCAATTCCGGACACACCTCCTGTGATCCGAAGAACAATTCGTACATCTCCACGGGTGTTGAACCCATGAAGTGTTGCAGAATCCGTGGTCCCTCCGGGTTAAATTCCCATAGCCGGAGAGGGCGGCGTTTGCAGGGCAGGAGACGCCTAATCAGCATAACCTGCATCACCACGACCAGATCGATCTCCCTCACTTGGAGGTCTCGAATCCGGCCCTGCAATAGGGGCACGTCCTTTGATGGCCCCGAGTTGAGCCCTTGGTTGACCCACGGCATCAACCGTCGTGGAGGTCCCGAGCGGAATACAGGCGGTGGCTTCTGCCTGCTGCCCTTCGGAGCGGTAATATAGAACCACTCCTGCTGCCACAAGCTGAGCTCCTCTTGGAAGGAGCCCTCGGGCCACGGGGCGTCGGCCCTCCTGTTTACGGCCGCCCCGCCGCACTCTGCTTGACGCCCCTCGATCATCTTCGGCTCCACATTGAAGGTCTTCAGCCACAGGCCGAAGTGGGGGGGTGACACGGAGGAAGGCTTCGCAGACAACAATAAATGCAGAAATATGGAGGATGGACTCCGGAGCCAAGTCGTGGAATTCCAACCCATAATAGAACATGAGCCCTCTCACAAAAGGATCCATCGGGAAGCCTAAACCCCGACGGAGGTGGGATACAAAGACGACATACTCGCCGGGCTCGTGGGTGGGGATGGCCTTCCCTTCGGCGGGCAACCTGTGCGAAATCTCGTAAGACAGGTACTTGGCCTCTCCCAGCTTTAGCACGCCCTCCTCCGTGACGGAGGAGGTCATCCACCGGCCCTAAAGGTCGGAGCCGGACATTGTTGAAGATCCGAGGCGCTCGAATCTGGGGCTCTGGGTGTTGGAACTCGGGGCAAGGAGAAGATCCGATGGAGGATTGAAGAAAAGAAACGAGCCTTGGTCCCGTTATAAAGAGGAAGAATACCAAGAGCCGTCTCCGTGACCGTTCGGGACCCGCCTTCGATAGAGGGGGCGTGGCGACAGGCGCGGTTGGGTTACCCACGTCCGTATTGATGAGAATCCCGGAATAAGGGGAACACGATCTCCGCTTCGACAAGACGTGCCAAGGAAACCGCTTCGCTAAACGCGCTGAGGTGGTATAATAAAAAACGATTCAAGTAAAGGCTTGGTAGTAGCGTGACATCATGCTACAAGATACGTCAGCGGATTGAACTCATGTACATAATATTCTCTCTACGGCGGAATGCGGAAATCATTTTGCAGAGCCGGACACTATCCTGGTGTTCACAATCTTCTATGAATTATTCGGAGGAGGAACCCGCCTTGCAATGTCGAACAATATGCGCACCGGACTCATCGTCATTGAAGCCTGGTTCAGGGGCTACTGAGGGAGTCCTGGACTAGGGGGTGTTCGGACAGCCGGACTATCATCGTCAGCCGGACTCCAAGACTATGAAGATACAAGATTGAAGACTTCGTCCCGTGTCCGGATGGGACTTTCCTTGGCGTGGAAGGCAAGCTTGGCAATACGGATATGTAGATCTCCTACCATTGTAACCGACTCTGTGTAACCCTAGCCCTCTCCGGTGTCTATATAAACCGGAGGATTTTAGTCCGTAGGACAACATAACCATTACAACAATCATACCATAGGCTAGCTTCTAGGGTTTAGCCTCCTTGATCTCGTGGTAGATCCACTCTTGTAATACCCATATCATCAATATCAATCAAGCAGGATTAGGGTTTTACCTCCATCGAGAGGGCCTGAACCTGGGTAAAAACATCGTGTCCCTTGTCTCCTGTTACCATCCGCCTAGACGCACAGTTCGGGACCCCCTACCCGAGATCCGTCGGTTTTGACACCGACAGTGGGTGATACAAGTCATACTGCTTATGAGCATTTCATACTTTGGTTCAGCGGTATTGTTGGATGAAGCGGCCCGAACCGACATTATGCGTACGCTTACGCGAGACTGGTTCTACCGACGTGTTTTGCACACAGGTGGCTGGCGGGTGTCAGTTTCTCCAACTTTAGTTGAACCGAGTTTGGCTATGCCCGGTCCTTGTGAAGGTTAAAACAACACTAACTTGACGAATATAGTTGTGGTTTTGATGCGTAGGTAAGAACGGTTCTTGCTCAGCCCGTAGTAGCCACGTAAAATTTGCAACAACAAAGTAGAGGACGTCTAACTTGTTTTTGCAGGGCATGTTGTGATGTGATATGGTCATAACGTGATGCTATATTTTATTGTATGAGATGATCATGTTTTGTAACCGAGTTATCGGCCACTGGCAGGAGCCATATGGTTGTCACTTTATTGTATGAAATGCAAGCGCCCTGTAATTGCTTTACTTTACCACTAAGCGGTAGCGATAGTTGTAGAAGCAATAGATGGCGAAACGACAACGATGCTATGATGGAGATCAAGGTGTCACGCCGGTGACGATGGTGATCACGACGGTGCTTCGGAGATGGAGATCACAAGCAAAAGATCATGATGGCCATATAAAATCACTTATATTGATTGCATGTGATGTTTATCCTTTATGCATCTTATTTTACTTTGATTGACGATAGCATTATAAGATAATCTCTCACTAATTATCAAGAAGTGTTCTCCCTGAGTATGCACCGTTGCGAAAGTTCTTCGTGCTGAGACACCACGTGATGATCAGGTGTGATAGGCTCTACGTTCAAATACAACGGGTGTAAAACAGTTGCACACGCGGAATACTCAGGTTAAACTTCACGAGCCTAGCATATACAGATATGGCCTCGGAACACGGAGACCGAAAGGTCGAACGTGAATCATATAGTAGATATGATCAACATAGTGATGTTCACCATTGAAAACTACTCCATCTCACGTGATGATCGGACATGGTTTAGTTGATTTGGATCACATGATCACTTAGATGACTAGAGGGATGTCTGTCTAAGTGGGAGTTCTTTAGTAATATGATTAATTGAACTTAAATTTATCATGAACTTAGTACCTGATAGTATTTTGCTTGTCTATGTTTGTTGTAGATAGATGGCTTGTGCTATTGTTCCGATGAATTTTAATGTGTTCCTTGAGAAAGCTAAGTTGAAAGATGATGGTAGCAATTACACGGACTGGGTCCGTAACTTGAGGATTATCCTCATTGCTGCACAGAAGAATTATGTCCTGGAAGCACCGCTGGGTGCCAGGCCTGCTGCAGATGCAACTGACGATGTTAAGAACATCTGGCAGAGCAAAGCTGATGACTACTCGATAGTTTAGTGTGCCATGCTTTACGGCTTAGAACCAGGACTTCAACGACGTTTTGAACGTCATGGAGCATATGAGATGTTCCAGGAGTTGAAGTTAATATTTCAAGCAAATGCCTGGATTGAGAGATACGAAGTCTCCAATAAGTTCTATAGCTGCAACATGGAGGAGAATAGTTCTGTCAGTGAACATATACTCAAAATGTCTGGGTATAATAATCACTTGATTCAACTGTGAGTTAATCTTCCTGATGATAGTGTCATTGACAGAATTCTTCAATCACTACCACCAAGCTACAAGAGCTTCGTGATGAACTATAATATGCAAGGGATGGACAAGACTATTCCCGAGCTCTTCGCAATGCTAAAGGCTGCGGAGGTAGAAATCAAAAAGGAGCATCAAGTGTTGATGGTCAACAAGACCACCAGTTTTAAGAAAAAAGGGTAAAGGGAAGAAGAAGGGGAACTTCAAGAAGAACAACAAACAAGTTGCTGCTCAAGAGAAGAAACCCAAATCTAGACCTAAGCCTGAGACTGAGTGCTTCTACTGCAAACAGACTGGTCACTGGAAGCGGAACTATCCAAAGTATTTGGCGGATAAGAAGGATGGCAAGGTAAACAAAGGTATATGTGATATACATGTTATTTATGTGTACCTTCACATATACATGTTATTGATGTGTACCTTACTAATGCTCGCAGTAGCACCTTGGTATTTGATACTGGTTCTATTGCTAATATTTGCAACTTGAAACAGGGACTACGGATTGAGTGAAGATTGGCTAAGGACAAGGTGACGATGCGCGTGGGAAATGGTTCCAAAGTCGATGTCATCGCGGTCGGCACGCTACCTCTACATCTACCTTCGGGATTAGTTTTAGACCTGAATAATTGTTATTTGGTGCCAGCGTTAAGCATGAACATTATATCTGGATCTTGTTTGATGCGAGACGGTTATTCATTTAAATCTGAGAATAATGGTTGTTCTATTTATATGAGTAATATCTTTTTATGGTCATGCACCCTTGAAGAGTGGTCTATTTTTATTAAATCTAGATAGTAGCGATACACATATTCATAATGTTGAAGCCAAAATATGCAGAGTTGATAATGATAGTGCAACTTATTTGTGGCACTGCCGTTTGGGTCATATTGGTGTAAAGCGCATGAAGAAATTTCATGCTGATGGACTTCTGGAATCACTTGATTATGAATCACTTGGTACTTGTGAATCGTGCCTCATGGGAAAGATGACTAAAACGCCGTTCTCCGGAACTATGGAGCGAGCAACTGATTTGTTGGAAATCATACATACTGATGTGTGTGGTCCAATGAATGTTGAGGCTCGTGGCGGGTATCATTATTTTCTCACCTTCACAGATGATTTGAGCAGATATGGGTATATCTACTTAATGAAACACAAGTCTGAAACATTTGAAAAGTTCAAAGAATTTCAGAGTGAAGTGGAAAATCATCATAACAAGAAAAAAAGTTTCTATTATCTGATCGTGGAGGAGAATATTTGAGTTACGAGTTTGGTTTACATTTGAACCAATGCAGAATCGTTTCGCAACTCACGCCACCTGGAACACCACAACATAATGGTGTGTCCGAACGTCGTAATCGTACTTTACTAGATATGGTGTGATCTATGATGTCTCTTACTGATTTACCGCTATCGTTTTGGGGTTATGCTTTAGAGACGGCCGCATTCACGTTAAATAGGGCACCATCAAAATCCGTTGAGACGACGCCTTATGAGCTGTGGTTTGGCAAGAAACCAAAGTTGTCGTTTCTTAAAGTTTGGGGCTGCGATGCTTATGTGAAGAAACTTCAACCAGATAAGCTCGAACCCAAATCGGAGAAATGTGTCTTCATAGGATACCCAAAAGAGACTATTGGGTACACCTTCTATCACAGATCTGAAGGCAAGACTTTTGTTGCTAAATTCGGATCCTTTCTAGAGAAGGAGTTTCTCTCGAAAGAAGTGAGTGGGAGGAAAGTAGAACTTGATGAGGTAACTGTACCTGCTCCCTTATTGGAAAACAGTTCATCACAGAAACCGGTTCCTGTGACGACTACACCAATCAGTGAGGAAGCTAATGATATTGATCATGAAACTTCAGATCAAGTTACTACAGAAATCGTAGGTCAACCAGAGTAAGATCCACACCAGAGTGGTACGGTAATCCTATTCTGGAAGTCATGTTACTTGACCATGGCGAACCTACGAACTATGAGGAAGCGATGATGAGCCCAGATTCCGCAAAATGGCTTGAGGCCATGAAATCTGAGATGGGATCCATGTATGAGAACAAAGTATGGACTTTGGGTGACTTGCCCGATGATCGGCAAGCCATCAAGAATAAATGGATCTTCAAGAAGAAGACTGACGCTGATGGTAATGTAACTGTCTACAAAGCTCGACTTGTTGCGAAAGGTTTTCGACAAGTTCAAGGGGTTGACTATGATGAGACTTTCTCACCCGTGGCGATGCTTAAGTCTGTCTGAATCATGTTAGCAATTGCCATATTTTATGATTATGAAATATGGCAAATGGATGTCAAAATTGCATTCTTGAATGGATTTCTGGAAGAAGAGTTGTATATGATGCAACCGGAAGGTTTTGTCGATCCAAAAGATTCTAACAAAGTGTGCAAGCTCCAGCGATCCATTTATGGGCTGGTGTAAGCCTCTCGGAGTTGGAATAAACACTTTGATAGTGTGATCAAAGCATATGGTTTTATACAGACTTTTGGAGAAGCCTGTATTTACAAGAAAGTGAGTGGGAGCTCTGTAGCATTTCTGATATGTAGATGACATATTGTTGATTGGAAATGATATAGAATTTCTGGATAGCATAAAGGGATACTTGAATAAAAGTTTTTCGATGAAAGACCTAGGTGAAGCTGCTTACATATTGGGCATCAAGATCTATAGAGATAGATCAAGACGCTTAATTGGACTTTCACAAAGCACATACCTTGATAACATTTTGAAAAAGTTCAAAATGGATCAGGCAAAGAAAGGGTTCTTGACTGTATTACAAGGTGTAAAGTTGAGTCAGACTCAATGCTCGACCACAGCAGAAGATAGAGAGAAAATGAAAGATGTTCCCTATGCTTCAGCCATAGGCTCTATCATGTTTGCAATGATGTGTACCAGACCTGACGTATGCTTTGCAATAAGTTTAGCAGGGAGATACCAACGTAATCCAGGAGTGGATCACTGGACAACGGTCAAGAATATCCTGAAATACCTGAAAAGGACTAAGGATATGTTTCTCGTTTATGGAGGTGACAAAGAGCTAGTCGTAAATAGTTACGTCGATGCAAGCTTTGACACTGATCCAGACGATTCTAAATCGCAAACCGGATACGTGTTTATATTGAACGGTGGAGCTGTCAGTTGGTGCAGTTCTAAACAAAGCGTCATGGCGGGATCAACATGTGAAGCGGAGTACATAGCTGCTTCAGAAGCAGCAAATGAAGGAGTCTGGATGAACGAGTTCATTTCCGATCTAGGTGTCATACCTAGTGCATCGGGACCAATGAAGATCTTCTGTGACAATACTGGTGCAATTGCTTTGGCAAAGGAATCCAGATTTCACAAGAGGACCAAGCACATCAAGAGACGCTTCAATTCCATCCGGGACCAAGTCCAAGTGGGAGACATAGAGATTTGCAAGATACATACGGATCTGAATGTTGCAGACCCTTGACTAAGCCTCTTCCACGAGAAAAACATGATCAGCACCAAGGCTACATGGGTGTTAGAATCAATACTGTGTAATCTAGATTATTGACTCTAGTGCAAGTGGGAGACTGAAGGAAATATGCCCTAGAGGCAATAATAAAGTTATTATTTATTTCCTTATATCGTGATAAATGTTTATTATTCATGCTAGAATTGTATTAGCCAGAAACATAATACATGTGTGAATACATAGACAAATTTAATGTCACTAGTATGCCTCTACTTGACTAGCTCATTAATCAAAGATGGTGTTTCCTAACCATAGACATGAGTTGTCATTTGATTAACGGGATCACATCATTAGTAGAATGATGTGATTGACATGACCCATTCCGTTAGCTTAGCACTTGATCATTTAGTATGTTGCTATTGCTTTCTTCATGACTTATACATGTTCCTACAACTATGAGATTATGCAACTCCCGTTTACCGGAGGAACACTTTGTGTGCTACCAAACGTCACAACGTAACTGGGTGATTATAAAGGAGCTCTACAGGTGTCTCCAAAGGTACACGTTGAGTTGGCGTATTTCGAGATTAGGTTTTGTCACTCCGATTGTCGGAGGGGTATCTCTAGGCCCTCTCGGTAATGCACATCACTATAAGCCTTGCAAGCAATGTAACTAATGAGTTAGTTACGGAATGATGCATTACATAACGAGTAAAGAGACTTGCCAGTAACGAGATTGAACTAGGTATTGAGATACCGATGATCGCATCTCGGGCAAGTAACATACCGTTGACAAAGGGAACAACGTATGTTGTTATGCGGTTTGACCGATAAAGATCTTCGTAGAATATGTAGGAGCCAATATGAGCATCTAGGTTCCGCTAGTGGTTATTGACTGGAAACGTGTTTCGGTTATGTCTACATAGTTCTTGAACCCGTAGGGTCCTCACGCTTAAGGTTTCGATGACAGTTATATTATGAGTTTATGAGTTTTGATGTGCCGAAGGTTGTTCGGAGAAGATTGATATATTGGAAGCCTATATTTGTATGTCGGAAGTGTTCTGGGTGAAATCGGGATTTTACCAGAGTACTAGGGGTTACCGAAACCCCCCGAGGGCTTAATGGGCCTACATGGGCCTTAGTGGAAATAGAGGGCAGCAAGGGGAGTGTGGGGCGCGCCCCCCAAGGCCCAAACCGAATTGGTTTAGGGTAGAATTGATTTAGGGCAAGGGGGGCCGGGCCCGCTCTTTCCTTCTCCTCCTCTCCCTTTCCTCCACCCTTCTCCTGGTCCAACAAGGAAGGAGGGAGTCCTACTCCCGGTGGGAGTAGGAATCCCCATGGCGCGCCCCCTCCTAGGCCGGCCGCCCCCTCCCCCTGGCTCCTTTATATATGGGGGCAAGGGGGCACCTCTAGACACAACAATTGATCTCTTGATCTCTTAGCCGTGTGCGGTGCCCCCCTCCACCATAGTCCTCCTCGATAATATTGTAGCGGTGCTTAGGCGAAGCCCTGTGACGGTAGAACATCAAGATCGTCACCACGCCATCGTGATGACGGAACTCTTCCTCGAGACTCGGCTGGATCGGAGTTCGAGGGACGTCATCGAGCTGAACGTGTGCTAGAACTCGGAGGTGCCGTAGTTTCGGTGCTTGATCGGTCGGGCCGTGAAGACGTACGACTACATCAACTGCGTTATTCTAATGCTTCCACTTTCGGTCTACGAGGGTACGTGGACAACACTCTCCCCACTCGTTGCTATGCATCACCATGATCTTGCGTGTGCATAGGAATTTTTTTGAAATTACTACGTTCCCCAATACTATGTCCATGCCTCACGCTCATGTATTGCGTGAAAGTTGAAAAAGTTTGAGATTACTAAAGTATGAAACAATTGCTTGGCTTGTCAACGGGGTTGTGCATGATTAAATACTTTGTGTGATGAAGATAGAGCAACAGCCAGACTATATGATTTTGTAGGGATAACTTTCTTTGGCCATGTTATTTTGAGAAGTCATGATTACTTTGATTAGTATGCTTGAACTATCACTATTTCTTATGTAAGTATGAACTTTTATTTTGAATCATATGGATCTGAACATTCATGCCACAATAAAGAAAATTACATTGAGAATTATGCTAGGTAGCATTCCACATCAAAAATTCTGTTTTTATTATTTACCTACTCGAGGACGAGCAAGAATTAAGCTTGGGGATGCTTGATACGTCTCCAATGTATCTATAATTTTTTATTGTTCCATGCTATTATATTACCCCTTTTGGATGTTTATGGGCTTTATTTTACACATTTATATCATTTTTGGGACTAACCTACTAACTGGAGGCCCAGCCCGTATTGCTGATTTTTTTTGCCTATTTCAGTGTTTCGAAGAAAAGGAATATCAAACGGAGTCCAAACTGAATGAAACCTTCGGGAGCGTGATTTTTGGAACGAACATGATCCACAGGACTTGGAGTGCAAGTCAAGAAGCAGCCGAGGCGGCCACGAGACAGGAGGGCGTGCCCACCCCCTCTGGGCGCGCCCCCTATCTTGTGGGCCCCTCGGGCGGCCACCAACGTACTTCTTCCTCCTATATAAGCCTACGTACACCGAAAACATCCAGGGAGCCAACGAAACACAATTTCCACCACCGTAACCTTCTGTATCCGCGAGATCGCATCTTGGAGCCTTCACCGGCGCTCCGCCGGAGGGGAATCGATCACGGAGGGCTTCTACATCAACACCATAGCCCCTCCGATGAGTTGTGAGTAGTTTACCACAGACCTTCGGGTCCATAGTTATTAGCTAGATGGCTTTTTCTCTCTTTTTGGATCTCAATACAATGTTCTCCCCCTCTCTTGTGGAGATCTATTCGATGTAAACTCTTTTTGCGGTGTGTTTGTCGAGATCTGATGAATTGTGGGTTTATGATCTAGTTTATCTATGAGAAATATTTAAATCTCCTCTGAATTCTTTTATGTATGATTGAGTTATCTTTGCAAGTCTCTTTAAATTATCAGTTTGGTTTGGCCTACTAGATTGATCTTTCTTGCCATGGGAAAAGTGCTTAGCTTTGGGTTCAATCTTGCGGTGTCCTTTTCCAGTGACAACAGGGGCAGCAAGGCACGTATTGTATTGTTGCCATCTAGGATAAAAAGATGGGGTTTATATCATATTGCTTGAGTTTATCCTCTACATCATGCCATCTTGCTTAATGCGTTACTCTGTTCTTTATGAACTTAATACTCTAGATGCAGGCAGGAGTCGGTCGATGTGTGGAGTAATAGTAGTAGATGCAGGCAGGAGTCTGTCTACTTGTTGCGGACGTGATGCCTATATACATGATCATGCCTAGATAATCTCATAATTATTCGCTTTTCTATTTATTGCTCGACAGTAATTTGTTCACCCACCGTAATACTTATGCTATCTTGAGAGAAGCCTCTAGTGAAACCTATGGCCCCCGGGTCTATCTTTTATCATATAAGCTTTCAATCTACTTTTATTTGCATCTTTACTTTTTGCATCTATATTATAAAATACCAAAAATATATTTATCTTATCATACTATCTCTATCAGATCTCACTTTCGTAAGTGGCCGTGAAGGGATTGACAACCCCTTTATTGCATTGGTTGCTAGTTCTTTGTTTGTTTGTGTAGGTGCGTGGGACTTTTGAGGAGCCTCCTACTGGATTGATACCTTGATTCTCAAAAACTGAGGGAAATACTTACGCTACTATTGCCGCATCACCCTTTCCTCTTCAAGGAAAACCAACGCAAGCTCAAGGAGTAGCAATGGGTTGGATGAGATTTACCATGTAATCGAGTTAGTTTTGTTAGGGTTTGATCCTTAGTATCCATTATGTTCTAAGATTGATGTTGCTATGACTTTGCCATGCTTAGTGCTTGTCACTAGGGCCCGAGTGACATGATTTCAGATCTGAACCTATTATGTTTTCATAAATATATGTGAGTTCTTGGTCCTATCTTGCAAGTTATAGTCACCTACTACGTGTTATGATCCGGCAAACCCCGGAGTGACAATAGTCGGGACACTTCCCGGTGATGACCGTAGTTTGAGGAGTTCATGTATTCACTAAGTGCTAATGCTTTGGTCCGGTACTCTATTAAAAGGAGGCCTTAATATCCTTAGTTTTCATTAGGACCGTGCTGCCACAGGATGGTAGGACAAAAGATGTCATGCAAGTTCTTTTCCATAAGCACATATGACTATATTCGGAATACATGCCTACATTACATTGATGAACTGGAGCTAGTTCCGTGTCACCCTATGTTATAACTGTTGCATGATGAATTGCATCCAACATAATTATCCATAATTGATCCATTTCCTACTAGCTTTTCACATATGATCTTTGCTTAGTTACTTCTTCGTTACCACTGTTACGATTGCTACAAAACTGCTATTGTTACCTTTGCCACTGTTACCGTTACTTCCATACTACTTTGTTACTAAATACTTTGCTGCAGATATTAAGTCTTTCAGGTGTGGTTGAATTGACAACTCAGCCGCTAATACTTGAGAATATTCTTTGGCTCCCCTTGTATCGAATTAATAAATTTGGGTTGAATACTCTACCCTCGAAAACTGTTGCGATCCCCTATACTTGTGGGTTATCACCCGCGCCTTCACGATCGCCGGGGCACCTAGTCCTTCACTGCCTTGCCACGCCAGACATGGCGCGTCGGCGACACCAGTTCCTCTTTCACGCGGCATCCGATATGGACACCGCGGTTGCCAAAGGGAGCAACGACTTCAGATAGTTTTTATTTTTTGAAGTTTCCCACACATCCATAATTTGTTCTTTTCGCATGAGCTCCTCAGATGTCCAAACACCACTAAAATTTGCACGAACCTTGCCCACATAAGCATCTCGGATGCCTAAAAATCCCAGTTTTTTGTGATTTACTGTTCATGTCCAAGTGACGAGCTCATCTTTTTTATTTTTGCGAGTGGAAAAGAGTGTTATTGCATTATAATAGGGTTACAATCCAGATCTAGAGGTTTCTCTATATCTTGTAGTCCTCTATGTAGCCATATACAGCAGTGCTACCTCCGTATGATTATACAACGCCAACCGATCTGCTACCCTATTTTGCTCACGCTTAATTTTCATGGGAATAAACTCTCTACCTTTCATAAGATACTTAATCTCTGTAACCAAATGACCATATGCCGATCTCAACAAGCCCACCCCAGTCAAGGCCGACAACGCTTTTCAAAGAATCCGATTGTACGATAATTGGGCCATCACTATGTTGCTGTGCCAATGCCATCCCTTGCATCAGTGCATGCAAGTCTGCCTCCAGTGCATCGGTGGAATTAAAAATACACCGGAATGCTGCGAAGACCACCTTCTCAAGATCATGCCGGCCGCTGCCGAGCCGCCTTGACATGGAATATACTGAAAGTAAATGTTTTTTTAATTGCATTTGTATCTCACTAGCTAGTTGTATATTCCACTCCACTCTTAGACTAAAAGTATTCCCCTCGTAAAGAAATGAGTGTTTAGATCACTACTTTATAATAATCTAAATGCTCTTATATTTCTTTACACTGGAAGTATAATATTATGCAGGGTGCCGGATTCTTACCCCGTTGATGAGTCGACCGCTGCCACTCCCAATGATCGATCGACCGTGAATGAGAGAGGGAAAATGATCCCTGACACCTTTGGTGCAGATTGTCGCCACCGTGGTGAAGACGCCAACGGTAACGACCACACTAGGGTTTTCGTGTTTCTCCTTGGTGTCACTAGGGGGGGGGGGGGGGGGGGGGGAAGGAGCAACAAGAGGGGGATCCTTTTCTTCTAAACTGTTGGTCTGACCAGGTGACTCCGTGGTTATTAACATCTGTCCCTTTTGCAGATGTATGAGGTTATTTGCTCACCACATTTATAATCTAGACATTTCAGTAAAAGAATAAAGAAAAACTACGTAGTAAACACATAGTAATATTTTTCTCCGAAGATGAGCAAACAATATTGTAAGATCATCTCTAGCAGACCCCTTATATCCCACCAAACTGTAAAATAACTGTCAGTTTTCAGTTTCAGGCAGAAAAAGTAGCCCGAACAGACCCCTTATACACCTTCGACCTTTAACTTTTAAGGAGTACGGTAAAAAAACTCCTCCCGATCCGTAAAAACACAGTTTTCGTGTCTGCTTCTACGGTGCCCTGTATCTGGAGAAAGCAGTTGGTGGGAGCCCAATTGTCACGAAAACTTCAGCGTCCACCGTCCGCGCCGCCCCGCCCGTCCCTGGCCGCCGACAGCCCGTCCACGTCCGCCGTCCTGGTCCCCCGGCCGCGTCTCCCGCTACGGCGACAGAGGAGCTCCTGGATTGATTCGAGCTGAGCTAGCTACTCCTGGATCGATTCGAGCTGAGCTAGCTAGCTAGCTCTGGCTACCCCGACGGAGGAGCTAGCTAGCTCCTGGATTGGCCGCTTCGTGTGCTTTGTATTTGGTCGCCGGCGGCTCCGTATTTGGCCGCTTCGTGCACTGTCCGTCAGTTTCACGGGAGCAAGCTTGCTGACCATGGACACGGGCAAGTGGAAAAAGAAGACATGGGAAAAGAATATAAACGAATATTCGGTTTTACAGTTTAAGTTTGAGGGGTCTGTTCGGCCACAACTAAAACCGACTCTTAAAACGAGTTATAAGGGTCCTCGTTATAAGGGATTTGCTAGAGTTGCTCTAAACATAGCCAAAGATATTGCAACGAGCACATCTAACCACAGATGGAACCGCAGAACTAGTAAAAAAACAACGAGTAAACACGTAATATTTTTTCTCTGAAGATGAGCAAAAGGTATTGTAAGAAACACTGATAAACATGAAACAAGAAAAATTAGTAACGCATTACAACTTTCTCCAAACATGCAAGAGATATGAATATTGCAACGAGCACATCTATCTATCCACAGATGGAACCGCAGAACCTAGCAAAAGCCTTCCAAGGGATGGTCTCAGTCTCAGCAGGCCTCGCGTCCTCTTGGACGGCCCACTCCTCGACCTGGACGACGGTGACCTTGCACCGGACGGCGAAGCAGTCGTCCTTGAGGAACCTGGAACGCTTTAGGTCCTCCTTGCTGATGAACCGCGGGCAGCCCCAGGAGTTGCCCTTGTCGAAGGCGGAGGCGGTCCCGCGTTCGCGGTGCGACGGCCAGTCTACCAGCGTCCCTTGGTGGTGCACCAGAGCGAACTCGTACTCGGCGTGGACGACCCTCTCGTCGTCCTTGGCGTCGGCGTCGCGCCTGAGGAACACCGAGACGAAGCCGGCGTCCTCTGGGCGCGCCCCGTTGAGGTAGCAGCAGACCCGCCAGGCGTGGCCCGTCGCCATGAACGCGGCGGACTCGAGGTAGCCGGCGTGCATGGTCTTCAGGTGGGAGTAGCCCTCGACCCTGAGGATGTGGTGCCCGGTGCCGACGGCCGTGGCGGCGACGGTGGACACGGACACGGAGGCTTCCGCGTGTGGCAGGTCGTCCGATGGCACGGGCGCGTAGCACGGCGGACACGACGACATCTCTCTGGATCGATCGATGGGAACGCAGTCGACGGCGGCGTACGTATTCTAGTAGTACGATCGATGCGATGCGATGCGATGCGATGGGGCTTGGAAGATTTATGTATGCAGAAGATTGATAAGAGACATGGATGGATTCAGTCAGCCTCGCTCCTTCCTTTCGAAAAGTGACGCGTTGCGTCTTCGCTTCCGAGGAAGCTTCGAGTTGTAGCCGTAGCTTCTGAAGTCTTTCGTAAACTTGTAATCGGTGTGAGATATACTGTAAACTGGAAGATCTTTTGTTTTGTTTGATTGATTGATGAGATCATTTCCTTTGTATAACCACGGGCCATGTGTCAGGTCGTTTTTTTTTTTTGACAATTTTTTCATTCATATCACGAATCAGTACAAAGAAGTTGACCTTACAAGCACACTGAAACGCAAACACAAAGGACCATGAACACCTAAAGTACCCTCCCAGCTTTTTTACCAATGCGTTCTAAAAAAAAAGTTAGCTAGGAATCAAGTCGACTGAGACTTGGGTTGACGTCATCTATTTTTTTTTATAATACTGTAGACCTTTATTATGCAATGTTCATAGAAATACAGATGATATCAGGCAAGACAGAAAGCCACATGTGTGCCCGGAGGAAAGTGAAGTAGCAGCCTTGGCCAAAGAATGAGCTTCACCATTGTGCTCCCGCTTTTTATGGATAAACTTGGTTTCTCGAAAAGATCCCCGCCAATGGCTTATCTCACAGAGAATAGCAGCATATCGACACGGAGCAAAGGTCCGGATGTTCACCGCCACTTCAGATGAGTCAGACGCGATGCAAATGGAATCGACGTGCAGATCAGTAGCAAGGGCTAGTGCTTTACATGCCTGAGCTTCGAGAGTCCCCGGGTCGACGAGGCCTTCATAGACCACCGCGGATGCTCCGAGGAACAGGCCATGCTTGTCCCGACACACTACAGCAACCGCACCGCGCATCGCACTTCTAGAGATGCCGTCGTCAACATTGATTTTTATATCATATCCTTCCGGTGGCAGCCACTTTGTGCTGGAACCACGTAACCCAAAGACATGCACATCTCCGGTATCTACATGCAAATCCATGGCCATTCCATGCACGTACTCATTTCTTGCATGCAGCCTCATGGAAGCAACAGTGTTGCGCACAGGAACTTCCTCCAGGTCTGCCAAGAATTTTGAGACGAAACAATGTGGTCTCATAGGACTTTGGAACTGCTCATCGTGTATTGCCCGTCTCCAGCCCATCAAATCGCCCACATCGTGACCAAGACACGCGCAAGGTCTGTCTAGGGGATTGTGTCCACTAGCCAGAATAGCCACGTCTTCGCGTCCTCCGATCGGTTCGAGATGATAACGTCTGTCAGTTCCTCATCCGCTAGAGCCCAGACGCATCGATCTAGCCATTTTACAGCAAAAAAGGGAGTGTCTCCAAGAATCATAGTCCACATGACACAGGGAGCAGGCCGCCGTATCCGCCATCTTTCTATGTTTACGAACGTCACCAGTTGGGACGGACGTTTGGGCCAGCCACCACTTATCTTCGAAGGTACTGGCACTCGCCATAACTTTGCCCATGATTTACGGTCAGCCCAATGTTGGAGTGGCCCAGATTATGTTCTAGCCAATCCGTCCGCTGCCGCTTTGTGGGTGCCAAAAGTCTATAAGCAGACCTCACCGTAAACACCCCCTTGTTTTCATAATGCCACGACCAAAAGTCCTCTTGGAGTCGTATACTCAGGGGGATGTTCATGATGGCCTCCTTGTCCATTCCGATGAAATGTTCCTCAAGCTTCAGGACGTTCCATGAGGCTGTACTATGGTCTATCAAAGCAGAGACTTTATGTGGTGGATTTGCAGTTTTAGAACATATTGGCCGCAACTTGAGGCCTCCTTTGGTTTGTAGGAATTTTATAAGATATGATTTGCAAAAAAATAATTCCTTTGAAGCCCTTTGGTTTATAGGAATGGATTCCCATTCCTATGTAGGATAGGAATCTATCCTTCCCATTTTGGAGGAAAAAAATATTAGCCTAGACTCAATGGAAAAATTCTTATCCTATGCATCAAATGACATCTCTTTCTCTACAGATATTGAGATGCATGTCATCTCACTTCCTGTGATTTTCCTATTCCTATAAAATTCCTATCCTATGAACCAAAGGAGGCCTGAAATCCCGCGGGATCCAATTATCTTGCCAGATATCCATGCCTTCCCTGTTACCAATCCTTCGTATGAGCTTGAGTGTATCCCCACCTTCTTCCACGATCTTTTTTTGTTTACTGTCCAGTCCATATCCTTATTCTCCATTTTAGTTATTTGGGTCGGCCCTATTTCTGTCTTTGTCGCTTTGTGCAATTTATAGTTGCGTTGGGTCAACGAGTTTGAGGAGCAATTTGTTAGGCGTTGCTGCTTTTTTTTAGCAACGATAGCTAATCTTTATTGATCAATAGATAAAGGAATAACACCAGGATAATGTGGACTGCCTAGCGACATATGGCTGCCTTGAGGAAGGGAGAGACCGTATCTAGCAATCGTATGAGCTTCAACATTTGAACCTCGGAGTTTGTGCTTGAAGTTACAACTAGTTTCCTCACAATGCCCTCATAGCTTCACCTACACCTACTTTACCTAATCTATGCGCGACAACATTAGCTGAACGACCAACCCATGATACCTTAAAACTAGTGAACGAATGCAACAACGTCTTGATTTCCTGTATCCACGGCCCTGCACATGACATCTCCTTCTGTGGATGATTTAGCATCTGTACCATCCTTTGAGAGTCCAGCTCGACATGTATCTTCTCTGTATTGATTTCCTGAGCTACTTGTAAGGCGCGTCTGCAGGCCAAGATCTCCAACTTACTTTATCTACGTGTCAGCTCATTCCTTATCATGGCTCGATTCCTAGGTGCGCTACAAACCGTTCTGACGGATGGACGAAGGCACCAACAACGGACGAAAGGTGGATGAAATTACGGTGGTAAGAAGAAATAGCCCATTTATTATTAGGCAGAGATAGAGATACATTCTAAAAAAGAAGCTTTTTTCCAATAATACAACTCACCCTAACACGCGCACACACACCCTACCCCTATGAATATCTCCGAGAAACTGAGCCGGCATATCATCTTGAGATTTTACGAAGAAAGACCTGTGATGACGGCGGGGCCTTCTCCCTCACGCAGTGGTGGCGAGATCTCCTGGCGGCGATGCATGGTATGGCGGTGATCCGGCGGCAAGGAGCGGTGGGATCCCGGCAGCATGCGTGACGGCGCCGACAGCGGAGGCGCTCCTGTGGCGGCAACTGGGATCGCGGCAACTTGTGTGACTAAAGAAGGATGGATGGATGGATGTCGTCGTGGTGAAGCCCAAGGCCATGATGATGGATGGAGCCGTTCGTCGTCGTCAAGATTTGTTAGTTTGTCTTTGTTGTTTTCAAAATTGCCAGTTGTGTTGGTAGGATGGATAGTAGGTAGTAGCTCGTAAAAGCATCGATCCTGATATTGATGTATGGGAAGCAAAACACACAAGTTGTATTTCTACTCCCATACGTGATATGTCAGTTATATATCATTGTTGATTTGTATTCTCCCAAACGCGTTATGCTGCCAAAATTTCTAGCGAAAATTTGGCACTGACTTGTCAAAATTTTGGCCTTGTTTGTAACAAAATCACAACTTTAGGGTCTTGGCTACAAAGCTTGGCGTTTCTTCGCGACATCAAATGAGTGTTAATGCATTATAATAGGGTTACAATCGAGAGGCAGAAGTACCTCTATATATGGTGGTCCTCTATGTAGCCATACAGTAGTGCTACTCTCCATGTGACTACGACATCAACTGATCTGCTACCCTTGTCGTAGACTTAGTCTATCAGTAGAACGCCTTGCGTGAACCGACTTTCATCTAGTTTCTCCTTATTGTTTTTTGAGAAACAAACAATATAAATATGTTTTTTGAGGATAAGAATATAAATATATGACCTAGCACCAATGAACGCCGCCACCTCGAGACAACAGTCGAGTGCCCGTTCGCCCTCCGTGGCGTCCAGTGGGTCGGCAAGGAGGTTGCTGCTTGCCGACGAGGCCATTCATGACCCCGGTGATGTTGAAAGATGGCCCAATCACTGGCAGATTCCGAGATGTGCCTTTTAGTTATCCCGTCCTTGCCCCTGGTGTCTAGTGGCGGAGCTATGTTGGGGGCGGGGGGGGGGGGGGGGGGAGCCCCCCCCCCCCCCCCCCCCCCCCGCCCCCCAACACTGATGATTTGCGTTTTTCTCACCACTTTATTAGTTAGGTTCATCACAAACTTATTACAGTAAGCCATTAAACGGCCAGCTTGGTGGCGAGCAGAGACTGCGTGGCGAGAGCCACGCCGCAAGCGATGACAACGACTACGCCCGCATAAGTAGATTGGGTGGCCGGCACATGTTGCATGATGGGCCTTTCCTAAGAATTTCATTTTATTTTACTTATTTGTACGTGTTTTCAGGGTGTATATCATTTTTTTCGAATTCTTTTGGCTTTTCAGTTTTTGCCGGTTTTTCCTAGGTGATTGGGCAATTGTTTTCTAGTTTTTTTTTTCTTTTTTCCTTTCACGAGAGGATGCATTTACTTCTCCTATAGGCACAGGTTTGCTCTTGGGAGGGGCACAACTGTGCTTCCCGGAAAAGGAAAAGAAACATGGTTTTTTCTTTACTTCCGCGAGTGTCACAGCTTTACTAGACACGAAGGCACATATTTGCTTCCGTGAGTGTGCAATGAGTAATGTAATGCTAGTTATGTGATGTAAAATAATATTTATACTTCGTGGTGGTTGGGACCTCCCGTTTTAGATGTTATGCTATGGTGCGAGGTCTGTTTGGTATTCGACTCGGACTATCGGCACCCCTTCATCAAATGGATAAGAGTAGCGACGGAAGTCGCCAAGATGATGTCTTCAGACGTACTGATGTATTACTTTGTAAGTTCTTTGTGAATAATTAATAAAGTGGTTGCATGCATGCCTAGATGCAGAGGCAGGGGGTCTTCCTCCTTTTCTAAAGAACTAGAACATATGCTCGTGCGTTGCAATGGGAGAAAACAGAGAGCATGGACATGGATTGATCAACTACATCCCATGCTCGGAGACAAGGTCACCAACCATCCTCGTCTTTGATGGCGTGAAACTACAATTTCTATTGTCAAGTTTGCTGGATGTCAGTCGCATATAATTAGAATTTTTGTTCTCAGTGGAGGAGGAAGCAGCAGCTGTAGAGCACCGAGGTCGCCGGTGGCTGGTTTTATCTTGTCTATCTTAGGGTGCAGGGGGAACACCAGCCTCCTTGTCTATCTTATGGTGCACAGGAAGCACAACCTCCTTGCCTATCTTAGGGTGCAGGGGGTGCAAGTTAGCCAAACAAACTGGGTAGTTTGCCGTCTTTGGAGGGATGGGTGGGGGCGGCAACCAACATGGTGGTGTGGGAAGTCGAAGGGAGGGCGGGGCAATCATTGGAGCACTGCCGGCTACGGTAGTGGAGGCAGGTGGTTCAGACCGAGATCGTGAGGAGGAAGACGATGAACATTTTTAAGGAGGTAGAAGAAGAAGATTTGACGGTTCCTTTTGCATCCAATGGCCGGGAACAAATCAACTGATGATCCAAAAAACAAATTCAGCCGACTGTTCCCTAGCCATTCTTTTCTATTATTAAAAAAACCTTACAGATATTCTATTATGTGTAACCTGCAGACTACTTGAAAAAAGGATAACTTTTTAGTCAAATTAAGGGCTGATCATGGTGAGAATCAAGTAGATATTCTTGGCGAAGTTGTAGAGGATTGTTCCGTTGTACTATTTAAAATTTTATAAAAATATATACGTCTACCGTTTGTATTTGCTAGCCTCTTCTCTTCGTGTCCGTCTTGCAAACTTGCCAACTACTAACGCTGACGAAATTAAGATATTACTAACATGTTTTTCCCCGAAACCCTAAAACCCTCTTGCGGCGCTAGCGGCGATTAGTGTTTTGACCGTGGAACTCGTCCTCGCCCGGAGATTAGTCGATGGTGGTGAGTTCCTGACTGCTGCTCGATGGATGCCCCCGGCACTGCTGCGAGCGGGGGGATGGAGGGTGCGGCACATGAGGCGCGCGCGGCACGGAAGAAGCTGGAGGAAGCCCTAGGAAAGCTTGATATTTCAGAAGAAGAGGTTACTCCCTTGGTTATCGATGATCGCATTGATGGATCTCCGGCAAGATGGTTGGTGGCTGGCTAGTTCCTTCACCGCAATCTGTTCCACATACAAACCATCACCAACGCATTGAGGCCGGCCTGGGGTAACCCAAGGGGATTGAAGTTCAGATCGCTGGGCTTTAACACTTTTGTGGCGGAATTTGAAACCCAACGTGATCGGGATCGCGTGTGGGGCGGATCGCCATGGCACATCAACAAGCATGCTGTGCTGCTCGCTGAATTTGAGGAACATATGAGACCGGATGAGATCAAGTTCGATAAACTTCAAGTCTGGGCTAGGGTTGTGAACCTTCCCTATAATCTACGGGATGAATCGTGGTGGGCGCCAATTGCAAAGCAGATGGATAAACACGCCCAGTCAATCAGTTTTGATCACACTGGTGGTTTCCTGCGAGCCAGGATTACCATCGATGTCGCGAAACCTTTGAGGAGGTGGATCCTCATCGATTCTGCTAGAAGGAAGCAAGTGGATATGTATGACATACAATATGAGCAGGTTCCATATTTTTGCTTCTCATGCGGCAGGCTGGGACACTCAGACCCGTACTGCCCAACACCGGGATCGCGAGATGACAAGGGTGAGCTCCCCTTTGGATCTAAGCTGCGGGCACCTGAGGACTATCGTAAGCAGGCAACGTCTGAAAACTCTTCTAGAGATCATGTTGGTGCTAACAGCAAGCAGGAGACAAGGAATTCTAGCAACAGGAAATAAAAGGGGGAAGAGGTGAACTCCCCTGTGAAAAACAGGCAGCAGCAAAAACGCAAGGATGCGCCGAACCAAGTCTACAAGCCAGTGGCCAAAACCACACTGCTGCTCACCGATGGTGGTGTTGATCCGGGTGTTGATGATAATGCTCTTGCTGGAGCTAATGCAACATCAACAAGCCGTGAAGAGGGGGAGGATTTTGTTAGGGAGTTAAAGAAAAAGAAACCTACACCAGAAAATTCGGCAGAGACCGCACCGCGGTCCTGCCAGCCCCAATGAGTTGCATCGAATGGAACTGCCGGGGGCTTGGGAACCCCGGGGCAGTTTGTGAACTTCGCAGCATTGTGAAGTTGGAAGGGCCCGCTCTTCTTTTTGTCATGGAAACAAAAATCAGAGCTAGAAGAGTAGAAGATTTGCAGAGCAGGTTGGGTTTTGCTGGCTGCTTTGCTGTAGACAGTGCAGGTCTGAGTGGCGGCATTGGTCTGTTTTGGTCCCGTGATGTGTCAGTTGAGCTGAAGAACTACAGTCAACGGCACATTGATGTGATGGTTACTAACAAACTTCTGAATTCTCCACCTTGGAGGTTCACGGGGTTTTATGGAGCACCTCGAGCGGAAGAGAGGCACCATAGTTGGAGGTTCTTACGATCGCTCCATTCGATTCCTCATGATGCATGGCTTTCTATGGGCGATTTTAACGAAACGCTGTACTCCACTGAACATTTTAGCCGGGCTGCTCATCCGGAGAGACAAATGAGAGCTTTTAGAGAGGTGATTGATGATGTCTCCCTCCAAGACTTAGGTTGGACAGGTACTGCCTACACGTGGGACAACCGTCAGTCTGGAGTGGACAATGTTAAAGCAAGGCTGGATCGAGCCTTAGCTAATGAAAGCTTTCGGCAACAATTTCAGTATATTAGGGTTCGGCATCTGTCCTCTGTGGAGTCTGATCACTGTTTTGTTGTTGATGAAATTAAAGAAAAGTTTGAGTCGCGATCTAGGGCCAAGAAACAGTTCAGGTATGAAAACATCTGGCAAACTCATCCGGATTATGATCGGCTCGTTTGTGACACTTGGCGAGGGATCCAACGTGGCCTAGGGCTACAAGGTATCGCCTCTGCACTTGGTGATTTACAAGCAACACTGGAACCTTGGGTATCCAGAGAATTTGGGTGTTTGACTAGATGGGTCAGACAACTCCAGAAGAAACTTGACCGACTTCGTTCCCTGTCCATTGATCGTGGCCCATCAGAGGAGGAACAAAGCACAGTAAAACTGTTAAAGGAGGCTTTGCACTTGGAAGAAGTTTGGTACCGTCAGCGGTCGCGTGTGCCTTGGTTAAGGGAGGGAGATAGAAATACGAGCTACTTTCAAGCCCAAGCCAGGCAGCGCAAGAGGATGAATAGAATCCAAGGGCTTAGACGTTCCGATGGAACGGTCTGTCTGGATGAGAATGAGGACAAGGAGGAAGTGCAGCAGTTCTACAAACACTTGTACCAGTCCGAAGGTTTCCATGATCCAGGCGAGTTACTAGCTCATGTCCCAACAAAAATCTCAGATGCTATGAACGCGGAGCTCACTAAACCCTACACTGCGGAGGAGGACAAAACTGCATTGTTCCAGATGGCTCCTTCGAAAGCTCCTGGTGTAGATGGGTTCACGGCAGGGTTTTATCAGCGGCATTGGGATCTTCTCGGTGGAGATATCACTAATGCAGTCCTGGAGTTCTTAAATGGCGGGGAGTTAGCGCCAGGCCTAAATGACACTACCATTACCATAATCCCAAAGGTAAAGCACCCCTAGTCCATTTCTCAGTATCGTCCAATTGCATTATGCCCTGTTTTATATAAGATTGCGAGCAAAGCAATTACAAATCGTCTGAGATGCTTAATGGACGAGGTCATCAGTGAAGAACAAAGTGCTTTTGTTCCGGGGCGTCTTATTAAGGATAATGTGCTTGTTGCCTATGAGAGCGTGCACACAATGCGGAGGAGGAAAAAAGGGAACAAATTTTCTTGCGCGGTGAAGCTCGACATGATGAAAGCTTACGACCGTGTCGAGTGGCATTATCTTGAAGCAATTCTGTCCAAGTTGGGGTTCAGCATTGTCTTTACCAGGTTGATCATGAAATGTGTATCATCAGTTCGGTTTTCGGTTCGAGTTAATGGCGAGCTCTTGCCATTCTTTACCCCTTCGTGAGGTCTTCGTCAAGGTGATCCAGCATCACCATATTTGTTTCTGTTATGTGCTGAAGGGTTTTCCTCCTTGTTGAAATTCTACAACGGAGGAATAATGGACAGAGTTCTGAGAGTAAGCTATAGATCACCGTGGGTCTCTCATCTGCTTTTTGCGGATGACAGTCTCATTTTTATTGATGCAAAAGATCAGAGTGCCCTCAGAATTAATGAGATCTTAAGAATCTATGGAGATGCTTCTGGACAGCGAGTAAATCGGGACAAGAGCTCCATCTTCTTTAGTACCAATACTCCTGACCAGGTGAAGCAAGTTATGAAAACAGCGTTGAATATCCAAGTGGAAGCGTTCAATGAGAAATATTTAGGGCTGCCAACGGCTGTGGGTCGCATCACGAGTGGAACTTTCGATCACATCAGCGAAAGATCTCGTGGCCATATGCAAGGATGGTCGGAAAAGCTGCTTGCATGCGCTGGTCGTGAAACTCTTATTAAGTCCACAGCTCAAGCTATTCCAACCTACCCGATGAGTACTTTTTTGTTCACAAAAAAGGTAAATAAGAGCTTGACCTCCCCTATGGCCAAATACTTTTGGAGCAGCTCTCTTGATAAGAGATCGATGCATTGGTTGTCATGGAAGGAGATGACAAAACCAAAGTGCATGGGCGGAATGGGTTTTAGAGACCTACACTTGTTCAATCTTGCAATGCTGGGCAAACATGGGTGGCGGTTCATGACTACACCAAATTCTCTGTGTGCAAGAGTTTTGAAAGGGCGATATTTCCCGGATGTAGATTTTATGCAAGCATCAGTTCCAAAATCGGCTTCGGCTACCTGGAAGGCTATCATTGCGGGACGACAAGCTCTAAGTGCGGGACTGATCGCACGAGTTGGAGACGGCACCAATATATCTGTGTGGAATAAAAAATGGATACCGGGCACCATCTCCATGGTCCCAATAGTGAGACCAGCTCACACCAGCATCCAGCGAGTTTCTGAGCTCATCGATACAGATAACTGGACCTGGAGACAAGATGTTGTTAGGGACACCTTCATTGCCCTCGATGCGGATGCCATTCTTAATATCCCTATCCGGCGGGGGGGGGGGGGGGGAGGTGAGGACTCCTTTGCTTGGGCTTTTGAAAAAGCGGGAAACTACACTGTGAAGACGGCGTACCGAGCTCTTATGACTCAAAACGAGCGGTTGGCTCGAGAGGAAGGGCCGGCTACCGGGACCTCAAGGAATGACCAACAGTTGTGGAAGGCTTTATGGAAGCTCAACGTTATACCTAAAGTACGGGTCTTTTGGTGGAGAGTTCTCCGTGGTATTCTCCCAGATGAAAGTACCCTCAAACACCGTCACATTGCGGTGATAGATCGATGCAAAGTTTGTTTGGCCATGAATGAGGACTTGAAGCATGCATTGATACACTGCACGCATGCTCATCGCTTTTGGGACGAAGCATATGCGTGGTTCGGTCTGCGGCTACCGCAACTACACCCAAATTCATGGGCGCGGGATATTGTATGTGACACGAGGTTTTCGGATGATGATCGTGCTAAAATCACAACAATCATGTGGTCAATCTGGCACTCCCGTAACCGCATCAAGCATGGGGAAGCTGGACGTGATCCTGTTGCCACCATCCGATCCACCAAAGAGGCCATTGCGCTCCTGAATCTTCCTCGAAAGGCAGCTGCAATCCTGTCGGGCTTTGGGTGGCGACCACCTGAGGGAGAAGTGGTCAAGATCAACACTGATGGTGCGCTAAACTTTGAAGAGGGTCGAGGAGGAGCAAGAGGGGTTGCTCGCTCGGCCATGGCTCTTCTAGGGTCCTGGTGCAAGCACTACACGGGGATTTCAGATCCTCTTATTATTGAAGCTTTTTCACTACGAGATGGAGTTTTATTTGCTGCATTAAGGGGACTCTCGCATGTGATCATGAAAGTGGATTGCCTGGAGCTGGTGATGCTCTGGAGAACCCGCCACAATTCTCGTTCAGTTGTGGCCCCTATCCTTCTAGAAATAGGAGAGCTTATTAGTAGTTTTACTTTATTTGATGTTCAACATGTAAATCGGTCGGCAAATCTTCCCGCTCATCTCTGTGCTAAGCATGCATGCACATTGAATGTAACGGATTGCTGGCTTGAGGATACTCCTAGCTTCCTTGTGACCAGCCTCTTGACTGATTGTCCGGGGAATGCTTTCGTTTGAATAAAGCTCTCTGAATTGCCCGCAAAAAAAAAAACTTGCCAGCTACTCCATGCAAAAAAAAAAAAAAAAAAAAAAAACTTGCCAGCTACTGTCACGGTACGCCGAGCCGGGCCGCTCGACGCTGACCACGTGGTCACATGGATGCAATAGTGCGTGAAGTGGTGAAGGGCGTACCCATCGTTGTGCCCTATGTTTGCTTGCCCCCGTCCACCGTCTTCCGGCTGGCCGTCGGCCTAGACTCTGTCAATGGTGTGTTGCACTCGAGGCTCGACTCGATTGGTTAGTTATCTTTTTTTGAGCAACAACTCGATCGGGTTAGTTTTGTTTTTTAAGGAAAACCCACAAAGTTTTTTATTCATCCGTCACAATGTTTACAGAGACTAACACAAGGTTTCCGGATTGACCTAACCAAGCATGACGGCCAATACCCAAAGTTAACACATGCTTTGCAAGTTTGTGAACCTCTACATTAGAGGTTTTAAATTTGGCTAATCCGACAAGAAGAAGAAAAAAAACACAAAACACTCTTTTATTTCATGTACAATTGCACAGCTTCCACCACTTTCTTACAATCCGACGCGATTGCAATCTTCTGCACATACAAATCTTCCGAAAGTGCCATCGTTTCTCGTATCGCCAATGCTTCCAACACTTCTGGATCATCCATGTTGGCAAAAGCTACAGCTGAAGGCCCCCTGGAATGCGCCTAAACTGTTCCGATAGATCGCTGCAATTGCCCCAAGTGCCCCATGCCTTGTACTCGATCGGGTTAGTGGTCTCATGCGTCTCGTCGCTGGCTTAGTTGGCCCCCAGTTAGCATGATTGCATCATGTGTGGCCCATATAAACAGATGCCGCCATTGAAAGTAACCAGACATCCATCAGTTTCTCCAAAAAAAAAAAACGATCCTGCTGAAGATCGTTCGGTCGAATATATGTGTATGTGCTTCTCGCAAAAAAAAATGTGTATGTGCGCTAGGCGCCTGCTGCGAGATCGATCCTGGTGAACCATGAAAAAAAAGATCGATCGTTATTTTTTGCCGGAACTGATTCGTGGAATACGTCTACGTGCGCTAGGAAACGATGGGCATTTTTCTCTTTCGGGAACGCAGCGATCGATTTGGATTTTTTAAGCCATCGATCAGAAACGATCGGCGTTTTCTTTGGGACGGATCGATCTATTGGGACTTTTTTTTAAAGTGATCGATGGAAAACGATCAACGTTTCTTTTTTTGGGAACGCATCGATCGATTGGGAAATGTTCTTTTAAAAAGTGATCGACTGGGACTTGGAATATGTGTTCGGATCGATCCTTTCATGCGCTAGGCGATCGACACATGCGGTAGGAGATCGATCCTGGTCAGCTCGTGCTTACCAAAGAAAGGTTCTATCCGGGAACATTGCCCTTTCTATCCGGAAACATTGCCCTTTTTTTTGAGCTTGGAACACCTTGCATTCCATAAAATTATGGTGGGCCAGCCAGATCGGCAGCCACGGCACGGGTCACAACGCTGGGGAAACCTGACAGCCAGACATTTTGGCTGTCAAGGAGGTTTCAACAGTCATAGTTCGCTAGCACATGCGCTAGAACATTACATGATCTAGGACAGTAAAGAACACTCTGTTCTATGAACTCAATCTGCAACTTGTACTTTGCTTCTCTGAACAGCACCCCAAGGGCGCCCCGGTCTGACGATGTGGAGGTAGTCGCCTGCTGCAAGGGAAGGCAATCACTTTCGAAGATGACACGCCCCATACCAAATTGGTCCGCGAGCTAGCTTTCAACAGAGCAAGGGCTTCGGCCTGAGTCGCTTCATGCAGGTTCGTGAGTGAGCCAGCCGCAGCCATGATGATTCCACCATCGCTTCCCCGAGCAACAACGCCCCAGCCGCCCGTTCCCGTCCTAGCTTGGAAAGACGCATCCAAGTTTAGCTTCACCACATCCGTTGGTGGCGGCATCCAACGGCAAACGTTTTCCCTCTTCTCCTTTGTTTTGGGCCCCAGGAATTCTCTCCATTCAGTAACATCATGCCTCACCTTCGCAACAAAACCCTCCTCTGACAGCCTATGCTCCTTGTGGTTTGCTTTGTTTCTCTCTGTCCACCATGACCAAAGAAGAGACACCACCATTAGGAGGGGTTCCTCCGGCAGTTTGAGCATCATTTGAAGCAAAGCCTTTGGTGTTTGTGCTCCCAGGAATTCTAGCCGCAGCCGTTCTAACCCACACCCCCTCCACATCTTCTTCACCTCCTTGCATCGCAGAAATAGATGGCCTCCATCCTCCGGGACCCTTTGGCACAGCAAGCACCTTGTATCCAATTCCACCCCAATCCGTTCTACATTCCGGAGTAAAGGGTGACTGTTGTGAGCCAGGCGCCATAGGAAATGGTGGACTCTGCCGGGGCATTTGATCTTCCACAAGCTTTTCCAGAAACTCTCATTGTGTTGATTGCCTTCGATGCTCTCCCCCACTTGGCGTGTACTCTGTTGCGCTTGTAAGCTTGTATAAACCCTGTAAGCGGACCGAACAGAGAAAAGCCCTTTCCTGTCAAAATGCCAGGCAATGAAATCATCATACTGATAACATATTGGGATCGCAAGAACTGTAGCAGCATCCTCTGGGGTAAAAGTCTGTGCCACTAGTTGGGCATCCCACTGATTCGTGACAGGGTCTATGAGCTCGGAAACACGAGTCAAGAGGTGACCGCCTTGGAGCGTACTCGGCCTTCTAGTATCGTTGGATGGCAGCCACGGGTCCTGCCAGATGTAAATGCTCTCCCCTGATCCAACTCTCCAAATCATGCCCGCTCGGACGACCTCAACTCCCTTGAGAATGCTTCGCCAGACATAGCTTATTCCCGGCTGGGCTTGTGCACTGAAGATATCTCCGGACGGGTAGTACTTCGCTTGCAGGACCCGAGCACACAGCGATTCGGGATTTTGCAGCAGCCGCCACACCTGCCGGGATAGCATTGCCACATTGAACGAGTATAGATCCCTGAAACCAAGGCCTCCCTGCTCCTTTGGTAAGCACATCTTATCCCAGCTAATCCACTTGTGTTTCCGTTCCTCCTCCTGGTTGGCCCACCAAAAGTCACATACCATCTTACTGATGGTCTCACAGAGTTCCTTCGTTCGGTCAAAGCATGCCATAGCGTATGTGGGAACCGCTTGGACTATTGCTTTTATCAAGATTTCTTTGGCCGCTTTTGACAGAAGCTTAATCTTCCAACCTTTGAGAATTTCCCAAATTCTTGCCCTCAAATACTCGAAACACTTCTGTCTAGATTGGCCAACATAGCTTGGCAAGCCCAAATATTTTCCGTTCAAGCTCTCGGACTGGAGGCCCAGCAAACCGAGCAAGGTTTGCTTCTTTGTATGTGAGGTATTTTTGCTGAACATGACCACTGATTTGTCCCTATTAATCACCTGGCCCGACCCGCTCTCATACACCTGCAAGATCTCGTTAACCACATTGACACTCTCCGGGGTAGCTTCTATCAGTAGAAGGGAGTCATCCGCAAACAGGAGGTGGCTGATGGCGGGTGCTGTCGGAGCCAGTTGGATACCCTTGATGTGTCCCTCCTGTTCAGCATGCTGCAACAGAGCAGATAGGCCCTCCGCACATATCAGGAATAGATATGGCGAGATCGAATCCCCTTGGCGGAGACCCCTCCCCGGCACCACCTCATCCATAACAGATCCATTCACCTGGAAACAAAATTTGACTGTTCGAATACACTTACTAATCAGCTCGATGAATGCTTCTGCAAAGCCCAACTACTTCATGACTTTCTCCAGAAAACCCCATTCGACGCGGTCATATGCTTTGCTCATATCTAGTTTCAAAGCAGCATAGCAAGCACTGCCCGTTCTCTTCCTCTTTAAGAAATGTGTCATCTCATAAGCTAGGATAGTGTTGTCTGAGATTAACCGCCCAGGTACGAAGGCACTCTGATTTGGTGAAATGATCTCTCCTAGGATGCACTTGAGCCTGTTTGCCAGCACTTTGGACACGAGTCTATACACCACGTTGCATAGGCTAATCGGGCGAAGATCCTTCAGTCTCTCGGGGTTCTGAACCTTTGGGATTAATACCACCAGGGTATCGTTCCATCCCTCCGGTATACGGCCGCCTTGCAACACACGTAAAACCTCCCGTGTCACATCCGCACCAACCAACCGCCAGTAATGCTTGTAGAAGAGGGCCGGGAGACCATCCATACCCGGAGCCTTGAGGTCGCCAATGTCATCTAGAGCCTGTTTGACTTCCTGCTCGGTGAACTCTGCAGTTAGAAAGTCATTCATCTGGGTAGTCACCTTTGGAGCAATATGGTTCAGAGTCCCATTCACTTCCGCACCTGCCGTGTGTGTAAAAAGAGCAGAGAAATAGTTAGTGATGAGATCCTTGATGGCCTCCTCTCCTTCTACCTCCACTCCATCCTCCCGCCTCAGTTTATGTATAGTGTTCCTCTTCCTTCTCTATGATGCATAAGCCTGGAAATATTTTGTGTTCCGGTCTCCATATACTAGCTAGTTAACGTGGGCTCGTTGTTTCCACACAAGATCCTGCTGCTCCTCCAACCTCTCCAGCTTGAAGCTCAAAGTTTGTTCCCTACGCACCTGGCTATCTGATATTTGCTCCCTTCGGGTCATCTCCAACTCGCTTTTTACCTTCTTAATCCTCGTCCCCAGATCTCCAAGAACCTCCCTACTCCAGGTGTTCAAAGCTTCGACGATCTTCTGTAACTTTTCCTTCACATTAAGGCTGTTACCATCCTCCCAGGCTTCTTTAACAATATTGTCACAGTTTTCCTCCAACAGCCACCGTGCTTCAAAGCGTTTAAAACTCCCACCTCCCTGCCGTTGCCTCCAAGGGCGTGACCAACCATCCAACACCAATGAAACCGGCCTATGATCAGATTTCTTAGGCACAAAAATCTATGCAAACTACTTTTAAATCTTAGCCATTAATCTTTATAATTAATATAAAATCAACGGATATAAAGGGTATGACGTATGAAGATCTATGAAAGCCTTCGTCTTTTAATAATAATAATAATAAATATTATTATTATTAACTCACACTATGTGGTACTCCCTCCGTCCCCCCAACGGAAAATGACACCATCCTATAATGAAGGTTGCATCCCTTTATTATCTAAAAAAGTGCCAGCAAAAGAGATTGATGTCAGGTAGGTCAACGCCAAGATAGCGTTAAGGAGAGGCCAACCCCGACATATGGAGTGTGATTGGCCTAGGACCTCTCCTTACTCCTGACGACGCTAGCAAAATCTCGCAGCAGGTCGCCTTTGCTCCAACTTTAGCTCGATCGAGGGCATGGCTTATTAGCCTGCATACCCATCTACGCGTGTTGAACATCCGGATGCACTCGTCAATACAAAAAAAAGGAAGGCCACAATCGGCCGGTATATCAGCAAGATAAAAGGTGTTGCGTGATGAAACTGCGAAAATGCCGCCATCGGGAAGAAGCTAGAGGAGGAAGAGATTGTGTAGCACATCCTCTCTCGTATGGACGCGGATCATGATCCTATGTCTCGCCCGTGCAATCCCTTGTCGATAGACTATCAGTAGCACGCCTTGCCTAAACCGACTTTCATCTAGTTTCTCCTTACGGTTTTCTTATCTTGGACTAGTGAATGAAGAAAACTCTTCTCCAAGGCAGACGTAAGATGGGGGGACTATCCTCTCAAAGTCCACTTAGTCCAACTCAAGCAAGTGTGTGTTCACTCCCATCAAACCTTCTTCAGAGGGTAGCATTATCATTAAGGCCGTCATTTGAGAGCTATAGTCAAGCAGGTGGTTAGTTGAAATGATCTCCCATGTTTTAGTGGATCTAATAATAAGTCGGTGTGTGATATCTGTAAAAAGGCTAGAGTCGTCAACTTCCACATCCAATTTCAATAAATGAATCCAATGCTCCTCTCACTACACCACAACACTGCAGCCCTCACAACCTGACACTGTCTGTTGGGGAAAGCCCAGACGGGAAAACCCTTCCCATCCCGTTGGGCTTGCCATGGGCCTGTCTCGATCAGCAGTCCATTGGGGTTGTCATGGGCCTTTCCCGACCAAATACAAGTCAAATTTCAAAATTGTTGAGTTCATCCCATCCTCTCCTTGCTTTGGATACCTCGTAACTACACTTATACACCTGCTAATTAATTAGCTCAGGTTAAAATAGAATTTTTAAACCAAGAGAAACATGCAACTGAGTGCTACAAATATAGTACATATAAATGTTTTTCTTGATAAATAGTGGCATATTATTGCTATTACTATTACCTTTTCTTGATTGTACGCCCCTCGTCAGAGCATAAAAACCACACCGGACGAGTAAGGGAAAGACACACCGGCAAGTGCCCTAGCCATACGAGACTTTGAAGACAACAATAGCCATGTGATGCTAGAAATGAGGCGGTGTCTAATAATCGATGAACAAACAGCGGTCGGGGCATCACCCACACAACGCAGGGTTGTAATCCTTCAGCACCAGTCTAGAAAGTTGAAGAAACCGGATCATGCCGGCAAACAAATGTAAAGAAGATGTTGTAGTCGCCACACCAAGGGCCAGCCAACTCCTTTCCTTGATTGTTGACGCACGAACTGCCACATGCCCGTCGTTGACGCTTAGCTCTGACCTCACCGCGGCAAGGAAAAGCCGCAGAGACTTTATTTCAATGTGCCGTCGCCATCAGCACCTCGTCGATGCCAATAGGAAACAAAAATCTAAAGAAAACAATGACCTGATAGAACTACTGGTCCCGCCGACTAGACCGCCCGATGGGGGAGAGGAGGTAGACCGAGGAGGAGACCATTGGTCCGAGCAGTTGTTTTCTCAACTCTATTTAATCCAGATGTATCTTAAAGAAAAAAGACTGGTACGAGTGAAACAACAGGAATTAGTTAACGCATAACAAAATTTTCTCCCAACAATGCGCCAATTTTTTTTCAACGGGGCACATCTATGATCTATCCACGGGTGCAACTAAAGAACCTAGCCAACGCCTTCCCACGGGGCCTCGCGTCCCCTTTGACGGCACACTTCTGGACGACGGCGACCTTGCACCGGACGGCAAAGCAGTCGTCCTTGAGGAAACTGGAACGCTTCAGGTCCTCCGCACTCACGAACCGCGAGTAGCCCATGGAGACGTTCTCGCGAAAGGCGGATGGACCCTCGCGTCTGCCGAGCGAGTGTGACGGCCACTTTATCAGCGTGCCACGGTGGTGCACCAGGGCGAACTCGAGCTCGGCGTGGACGATGTTCTCCTTGTCGACGGCGTCGGCAGCTTCAGCGGTGGTGTCGGTGGCCTCGGCGCCGACGAGCTTGAGGAACACCGAGACGAAGCCGGCGTTCTCCTTGACCGACCCGTTGAGGTGGCAGCAGATCTTCCAGGCGTATCCTCCCGCCTTGAACGCGCTGGACTCCAGGTAGCCGCCGTTCATGGTCTTGAGCCGCGAGTAGCCCTGGACCGTGAGCGTGTGCTCCCCGGCGCCGACCGCGATGGCGGCGACGGTGGACCCGGAGGCCTCCGCGCGTGGCAGGTCACCCGAGGGCACGTAGCAAGGCGGCATCTTACTCCAGATTGATAAAAACGCACGCGACGTATTATAGTCTAGAATCGATGCGGCGAAACTTTAGGTTTGGAAGAGACGATATATATGTGCATGAGATTGGTATAAGAGACCAAGCCCGCTTAAAGAGTTGTAATCGGGTTGAGATATACACTCCAACCGGCCGTAAAGTATTTTGTTTTGTCCGTGTATATGCCCACCATCTTTTTTTTTAACGTATATGCCCACCATCTGATAAGATCGTTTTCGTTTCGAAAAGATTTTTTTTATCGGTAAAATAGGCACCAATCAACCTGTCCAACTTTCAGCCGGTCGCATCCTGCGTGTTCGATGGGCCATCTCCCAACCATTGGATCTGACTCCCTCTTCATGCCCAACCTCCCGACCATGCATAATATCCTTCTGTCCCCCGCTAGTCATCACCGTCGGTCGTTCCAGGAAGTCTCTGCTCCATCATCGTCGTCGCTGCTGAAGCTCCGCCCCATCAAAAGTTGCAGCTTTTCCCCGATTTCAGCGAACAACTACCACCGGTCATCGCCATGAAATAGTTGTAGCAAATTTCGTCGGCGGTCATACCAAAAGCCGACGACGATTGTAACAATTCGTCGTCGCCACTGTCGCAGGCTGTAGCTTTGCCATGGAATGGCTGTAGCAAATTTCCTCGCCGGCTGTAGCAAAAACCGAAGACAGTTACAGCAAATTGTTGTCTCCGCCAAAGGTCACAACTTCGCCATGAATGGTTGTAGAAATTGCCGTCGCCAGTAGTAGGAAAGCCAACAAGGGTTGCAGCCCCCGCTTTCTCAGTAGAAAACGGCCCCGGACGTAGCGATTGGTGTCATTGTTTGCAGCTCTACAGCATGGCGGTTGCAGCATTGTCGTATCCAGTTGCAACATCCCCCGTGTAGCACATCGACGTGGAGTAGGAGAGTGTGGAAGGTCTGTTGCAAATGGTGGAAGGTGTGGAAGGCATGCAAATAGCGGAAGGTGTACGATGAAATGGCAGAAGGTTTGCCGCAAATCATGGAATGTGTGAAGGTGCATTGTGCGAATGGCGGAAGGTGTGATGTGCTGAATGGCGGCAGGTGTCTTGTCTGAAATGGGAGAGATGAATGGCAGAAGGTGTGATGCGATGGAATGGGAAAGGCGTGGCGGACGCTTGGCGTGATCAGAAATGATGGATCGCGCTCGAATGGACGACGTGCGCACGACTGGTCACCCGATTAACAATGTTTACCTTTTTTTAGACCATTTTTGTTGGAAGGAATACCTCCCAACTTTCCAATATACAAGTCATGTTATTATGTGGTTTGTTGGTCCTTACTTCATCCATGGTCAACCCCGTGTTGTTGAGGATTGTCTTTTTCTATGCATGGTTGCATGTTAAGGTGACGTAGTTGCATGTTTAGATAAATATGTTGATGAAGATCAACTACTTCGTTATATAGGATATAGGATTCGCAACTTCTCCCTTGGCCCACAACATCACCGAAAAGTGTATGAAAAATGACCACATTCTGGTGTGTGGAGTGTGGTTTGCCTAGACCAACATCTCCTTTTCTTCCTCCCGACGACATTGTCCTGCGAGATCTCACTACAACCCAACTTCAGCGGCGCTCCGAAGCGTGGTGGAGGGAATGCTTACCTCAGACACCCCATGTGCGCACAGAATGGGAGCTCCACGGTCACCGAGTATGATCAAGGTGGTTCCTAGTGAAAAGCCTGCTGCCTGGAAGAAGCTCGAGGAGGAAGGCATTATTCCCGTTCATGTATTCTATTGAGTTTTTTGTGTTTTTCATAGACAGTTTCCCACCCTTGTGTTTTAGAGATATGAGAAACACTATTCTTAGGGTTTGCCTAGGAGACGAGAAACGTCATTCTTAGAGCATCTCTAGCAGACCCCTTATAAGGGGTTTATAGTTCGCGTTTTCCCTTTTATAAAGGGCGAATTTGACTGCGGCAGAACAAAAACTGCAATTGAGACTGTAAACTTAAAAAAAAAGGTTTGGCGCGAAAGAGGAACAATAAAAAAGTAGTACATAGAAGTTCATCATGGATACATATACGATGTCACCGATTTACATGGTGTAGATTCCGCGCCACATCGGCCTAACCCTAACCTACGACCCAAAATGGGGCTCATTGGAACCCATGGGTGCGGCGGCTTGGCGGCGATCACTCTTCGTCATCAGAGGAGGTGAGGTCGATGTACATGGAGTCTTACGCCTCGGCTTCGCGGTGCCACGCCTCCATCTTCTCGTCAAACTCCCGTGAGGCCCTGCTTGTACATGATCTGTCGGCGGGGCAGCGGATTTAGGTCGCCGGCGGCAAGAAATCAGAGGTGGAAATGGGGAATCGCGACGGTTGGGCGAGGTTTCCCCCCGTATCGCGGCCGCGGACCCGAATATATACTTCCGGGGGGAGGGGAGTGGGGGGCACTGTAAACTTTTTACGGGCCGGAGCGACTATACAGGGTCTGGTCTGGCCCAAAAAAGGGCCAAACCCGTCGTACAGTCACCAGAATTATACGGGTCGGGCGCTTATAAAGGGTCTGCTAAAGATGCTCTTAGGAGCTAGCTAGGGTCAGGTGACTGAATGTATTCCCTAAAAAAGGTGACTGGATTTAAATTTTGGATAAGTCACTTTTTTTCTTCCTTTGACAACCGGCTGCGTGCTGCATGCATGAAGATACAGTCTCCCTCTGCTATGTTAGAGTTAAAACACAACTTGAAGCACTAGGCCAAGTAGGTTTAGACTTCACGGCGTACACCTGTACCCTCGTCCAGTGCATTGTCGAACATAACAACTTTGTTAGTGGGTGGTTTTTTTGGTGGGGTGGGGGGGGGGGGGGGGCGCTTGAGCTACACGTATGATCTTTAAAAACATGGTGGGAAAGTCATATTTGTAGCCTTTCAGATTCTTCTTCCATTGCAATGATGCTCTAAATGACTTGTTGGAGGGTACGATGGGGGCAGTATTGAAAGACGACAAAGGTAGATTTATTGCAGGAGGAAATGGAAAGATAGACTTCTGCGGGGATGTTCTCATGGCAGAGGCCTTAGCTCTCAAATTTGGCCTAAATTTAGCGCAAAGGGCGGGATGTAATCGTCTAATCATCAACTCTGACAATCTGGAGGTGATTGAGATCATGCAGGATGGAGGACAGTCGGCGGGAGCGGCGGCGGCAATCTTCGATGACTGCTATCACTATGCTTGTGATTTTATCATGACTAAATTCGAACATTGTAATAGAGAGGCAAATAAAATAGCACATGAACTTGCTAGATTAGCTAGGTTTTTTTCGACTTCAGATTGGTTTGAGGAGCCTATTAGTGAAATTGTAATGTTTCTCTCAAACGATGCATTGATTATTGCTAATGAATAAAATTTCGTTTTAATTTAAAAAAATACATGCACTGATGCAAGGAATGACCCTTGCATTACAATATACAGACCTCCCTATAATTGTTCTGTTGGATTCGCGGTGGCTCTATCTCCTTTTGCCGAGGATTCACTGGACCGCTTCGAGTATGGACACACTTGGCTTTGGATGTCAAGACTTTAGTGGTAGATCGAGAGTTTATTTCTCAAAAAATTCATGGTGAGCAAAATAGAGTAGCGGATTTTTTGGCAAGTTATAGCCGAACTGAGTGTACCACAATTATTTGGTTACACAAAGGGCCCTCATATATCGAGGATCTCTTGCCTCTTGAACCGTAACTCTATAATCTTACTAGAAGAACGCTCGTACGTTGCAACGGGGCCACATCAATTTTAAGAGTTCAATATTACGACATTGACGACCTTTTTTACCATCAAATCCTCACACGCATACTCTCTCCCCCCTTCCTCTTCCTCACTCTCTCCCTCTCTCCCCCTCTCTCTCTCTCTCTCTCTCTAACACACACACATAGCCTATTCTCCCCGCCAATAAGACTTACTCAATTGGCAATAATGTGTGGACTTGTGGTGAGCCTGACTGAACTAATGGATAGTGTGATATATTCCACAATCATTTAACAATGAAATTTCACAAATGGGAAGATTATGTAACACCTCAAGTCGTTAGCTACAGTGACCTCCCCCTAATGATGCCATGTCATCAGGCTTGCTAAGCCAAACTGCTACTTGATAAAAATCAAAGCCCAATACAAATTTAAAATAAAGTCAAATAAATTATTTCGTCAAACAGTAAAACTAAAATGTTCACCATATTCTATAAATTCCACTGATCTTTGACATGTTGAGCCCAACATGATTTGACCCAAAAACTAAATCTTGTCAAATTAATAAGAGATCCAACAGTAGTTAAAATAACCAATTAAATATAAACCTAATTTTATGTATTTCCTTTTGGCCCCAAACTTTTTGTGCCACCTAAAAATATTGTGCTCGAATTATGTGCATAGTTTCACAATTAAGAAACTCCATTTAGTTGATATAAGAATAAATAGAAAACGGTGTTAAAAAGGAGAAATGGATTAGAATACATTAAAAACCAAAAGGACGATGAAAAAGGGAATTTCCCCTACCCCGCGCCTTGCCACTAAACCGGCCCAGTGGTCCAATCCCCGCACAGTCGTCTTCTCCTGTTCCCCGAGCCCGTCGCTATAGAGACGGGCTCCCGCCCGACCACCTCGCCGGCATCGAAGGGGAATGGATAAGGGTGACGCCCTGCCTCCCCTGCCCCCATGGCCTCACTCCTCCTCGACGCCCCCTCCCAGATCCACTTCTCTCCTCGCTCGCTCGATCCCGGTGATCTGGACGAAGTCAGATGCCACGGCCACCATGAGCGACCCCGTCCACACGGCCACTGCCCTCCCTGCTAGCTAGGAGCTTGTCGAGGAGCTCCGAATGCCTCTGCTACTTCGTCTGCGCCAACGAGATCAAGTGCAGCACCCCCAGATTGACGTCGTTGTCGTCTTCCTCAACCTTCGGCCACCGCGACATTGCCGTTCGATCCGCGCCGCCCCGAGCTCCCCTGTCTTTCCCTAGGGTGCCATTGACACCGCCGTGATCTCCTCTTGCCTTTCCCCAGTTTCCCCTCTCGTTTGCTCTCGTTAGGTATTTTGCCGTGGCCGAGAACCGCCGTCCGCCATGGCCATTGCAGGGGGGAGGCACTGAGCTCCTCGGATTGACCCCGTGGCACATGCCCGCTCCTATGCGCGCCCATGCCCGAGCCTCTTCTTTCACGCCCGCGGGGCCACTCCCTCTCTGGCTCTCCATGCCCACGCACGTGCCACACCGCGTCCATTGCGCCCGTCGTTGCCATCACGCTCGCCACAGCCACCGCACCACTGTGCCCTGCGCGACGCACACCCTGACCGCGCGTCACACTCTCGCTGGCTGCGCTCGCCCCGTCTGCTGCCGCCTATCCCTTCGCTCGCCCCGCTGTCGCGCCCCTGCCTCGCGCCGCCTCCTGTCGCGGCCATCTTCTGCCGGCCGCCCCCTCAGCCACGCCGCCCGCATCTCTGCCCTCCACCGTCGGCCACTCGCCTCGCCTGCTGTGTGCTTCTTCCTGCTGCTATGCGCTGCTCTACCACTGGTATGCTGTTGCGCCATGCCCTCGACACTGTCGTGGACAAACGTGGCGGAGGGATTGTCAATGGAGTACGAGGAGGAGGTGGCGGAGAAGGTGTGGAGAGGCAAGAGGTCTAGGGTGGCGTCAGCTAGCTGTGGTGGAGGTGATTATGCGAGAAGGAGCCGGAGCGGAAGGAGAGGTCACAATTAGAAAGAATCGCAAAAAATTCATAACCCGGAGATCTCATTCCAAAAAATGCTAATATCGATGGAGGGGTGATTTCCTTCAATAGGCGGAAAACATAGGAAATATTGGATGTTATCAAGGAAAGGTAAAAATTTAGAAAAGTTAGGATTTTGAACTAATTTCTATGCAAATGGGGTTTTATTGTTTGGTAACATGATATCAGTACCTGCCCGTTTGTGACGTGTCTGATTAGGAAAGTTTTCAAATGTTAAAAAACTATTTATTGGGAGGAAAGTTTGTGACGTGTCTGTTATTTGTTTCCTAAAACAAATTTCACTAATGAGAGAAATCGATTGACTTAGATAAGTTAGGAAAGTTAGATTCAAATTTATTATTTGTTTCTTAAAAATTTGTTATTTGTTTCCTAAGACAAATTGAACCAATAAAAGGAATCGATTGATATGAATAATTTAAGGAAGTTAGATCCGTGATTTGTTATACGTTAGGAAAGTCCTGGTTGTAATAAAGAGTGGAGAGAAAAAAAACCGATGGACCAGGATGGAGGGGGTGGTGGGAGGAGAGATGAAAAAAACCAGCGAAAATAAATCGTGGAGACTATTCACCAACTGCTTCATTAGGAGTAAAAAGATAATCTTGGAGTAAAATTCCTGCAAAAAAAAAGAGAGGTTACGATGCATGATTGGGCCAGATCTCTTTAGCCCACTTATTAGTTGCACGAGCCCAAGTAACAGCAATGGGTAGGTATGTCGCAGCGGCTTTCGTCCTCTTCCGCCTCCCCTGTCTTCCCGACCTCCAGATCGCAGACCGGCCACCGGAGTAACCGAGTGAGCTCACCTCCGCGGCTGCCCTTCCCGCGGTCGGCGAGCTCCATCCTCTCTTGCCCCACCGTCGAGTTCGAAAACTCCGTTCCGTTCTTTGGCGCGGCAAGCCGGAGAACGGAGAGGAGAGCGGCCGGCGGGCACCGGAGACCGAGGCGGATCTAGCATACGGCGTCGCTCCGGTGACACCCGCAGAAACCAAGCGGAAGGGTGAGGAGGCAACTCACTCGCACTCGGGTAAGTGCAGTGCCTGTACTACACACACTGAAGTCTGAATTACTGTGAGAATCTGAATTATCTGACCCTTGAACTCCAAGACTAAATAGATAGTGCAAAACAGAAGAGTGCCAATGCACGGCAATGTACTGCACCTAAGGTACAAACATAAGAAATGCTTCGGCAGTTCAATTTAAGCTGCCAAAACATCTTACATTTACAAACAGATGTAGTACATCCTGGATAAATATTACTTTTTTCCAAATGATGGCCAAACCATTTTTCAGTTCTCAGAACATAAGGTACAGTGTGAGGAAATACGTCTCTGAAATACATAACGTAATCACGGTGAGACTCACACTATGCACGGGAGACGCACAGAGCGTCAAATTATTCATAGTACGAACATAAGAACGGCAACACACGAAACACTGCCACTTTGGAAAATAAATACTGATGGGGAATCACAACGTAACCATCTTGTGGCAAAAGGGAGGCAACGGAGGATGTTCCGCTCTTGACATGAATCATATAGATACAGGCTCTTCCTGTGCCCCCTGATCCTTGTCCCTGTTAAGGTTCAGGATGCCAGCATGAGAAAGCATAGCCCAGATGTGGATGAGGAACTCCCCGCCATTCTCAGGAGTATTTAGGAATGGAGGGAGTACATGGCAATGCATGCTGGATAAGTATTGCTTTTCCAAATGATGGCCGAACCATTTTTCCAGTACTCAGAACAAAAGGTACAATGCGGGAAAATACATCTTTGAAATACATATTGCAAACACGGGAGACGCACATAGCATCCATTATTCATAGTACAAACATAAGAAAGGCCAACACACAAACACTGCCGTTTTGGAAAATAAATACTGATGGGAAATCACAAAGTAACCTACTAGCGCCAAAAGGTAGGCGGCGCAAGCTGTTCCGCTGTCGACTTGAATCATACAGCCTCTGTTTGTACCCCCTGATCCTTGTAGCTGCTAGCATGAGAGTCCCTGTTAAGGTTCAGGATGCCAACATGAAAAAGCAGAGCCCAGATATGGGTGAGGAACTCCCCACCATTCTCAAGATGCAGCATGTGTTGCTTGGCGGTGGAGTGCGAGGGTGCGATATAGAGGATTGTCTCGGCCCAGAAATCCCCCATCACCTTCCAGCGCTCAAGCACATCCGGCATGATCTCGAGCTGCTTACCGAGCTTCACGCCTTTCTTGAAGACCGTTGCAGGGTCATCTCCCTCTTCTGTCCCATCTAAATTCTTCATTTTATCGTAAATCTCAGAATCTTTATAGGATCCAAAAAGCTGTTTAAGTTCTTTCGCCACCTTCACTGTCAACTCTCTTATATCCACCTCATGGTACGGAAGGAGTTCTGGGACAGACCCAATCAAGTATGCACAGTATTTAGACAAATAAACTGCAACACCACGGTCATTATCTCGAGTAACCCCATTTGTCTGATCATCAGAAATATCACAATATTCAGTTGCGATATGCCAAATGAGCATGACTTCCAGCTGAGAGTGATCCTTGAATGTCCAGCGACACACCTCAAACATATGGTTCTTCCTTAGTGATGTTTGTCCATTGGTTAGCTTGCCCTCAGTTAATATGAGCGACCTAGCAATAGCTCCCTTCACTGCATCAGAAACCTTTACTGCCTCTTTTGTCTTGATAATAATTGAGCGCTGATTAATCTTATTTCTAAATGCCCCAGAAATAATAACCCTTCTAAGGAAACCAATAACTCTTCCCATAAATGCATTGGCTGCCTTGCATTTTTTCTTGACATACCTGCAGCCTAGTGATACCTGAACCCAATCTGAAGCCAGATAAAATGCCGCTTGAGCAAGTTCTGTTGGAGTTGTGTCGAATATTGTGTACAAGGTAGGTTACAGTTGGACTTGTAGTTGTATTGTGTTTAGATAGGATATGAAGGCGTGTCCAAGTAGGACACTTGTATCCTAGGCCTCTCTTATATAGCGGGGGTAGACACACGATGTAACCTATGCCAACATAATAGCACCGGAACGCAGGGGAAGCCGGCGGCATGTGCCGGTGTCCAGGGCGACCGGGTGCGGTATTGTAGCGGTGTCACGGGGAGGAGCGCCCGTAATCAGGCCCCGGGGATGTAGCCATATCGGTGAACCTCGTTAACAAATCTCGGTGTCGTGCCTCGTGTGATTGCTTGGTCCTCGGATGATCGACAATGGCCTCGGATTTATTCTAACAAGTGGTATCAGAGCCCAGGTGCCCGGAATGAATCTCGGTAGACTCACGGGTGGTCGGTCATGGTTGGTGGGCTGGAAACGCTGGTGTTAGCGGGCCCATGGATGACCGATGTGTGAGGGGGAGATTGTTGGGTTTAGTCCCACATCGGTTGTGGGGGGAGACATAACACGATTTATAAGGGCGGGGGTGTCCCCTCCTAACAGGCTAGTCTTTTGGGGGGAGAGGGCCCAAGGCCTGTCATAAGTCGGTGTTGCTCTCCGGTTGGGCCTGGTTGACGCATGTGGGTCGGAAACGCTGGTGTAGCGGACCCGGGATTGCGTAACAATTGGTATCAGAGATTGGAGGCCATGGTTCGATTTGAGGCCATGGTTGTTGATCTAGAGATTGGAGCGGAATTCGTCGAATTGGTTTGGTCGAACCTGCGACCGGAAAAGATCGATGGACGGCAGGAGTTCTGTTAAGAAGCAATCGGAAAGCAGCGGTGCGTGCATGCGGCGACAAGCGCGTAGGCAAACATCTCGTCGAGAAGCTGGCGGTAGATGATGCGTGTTAGCGTGCTGCAGATCGATCTAAAGCGGCGGCGGCATGTTCCGCAGGACTTGGCGAGATCGAATTGGTTGGCGCGTGGTACACGCGGACGTCAACGACAGATCAGTCGTGCAGCGGCAGGAATCCCGCGGCAGCGTGTGCCATCGGCAAGGTTGCCAAGAGAACCCAGGCAGGGCTGGCTCGTGCAGGCGCGCTAAGGCCCAGGAGGGGCCTACAGGTGTGTGGTTCAGGCGGCCCAAGTTGGCGGCAGGTGCAGCTACGCAGGCTGCAAGGTGAGCAACAGATGAGGCCATGGCACGGGCGGCTGGGCCGAAGCCTGGTGAGGCCAACATGCGTGGCATGCTGTGCATGGAAGCATGGACGAGTGCGTGCACAAAGCTGCAGAGCTGCAAAAGCAAGGACAAGAGATTTGTTGTGGAAAAAAAAGAATAATCTGCCCATGGTATTGGAGTGGCATGGACATCAATGGGACAAAGGAAAATAGCGTTGGGACTAGTGGAGGCACGCTCATGGTGCAACCATGGGAGCTACCATGGAAGCAATTTTTTTTCTTTTTTGAGCCATTGCTAATTGCACGCAGGTTGTACCAGTTGGCAGGTTGACGACGTGCGTATTAGGCTCGGAAGTGTCTGGAACGCGTCGTGGCAGAATCATGCATACACATGGCGTCTAAGCATGCATAGTGCAAGCAGTGATGGTGCAAGGTGGAGCATGGTTACAGTCGAGGGAAGTTCGGCTGGGTCGGACTGGAGAGTCTGACGGATCGACGCAAGTCGGTTGGTACAGAAGACGGTGGTGGGATCGGCGACGACGACGTAGGAGCGTGATGCTGATGGTGACCGACTTCTGGGGCGTGGAAACACGTGGCACAGGCCCCGAGGGCTTGTGTGGCTTCGACAAGACTATGGCGCGGGGTTGATTCAAGATGGTGCACATGTGAGCTTGAAGTCGACGGGGCGCATGGGTGGACTGATCATCTACCATGGAGTCATGTTGAAGGTGGAGCTGGATTGAGGGGCTACGGTGTAAGGATCCAGAGAATCGAAGCCTATTCAGCGAAAGGGAAAAGCGAGTGACATGCAGTTCGGACTGGAGCCCAGTGGTCTGATGGAAGCGTGAAAATCGTCATCGGTCGGTGATGATCGATGGTACTCTGCAGTGGGGGTTGAGTGGTGTGGTTTCACGACCCTTGAGACTCGACCGGGACAGCGGAGGCTCGGCGCGGTAATAGCGGCGAGGCGTGCGGTAGCACGGGACATGGAGACGGGCCAGGGCTCTGGTGGTCATACATGTGGTGAGACAACTGCGAATTTGACTCGGGGTGACTACAAGCAATGGTGAAATTCTTTCAAGTTTCAGACAGGCGGTCAAGAAAGGAGCGGTGATGTTGAGTTCAGGTAACTCTTATGTGTGACATCCAATATGTGAGTTGTTCACTTTCACGCAGGTCAGTGATCAGTGTGTGATGGCGTTGGACTGATACTCTGGAAGTTGGGAGCGCAAACTAGAGTAATGTGAAACTTAATTTCGCTTGAGTGTTGACTGTGGTCAAGAAAAGAAGGGATTACAAGTTGCAGGTGGAGTCATATGGAGTCTTGGAGTAGCAGCGGTGCTCATGGGATAAGCTCAAGTCCAATGTACATGGAAGTTTGACGCATTGACAAATTCAAGATGGTGGAGAATATTCGCCAAGGTGGAGTTTGTTGGAGTTGTGTCGAATATTGTGTACAAGGTAGGTTACAGTTGGACTTGTAGTTGTATTGTGTTTAGATAGGATATGAAGGCGTGTCCAAGTAGGACACTTGTATCCTAGGCCTCTCTTATATAGCGGGGGTAGACACACGATGTAACCTATGCCAACATAATAGCACCGGAACGCAGGGGAAGCCGGCGGCATGTGCCGGTGTCCAGGGCGACCGGGTGCGGTATTGTAGCGGTGTCACGGGGAGGAGCGCCCGTAGTCAGGCCCCGGGGATGTAGCCATATCGGTGAACCTCGTTAACAAATCTCGGTGTCGTGCCTCGTGTGATTGCTTGGTCCTCGGATGATCGACAATGGCCTCGGATTTATTCTAACAAGTTCCACCACGAGGACTGTACCGAGAACTAGTATAGTAATGATGAAATCAGTGTCTGTACTGTGTACTTCTATGATTGGGCTTAGTGGCTTAAGAATGAATGACTTTCTGAAGGCAAACACTCCAACCATTAAAATGAGAATTATCTTGAGTAAAACCATACATGGAATGATTGGTAGGAATGATTCCATTGATAGTAAGGCAAATTGATACTTTGTGAAGAAGAAATCATAGCAAAAACCCAACTCCACCTCGATGATTCTGAATGCTCTTTTGAAATCCCCTTCAGATTTGTCCTCAGGTAAACCCCCTTCAGATGGTAATAATAGTTTGAAGACAAAATCGTGGGATTTAAGAAGGCTGGCTTCAGGACAGACTTGCCCGAAGTAGCGTCGTTTCAAGAGCTGCAAACACAAGGCATAGGACAGACAGAAGTCTTTCAATGCTTTGCCATCAGCTGAGTTGCCACAGCAAACCCATATCTGGTCAATGGTAATGGATCGATCCTGCAGCTTCGACGCCGAATGGATGAAGATAAACATGGGTGGATTCAAGACGACGTAATTGTAGTCCTTCATGCTCTCAGGGTCAGAGTCACACGGATGATCATTTGCACCTTCCTCCATCCTCTCTGCAACTAGTGTGCGACAATAATGATTGCAGTATCTCACTGTTGACCACCCGGATTCGAAACATGCTGTCAGTAATACGACTGCAGTAAGATACTGGATAGACATGGAACAATAAATGCCCCACCACTTGAAGCCTGGTTTTACCGTTGGGGTTATTAGCATAGCCATCGAAAATCCATAGAAGAAATATTTGCAGATCTCTACAACAGCCTGCATGTACTTTTTGTAAAAGTTGCCATAGAAATCATATTGCTCGACTCCCGTTGTGCCCGCTGAAGCCATGATGAGAACAATAGCCCAGACGGGATACAAGGAATTCTTGATTGGGAAGGACTGCATCATACTCAAGGTGAAGAGGACGAGAGGGAACACAAGTGTTCTACACATGCTCAGGCCACCTTTGACGAAGGAATGATGCCACCGCCGCTTGCAGGAGCCCAAGATGAGCTGGAGAAGCAGCAGCGCAGCGGCCAGTACCACCAGAACTTCAACCTGGACGATCGTCTTCCTTGGGTTGTTCAACCAAGGAGACAAAGCCTCCATTGCCCTCGTCATGTTTACAGGTCCGTCTTGGTTGGATCCCGACTCCATGGAGGGAGATGAATTGGGAGGTGTGTGTGTAGTTTGCTCTTGTGGAGCTGGGTGTTTGTCTTGGAGGTCAACGAGGCTGGTTTGCACATGAGGTTAATACGATGCTGGCTTCGTCCAACTAGTAGTACTCCTTTTGAAGCGGTGATCCAACATAAATAATGGGACTTGGGACGGGGAGTCCATGTCTCTCTTTTGTTAACATACATCTTTTGGACAGTACTCACCGGCTCCCACTAACTTTTGGCTCTCTGTCCATCATGATGTGGCTTAACGACTCTTTAGGGAACCAGAGAGAGACACTATATTAAATGATTATAACACTTGTAAGCATCGATATAGATCTAGCCAATGGAATAAGGGTTCTTACGTATTTGAAGTTAAAAACTGTTTGCTTATGCCCACACTTGTTCGTGTTACAGTTTAATTTTGACATGCTTCCTCAGGTCGGAAATACAAGTCCATCTATAGTTATCCTAAGTCAAACTTTTTTACCTTGAACTGCTGAAACATTTCAGCTGATGACTACCTTGAACATGAAGGGGTTCGCAATAGGGGCAAATAGCTCCCATGCGACGTCGTTGGTGTGAATTGTCTCTCATGCGACGTAGTTGGCTGTAATAGCTCTCATGCGACGTCTCCGAACGCATAAATAACTCAAGCAAGACAACCCATTTCCGCTGCTAGTTGGCTGTTAGTTAGGCTGAGGTTTGGTTAGGACACTGGGGGTTATGTGCTCTGATTGGTAGGGTCCACCTAGGGCCACGTAGAAGAGTCAACCGTCCACGACTCGACCGGTGACTGTGTAACCGTGCTCGACTCGCCCGTGCTGGACTGGGCGAGCGGCGCCGCCGTAAGCTTCTTCTCCGGCAGCGGTTTCTTCTCCGCGGTGGTGGAGCGCACGGCAGCGGCAGAGCTATTGCGACGTGAGCCCGAAAACCTAGTCCCACTCCCCAGCCCGAATTTTGGGGGATCTGTGGCCTCATGCTGCCCCTCTGTTTCTTGGCGATTTAGAATCGGGCTCTATTGGATCCGGGGGCTGTTTCTTCTCCTCGGCCCGGTGGTGGAGCGCCTTTCTCTGCAGCGGCTATTGCGAGTGAGTATTTTCCAAACACTACTCCCATTCCACTGAATTTTGGATAAATCTGGGGCATCATGCTACCACTGTTTCTTGGCGTTTTAGAATCTCGATTGGATAGGAGATGGAGCGAGGGCTGGATGAGATGGAGCGAGGAGACAGTGCTTCAAATCGGTAATGCCACCCTCTTTTCTTGGCTATTTAGAATCGGACTCGATTTGGTAGTGACTGTCGCTGCCTGCCATTGACAAAACAGGGGAGGTTCAGGTTCTGCCACCACATTCGCAATTATAGTGGAATTTTTTTCCTGTAAAGCCAAGCTCAGTGATGGCAGTGTCCAAGACATTGATAGAGATACCACCGTGAGGTTGGATGTCGAATTTGCAGATGTTGATCCCCAGGAATTGGAGAGCATGAAGGAGAAGGCCGTGGGCAAATTGGTGGAGAGAATTGGGGAGAGTATTGTTTGGGGTCCAGAACAAGAGGTATCTCTGCAACGTTTCGATAACTATAATGGTGAATATGTGAGAATTGAAGATGGAGAATCCATGGTTGCTGAAATTGATCCGCAAGAAGGGTGGGCAAGCAAACAAGTAACATTTTATGCAGAGCTAATTGATCTGCAAACTCATTCCAGAGTTGGTTATGTGCCTTCAAAGATGGTTGCACAGGTGTAAGATGATGAATGGGTTTCACAAAAGAAGATGTTGGCATTGTTGACTGAGCCGACTGTAGTAGCTGAAGATACAGGGATTGATGCAGATGGAGAGAAGGGAACCCATGGTGCTAGGAAGATTGTTGTTGACTGGAATGTAGTAGAGTTGAATGAAAAAATAGATTTGGTCATTACACCAATATCTGACATTGATATGGCCGAAATGTTTGGCATTCAAGTTGATGACAAAGATAAGGAGAAGGATGACACTTTCTTTGCCTGCTGATGGTAACACAGGCGCTAGAAATGCAAATGAGGATGAAGAACAGCTGATGAGAGAGGCTGCAGATGATGTGGATGATGCAGATGATAATGAGTTGGTTTGTTTGTATGACAAAGAGAACCCAGTTATTGAGGTGGGAAAGTTGTGGCCAAGCATGAAGGAGTTTAGGATGTCTTTCAGGACCTATGCAGTGAAAAAAGAGTTTGATGCCAAGACTATGTGGACTGATCGAAAGAAATTTTATGCTCGGTGCAAAGGTTATGATGGTGGTGGCAATCCTTGCAAATGGTACTTGTCTGCCAGACTACAACCTGATGGAAGTACAGTAAGGGTAAATCAAATACCACACCAGCATACATGTATGACCACTTCACAGAGAGTTTCAAAGATGACATCACAGCTTTGGGTTACAGAGAAGATTACTCCTATTTTAGCCAAGACTCCAAACACTACTGCAAAGAGGCTTAAAGTTGACTTGGAGAAGCCGTACCCCATCCAGCTGCAATATACCACAGTGTGGAAAGCAAAACAAAGGGTCATGAAATCATTGTATGGTGACTGGGCAAATACATTTAGGATGTTGTATAGTTTTAAAGACGAGGTGGAGAAGAGGTCACCTGGGAGTGTGGTGGAGATAGATACAGAGGTAACAGAGGATGGCAAGGTTTTATTCAGCAAGTTTTTTATGTGTTTGAAGCCTTGCATAGATGGATTCAAAGCAGGTTGTCGTCCATATTTGAGCATAGACTCATCTTTTTTGACTGGAAAGTGGAATGGTCAGTTGGCTGCATGCAATGCTCTAGATGGACACAACTGGATGTTCCCAATTGCAATAGGAATGTTTCAATCAGAGACAGAGGCATCATGGATATGGTTCATGATGCAACTGAAAAGATGCATAGGGCCAGTTTCTCCTTTGGCCATCCACACAGATGCATGTAAAGGGTTGGAAAATGCAGTAAAAAATGTTTTCCCCCATGCTGAGCAGAGGGAGTGCTTTGGACATATGTGGATGAATCTGATACAAAAATTCAGAGGAGATGAATTTGGGCGCATGTGGCCAACAGCAAGATCCTACACCAGACAGACACATTCCTATCACCTTGGTAAGATATTGGCATCATGTAGTGATAATGAATTTGCTTCATGGTTGAACACCCACCATTCTCTGTTGTGGTATAGATCAGGTTTTAATACTGCCATAAAATGTGATCATATCAATAACAACTTGGCAGAAAGTTTTAACAACAAAGTGAAGGATTTGAAAGACTTGTCTGTGCATGACATGGTGGACCAAATAAGGATCATGATCATGCGTTTGTGGGAGTTGAGAGGAAAATTGCTAATATTTTGGAAGGGGACAAGCTTCCAGCAGTGGTACAACAGGTGGTCAACAGGAGTAGAAATCTTTCACATCTATCTGTTAAGAAATCTTCCTTGTGGGGTGCTGAAGTTAGAGATACAAAGAGTGGCAAGAGGCATGTGGTAAATACTGAGTTGCATGAGTGCACTTGCCAAGAGTGGCAACACACTGGAAAACCATGTGAGCATTCCATACTTTTTTTGGCATCTAAACCCAGGTTAAATATGCACCCATATTTGCATGAGTATTATTCAGTACAAAAATTCAAAGCTGCATATGCAAGTCCAATTCCTGCACTGACTGACCAATCTCAGTGGCCTGAGGTGGAAATAGAATTTACCTTGTGTCCCCCTATCACTAGAAGAAAGGCTGGGAGGCCAAAACATAGCAGATTCAAAGCTTGGTTTGAGAAAGGTGGTTGTAGTAAGAAGGGGGAAAAGGAAAAGGAAAAGAATGATAGGCCCAAAAGGGCTCAAAAAGGTAACAAAAAATAGGTGCAAGTTGTGTGAGGTACTTGGGCACAGAATTGGTTCATCCAAATGCATCTACACTCCTCAGAGGCCAAAGTATGTTTATGTTACTATTTTTGCAAGTTTTTGGTTTTGCTACTTGTTCTAGTATCTAACCAAGTCAAATGCTTTATATATTTTCTAGGAGGAAGCGTGCAGAAAAAGCCCCACCTCTTGTTGTTGAACAATGCTGGCCAGTGAAAAAAGCAAGACTCAATGGCTTTAGAAGGAAGAGCACTAAGCAGATAATGTTTGGTGACAAAGATATGGAGCAAACTGAAACTGTTACTGCTGAACATGAGCTAAGTGTTTCTGTTTTGGACGATGTGATGCATACTGAATCTGTTTTGCAGGCGCCAGGGCAATCTGAAACTGTTGCAGATGAAGCAACTGTTGTGCTGCCATGCGAATCTGCTTTGACAGCTGTGTTGCCATGTTTGGAGGTTGTGCTACCAAGTGTTGAGTTGCAAACTGAAGTAGTTGAACAATGTGTGCCATCTACTCAATCTGCAAAAGTGCAAACTGAAGAAGTGGGACATGGTCAGGTGCAAAAGTTGAGGGGGACTAGTGGAGTTGGCAAGAAAACCAAGGGGCCAAAAAGCAAGAGCATCAGCATCAACAAACTATGCGCCGTGGAACCAAACGGTGGAAAAAAGGAGAAGAAATCGAGTGGTAGAAAGAAGCAAAAGAAATAGAGTCGAAATCATTCAAATTTGATGTGAAAACTTAAGTTTGTTGTCATTTGATGTGAAAACTTATGTTCTTTCATGTGAAAACTTATGTGCTATGATGTTGATTTGACTTGAAATAAAATTCAAATTTGAACCGAGATTCAAATTTGAACCTATCTCCAATATATTTGGGGCTCATTTGTTTGTTCTGTGACGTTGCATTGTTTTATGTACTACTATGCACTTTAGTTCATAAATCCAACCCTTTTTGTGAAGTCCAACTCATAGTCACTGAAAATGTTGTTCAAACAGGCTCCAAAGTAAGGGAAAAGGGCCCCATTTCTAAGCAAGTTTTTTTCGACCTTCTCAAAATCACCCAAAAAGATTTTCTTAGCTTATATTATACCTATATAGGATCAATACGAAGTCTCACCTTTTTTTGAATAAGTATTCATATTATTTAATTTATTTTTGAAAAAACATACTTTAATACAAAGTCAGCAATAAAACAAGTTTAAAAATTTAAAAATGAAAAAATAACTTCAGATCCTCCTTAGTCACTCCAAAATGAAGCTAAGGTGAGGTTTTTGATTTTTTTTGCATTTTCAAAACCTCAAACCCTCTTCTCACTCCTTTGAACTCTATGCAACCTCAGTCGAGATTATCCAATTTGTGAAGGTTTTTTCATGCAAAGATTATTAGATCAAGTTTATCATTTTATATCGTAACTATGTAACATAAAAAGACTATATGCGCAGGTTTTTCATTTTTTAGATTTTTTTTAATTAGTTATACACATTTGAATGTTCGGTCAAATCTTTCAAAACCCCATTGACTGCCTCCAAAACCCATGTAACCCTAGCGCCAAATGTCCATCGTCGATCTAACCCTAACGCCAAACTGCGGCCGTCGGATAGGCCTTCTAGAAGGATTCCGTGGGGGCGATCCGTGGGAGCCCTGATTCTCCAATATGATTGGCCACCATTTTTTCTCTCTAACGAACAGATAACATTGAGCGGGGGAGCATCTCAGTGACCGTTGGGCCGAGCGGATTGGGCCCGACAGAGCCTGGCGTGCGTGCGCACGGCCGTCGAGAGGGGGGGATGGGCTGCATGCGAGAGGGTCAATGACATGTGGGCCATCCCTGTCCCATGCATGCCATGCAACGTCGCAGCCTAGCTATTCTGTGCTCGTGAACGCTGTGACACAGCCTAGTCATTTGCATGCGGGCTTGCATGCACGCATCGACGCAGTAAAGCACGGCAAGGGCGCAGCGTATAGGTACGTCGCATCCAAGCTATTTTAACAAATGCATGTTTGAACCTGAGACACGGGACGGACGCGTCGGTGGTGCAGCTCCTTTTTCAGTGTCACGCGTGGATGAACGGGCCTGTTTCCCACGCGGTGTCACCGCCGATGCAAGTGCACGAAACGATGCATCTCGCCTGTGCCGCCGGTGCCTCTTTGGATGCTCTGCCCGCCGTTTTTGAATTAATGCCCGCAATTACTTATGCCAGTATGAACGGAGAAGAGAAAACGATCGAGAAGGCACCGTGTACACATTGACCACGGCTGCAACGCGGCTATAAAAGGGCACCATTTCCTCATCCCTCTCACACTCATATCTCAAGCCTCCTCCGCTTCTTCTTTTCGAGCCAAATCCACCACTCGAGCCACCATGCAGTTCAACGGCCCTACCTATCGTCGCCCTCCCACTGTGCCGGAGAGGGAGTACCCGGCCGGAGTCATCGTCGAGAATAGCCTGAGGGTGTGGGCCATCTCAAGGTGGAGGGGCCTAGAGAGTTGGCTCGCTTCTTCCTCCAAGCCGGCTACCGCCACCTCCCTCCGGGCACTCCGCCCATGTTCCACCTCCACGAGCAGTACGATGGCAACGCCAACGGCCTCGTCATCGGCCTCTACGTCACCTTCACCAACCCCTACGACGCTCACCACCTCCTCGGCGAGGTGATCTGGTGTGGATGCGAGTTTATCGCGTTCACGACCTACAACATCTTCACCAACTTCCACCACATCTTCCCTCACCCCAATGGCATGCACACCCTCCCATACCAGATGCCGGAGAACGACGAGTGAGGGGCGCCGGCTAAGGAGGAGGGGCCAAGGAGTTGTTCGAGTGCGAGTCTTTCTATCTATCTAGCTTGTGTTTGTGTTGGTTCGGGCGTGTTTGCCCGTGTCTTCTATCTATCTAGTTTTATGTTTTATGAACTATATGTTGTAAGGGGATGCCCCTCTATCGTGCTATCTATTAATGTTTTTTCGGGCTAGTGCTATCTATTAATTTTTTTTTGATTTGTGCTATGGTGTTTTCAAAGTTTCTCCATTGCATTTTATTTATGTGGCCATGTGAACTAAAAAATGCACTAAAACATGATCCAATCATATAAGTTGTTGTTAGCACGTGTCTAGTTAATTATCTTCCTTTTATGTTTTATACACTATACGTTGTAAGGGGATGCCCCTCTATGTTGTAAGGAGATGCTACTAGGGGCACACTAGATGTCTTCTTTTTTTGAGAGGGGCACAACCTTTTTCGGTTGAAACACATGAGTAAAAACTTTGAAAACACCATAGCACAAATCAAAATAAAAAAAATGGTGCTTCGTTGAAATAAACTAGAACCAAACAATTGCAACTTTTTTGGTTTACAAAGACTGCAAGTTAGACTGCTAACTAGAACCAACCTTTTGTTTTAGCCGAAACAACACGGGACCCTACAATTGGACACGATAGCTTATGCATAAAAATAGCTCAAATAATTATCAGATGAGTTATCTAAAAAAAGGTGAAGGCAGGAAACTTAAAATTTGTGAAATAACCTAAAGCCGAAAAGATATATCGATGTCAATGACCGTGTGCACTTTTTTTTGCACTATCTACACTTCTTTTATCAACGGGCCTGGATATGTTCTATTCGGCCCAGCCTAACTTCTATATGGGCCTGGCCTTTTCGGGCAACTGTGGACGAATCTTTTTTTTTCTTTTTCTCCCTCTACCACTGAAACTGAAACTGATGACGAACTGAAGAACTGAAAAAACGAAATAGAATGGAGAAGACATGCTGAATTCGTACAACGCAACACTTTTATTCAAATGTACATATCATTACGATTAAAATGATGCCCAATCTATTCACTTACGACTAATTATCATCACATAAACAAATGCGAGAGCAATTACACAAATATAAAAAAGTCCGGCCATCAGCCCCATCAAATTGCCTGCTTCCGCAATTCGATGAGTTTCTTCATCTGCTTGTTCAGCTTCTTCAGCTCTGCCGTCACTCCTGCATCCCCCACAGTAGCACCAATGGAAGGGCGGGCGCCCCCAATGGAATTGCCAGATCCAGGGGCCCAGATCCAGATGCGCCCGATCCAAACTTGCCCAACTTCTCCGCCTCCAACGGTAAATCGAGCTCCCCTGATGCACCCTCCAGTTGAATCCGCTCTATGTACTCATCTAGCCACTCAAAATGGGTGCATTGCTTCAATTTCTGAAATCGGAAAGATGAACCCTAAATCCCAAATCCAATGGGGAAAAATGGGCAAATATGAAATTGGGAGACAAAAACCAAAATTGGCATATTGAGAAGTAAAATCTCACCTTTCCCTGCTCTGGTTTGCTCTCGCATTTCACGAATTCCCGCCCAAGGTTGCCATTCTTGTCGGTCGTTGTGACTAGCCGCTTCAGGGGTGCGATACGTGGGCATGCAGGGCACCTTGTCATGGGCACTGCGCCATAGCGCGGCCATGAGCAGCGGGAGGCTGAAGCGGAGCTCGACATTGCTAGGTCGCGGCCCGGAACGGCGTTGCTGCGCGTCGTCGCCGGAGAAGAAGAACAACAACGGTCGGGGAGGAGGGGGGAGGATGGGCTCGGCTGCTGCACGGCTCGGGGCACGGCTCGGTGTCCTCTTATACCAATGCTGACCTGGATAAGTTAGTGGGTCCCATGCTGTGGGTCCCGCTCACCTGACCAATGCTGAGTTGGATAAGTTAGTGGGTCCCGCTCACCTGATTCGAGTTTTAAACATGTGTCTTTGGATTAGGCAGCAGTGTCGCATGGGAGCTATTTTTTCCAACGCAGATGTCGCATGAGAGCTATTACAACCAATTACGTCGCATGAGAGACAATTCACACCAACGACGTCGCATGGGAGCGCTATTTGCCCTCGCAATAGATAGGTAATAGGACCGCTGGCGCGGCAACACTGTATGGGAGCAGTATAGTCTAAAGAAGCCCTTTTAGAGGTCGGTCTATGGCATGGTTATGCGAAAATAATAGCTCTAATGGGATAACATAATGTCGGTGAGACATAAATGAAAGGCGGCTGTTAACATCCCATGCAAATGCCATCCATCTCTCCTACATATAACAGTTCGTTCTTCGTGTGTTTTTACAATTCTGCTCGGTTGGATAAGTGATTTCAGACAGATGAAGGCAACAAAGGCATCTGATCGATGATACCAGTGTTTCGCCAATTCTGCAAGTAAAAGTAACATCAATACTACTGTCAAACCAGAAAAACTGAAGAAACCCGATACAAAACAGTAAAAGGGTAAAAACCAGGAAAAAAGACTCGTGTGAAGCTACACTTTTGGGCCGGCCAAGTAGGAGACGCGCTCTGTAGGTGAGACGTATTACATGTCAGTCGACACATAGCCCTGGTGATCGCAACCAAGACCATTGGCCCACTTAGTGGGCACTTGGTTGAGCCCAAGTAGCAAACTATAATATATTACCTCTGTCCTGAAATATAAGTCGCTGGGAGAGTTCAGTTTACACTCCCCCAACAACTTATATTTAGGAACGAAGGGAGTCGTACTACTATTTGTCAAAAAAAGTCTAAAAAAGCAAACAATAATACACCACAGCAAGTTTAAAACGGGGCTGCTTCTTCCCCTCCTCCAGATCGCACACCGGCCACCGGAGTGAGCTCTCCCCCGTGGTGGTACTTCTAGCGAGCGGAGAGCACCATCCTCTAGCCTGTTCAGTAGCTCTCTGGCTCCCAACTCCACCAACTCCAGGTTTGGAGTTGTGCCGAACAGGTTGACTCCCAGAGTTCAGAAAAAGAAGCTAGGAGCGGAGCGTACTGTATTTTACCAGGAGCTGAGGAGGTAGACATTTGCTGCTCCAGAAAATCAAAGGAGCGAGAGTTGGCTGGAATTACGGATGCATGCCACCGCCAAGTGAACAAGCATACCGGTTCTCTCCTACTAATCTCTCCAGCTAGGCCACATCAAAGCCAAATGAGCATCTAAAAAAAGCCGAATGAGATGCCAGCCCATGCCAGTGCTCCCAATCGAGAAGCTGTCCTGCCGAACGTTTTAGAACTCCAGTTTTTTCAACGAGGAGTTGGACGGAGGAGTTGGGCTGAGGAGTTGAGGATCTGATAGAGCTAGAGGGTTACCGAACAGGCCTAGCTAATTTCATGCCTCGCGCCACTGCAGAGTTCAAGGATACCGTTCCGTTATTTGGCGCGGCAAGCAGGAGAACGGAGAGGAGATCTTGCTAGCGGCGACCAGAGGTCGAGGACCGTGTCACTATGGCGACGCCAGGATAAGCCAGGATATGCTCAGGCCACCTTTGACGAAGGAATGATGCCACCGCCGCTTGCAGGAGCCCAAGATGAGCTGGAGAAGCAGCAGCACGGCGGCCAGTACCACCAGAACTTCAACCCGGACCACCGTCTTCCTTGGGTTGTTCAACAAAGGGGACAAAGCCTCTCCATTGCCCTCGTCATGTTCACAGCTCCATCTTGTTTGGATCCCGGCTCCATGGAGGGAGATGTGTGTGTGGAGTTGTGTGTTTCTCTTGGAGGTCAATGAGGCTGGTTTGCACAGGTTATGGTGATGGGCTGATGGCTTCCTCCAAGTAGTACTCATTTTGAAGCAATGACCTGATAAATTAGACTACTATACAGCTTCGGGAATCCAGCATAAATAAGGGGACTTGGAACGGAGTCCATGTCTTCTGTTAACATATCTTCTGCGCAGTACTCCAGCTCCCAGCAACTTTGTCTTTCTCTCCATCCATCGTGATGGGGATTAGCAACTCTCTAGATTGGATCTGGAGGGAGCCACATGCATCGATGCTTTGAACACTACACTTGTATTTTTGTAAGGGATCGTTCAATTTTGAAGTAAAAAATTGTTTGCTTATGCCAACAGTTGTTTGTGTTTCAGTTTCAATTTGACATAATTCCTCAGGCCGGAATTATATGTCCATCTAGTTATCCTTTAATCAAAACTTATTTTTACCTTGAAACATTTCAGACAAATACTAGCTCAAAGATGAAAGGGGTTCTCAATAGACAGGTAACAGAACCGCAGAAACTGCAACACTGTACTGGAGCGGTAAGTATGAAGAAGCCCTTTCAGAGGTACGTTGGTCCATGGCATGGACATGAGAAAATAGTACTAGTAGCTCTAACAGGATAAGATAATGCCGCTTAGACATAATTGAGAGGCCGCTGTTAACATCTCATGAAAATGCCAATTCTCTCCTAGCTACAAATAACAGGTTGTGTGTTCTTACAATTCTGTTCAGTTGAATAAGTGATTTCAGACAGATGAAGGTAAACCAAGGGGGTCTGATCCATGATACCAGGTGTTTCGCTAGTTCAGCAGGTAAAAGTAACATCAGTACTCAGTCAAACTAGAAAGATGTTAGAAATTGAAAGGTACTGCTTGTTAGATCGAAATATACTCTTCTTTCTCTCGTCATACTGTGTATATGCATATGCTCAAACACTTGGTGTGGAGCAATTAGTGGAGTTGGGGTGGAATACATAGCAGGGCAGTGCTGCACATACCGCATTGCGTTGTCACGCTACCGGAAAACAGTCGTCGCAATTTGGGGCAACCGGTGGCGCAGTTCAACAAGACAAGACGGCAATGCCCTAGCACATTTCACATCCGACGAGGAACTCTTTCAAGGCTTCTTGATTTTGTATTTCTGTTGTTCAGTAGAAGATGATAAATTTTGTTGGGGCGCATTCAAGAGGTAGTTGGTCATCGGTCTATAGCTGCAGTTTCAAGTAAGCTGAGTAGTCGCCAGTGATTCGGTGCCCAGACTCATCTGCAACCCCCAACGAAGAAAACATTCAAAACAAATACTAGAAAAAATCAAGCAAATCTGATTTTATTTTTTGCATAGTAGATAATTTGGTGCGTGAGGTGCGCTCCAAATTCAGATCATTTCGACATTTTGTGTAGCTCTTGGCAAAAAAGATAAATTTGGGGTATGTAAAAAAGGTTACTGTTTATGTACTGTTTTGACCCAATTTGTTTATTTTGCTGAGAGCTACTTATGTCAAAATGATTTGAAATTTAAAGCGCACCTCACGCACCAAATTATTTACCATGCAAAAGATGAAATCTTGAAATCTTTTGAATTTGTTTGCATGCTGGTGGGGGACTCCTCGGCGGTCTGTGGAGAAATACGGTGTGAAGGAGATAAGGCGCCATGACGAAGGTGAGGCGAGCGCCATCCAATTTTAAAGGAGAGGACTCCAACGAGAAATGTCCCTCTATGACGGGAAATTGAGCGGGAAGGAAAGGGTGCGTGTGAGATGGGGTTTTGTGTTGGGCCCACATGTTGAAGATAACATGATGATAGTCCGGACAACCACAATATTTCCTCATATAGTCTGTATTTGGGGGAGTCCGGACTGTCCCGATGATTGAATTTCGGGATCGGAGCCTGCTAGGTTCCCATTTGATGTCCAAATATGTCCGGATGTATGAGAAAGAAATGAGTTTTGACTTTGAAGACGACCTTAATCATGATTCATTTATACGCATTGTAGTCCGTAGCAACGCACGAGCGTTTTATTTCTTTTGAGGGAATGCCATCATGGCGCGCTTTATTTCAAGTTGAACAACAATACACCGTTCATTATGGACGGGACAATAAAGCTAGGGGATTACCCTCGCAAAACACAAAAGAATTAGAATTGCTACAGTTTTTGAACTGTGTAGCCTCTTTAACAGTGAAATGATCTGGACCACTCGGTTGTGATCCGTGTTCATATTGTGAGCGTGACGAGCCGTCAAGTCACGCCAAATCTAAAGGCAGCGTTGGTGGGAGGTCAGTCAGACTTTATGCTACTCCCTCTCTCTCAGTTTACAGGGCGTGCACGTGTCCCTAGCTCGTCAATTTGATCAACCTAATACAAGTCATATATTACAAAAAATATAATAATATAAACTTCAAATGTTCTATTTTCAAACGCTATAATTTTTGTGTTATATAGTTTATATTAGGATGATAAAATTGACAACCTAGATATACGCGTAGGACTTGTAAACTGAAACAGAGGTATTCTATTCAACAAGAAAAAAATGTTTGATTGGTGATGAGAAAATACCCTCCCGTTCCTCTCTTCCCTCCACAGACAGAGATTCGATTCTCTTTCCGGATATCCTCAGTGGAGAAACATGGCGGAAGATCTGCCTCTGCTCGCAGGGAGGTCGGCGGCAACGCTTGCCATGCCGTTGCTGGATAAAGCCTTCTCTCACCTGGCCGACGGGACGGAACAAGTTTACAAGGAAAAGCTGCTGGAAAGTGTCCGAAGGATCCTGAATTCCTGACAATCTTGGACGAAGCCGAGCGCCGGCTGGTCAAATGGCGATTCCCGAGCCTCGAAATCTCTATCTGGGAGTTCACGCGGGCCGTCGACGAGATCGAGGACGCCGTCGACGAGATCCAGTACCACAGGCTGGAGGACGCGGCCGTTCGCCGCGGCCCCATCTCCAAGCTTGTCAAGAGGAAGATTCTTGCTAGGTTCGTGCCGGGCAGCGGCCTGGAGAGGCTGAAGGAGGCCGTGGTGAGGTTGGACGCCGTGCTCCGGGGGCTGCCGCCGCCGCCGCGCCCTCTCCCCGCGAGCACGAGCGCTACCCGAGCTGGATCGCGGCGGATGCGGTGGTCGGCCGAGACGAGGAGAAGGGGCAGGTGATGCGGTGGCTGATGAAGCTCCCAGCTGAAGAGGCTGAAATTAACCCGGTGTCACTTTTTGCAATAATAGGGATGGCCGGCATGGGGAAATCAGCACTTGCTAAGCTCGTTCACGACGACCCGCAGGTGCCAACCAATTTCGACATTGTTGTGTGGGTGAAGGTGTCATTTGAGTTTAGTGCCGCGGCAGTGGTCAGTGACATACTGACATCGATTGCTGCTGCCACGGAACCTGGATCCTCTGCTTCTGCTCATTTGGCAGAGAAGCTCAGAGATAAGAAGCTTCTGCTCATTCTAGATGATGTCTGGGAAGACGAGGTGAGGGAAAGATGGGAAGATTTGCTGTCCCCAATACGGTCTGCCAAGAGAGGAAGCAAAATCCTGCTGACCACTAGGATGCAATCAGTAGCAGATATGGCTGCCACCACACTGGAAGGTGAATTTGAGTGTCTGAAACTGGATGGATTACAGGAGAGCGACAATTTCCTGCTCTTCAAAAGCCTACTGAATCCCGACGTGAATTCCCAAGATTATGCCAACCTTCTGCTGATTGGCGAACAAATATCAAAAAAGTTTGGAGCCTGTCCCTTCCTAACATCGGCGGTCGTTTCGCACCTGCGGGATGATTTGAAAACTAGTTGGACCGACATACTACAACATCATTGGTACCAAATCGAAGGAATTTATAGCATTCTTCCGTCTCTCAAACTGAGCTACGACCATCTACCTGCACAGCTGCAAATTTGCTTCAGGTATTGTAGTTTGTTTCCAAGGGGGCACAAATTTTACATGGACAAATTGGTAGACATGTGGGTCAGTTCTGGACTAATACCTTTTGCCTCAAGGGAGCCTGGTGATACCTTACCAGCAACAGATAATGTTAGCCTTCTGAACCCAGTGGATGTCGGGGAAGAGTGCTTCACAGCATTGACAAGAAAATCATTCTTTTGCCGTATGCTGGAAACAGGTCCTTGTGGTGGAAACCAGAAAGAATATTATGTTTTACACAGTTTGCTGCATGACTTGGCACAACTTGTCTCTCGAGGTGAATGCGCAAGAGTGGATAATGGTGGTTTCCAAGATGTCATGTGGACAACCCGGCACATATCTATCGCAAACTGTGGCATCCTTACTCATGAAAGAGCCCGGAAGATATCTTATTTGAGGAGTTTGCGGACTCTTATAATAGAAAGTGAGTCCTGCCTTGATCAAGAAACTGAACTTTTGCTTGGAGAGATTCTCAAGAGTACAAAATGCTTACGCCTGCTGCAATTGTCTGTGCCATCTCCATTTCATGTACTGGATAGATTTCCCAACCTAATTCATCTCCGTTATATTTCCTTAATCTCATGTGACGAGTCCCATCTTCATAAAATCTTTAAATTCTACCATCTGCAAGTATTCAAGCTCAGCTACTTGACAGCAAAAGAACCAGACTTCAGCGACATATATAATTTACGTTGCTTACGCTCTTTGCATATTCCTGACAATATGTCATCCAAGATTCATAAACTTGGAAGGTTAACCTCACTTCAGGTTTTACGTGGATTTGAGGTGCTGCAAAATGATGGTAGCAGGCTGAGTACACTGAGCAATTTAAGAAGCCTTCGTCAACTTGGCCTAATGAATCTTCAAAATGTCCAAAATTGCAGAGAAGCTATGGAGATCAAATTAAAGGAAAAACATGACATGAGGATTTTGCTGTTATCATGGAACAGATACAATATGATACACGGCTAGATGATCAGATTATCGGCAATCTTGAACCAAATAGGGAAATTCAAATACTGCATATCCATGGATACAATGGATCCGTACTGCCATTTTGGATTGCTAATTCCTTGCTTGTTAATTTGGTATCACTTGAGCTTGAGTACTGTATTAAATGGAAAAGCCTGCCATCTCTTCAGGAACTAAATTTACTCCAGCATCTGAAGTTGCAGCATCTTTTTCAGTTAGAATACATGGGATTGGGGCTCAAGGAACTAACTGATACCAATGAACCAGTGATTGTTTGTTTACCCCGTTTTCTTCGTAGCCTAATCATTGGATGGTGCCCTAACCTCAAGATACTTCCCACTATACCTCCTAGCCTTCAGGTACTGATATTAAAGCATGTTGGGTTTATAGTTCTTCCAGGAATACACCAGAGGGAATCAAAGACATCAGTCAAGTCCGAGCTTACATTTGTACACATTCAAAGCTGCGCACATCTGACTTCTTTAGATAAAGGATTACTAGAGTGTCAAGAACAACTTGGTTCTCTGTCTACATTAATCATAAGTCATTGTGAAAGTCTACGCCATCTACCAAGGAATGGTTTTTCAGCACTGCATCACCTGAAATTCCTGGAAATGGTTGCATGTCCATTGCTGAAGGATGGCAATACTGCAGGAAATATTCTGCCAATTTCACTCGAGAACTTGGATATAAATCCTTGCGGTAGTATTGATGTTTCAATGCTCTTGTCACTTCGAAATCTGTCCTTCCTTACAAAGTTAACACTGTTCAATTGCACCAACCTGGAGAAACTTCCTCCGGCGGAAATATTTGGAACTCTGCATGTTCTTTCTGATCTGTCAGTAGCTAGATGCAGAGACTTGTTATCCTTTGGGGGTCTTGGAGCTGTTTCTTCCCTGAGAATGCTGTCGATCCTATGCTGCGACAAGCTCAATCTTTCAGACTTGCCGCAGGGTTGTTGTTCCTTTATGCTACAAGAGCTCAGAATCGATTGCCAGGCCCTGTTGTTTGTGGAGCCACTTCAGAGCCTCAGATACACCAAAGAGCTATATATCTGCAACGACTGTGCAATGGAGTCCTTAGCTGAGGGATGGTTGCTGCAGAATGCTAGTTCCCTCCATTCCATCAAGTTAGGAATTGCCGAATCTCTGCAATCCTTACCATCTCAGATGGATAAGCTTGAAGCGTTACAGAGTTTGCACATTGAAAGGGCCCCTCTGATGAAGCTACTCCCACAACTGCCTGCCTCACTTAGCAAGCTGACAATCTGGGGCTGTGACCCAATGTTTATGAAGCGGTATGAAAAGGATGTTGGTCCGAACTGGGGCCAGGTCGAGCACATTGCTCATGTGGATATAAAGTCCTATTCTGAAGGTGCACTTTATTTCTCTTCTTCCTTTTTAATCTGATATGTAACAATTAAGTTTATTTATCATGTATTTTATTATATAGATTTTTGCTTCTAACTGACATGGAAAGCATGATATCGTCTCTGATGTTCATGCTTCTCAGTATACTAAGGATAACTTGATTAAATATTTCTTTCACCAAAAGCTTGTTCTTGTCTAATGTCTTTGATGACGCTGTACCACATTATCGTGATTCTAGCAGTATGCTCTCACTCCTTACTGTGGTAGGTTTATCAGAGATGTTGCTGAGATGTTTTTACTTGTCTATTTATATTTTCTGCTCCATAAATTCTATATTATTTCTTGTGGAATTAAATTTTGTACTGACGCAGTTTTGTTGCAAATTTTCTCCCGCTTTTATGATAGAGACCATTGAACTGTTAAAGTTTTTCTTGGCAGCATTTAGGTTTCTTTTGTATCTCTACATGTTCTTAATGCTTAATTATATCTGCATATTCTCAACGTACAATTACTCATGCAGGAATGAGCTGCAGTGATGATCAGATTCAAGGTTTTGAGGAAAATGCCTATAATCCACGCCATCAATTTGTTGTCATAGAGTAGATATCACGGGTACAGTATGTGTGAGATCCTAGATTTTGTCATTCTAGGACTGATAATTCTGGAGCACCAGTGATGACATTACAGTCTCGGCGTCGTGTGAATATGATCCATATCTTGCTACCAGCAGGATAAAACACCCAGGGTGCAGCAATGCAATGGTATTGGTCGGGGGTGATCTGAGCTTTTCAGGTTGGTATATTTGTCTCCTCGGTTGTTAGTGGCTGGCATGGTATATGGTACACATCTTGCTTGGTTTCATAAGCTTAATTACTGTCTGGAACCTCGAACTACAGATGGGTTTCCTGAAGGGTATGAAATGAACCACCTTTTGAAACTCTCTCGCAATTGTTCTGTCAGTTGATTGCGGTTGTGGGGTGAAGGTGAAGCGCGTCGATGATTGTAACTCTTGGCACTTCTTCAGGAGTACATGAGTGTAACTAACAGAAAAGCTGCTGATGTCTATACTCCTTTTTTGTGGGTGTCTGATCTCTGTACTCTTTTTCTTTTCTTTCTTTTGTACTAATTTATGCGTGGATAAAATTGCATTGTCAAATGCAAATTACAGTTCAGAACAGTGTAGATATTCATCACGCTGCCGTTGCAGAGTAATTGCTGAACTGTAATTTCCATGTGGCTACATTCGCTATTGGATTCATGCTCCAGCAGTTGCTCCAAAAGTCCAAGCTGATGGAGAAAGGCGGGCAATATATTTCAACACTCATCTTCACGTCTAGGCTTATTTAGGCATTAGACATGGGATTAATGTAGACCGCAGAATCTTCTTTTCTTAATAGTGCATTGGCAGGCTCTTAAACTTGAGACCTCTTGACTCGGATATCATATTGAATTCATGCTCCAGCCAGTTGCTCCAAAAATACGAACTGATGGAGAGAGGCGGGCAATATATTTCAGCATTTTCAATAGAGAAAAAGATAGTTATGTTCATCATGCTGTAATCGCAAAAGAATTGTTGAACTGTAGTTTGCATGTGGCTAAGTTTGCATTATGAAAGACACATGTGGTTAACAAGGTCTGATGTGGTATGCAATCAATTCTTCACTATTGCTTTCAAATTTTCTGTGATAACCCTGATGCAAGCCAATATAAGAAGTCTTGTGCCGATGACGGATATCAAGAATTTGTGGAACCACAAATTGTGAGTGAAGAAAATGAGCATGAACAAGAAGAGTCTTCGATGCAAGAATTGGTGAGACCAAACCATGAAATTGTTACTTGCCAAACTAACTTGCAGCAAAATAATGGGGTTGGCAAAGTGTAGTACATCCAACACTGCGTGGGGATGAAATAAAATGTGAAAAGAAAGTAATAAAATTCAAACAAATCTGACTTCTTTTGAACAAATATTGACTAGTGTTCCATCTGCGTGCAAATTTTTCGGAATGGAATAACATACATGGAGGTTTCGGCAACAAAATAAATAATGCTCTGAAAGACTATTTTTGAAATCATTTTGCAGCACTGATTTTGTGTTTTTTGCTCACACCTCCACGAATGTGATTTCATCACAACAATTTGCACGCATACAGAAAACTAGTAAAGTTTGTTGTAAAAAATATTCAGATTTTTTTTTCTTTTTTTCAGATTTTATTGTTCATAGTAGGAGCATTTGAGCATGGGAATAAAAGGACAGTTCGAATATAGAACTGCTACTCTTGTTATATCCTTATTGTAACTAAAAGTCTAAGCTTAGTTATGATCAAAGCTATACCATTTGGATTACTGCAAGAGAGAGAAAAAAACCATCCCATTTAGATGAATGATGAAAAGGGGTGTGATTTGAACCTTCTAATTATACTGGATCAAGCTTCATAAATACAGCTTTCAGCCTAATCGAAGTGTAACAAAAACTTCTGGTTGTCTGTTGCGGCCTACCTATGTTTTTCTGGGATATATGGAACATCAGTCATGCATATAACATGAATGTAGATTGTGTGCATCAATTGATGCAGAGGTCGGGATAATCCTCCTTCCAAAAATAATAATAATAATATGTATGCGTCTACAGTTATGTGCATTTTATACATTAATGGACACTTTGGTTTTTCAACCTTTCTTCTCATAGCTATTTGTGATGTGCGCCAACTGTCCTGCATACTGAGCAAAATCTCGAACGGTTGACATTTCTCCCCTCCAAAATACTGTGTGACTTAATGTCTGGAATTGCAGAGAAATGTGCATGTTAGGCTCGTAATTCGTTTGTAAAAGATCAAGAAGGCTAAACATGTATGGGAAGAAAAAAACGGCTTGAATACATTGCATACCTATCATTTTCCTTGGGAGATCTTACGATTAGGGATCCGACTTATCTTCGTCCACTCAGAACCACCGACCTGGCATTTCTCATTCAACTCGGTGTGGCAACCATGGATGACGAGGACCCAGAGGTTTGGGGGCATGAGCGGGAGAGAGTGAAGAATGTGAGTGTCATGTAGAAAAAGACTCCGGAGGGCATGCATGTTATGCATCTTCAGAGGCAGAGATTGCAACAGTTCCGCATTGCTTATCTCTATATGCTCTAGGTGATAACTATTCTGCAACAGCCATTCCTCAGGCAACTCGGCCATCATTTCTGACCTGCCTGATATGATAACCCTTTTAGTGAGGCACAAGTTTGTTAGTGGACTCACTAGAAGTAAACGATGGTCATCAATTGCCAGTGTCTCAAGCTTTAGATGGGGACTTCTCACTGATATTGGCAGGGAACCTGACAATGAAGTAGTAACCAGATTGCCGCAATGCTGTATTTTCAGTTCTGTAAGAGAAGAAAGGGCTCCTAGCCCACCCAAGGACGACAAACTGTTGCATTCAACAATTTCAATACCCTCTAGCTTAGATATTCTTCCAAAATCTGCTGCAACTGGAAGGGACCTTAACTCACTGCAACGGAACAGTTTTAAGAAAGTGAGAGCTCTGTAGTGTTCCTCTTGTAAGAAACATCCATTTAGAGAAATAAGAAAATCGCTAGATCCTATATGGAGAGTGGAGAGCTGCGCCTCGACGGCAGAAACATCTCTTGATCCCTTATGATCACACATGGTTGGCAGGTTAGACACTCCAACTGCATCTATCTGCAAATGCTGCAGGCTGAAAGGTAGGTCAGGTAGCTCTAACAAGTCTGGGCAATCTTTCACAACAAATGTAATTAGATGAGGAGGCAGTCCATCAGAACCAGGACCTTTTGTCCATTTTTCCCTATAACTGTAACTGTAAGCACCTGAATGGTAGGATGACCTACCAACATACTTCAGTTTTGGGAGGTTCTCCAGAATGACATGCTTCAGCGTCCATAGGCTGCCCAGAGGAGGGAGTCTATCCCACTCCACGCATCCATCAATCTTCAGATGTACCAAATTAGAAAGGTATGGATTTTCCATCCACATTGGAGGTTGATTGCCATTATATCCAGAAATGATCAAAAGCTTGAGATTACTGTCCGGAACAAGCTTATTAAGAATCCGGTCATCAATTCTAGCCTGATCAGAAGACCATTCAAAAGATAACACCTTCATATTTGTCTTCTTATCCAATTCAGCGGAAGAAGCTTCACTGTAATCACTAACATTTTGGACATCAAGCACAATGACCTTTTGGAGATTCCTCAAATCTCTCAGCTCAGTTATTTTGTGGCAATCTATTTTTTTCACACTGAACCCATTTAACTCTCTAAGAGTAGTCAGACTTCCAATGTGGGGTATCCTGGATGATGCATTTTTAGGAAGATGCAGTTTCTGCAAGTGAGGTAGGTTACTTATATCGATAAAGCTCACTATTTCTTCTTTCTCTATCTTCTGTATTCGAAGGACCTCCAGGTGATAGAGTTTAAATAAGTTACAGAGATTGGGTTCATCGGTAGCAGACATAGAGATGTACCTCAGGTGCTTCAGTTCAGCAATAGCCTTGTTCATTCCAAAAATACCATTTCCACATAACTTTAAGAGCCGTAAGCTTGTTCTGCCTTTTATAGCTTTCTTCAAATCATGCACAAGCTCTTGCTGAATGGAATTTTCCTCATGTGATATGATAAGAGTTCGTAGGTAATTGGACCGTGAAATTATATCAATACTTTTAGAACTTACGCCTTCAATGTATAAGTGGCGCACTTTAGGGAATATGTTGGTGTTGTGGTCAGTAACTCGAAGCCTTGAACATTCTTCACTTGAAACCAAACAGGCCAAGTCATACATCAAGTCGTGCATGACATAGTAATCTTCGGAAGGATCAGCATGCAGTTCTCGGGGTACCAATGAAAGAAATGATTTTCGGCACAGAGTATTGAAGTGCCCTCTAGCAATATCCTCCTGCTTCTTTAGGCCATTCTCTCTTTGCAAAATCAAACCTGAACTCACCCACATCTCAATCACTTCTTCCACCTTGAACTTGTAATGAGGAGGAAATATGCTGCAATACCGAAAGCAAAGCTGCACTTCATAAGTCAGATTTTGGTAGCTCAACCTGAGCATCTCCATAATTCTAGGCACAATTTCATCAAACTGGTGGATACCTTGATTTAAGACGTTTTTCCATTTACTATAATCTGTGTTATCTCTCAGTTGCTGACCAACTACTTTTGCTATGAAGGGACAACCTCTAAGATTTCTGGCAATCTGTTCACCAATCAACCGAAGCTCTGAGTCCGATTTATCACTGTGAGTCGAGTCACCATATGCATGATGATTGAAGAGCATCAAAGTGTCTTCCTGATCTAAACCCCTCAGCTCCAAGCATTTAAATCCAGCAGGGATTTGACGGTTGACAGCATCAGCCACTGATGCCATTCGGGTTGTGAGCAAGATCCTGCCTCCCATTGGGGCCATATTTCTTAATGGGCCTAAAAATTGTTCCCATCTCTCATGCACCATATCCTCCCATGCATCATCCAAAACCAGCAGAAACCTTTTAGTCAGCAGCTCTTTAATAAGATCTGACTGCAGGGGGTCGAAAGCCTGGGCGCTAGCTTTGTCTCGGTTGATTGATCCCATGATCTTTCGGACCAATACTTTAGGATCAAAGCTCCTAGAGATGTGCACCCAGATGATCATACCACCCAAATGATCCTGCACTCCCTTATCTTGGCAGACAAACTGCGCTAGGGTTGTTTTCCCCATACCACCGTCGCCAACAATCGCGCACACAGACAATGCCAGATCTGTAACCTGCCGTGTAGCTTGAACCCCCAGCCATTCAATTATCGCATTCTTTTCGTTCCGCCGGCCGAAGGCAACCGTCGTCAACTCCCTCGTTGTCTCGCGCCTGCTGGCAAGATCATCATGGTGCCCTTGGTTATCAGAACAAGAAGGTTGGAGTCGATGGCCCAATGTTGCGAGGAATTTATCTGCATTGCCCAGTACTAAATCCAACCTCTTGAGAGCACCTTTCAAACCCTTGGTAGAGCCGCCGCCGCGAGCGGCGCTGAGAGATCGCCGGAGCCCTGTGCTGATGCTAGGGAGGCGGGAGGATACCCTCACCCTCCAATCTTTGGCATCCCTGGCTCTCCGGTCCTTGGCCTCCCTCTCCAGATCCAGGAACTCCAGCTCGCCGCCGAGCGCGTCCTCGGCCTCCTGGATGGCATCTCGGAACTGCCACAGCCATGGGCCCAGGACAGGGTCCTCCTGGACCGGCGTCTGATCGGCCGCGCCGAAGACCGCTTCGATGGCCGGCAGCTTCGCCGTCAGCCTTCCGCGCAGGTCCTCATCTTCCGCCGAGAGGCGGCCAAGGGCTTTCTTGACAAGATAGGCTATCGCCGCATGTGCCGCCGACTTCCCCACAAAAATTGCCGCGCTCTTGGCGGCGGCGGCGGCGGCAACAGTTTCCGCCATGCCGGAGAGATGACTGGAGTGAGGACGGAAGTCAATGCGGAGCATGAATGGACCGGAAGAATCTACCAGCCTTATCTAGGATAAAAATATCACGAATCAACGATGTTAAATGAATGGCGGGCATAATTCAAGGGAATTCCATTCTCGCCATTAGTTGGTTCCAATGATTAGAACTAGCAGTGTGGCCCGCGCATTTGCGCGGCTAGGTTTGCTTATACATATTTTCATATTTGATAAGGTTTTTTGCCATTCATTAATTTCTCTCTTGCTTCAAGCATTTATCCTATTTTCTTTGTTTATGCTTCACGCGAAAAAATGGGTTCCTGCAAATATTTTATAAGTACTATCATAAGCATCGTATTAATATTTCATCGAGGTTTTTGGACTTTCATTCAAAACTATAGACTTGTATGACAATCTTGACTTTTCATGTTTATTCTTCAGCATGTACCCCTACATCAAGAAATAGTGTTTATCCTTCCGATCTTTTGAGAAATTTCCAATATCTTCTTAGCATTGGCAATGTTGAAGCATACATCTTGATCAATTTACTTGTAAAATCTTCTTGCAGACCAGCTACATACACATCGTGTTTTTTATTGACTCGCCTTATAACGACACAATGATCGTCTACAATCAATGTATATTCAACAAATCTAACTTAAATAGCTATTTTTTTGTTATATGTTTCAATTTCATGTATGAAACACCTAACTATTGGAACTTATTTCATAATAAAGATACTTGCATACTTAAAATACACATCCGAATGCTAACTTCAGTTGAAAATTGAAATTAACTCCAAAATTTAAATTTTCATATATAAATTCAACTGATGTTTTAAATTTATAATTCATTTTGCAATTGGGATTTGGCGAACATACAAATCGAAAAGCTTATTCGGTTTAAATAATTTGAGGGTTCATTCGCTAGTTTCGATCAATTTTCTAACATATAGGTGTACTCGTTATTTAGCAAATAAGAGTTATTTTTTACTTCAAATTTTTATAAGCAATCTCGTTCATGTTCACATTATCATCTTGATTCACAATAAAATTAACGATGGAGAAATTTTGCCTTGTACCAGGTACTATTACAACATTTCGTCCTGAAATACGCGACACCACACTCCGTGGAACAATAAAAATTAATATACTTTTGCATGTTTGCTCCGAATTTTCCTTTTCAGAAAAAGAAAACAATACTCAAAAGTTTTTTTTTCACGGGGAGCAAACACGCTTATGTTGCCACCTTCCAATTATCACATATATCTTGGCGAGTGTTTGTACCTTTCCTTTAACCCCGATAACTGTTTGTACGTTCCTTTTAATCCCGATAACTGTTTGTACCATCGAAAGCCTATAGTTTATTCCAACAAAAGGGCGTATACTATTATAGGAAATATGACTGTGCAGTGCAATGGAAGAAAAATAATAGCATGGCTTGTAGATTCTAAAAGTACTAAAAGGAATGTTACTGATTGGAATAAACTATAGGCTTTTGGATGTAACAATTTGAACCCATACTGTGAAAGCTATTTTGTCAAAAAAAAATTGAGCCCATACTATAGGCTTTCACAGTATGTAACAATTTTGTCAAAGCTATAATCGGTTGTTACATTCGGATGTAACAATTTCTGATCTATTTTGTCAAAAAAAAAACATATTAAATTACAATTTGAGCCCATACTGTGAAAGCTATTTCAATTATATAGAAAGAAGACTATAGCCAAAACGAACTAATATTTAGTTTTGATTATATTTCAAGCATGAGAGAAAATATATTTTCAGGGTATTTTACATTTTTCTGGTAACTTGCATATCTGATTTCAGGAATATAGGCAGATTTGTCTGTGGCCGTCCACGCGGTCGGTAACAAACTAATTCCATCCTAACTTAATTATAATAATGCTGCTTTACTAATGCTCATGTGGACACTCAACGTAACATGCATGGATGAGTCCGTGTGCATCCTTAACTCCGCATTGCAGCCAGTATTGTGAACACTCAGGCATTCTGTTATTAGCTCAGCTCGCATATGTATGGATGCATGCTTATGCAAAAATAAGTATAATTTGCAATGCCCAAACACGTTAATCTGTGGAGGCGTGATATGTAGCTAGTGTAGACCAAACCAACATGAGGTGATAGAGTAGAAGCTGATAGAGCTGCCATCGGCTAGAAACTAAAAATAAACCTAGATTCAAAGCTAGGTTGGAGATAGGCGGGATTTGTGAGACCAAGAGGCTCGTCAACGTACCCTAATAGTCAGCCAGGAAGTACACAACAACGCAAGATACTTCTCAGCCAACAGAAAAAATATCCTTCTGTCACGCCCCCTTCTTCTTTTGCTCATCTCCACCTTAGTCATCTCCATTGGTTCTAGTGTCTAAAGTTCTAGAACATCATGTTAAGCATGAGGCTGAGTACTTGCACCATGCGGGGGAGAGCTAGTTGTTGAGATTGGCAGGATTCCGCTGCAAATTGAACATCGCATGCATAAAGTTCGCCTACTTCAGAGGTCTGGCCGATGAGGCGATCCCGTTCTCATAGACCTCGACCGTAGTCACAAAAGTGGCTTGCCGAGGACACCGGCTGCGTTGTCCTTCCATCATCTTGTTTGTCTGCCTTATGATCGATCAGGATGATGTGTGGGGTGGGGTGGGGTGGGGGGGGGGGGGGGGGGGGGGAGCTTGTGATCGATCAGGATATGAGGGAGGATTGTACGTATAGTAGTTTATGTAATTGCAAAGACAGGGCCAAATAAAATATACTAATTGGTACCCCCTCCATTCCCAAATATTTGTCTTTCTATAGATTTCAAAAAGTGATCACATACGGAGCAAAATGAGTGAATCTAGACTCTAAATATGTTTACATACATCTGTATGTTGTGTCCATTTGAAATGCTTAAAAAGACAAATACTCCCTCCGTTCCAAAATAGACAACCCAACCGGAGTATTTGGGAACGGAGGGAGTAGATGGCATCAGCGGTCATGTGAATCGTATGTTCTCTAGATGTCAAATACAAAACGGATTTGCAGGACGCTCCCACTTTTTCTCAAACGTGTCCCAACCGGACTGCTCCTAGTTTTTCTCTTGCCAATACTGAGCTCTAGTTCACGCATCTAACTTTTGTTTTTCTTTCCCAATCGGACTTCTCCTATTCTTTTCTCTTGCCAATATACACGCATCTAACTTTTGTTTTTCTTTGTTGACTAAGGATCACATCTATTTATTTGTACGTGACATATTGCATTGTTTGTACATCACAATATCATTTGTACGTAAGGTTTTCATCTTTAAATCACAGCCCTTAATTTATAAATTAGCGATCGAGATAATTTAATCTATGTGGATGAATGTGATGGCTTGTTTGCCTCTTGTCTTAGGTATATAATAGATTTTAGGTTGACGAATGCCCTTTGATTATTTGAACATTATTTAAAAAAAATTATAACAAATTCATATAAACTCAAAAAATGCAAAATAAGATATAAAAATATTCAAAAAAAATCTCTTTTATGTGCATGTTATTTTCTTATTAATAATATTGTTTAAACTATAGTCTAACAGTCTACACAAGGTTAGTAATGAATTTATTAGAGCTAAAAAAAGTAAGAACATTACTTCTATCATGAATGCAAATTACATCACATGTAGTTGATGTAATTTTTGAACATTTTTATGTCTAATTTGCCTTTCCTGAGTTCATAATTGTTATGAATTTCTAAAGTAATGGTTAAATGGCTTTGACAAGCTAAAAAGGCATTCGACAACGTAAAATGCTTTCTTAGACACAAAAGTAAGCATATCATTAGTGTAAAAACGCTCTTATATTATGGGACGAAAGGAGCAGAAACAAAATCCAGAGGCTTGCAAAACTAAGGGATTGTCCCTAAATCAAGAGTCAAATGGGCCAAGGAAACAAACTTGCGTGTCTGTGTCGATAGTATTGTCCATTAAAATTAAAATGAGATTATTCTAAAAAGGGAGAGGGGGGGGGGGGGGGGGTCCAAGCTGGTCCACATGGCACAAGAATACCATTTAATTCCTGAACCTCATCTTCAACTACCAATAACCCTTCTTATATATCTTCTCCACGAACAACAATCTTCTTCCAACTCAAGCCCCCCCCTCCCTTTATTGAAACATGAACATTTTGTGAAATACTCTCTCCATCCCATAATATAAGAGCGTATTTTACATGTCAAAAATGCTCTTATATTATGGGACGGAGGGAGTATAACTTTTTCTGAACAGAAGAACATTTTTTTAACACGGGACACATATTTTTCCAAAATGTATGAATTTTTTTAACAGGGATGAATATTTCAAAGATATGATCTTTTTAAACAAGCGATAATTTTTTTTGTACCTATGAACAGTTTTCTTGAAGGAGAAGAACTTTTCTGGAATATTTGAATAATTTTTTATATATATATTAAAATTATTTTTGGAATATAAAAATTTCCAAATAAAAAATATCGTAATCGTTTTGAAAATCGTTGTCACAAATCGCCATGTCATTTTTTGGATTATGAAATATTTTATTTTTCAAATGTACAGACTAAATCGAATCCCCCTAATTTCAAGTTGGTTCGAGATGGATGAAGAAAAAGTGTTTGAAGCAGGTCTCTCATCTCTGTATTTCCACATCTAACTGGCTATAGGATGCAAGCATTGATGGGATTAGAAGATTATGTAAGCACATGTTAGGTTGGGGTTAGGTTTCACATTGTCAAACCAACTTCCATCTACACACCAGATCATCAATGGCGCGCATTGTTGTGCCCGTCTTTTTATAGTGTTGAATATTCCCGCAAAAAAAAGAATGTTAGGGTTTGATGCAATTATGTGGAGGCATTTTACCTGAGAGTTAAAAGAAATAGTAGTATTATATACAACAAGGTGCTTGATGTTTATTCTCATGGAGAGATAGGATTGCAAAAAAAAATGTAGCACTTTGTTTGCGTATTTATTTAAAGCACAAAGTAGCTCAAGTCATAGATTACCAAAATTGATCAGCATGTTATCTTGTTGCAACTACGACAACAACAAAGCTCTTGTCAAAACCATACAACCAAACAAGAAACAAAAAATAAATCATTGCCCCTTAAGCTCTTGCCAATACTTGAAGGAATTGTTGAATTAATCAAAAATGTTACTGTTGTTCTCATTTCACATTTTCTCATGTGATGGTTTGAAACATACCCATCAGATTGAATTGGATCTTGAATATACTCCGCTACTAGCATGTAGTTACGTGCACATCTGGCCAAGCACCTAGGTTAAACTCATTCATCTCATAAAAATCATTAGATGCGTCTATGCCCTTTAAGCTGTTAAATGGAAAAATTATGATAATATAGGATCAAACTAAATCCATGAATTTCAAGTATAGATATGTCATCCCGCAAAAAAAGAAACACGTATAGATATAGTAAAATCTCACCGTAAGATGCATGTTAGCATTTGAGAACCAAAAGAATCGAGTAGTTTCTCGAACTTTGTTTGATATTGACATCAAATGTTTACAAATGCTTTGTGGTCATATTGATTGCAATAAACAACTGACACAAAATATGTAAGTCCTTGCCCCGGCTAGGTAAACACATTGATAAAAAAATGGCAGAAGCATAGGTAGAAGATTAGTCTAACCATGTCTTGTTCCAGATATGTAAGCACCTTTTCTACGATGTATTATCTAAGAATACACGTGCACCTGCTCAACAATATTTTTACTGGACCCTTACACTGGTAGAAAACAGGGCTTTGGTTCGGGTAGGGCAAGCCTATTAGTCTCGGTTCAGTCACGAACTGGGACCCATGGGGGCATTCGTCCCGGTTCATTAGCCCAGGGGGCCAGCTGGGGCCTCGTGCTGGCATTGGTCCCGGTTCGTGGGGAACCATTTGTCCCAGTTCTAGGCACGAACCGGGACCAATGGGCCTCGCTCCTGGCCCACAACCATTGGTCCTGGTTCGTGGCTAGAACCGGGACAGAAGGTGGAGCTTTAGTCCCGGTTGTAGCCACAAACCGGGACAAATGAGTTGCCTATATATACCCCATCGCCACGGCAGAGCACTCCACAGTGCTCTGTTTTTTCTAGCCAGCGAGGGGAGGGCATTTGGGTGCTCTACCTCACCTCCTATGCACATGAGGTGTTCGATGAAATGTCTGAGCCACACTAGTTAATCTTTCTCCTCTCGAAACTCGACCTCCGAGCTCCATTTTCCCCGAGATTTGTCTAGGTTTAGCGGTCCGTCACGTCCCGTCCCCGTCTTCACCGCCGTCGATCGCCCGCGCCGATCTCGTCGCCGGCACCAGCGTGGTGAGACTCTTGTTCTTATCTTCTTTCTGAAACAAAAAAATTCTTACTTCAGATAAATACTTGTCTAATTTTCTTACTTTTATTATTTCTTGTTATTATATAGTGCGATGCTTTTGGTATCCGCCCCCGTCGGCCCTCGTCCTGTCTATGATTCGGATGTGGTATATATTATCTTTTGATAACTATTTGGTTCATTTATTTTTTATGACAATTATGCCGACCAAAGTGACATAGATTTTATTTATTTAGGAGGTGGTTGAACCGGAAATTCCAACCAATCCTATTGTCGAGAGGTTAAATTTAGTTGAAGAAGAAAACAATTACTTGAAGGAAAAAATAAAAAAAAATGAGGAGGAGAAGATGATATTGGAGTTGCATGTTGCGGATGTCATCGATTATCACAAGATCAAGATGGATGCAATGCGGTTGAAGATTAGAAAGATTAGAAAATATGCCATTCATACCGAGGCTAGGTATCATTATGCAGTTGGATCAATTGTTACCTTGGTTGCGATTATGATCGCATTTGTTGTTGCATTGAATTTTTTTACATAATTTCAATGTATGGTTTAATTAGATGCTCTGGAGAGCTATATGTTGTTCAATGAGAACTATGTATATACTTTGGTTTTAATGTGATGATGAACTTCTATTAATTTGGTCACTTATCTATTCATGAGAGGGTTGAAAATTGATGATGTGGCTTTGAATTGTGCATTTTGAACATAAAAAAACTATGGAGTTCAAATAAGTTCAAAAAAATGAAATCCCTTTGTAACAGACGAGTTTCCGTATGAAACCCTAATACTTTGAAAGAGATTGTCCATTTTGTACATGAAGTGCATCCAGTTTTTACCGTAACCCTCTCTACTTTCTTGCACATGCTATATGGGTGAAATGATGATACCATGCCAGCTTTCAACCTTTTCAGAGTTCATTTCAAATGTTTTTCAATTTCATGGTCTTATGGCTCAAAATAATCAGTAAATGCATGAAAAATAACAAATGAAGTCGGAAAGGGTTGAAAATTGATGATGTGGTTTTGAATGGTGCATTTGGAACACAGAAAAACTATGGAGTTCAAATAAGTTCAAAAAAATGAAATCCCTTTGTAACAGACGAGTTTCCGTATGAAACCCTGATACTTCGAAAGAGATTGTCCGTTTTGTACACGAAGTGCATCCAGTTTTTGCCGTAACCCTCTCTATTTTCTTGCACATGCTATGTGGGTGAAATGATGATACCATGCCAACTTTCAACCTTTTCAGAGTTCATTTCAAATGCTTTTCAATTTCATGGTCTTATAGCTCAAAATAATCAGTAAATGCATGAAAAATAACAAATGAAGTCAGAAAGGGTTGAAAATTGATGATGTGGCTTCGAATGGTGCATTTTGAACACAAAAAACTATGGAGTTCAAATAAGTTTAAAAAAATGAAATCCCTTTGTAACAGACGAGTTTCCGTATGAAACCCTGATAACAAAATGAAAATCCCTTTGTAACAGATGAGTTTCCGTATGAAATCCCTTTGTTTCAGAGTTCATAAATAACTTTTTCGTTACAAACTTTAATAGCAAAAAGAATATTCATAAAATAAAATAAATAAGTAATTTGAAACAAAATAATATAAACTTTAAAAAATATAAGTAGAAACAAAATAAAATAAACTTTAATAACATAAATAAATTTTATGAAACTAAAATTATCAAAGTATTTTCTCTTCAAAATCATTAAAAGCAAAAAGAATTTTCATAAAGAACTTTTTTTCTTAGAAACTTTAATAGCAAAAAGAATTATAATAAAATAAATAAGTAATTATAAACAAAATAAAATAAAATAAATAAGTATTTTGTTGTAAGTAGAAACAAAACAAAATAAATAAAGCAAAAAAGAAAACAAAAAAAGTGGGAAAACTTAAAAAATGCCACCTACTGGGCCACCACGGCCTGAATATGACTAGAAACCCATCTATGGGCCAGGATTCAGGCCCGCAGAAGGCCCAGCAGGCCCACAGGCATAGTGGTGTGAGATTTGGCCCATAGGCCTGCAGTACTGAGGAGTTCGATGGAGGTGGCGCGGCAGCGCTTATAAACATGTGCGGCCGCTCCTCAGCTAGCGAGGTGGGACTAAACATCACACCGCACCATGCCAGCGCAAGGCCTTTGGTCCCGGTTGGTGGCACCAATCGGGACTAAAGGGGTGCATTGGTACCGGTTCGTGGCACCAACCGGGACCAATTCCCCCCTTTAGTCCCGGTTGGTGCCACCAACCAGGACCAAAGGCCGCCGCTTCCCGCCCTTTGGGCTGCTGAAAACTGACCTTTGGTCACGATTGGTGGCACCAACCGGGACTAAAGGGTGGCATTGGTACCGGTTGGTGCCACCAAACGGTACCAATGGCTTTGTTATATAAGCCAGCACTTGTGAAAATTTCGTCAGTTCTTCGATCCCTCCGACGACGCCGCCAGGCTGCCCGAGCTCGCCGTGCCTCTGCCGCACCCCTGACCGCGCCGCCATTGCCCTGCCCCGACCACGCCGCCGTCGCCCCTGCCCCCCGACCACGCCGCGCGCCCTCGCCGTGCCTCTGCCGCGCCCCCGACCCGCCCCGTCGACGTCGTTGCCGACCTCTGCCCCGTCGACGCCATCGCCCCTGCCCCGACCACGCCGCCGTCGCCCCTGCCGGCCCCGACCACACCGCTGTCGCCGTCCTCTACACCGACACCGGCGCCGTGCCTCTGCCCCTGCCCCGACCACGCCGCACCTCTCCTTGGTCAGGCCGGCACCGCCCCCCTGTCCTCTCCTCTGTTTTTTCACATATATATGATGTTTTTTCCAGATTATATGTATATGTGTGAGTATATGTATGTGTGTATATCTGATTATATGTCCTTTTTTTAGATTTTTTGTTCATATATATGATGATTTGTTTTTTGCATTTTTATAAAAATGTATATATGTATGTATGTTCTCTGTGCATATAAACGTTAGATTTTTAGTACATTTGGGTACATTTTAGGTTAGTTTTATCTATATATGTTCTCTGATTTAGTACATTTTAGGTTAGTTTAATTTTTAGAAAAGTTTTATATGTTTAGGAAAAGAATCAAGAGAAGGAAGAAGGAAGAAGAAAAAAAGTTTTATATATGCAAAAGTTACATTTTTAGAAAAGTATTATATATCTAGCTAGGAAGATAAGGAAGAAGAAGAAAAAGAAGGAGAGGAAAAAGGAAAATAAGAAGAGGAAGAAAGGAGAAGAAGAGGAGAGGAAGAAGAGGAGAAATAAATAAGAAGAGGAAAAAAGAAGAAAAAGAAGAGGAGAAGAAGAAAAAATAGAAAATATTTTCTTCGATTTTCTCCTCTATTCCATTCTTCTTCTCCTTTTTTTATTTCTTCTTCGTCTTCTTATTTTTTATCGGGTATGTCGTTGTCGAAATAACCACCTCCCCGATAACTTCGACATGAGGGGCGGTCGATATATATATGCCCTCTCGACCGCGATAACTTGGGAGCACCCCCCCCCCCCCCCCCCGGTCCTCTCGCTCGACCAGAACTCTCGAGGACACCCAAACCCTAGAAAAAATTGATGTCCGTCTCCTATTGAAGGAAATATGCCCTAGAGGCAATAATAAAGTTATTATTTATTTCCTTATATCATGATAAATGCTTATTATTCATGCTATAATTGTATTAACCAGAAACATGATACATGTGTGAATACATAGACAAACTGGGTGTCACTAGTATGCCTCTACTTGACTAGCTCATTATTCAAAGATGGTTATGTTTCCTAGCCATGGACAAAGAGTTGTGATTTGATTAACGAGATCACATCATTAGGAGAATGATATGATTGACTTGACCCATTCCGTTAGCTTATCACTTGATCGTTTAGTATGTTGCTATTGCTTTCTTCATGACTTATACATGTTCCTACGACTATGAGATTATGCAACTCCCATTCACCGGAGGAACACTTTGTGTGCTACCAAACATCACAACGTAACTGGGTGATTATAAAGGAGCTCTACAGGTGTCTCCGAAGGTACATGTTGGGTTGACGTATTTCAAGATTAGGATTTGTCACTCCGATTGTCGGAGAGGTATCTCTTGGCCCTCTCGGTAATGCACATCACTATAAGCCTTGCAAGCAATGTAGCTAATGAGTTAGTTACGGGATGATGCATTACGTAACGAGTAAAGAGACTTGCCGGTAACGAGATTGAACTAGGTATTGAGATACCGACGATCGAATCTCGGGCAAGTAACATACCAATGACAAAGGGAACAACGTATGTTGTTATGCGGTTTGACCGATAAAGATCTTCGTAGAATATGTGGGAGCCAATATGAGCATCCAGGTTCCGCTATTGGTTATTGACCGGAGACATGTCTCGGTCATGTCTACATAGTTCTCGAACCCGTAGGGTCCGCATGCTTAAAGTTCGATGACTGTTATATTATGAGTTTATGTGTTTTGATGTACCAAAGGTAGTTCGGAGTCCCAGATGAGATCGGGGACATGACCGGGAGTCTCGAAATGGTCGAGACGTGAAGATCGATATATTGGACGACTATATTCGGACATCCGAAAGGTTCCGAGTGATTCGGGTATTTTTCGGAGTACCGGGGAGTTACGGGAATACGGGGAAGAGTATTGGGCCTTAATGGGCCATACGGGAAAGGAGAGAAAGGCCTCGAAGGGTGGCCGCACCCCTCCCCATGGGCTGGTCTGAATTGGACTTGGGAGGGGGGCGGCCCCTTCCTTCTTTCTCCTTCTCCCTTCCCTTTCTCCTACTCCAACTTAGAAGGGGGTGAATCCTACTCCCGGTGGGAGTAGGACTCCCCTATGGCGCGCCCAAGAGAGGGCCGGTCCTCCCCTCCTCTACTCCTTCATATACGGGGGAGGGGGCACCCCATGGAGACACAACAATTGATCATTGATCTCTTAGCCGTGTGCGGTGCCCCCCTCCATCATAGTCCTCCTCGATAATATTGTAGCGGTGCTTAGGCGAAGCCCTGCGTCGGTAGAACATCATCATCGTCATCACGCTGTCGTGCTGACGGAACTCTCCCTGGACACTCGCTGTATCGAAGTTCGAGGGATGTCATCGAGCTGAACGTGTGCAAGAACTCGGAGGTGCCGTGCTTTCGGTACTTGATCGGTCGGGCTGTGAAGACGTACGACTACATCAACCGCGTTGTGCTAACGCTTCCGCTTTCGGTCTACGAGGGTACATGGACAACACTCTCCCCTCTCGTTGCTATGCATCACCATGATCTTGCGTGTACGTAGGAATTTTTTTGAGATTACTACATTCCCGAACAGTGGCATCCGAGCCTGGTTTTATGCGTAGATGTTATATGCACGAGTAGAACACAAGTGAGTTGTGGGCGATACAAGTCATACTGCTTACCGGCATGTCATACTTTGGTTCGGCGGTATTGTTGGATGAAGCGGCCTGGACCGACATTACACGTACGCTTACGCGAGACTGGTTCTACCGACGTGCTTTGCACACAGGTGGCTGGCGGGTGTCAGTTTCTCCAACTTTAGTTGAACCGAGTGTGGCTACGCCCGGTCCTTGAGAAGGTTAAAACATCACTAACTTGACAAACTATCGTTATGGTTTTGATGCGTAGGTAAGAACGGTTCTTGCTCAGCCCGTAGTGGCCACGTAAAACTTGCAACAACAGAGTAGAGGACGTCTAACTTGTTTTTGCAGGGCATGTTATGATGTGATATGGTCAAGGCATGATGCTATATTCTATTGTATGAGATGATCATGTTTTGTAACCGAGTTATCGGCAACTGGCAGGAGCCATATGGTTGTCGCTTTATTGTATGCAATGCAATCGCCCTGTAATTGCTTTACTTTATCACTAAGCAGTAGCGATAGTTGTAGAAGCAATAGTTGGCAAGACGACAACGATGCTATGATGGAGATAAAGGTGTCGCACCAGTGACGATGGTGATCATGACGGTGCTTCGGAGATGGAGATCACAAGCACAAGATGATGATGGCCATATCATATCACTTATATTGATTGCATGTGATGTTTATCCTTTATGCATCTTATCTTGCTTTGATTGATGGTAGCATTATAAGATGATCTCTCACTAAATTTCAAGATAAAAGTGTTCTCCCTGAGTATGCACCGTTGCCAAAGTTCGTCGTGCCCAGACACCACGTCATGATCGGGTGTGATAAGCTCTATGTCCATCTACAACGGGTGCAAGCCAGTTTTGCACACGCAGAATACTCAGGTTAAACTTGACGAGCCTAGCATATGCAGATATGGCCTCGGAACACTGAGACCGAAAGGTCGAGCGTGAATCATATATATAGTAGATATGATCAACATAGTGATGTTCACCATTGAAAACTACTCCATTTCACGTGATGATCGGTTATGGTTTAGTTGATTTGGATCACGTGATCACTTAGATGATTAGAGGGATGTCTATCTAAGTGGGAGTTCTTAAGTAATATCATTAATTGAACTTTAATTTATCATGAACTTAGTCCTGATAGTATTTTGCATGTCTATGTTGTTGTAGATCAATAGCTTGTGTTGTTGCTTTCCTATGTTTTTATATATGTTCCAAGAGAAAACTATGTTGAAAGATGATAGTAGCAATGATACGGACTAGGTCCGTGATCTGAGGTGTATCCTCATTGCTGCACAGAAGAATTATGTCCTTGATGCACCGCTAGGTGACAAACCTATTGCAGGAGCAGATGCAGACGTTATGAACGTTTGGCTAGCTCAATATGATGACTACTTGATAGTTTAGTGCAACATGCTTAACGGCTTAGAATCGGGACTTCAAAGACGTTTTGAACGTCATGGACCATATGAGATGTTCCAAGAGTTGAAGTTAATATTTCAAGCAAATACCCGAGTCGAGAGATATGAGGTCTCCAACAAGTTCTATAGCTAAAAGATGGAGGAGAATTGCTCAACTAGTGAGAAAGTGCTTAGATTGTCTAAGTACTACAATCGCTTGAATCAAGTGGGAGTTAATTTTCCAGATAAGATAGTGATTGGCAGAGTTCTCTGTTGGGGAACGTTGCAGAAAATAAAAAAATTCTACGCTTCACCAAGATCAATCTATGGAGTTCATCTAGCAAAGAGAGAGAGGAGTGCATCTACATACCTTTGTAGATCGCGAGCGGAAGCGTTCAAGAGAATGGGGTTGAGGGAGTCGTACTCGTCGTGATCCAAATCACCGATGATCCTAGTGCTGAATGGACAGCACCTCCGCGTTCAACACACGTACGGTTGGGGAAGACGTCTCCTCCTTCTTGATCCAGCAATGGGGAAGGAGATGTTGATGGAGATCCAGCAGCACGACGGCGTGGTGGTGGATGCAGCAGCGATCTCGGCAGGGCTTCGCCAAGCACTACGAGAGAGAGAGGTGTTGAGGAGGGAGAGGGAGGCGCCAGAGACTTGGGGTGCGGCTGCCCTCCCTCCCCCTCACTATATATAGGTCCCCTAGGGGGGGCACCGGCCCTAGGAGATCCAATCTCCAAGGAGGGCAGCGGCCAGGGGGGAAACTTGCCCCCCAAGCCAGGTGGAGGCGTCCCACCCCTAGGGTTTCCAACCCTAGTCGCAGGGGGGGCCAAGAGGGGGCGCACCAGCCCACCAGGGGCTGGTTCCCCTCCCACTTCAGCCCATGGGGCCCTCCGGGATAGGTGGCCCCACCCGATGGACCCCAGGGACCCTTCCGATGGTCCCGGTACAATACCGGTGATCCCCGAAACTTTCCCGATGGCCGAAACCTGACTTCCTATATATAATTCTTCACCTCCGGACCATTCCGGAACTCCTCGTGACGTCCGGGATCTCATCCGGGACTCCGAACAACTTTTGGGTTACCGCATACTAATATCTCAACAACCCTAGCGTCACTGAACCTTAAGTGTGTAGACCCTACGGGTTCGGGAGACATGCAGACATGACCGAGACGACTCTCCGGTCAATAACCAACAACGGGATCTGGATACCCATGTTGGCTCCCACATGCTCCTCGATGATCTCATCGGATGAACCACGATGTCAATGATTCAATCAATCCCGTATACAATTCCCTTTGTCAATCGGTACGTTACTTGCCTGAGATTCGATCGTCGGTATCCCAATACCTCGTTTAATCTCGTTACCGGCAAGTCACTTTACTCGTGCCGTAAAGCATGATCCCGTGACCAGACACTTGGTCACATTGAGCTCATTATGATGATGCATTACCGAGTGGGCCCAGAGATACCTCTCCATCATACGGAGTGACAAATCCCAGTCTCGATTCGTGCCAACCCAACAGACACTTTCGGAGATACCCGTAGTGCACCTTTATAGTCACCCAGTTACGTTGTGACGTTTGGCACACCCAAAGCACTCCTACGGTATCCGGGAGTTGCACAATCTCATGGCCTAAGGAAATCATGCTTGACATTTGGAAAAGCTCTAGCAAAACGAACTACACGATCTTGGGCTATGCTTAGGATTGGGTCTTGTCCATCACATCATTCTCCTAATGATGTGATCCCGTTATCAATGACATCCAATGTCCATAGTCAAGAAACCATGACTATCTATTGATCAACGAGCTAGTCAACTAGAGGCTCACTAGGGACATGTTGTGGTCTATGTATTCACACGTGTATTACGATTTCCGGATAACACAATTATAGGATGAATAACAGACAATTATCATGAACAAGGAAATATAATAATAACCATTTTATTATTGCCTCTAGGGCATATTTCCAACATTCTCTAGTCACCATCACCAAGTTACTGGAACTTCGTGATGAACTATAATGCAAGGGATGATGAAAATGATTCTCGGACTCTTCGTGATGCTGAAATCAACGAAGGTGGAAATCAAGAAAAGAGCATCAAGTGTTGATGATTGATAAGACCACTAGTTTCAAGAAAAGGGAAAAGGAAAAGAAAGGGAACTTCAAGTAGAATGGCAAGCAAGTTGTCACTCCCATGAAGAAGCCCAAAGCTGGACAAAAGCCTGAAACTAAGTGCTACTACTGCAAAGGAAATGGTCATTGGAAGCGGAAATGCCCTGTATATTTGGTGGAGAAGAAGGATGGCAAAGTGAACAAGGGTATATTTGATATACAGGTTATTGATGTGTACCTTACTAGTGTTTATAGTATCCCCTGAGTATTTGATACTTGTTCGGTTGCTAAGATTAGTAACTCGAAACAGGAGTTATAGAATAAACAGAGACTAGTTGAGGGTGAAGTAACGATGTGTGTTGGAAGTGGTTCCAAGATTGATATGATCATCATCGTACACTCCCTATATTTTCGAGATTAGTGTTGAACCTAAATAAATGTTATTTGGTGTTTGCGTTGAGCATAAATATGATTAGATCATGTTTATTGCGATACGATTATTCATCTAAGATAGAGAATAAATTGTTATTCTTCTTACATGAATAAAACCTTCTATGGTCATACACCCAATGTTGATGGTTTATTGAATCTTGATCACGGTGATACACATATTCATAATATTGATGCCAAAAGATGCAAAGTTGATAATGATAGTGCAACATATTTGTGGCACTTCCGTTTGGGTCATATCGGTGTAAAGCGCATGAAGAAACTCCATAAAGATGAAATTTTTGAATCATTTGATTATGAATCATTTGATGCTTGTGAACCGTGCCTTATGGGCAAGATGACTAAAACTCCGTTCTCCGAACAATGGAACGAGCTAGTGACTTATTGGAAATAATACATACTGATGTATGTGGTCCAATGAGTATTGATGCTCGTGGCGGGTATCGTTATTTTCTAACCTTCACAAAATGATTTGAGCAGATATGAGTATATCTACTTAATGAAACACAAGTCTGAAACATTTGGAAAGTTCAAAGAATTTCAAAGTGAATTGGAGAATCATCATAACAAGAAAATAAAGTTTCTACGATCTGATCGTGGAGGAGAATATTTGAGTTACGAGATTAGCCTTCATATAAAACAATGTGGAATAGTTTCACAGTTCACACCACCTGGAACACCACAATGTTATGGTGTGTCCGAACGTCGTAACTGCACTTTATTGGATATTGTGCAACCTATGATGTCTCTTATCGGTTTACCACTATCATTTTGGGGTTATGCATTAGAGACAGTAGCATTCACTTTAAATAGGGCACCATCGAAATCCGTTGAGACGATGGCTTATGAACTGTGGTTTGGTAAGAAGCCAAAGTTGTCGTTTCTTAAAGTTTGGGGCTGTGATGCTTATGTGAAAAAGTTTCAACCTGATAAGCTCAAACCTAAATCGGAGAAGTGCGTGTTCATAGAATACCCAAAGGAAACTGTTGGGTACACCTTCTATCACAGATCCGAAAGCAAGATATTCATTGCTAAGATGGATCCTTTCTAGAGAAGGAGTTTCTCTCAAAAGAAGTGAGTGGGAGGAAAGTAGAACTTGATGAGGTAATTGCACCTTCTCCCTTATTGGAAAGTAGTTCATCAGAGAAGACAGTTCCAGTGATTCCTACACCAATTAGTGAGGAAGTTAATGATGATGATCATGAAACTTCAGATCAAGTTGCTACTGAACCTCGTTGGTCTGCCAGAATAAGATCCGCACCAGAGTGGTATAGTAATCCTGTTGGGGATATAACTATTTGTGTAAGCCGCCCAGGAGGGGCCGGGTTACACAAAAAATACTCATCAGAAAGAAGCCCAAGACCAAGCATGAAGATGGCGGTTCAATAAAGGGTCTAAAGCCCGCAAGAGGCTTAAGGCCCATAGTGGTAAACCATCATGATAATATGACTTGTAACATAAGGTATACTTAACTAGTCACCGAACTGGACACTATTTATGAGCCAGCCGGGACTCTGTAGGCCGCAAGGCATCCACCCGTGTATATAAGGGGATGACCCGCTGGCGGCTTAGGGTAAGAAACAACTCATCGAAAACCAGGCATAGCATATGTCACTCCCTGGTCATCGAAACATCAAGCAATACAAACCCAAATAGACGTAGGCCTTACCTTCATTGTAAGGGGCCGAACTAGTATAAACCCCTCGTGTCTCTTGTCCTAACTAACCCCTTCAAGCTTCCTAGTTCCGATGGCTCCACGATTAAGTCCTTTCACTGGGACATCTGACGTGACAATCCATGGCAGTTGGTGCCCACCGTGGGGCCAGCGCACGGTGGATTTGAGTTCTTGAAGGGCAACTTCGAAGGGCTCAAGGGATATGCAGTGGGCCGGATGACCAAGAGTCGTCGTGGCAAGATCTACATCGACGATGAAGGCTGGGGCCCCGAAGCCGGCTCAATTGAGTACGGGTACCGGGTCCCCTTCGGCGGAATCCACGTCTTCATCGGCCGGATTGGTGAGCCGGGCACTGAGCCGGACAACTGCACTGACCTCGTCGAGACGGCTCAGCGTCCAAGACCCGCCCGAGTCCGACCCGGCATGAAGCGTGTCTTTGTGGGCTGCATCCACGGAGAAGAACGTTCTGAAGGATCTGATGATGGTGGTGAGATAGCCGTCCTCTGCGACGGTGATTCGTCCGCCGGTTCAACAGATTCGCTGTATCAAGTGCAAGATGGCGTGCTCGGGGGCTGTTCCGATGGCTCTAGTATTCCGGACCCCAACGAGTCGCCAAACTGGACAGGAGTTTTCATGGCTGGGACTCAACCCGGCCAAAATTCTACAGCCACTGCTGCAATAACGTACGGAATAGGAGCGGCCGGGGCAGGAGACCCTGTGCGCCCGCCGTCTCAAGTGCTGATAGATCTCATGGATAAGCTTACGGCTCTGTTAACCGCTATGATTATTCCTGCAAATAAAGATGAGCATGATGCGGAGGTGGCACGGGTGCGCGAGGAAATAGCTTGGGCCAAGGAGGCCTTAGCAGCTGAGGACACCAAGTTAGCCACGAAACGGGCGACTTTGGATGCATGGGAGCAGCAGCTCCATTCAGAGGCTTTCCAGCTTACGATGAGCCTGAACGCATCTAATGAGGTGATGAGAAGGAGGCACCAGAAAACTCAATCCCGTTTGCCTCCGACTTACGACCCTCAGACTCTTTTCGCTACACCCGGAGCCGGCCCAAGTAACCCGCCAGATGCAAATCAGTTTATGCCAGCCGGAACAGGAGGACCGGCTCAGCCTCGGGAGATGGCACCTCCTCATGGGAACATGGCGCCGCCCCGATACGTACCGATACCGCCGGGTCACTTTTCCAGCCCCTTGGAGAACTTAATTGCAGCATCGACGCGTTTGGCGGCTCTCCCAGTGGATGGTGATGATCCGATAGCGGTGGAGACCCGGAGGATCAGAGAACTTTTCCAGACGGCTCTAGCGCAGCAAGAGACTTATTCTTATAGCCGGGACAGGATTCATTCGACTCCTCCGCCTTGGTTAGCAGCGCCTCGCCAATACTGAAGTCCAAGTTACAGCAGGCACATGGAGTCAGAAGCTTTGTCAAGCAATGCCCAGCGCTGGAACCAGCCCGGTGGCAATAACCTGGTACAAGATCGGGTACGTTAGGAGAACGAGCGGGCGGCTCAGCTAGCGGCTCAACAGATGGCTCATCAAGATTTCTCAGAGTATCCGATGGCTTTAGTTGAGACGGGAGTGGCTACTAGAACCGGCGGTGTTCCTTGTTTGGTGCCGGCTCTGCGTAATGTACGCCTACCTAAGGACTTCAAGGGACCTCGAAAGGTGCCGAATTACACGGCCGACTTACAGCCTGGAGCATGCATCGAGAGCTATGAGATGGCCATGGAGCTGTTGGAGGTCAGCGATGCAGCAATGGCTAAGTACTTCACCATGATGTTAGATGGAACGGCCCGGTCCTGGTTAAAGGGCTTGCCACCCAATTCCATTGATTCGTGGGCAGAGCTAAAAGCCCGTTTCATCCAGAACTTCAAGGACACTTGCAAGCAATCCATGTCAATTGTGGATTTGACAAATTGTAAGCAGGAGGAGGGTGAGTCCACGACTCACTGGGTACGCCGGGTTAAGGAGATAATACATTCATCTGACAAGATGGATGCTGGCTGTGCAGTTCTTATGTTGGAAACGAACTGCCGCTTTGAGCCACTGAGACAGAAGCTGGGGTGCCTTAAGCGTGATTGCAACGATATGGGTACGCTGATGGCCGCTTTAGTCAAATACGCCGACTCTGATAGTACCAAGGACCCCGCGTCTGATGAGGAAAAGATAGGGGAGGGAAAGAAGAACGACAAAGGAAAGGGACAACAGCATAACCCGATGAATCAAGGGGGGAACAAGCGTAAGGCCGAGGGTAACCCGGAGTTTGTAGCCAATGCCAATGCACAGGATAACAGTAAGAGACGTAAGGGCAGACCGCCCCCCCGATCTGGCGGGTCAAGCCCATCTCTTGAGCAGCTACTCAACGAGCCGTGCCTGAAATACGGCACCCGGGAATGACCCGCCACCCACTTATGGAAAGATTGTGCGATCATGAAGGCTTTTAAGAATTCCAACACATTTGATGGCAATCATGGGTCGGGCGGTGGCTCAGGAGCTGGCGGTTTTCATGGACCGGGTGGCGGTTCAAGTTCTGGCTTTCAGGGACATTAGGGCGGTTATAATCAGCAGCAATCTGGTCAAGGGGAACAACAGCAGCAGCAGTCGGGTTATCAAAGCCATCCGAAGCAGTTGAATAGTGGGCAGTATCACGTGTTTACCACTAGCTTGTGCAAACGTGACCAGAAGGTGCATAAGAGGGCTGTAAATTCCATTGAGCCGGCGGTTCCCCATTATTTGAGGTGGTCAAAACAGCCCATTGTGTGGAGCAGGGAAGATCACCCCATCAGGGTTGATAATCCGGGTCAGTTAGCCTTGGTGGTCACCCCTCAGGTTGGTGGATATAAATTCACTAAGGTACTCATGGATGGGGGTAGCAGCATCAATATCCTATATTATGAGACCTTTCAACGCATGGGGGTAACTGATAAGAATTTGAAGACGTCCAACACTGTTTTTCATGGAGTGGTCCCTAATAAGTCGGCGTACCCAGTTGGCAAGATTGAACTGGAAGTGTCCTTTGGAGATGAGTATGACTCCAGAACTAAAAAACTAACCTTTGAGGTGGTCAAGATCAGGAGTCCATATCATGCTCTGTTTGGACGGCCGGCTTATGCCAAGTTCATGGCACGACCGTGCTATGTTTATCTGCAGCTTAAGATGCGGGGTTACAAGGGTACCATCACCGTGCATGCAAGTCAAAAGGTAGACCTGGAATGTGAGGAGGGCGACGCGGCTTATGCTGAGTCTGTTTGTGCAGCGAAGGAACTGAAGTTTTATCAAAACAACGTTGACCCGGCAGATATGACCTCTCTAAAGAAGCCAACCACCGAGCATGACCCGACGATGAAGTTTAAGTTGGCTGCTGAAACCAAGCTTGTGGATTTCAATCCAGGTGATTCATCTAAGCAGTTTAGCATCAGTGCCAATTTGGATCCTAAATAGGAAACCGCGCTCATCGAGTTCATCCGTGAGAACCGGGACATCTTTGCATGGAAACCTTCTAACATGCCAGGTGTACCGAGAGAACTCGCTGATCACACTCTCAATATTGATCCAAAGTATAAGTCGGCCAGGCAGTTTCTTCGACGGTTCAACGAAGAGAGGCGGAAAGCTATTGGAGAGGAAGTCGCCCGGCTCTTAGCAGCTGGGTTTATTGTTGAAATTTTTCACTCGGAGTGGTTGGCTAACCCTGTGCTCGTGCTCAAGAAGAACGGCACCTGGCGGATGTGTGTGGATTACACGGACTTAAATAAGGCTTTTCCGGCTAATCCCTTTGATCTCCCCCCTATTGATCAGATCATTGATGCTACGGCGGGTTGTGAGCGTTTGAGCTTTTTGGATGCTTACTCTGGTTATCATCAGATCAAGATGGTAGTTAAGGACCAGGAGAAGACGGCTTTCATCACTCCGTTTAGAGCCTTCTGTTATGTATCTATGCCATTTTGGCTCAAGAGTGCTGAGGCGACTTATCAACGATGTGTACAGAACTGTCTCCACGATCAAATTGGGTGCAATGTTCATGCTTATGTGGATGATATCGTGGTGAAGTCCAGAGAGAAGGAAACCTTGATATCTGACCTAAAAGAGACCTTTGATAATCTCCAGGTTTATAAAATGATGCTTAACCCGGAAAAGTGTGTATTTGGTGTACCTGTAGGTAAGCTCTTGGGTTTCTTGGTTTCAAACAGAGGCATTGAAGGTAATCCGGAGAAGATCAAGACAATTACCTCTCTGGCTAAACCGGCGTGCATCAATGATGTTCAGTGACTGGCGGGTCGTGTTGCTGCTTTAAGCCGGTTCATAAGCCGGTTAGGTGAGAAGGCCCTACCACTGTATCAGATGATGAAGAAAACAGACACCTTTGTGTGGAGTGATGTTGCTAATACTGCCTTTGAAGATTTAAAGAGACAATTGTCTGAGCCATCGGTCCTTGCGGCTCCCATTGATAAAGAGCCATTGCTGTTATATGTGGCTGCTAATTCACGAGCCGTCAGTGTCGCCATCATGGTGGAGCATAAGAAGGCAGGCAAGGAGCATCTAGTTCAACGGCCGGTTTACTACATTTGCAAGGTGCTCATTGAGTCTAAACAGAGATATCAACATTGGCAGAAACTTGTTTACGGAGTGTTCATGGCAAACCGGAAGCTAAAGCAATACTTCCAAAGTCATCCTATAACGGTGGTAAGTTCCGCCCCTTTGGGAGACATCATTCAGAACAGGGAGGCCACAACATGAATCGCCAAGTGGGCTATTGAGCTTAGGCCCTATGGTTTGAAGTATATGCCACGTACTGCTATTAAATCTCAAGCCTTGGTGGACTTTATCAATGATTGGACAGAATTGCAGGCACCCGAGGAGAAGCCAGATAACACATATTGGAATATTCACTTTGATGGGTCCAGGCAGTTAGAAGGCTCAGGGGCTGGAGTTGTTTTAACTTCCCCTCGAGGTAACAAATTTCGTTATGTGCTCTGGCTTATGTTTCCCTGTACTAACAATGTAGCTGAGTACGAGGTCTTGCTCCATGGTCTCCGGATGGCCAAAGAGATGAATTTGAGCCGGGTAAGGTGCTTGGGCGATTCATATCTCGTGGCTCAACAGGTGTCAGGCAAGTGGGACTCCAAGGATCCCCTTATGGCGGCCTACCGTCGTGAAGTATATGCTGTGGCTGGGCATTTCAGAGGTTATCAAGTAGAGCACATCGATCGAAGGAAGAATGAGGCGGCTGATGTGTTAAGCCGGTTGGGATCTCAGCATAAGCCGGTGCCGCCTAATACCTTTCTCGACATTTTGCATAATCCTTCTGTCAAGGTACCTACAGAGGAAGAACTAGCAGTACCAGACATGGAGGCACAGCTGGTGGCTGCCCTTCACGTCATCCCGGATTGGACAATGCCATATTTGGCCTACATGACCCGGGGAGAGTTGCCTGAGGATGAGACCTTGGCGAGACAAATCATCAGGCGATCCAAGTCTATGACGATTGTTAATGGCGAGTTACATCACCTCAGTGTCACGGGGGCATTTCAATGTTGTGTGTCGCCTGCGGAGGGTCAAGAGATACTTTGTGAGATCCATGAAGGAGATTGTGGTCATCATTCTGGCTCAAAATCTCTTGTGGCCAAGGCTTTCCGTCATGGTTTCTATTGGCTGACGGCTCAAGCTGATGCAGTGGATCTAGTCAGCAAATGTGACGGATGTCAAAAATTGTCACGACGAGCTCATGTGCCGGCTCAAGAGTTGAGGATGATTCCAATTACTTGGCCGTTCGCAGTCTGGGGGCTTGACATGGTTGGACCTTTCAAGAGGTCTAAGGATAAAAAGACACACCTCCTCGTGGCAGTGGATAAGTTTACAAAGTGGGTTGAGGCAGAGCCGGTCAGTAAGTGTGATGCAACCACAGTGGTTCAGTTCATCAAAAGGGTGATCTTTCGTTTTGGTTTTCCACACAGCATTATAACCGATAATGGCACTAATCTCTCCAAGGGTGCCATGGAAGAGTTCTGTCAATGAGAACATATCTGGCTTGATGTTTCGGCTGTTGCTCATCCTCAATCTAATGGTCAAGCAGAAAGAGCTAATCAGGAGATCCTGAAGGGTATCAAACCACGGCTCTTGGTCCACTTACAGCGGACTCCGGGTTGTTGGGTGGAGGAGTTACCCTCTATACTGTGGAGCATCAACACTACGCCTAACAGATCCACGGGTTACACACCTTTTTTCATGGTCTATGGAGCAGAGGCAGTCCTGCCAAGTGACATCCGGCACGACTCACCCCGCGTGGCGGCTTACATTGAGGCTGATAATGAAAAAGCTCGTCAGGATGCACTTGACTTGTTGGATGAGGAGCGAGACTTGGCAATAGCCCGCTCGGCGATTTACCAGCAAGACCTTCGTCTCTATCACAGCCGCCGGGTTAGAAGTAGAACCTTTCAGGAAGGCGACTTAGTGCTCCGGCTTATCCAGGATCAGTCTGATATGCACAAGCTATCCCCTCCTTGGGAAGGACCCTTTGTGGTCAGCAAGAATCTGAACAACGGGTCATACTACCTCATCGATGTTCGAGAGCACAAAGACTCACGTAAATCGGAGGAGGCGAACCGTCGGCCGTGGAATATCGCCCATCTTCGGCCTTACTATACTTGAGCCACCGGCTCTCAAGATGTATATATTTTGATGATGTATATATTATATAAGCAATAAATCAGGATCTCTGTCCTTTTTTTACCCTCAAAAGTCTATATGTCTTTTTTATCAGATGGTGGAAACAACCAACAGGGAGCGGATCATATCTGAATCCGGCTTTCCTTTTGGTCCGGCTTATGATCATATCTGAATCTAGCCATAATCACTTGGGGGCTTCCTGTTCAAACATAGGTCGTATTCGAACCAAAGAGAACATAGCTGTCGATACTCACTTGATCGGCATACTGCCAAACCCACTTGGGGGCTTCTTGATCATATTTGAATCATAGCTTAACCCCTTTGGGTCTGACGTGGATCGTATTCGAATCAGCGTCATTAAACAACTCTTATGGTCACTTGGGGGCTTCCTGTTCAAACATAGGTCGTATTCGAACCAAAGAGAACATAGTTGTCGATACCCACTTGATCGGCATCGCCAAAGCCACTGGGGGCTATATGATCGTATCTGAATCTTAGCTTATCCCCTTTGGAACGGTTTACTGATCGTATTCGAATCGGAAGCCTTTTAATGTTGTTATTATCCATTATAATTCATGAGGTTAAATTATCTGGCTATCTTGAGACCTTCTTGACAGCACTATGAGATGGTTTGTTGTTCTTCCGGCTTAATATTGATCACCCCGGGTTATTAAGTGACAGGTGAACATTATATGTTTCCAACCTTCAGGAGTTGAATTTACCCGCATGGTGTAGATCATATAAGCAGGCGAGATCATCAAAAGGATCACAGGTGTATTATTGTGATTATGTTTAACAATTATAATCATAACCTGGCCTTTATATCATATGTTGGTTCGCACTATGGGTTATCAATACCTTATGTGACCCCCGATGCGATAAACCGCCAAGGGATTTTTGCTTGTTTTATATGCAGGACAAGGCAAGAAAACGTAACATCAAGGAAATGAAAGATCAACATAAGCTGGACATATATAGTGATGGCGGCTTAGGAAGTATTAAGCGCCATAAACATGCGCGAAGGCATGAAAAAATTGAGAGGTTTTTTCTACCCTATTACAAGACTCCCCGAGTCTGAATAATGAAGCATTATTTTGCAATGTCATAAAACGCCTGGCGGTTCACTCCTTTGGTTGGCTTCAAGACTCCGGGTTATCCTTCTCCGCTTCTCCGTCGGCTGCTTTGTCCTGGAAAGTTGACGAGGCCCAGTCAATGCCGCTCAAGGCTTCAAACTCGTCTTCATCATCTATTAAACCGGTTGGGTCCACTTCAAGGGCAAAGGTATGCTTACGAGTTGGAGGGATCAGGCTGACTTCATCATAGGGAGGTGTTGGGATTCTCCGGTTCTCGCTGTCATAGCCCGGCTGAAACTTGGTAAGATTAGTATCGTTCCCAATAAGAGTGGCCACGGGGCGTATATCTTTGACACAGGCGGTGAAGTCATGTTCATCAAATACGGTCCCATCTTCTTTAAGACTGGGGTATCCAAGAGCGAGGTCGGCAGGGTCTAGTTCCGAAATCCATGCTTTCGCCCGGCTCAACGCAGCTACAGCCTCGGCTCTTGCGGACGCCCGCCTTAGATCTTGGATCCGTTGAGGTAGTGAAGCAAGCCGTTTCAACACATCTTGCAGGAGGTGAGGAACATCATCTGATAAAGCTACAATGGCCAGAGCGCGTTGTGACCCGGTGTAGAGCTGCTCCACAAGTGTATAAACCGCCTTCAACTTGATCAACATGTTCTTCTTGAGGTTTATGCTCCTAGGGCCTACATTGTTAAACATAAGGTGAGCCATAGTTTACAATTAAAATAATCATTGAAAGGAGGTTTGCAAGGTTTAAAGTTTATATGAGTAACTTACCAAAGATTGCTGAGACCATTTGAGATATCTGGCGCTTTAAGCTAGACAACTCCGCTGTTTCTTCTGCAAGTAAAGCTTCTGCCATCTCAGCCCGGGTTAACAGTGAAGCTTTTTCATCAGCCCAGATTTTCCTCTCTGCCTCAAAATTCTTCTTCAACTTCTCTTGTTTAGAGACACTGAATTCAAATTTGGAGTTGGCTTTTTGAATCTCAAGTTCTTGAGTTGCCAGGCGGCTCTTCAGGTCAGAAGTCTCCGACTCAAATTGACTTATGGTGGCCTATATTAATGCCAGGTTATAATCAGAATCATGGTAAGATAACATTAAGTCCCAAGAACTTTGCAAGCAAAGATACTTGACACTTGGGGGCTAATGTGTACTGAAGAATTTTAAAACTTATAATGCCGGTTCATGGAAATTAAGTCTCAAACACTTTGCAAGCAAAGATGCTTGACACTTGGGGGCTAATGTGTATTGCAAGTTTAAAGTATTATGTTACAACCGGGTTAAATATCTTCTTTGTAAACCAGACAAAGCAGTGCTAAGTAGTTTTCTAAGTCTACAACATATTTATTCATAAGCAATAGACTTGGGGGCTGATACAGTAAGTATGATTCAGAAAAGTAGGATCAGTCATACCTCAGATTTTTGCTATATTTGCTTCACCATGTCAATTTCCACGTCACGGCTGCTATGTAATTGATTGAGATAGCCAGAGACTATATCCCCAATACTTAAATGAGTATAGTCAGCAATGTCTAGCTTGGCCTTTCGGCGTTCCAGAAGTTCCTCCTTAGCAGAACACTTGGCAAGGACAGTGGGCCGCCCTGGCTCAACAAAGTGAGTCTTCAGAATTTCAACATCCGGATCAATTGTCTTGGCCGGGCTAGGAGCTTCTGGGTTATCAGAGCTGTTGAGAGTATCTTCGGCGGGTGGATTGGAGGTTGGTGCTGGAATGTCATAGGCTGGTTCAGGCGGCGGTTGATGGGTAAAACCATCAGGAGCAGTCGAGCCAAGCTCCGGTTCAGTCACGACCGGGTCTAGGGATGGCTTACTCTTTTTTGCCCTCTTGCTAGGCTTCACTTGCACACTGTGGACAAAGGTAGAAGGATGAGTACAAAAGCATGGGTAAGGTAAAGCATAAGGTAAACAAAAATAAGATACCTAGGGGCAGTTTTGAAAGCCGGCATGTTAGATTGCATAGACTCGCCGGATGAAGGAGAGGTATCCTGATAATTGGAGTCAGATGAATTGAGAGGTTGGCGAAATAAACCCGCCAAAGGTAAAACAGAACGTAAATTGGAGATAACCTTAGTCCGACGCTTCCTGGTTACATCAGGTAAGCCGGAGGAGAGCTCTACATCCTTGCTGTTCCAGGTCTGCCTCCAGCTCTCAAACTGTTGTTGCTTCAAAAGAAATTGAGGATCTTGATAAGCTAGAGGATGTGAAAATCTTACTTTCCGGGTCACCCTTCGAATTTTTTGCTTTGGCAAAGGCTCTGAGTCGGAGGAGATTATAGTTACCTCTTCATCAATCGCTTGGTTGTTCCCCATATCCTCTTGAAAGGATAGAATGTCAATAAAATAATGACAAAAGAGTCAGGACAGTTAAGAATTACCTCTTCTTCATCATCAGAAGTGTCATCCAATTTGAATAAATCTGAAGCGCTTGGCTTCTTGTTCCTTGAAGTTCCTATTTTGGCGGCTTTCCTTTCGGCTCTTTTTTCTGCTCTGGCTTGTTTGGCCGCTTCATGGTCATATTTGATCTTCCAGAAATTGTCATCGGCCTGTGAAAAATGATAAGGAGTTATGAGTAAAAGCAAGATGTAATATAGTAAAGAGTATTTATTGAGGTTAGTGACTCACAGTAGGGGTCGGGTTCTTCTTGCAGAAGGGAAGTAAGCCAAAGGCATTACTAATCACCATGCCTTCTTTCAACAACGATTGGATCATGGCCTCCACCACATCTTCTGGTAAGTCATCGGGGCTATGACGCAGTGGGTCATCTTTCTCGTCGGAGTAAGTGCACATTAAGCCGGGGCGGCGGCTTAACGGAAGCACTCGCCAAGTAATCCAGACCTGGACCAGGTCGATGCCATATAAGCCATTTCCCAAAAGAGCTTTGATTTTTCTAATAGTGGGAGCAAGTGGCAGACGTTCAACAGTAGTTAGTTTATCCGGCAGCGGGTGGTTGGACTCGAGGCGCAGGGTGCGGAAGCCGGGCAGATGGCTTTCCTTAGCCGGAGAAGTGTCCTGACAGTAGAACCACGTCTGATTCCAATCCTTTGGGTGACTCGATAGTTCAGCATAAGGAAAGAGGCAGTCTCTCCGCCGCTGAATTGAGATGCCACCAAGTTCAAGACTGGGCCCGTTGGCACGTTCATTCTGCCGGTTCAAATAGAACAGCTCTTTGAATAAAAGTATATTGGGCTCTTCTCCAAGGTACACCTCGCAGAAGACTTGGAATTTGCAAATATTTGACATGGAATTGGGCCCGATGTCTTGAGTTCTGAGGTCAAAGAAATGCAAAACATCCCTGAAGAATTTTGAACCGGGTGGAGCGAAGCCCCGGTTCATGTGATTAGTAAACATGATTACCTCCCCCTTTTTGGGTTGAGGCTTCTCCTCTGACGGGTTAGGAGCACGATAAGACATGACCTCCTTCGTCTTGGGTAGATGGCCGAATTTCACAAAATCAGACAACGTGCTTTCTGTAATAGTGGATTTGACCCAGTTGCAGGTCACGGGAGCTTTGGGAGCCTTGGGTGCCATTACATAAATCGAAGCCTATGACAAAATAAGAGGTTCCGGTTCAGAGTTAACCTAGAGGAAAACATTTTAAGTTTATTCAAGATGGCGGCTTAAGAAGGGGCCTAATGATATATGGGTAACCATGCAGTGATATTTAAGCTGCTGCAGGTATCAAAGGCAGTTAAATTTTCTTAAATCGCGAGGGCAGAGGCAGTTTTGCATTTAAAGGTAGAACAAACAGGTTTCACAAGTTGCGACTATTATTTTGGATCAAATGACTGTTCTGAAAAGAAAAATTTCTAGACCTAGGACTGGCACAGATGAAGCTCAAGGGCTCGAACGGGGCCTCTGTGTGACGGAAAGGGATCTATTTGCATTCGAAATAGGTGCAAAACAGCTACCGCATCAGTTTTATACCATCTTAAAGATCAAGAAACGGTGGTGGCGAGGAAATCTATAAGGGGTTCCTGATGAATAGTGAAGAGTACCGAAGAACTCGAAGTTCCTAATGCGGATCTGAGGAACAAGAAAGAGGAAACTTACAGATGCAGAGTTGCTGCGGAGGATCGTCGCGTTTTTCTGGTCAAAACAGGTTGATGCAGCGGCCTGAGTTGGCGAAGACGAGGATATCTGCGACGGCGGCGGCGGCGGAACTCGAGCGGCAGAGAGACAGTGAGAGGAAGAAGATGAACGACCGAGGAAGAAAATGGAGATGACCTAGGTCGGGCCTATTTATAGGGAAGGGCCGACTGGGACGGTGCGATAAACGAGGAGATTGGATATTATTATCCAGCGACCCGACGCCTCGGGTTTCGGGACAATCAGTAAAGGCAAAGATCCGTTGAAGATATAGCAGGATAAAATAAGGATTTAATTGGAGATGACGTCACAACGGGTTAACATGGATCCAGAAGATGATGTCATGGCGGGTTAAACTCTTCTGCGCAGACAGAAGACTGAAGGCTTATTTCTTAAAGTATTTTAAGATTGACATGAACCGGTTCTAATCAATCTGGGGCCTAATGTTGGGGATATAACTATTTGTGTAAGCCGCCCAGGAGGGGCCGGGTTACACAAAGAAGACTCATCAGAAAGAAGCCCAAGACCAAGCATGAAGATGGCGGTTCAATAAAGGGTCTAAAGCCCGCAAGAGGCTTAAGGCCCATAGTGGTAAACCATCATGATAATATGACTTGTAACATAAGGTACACTTAACTAGTCACCGAACCGGACACTGTTTATGAGCCAGCCGAGACTCTGTAGGCCGCAGGGCGTCCACCCGTGTATATAAGGGGACGACCCGCTGGCGGCTTAGGGTAAGAAACAACTCATCGAGAACCAGGCATAGCGTATCTCGCTCCCTGGTCATCGAAACATCAAGCAATACCAACCCAACTAGACGTAGGCCTTACCTTCATCGTAAGGGGCCGAACTAGTATAAACCCTCATGTCTCTTGTCCTAACTAACCCCTTCAAGCTTCCTAGTTGCGATGGCTCCACGATTAAGTCCTTTCACTAGGACATCTGACATGAAAATTCCATGACAAATCCTGTTCTAGAAGTCATGTTACTAGACCATGATGAACCTACGAACTATGAGGAAGCAATGATGAGCCCAGATTCCACGAAATTGCTTGAGGCCATGAAATCTGAGATGGGATCCATGTATGAGAACAAAGTGTGGACTTTGGTTGTCTTGCCCGATGATCGGCAAGCCATATAAAATAAATGGATCTTCAAGAGGAAGACGGACGCTGATCGTAGTGTTACTATCTACAAAGCTCGACTTGTCGCAAAAAGTTTTTCGACAAGTTCAAGGTGTTGAATACGATGAGATTTTCTCACTCATATCGATGCTTAAGTCTGTCCGAATCATGTTAGCAATTGCCACATTTTATGAAATCTGGCAATGGATGTCAAAACTACATTCCTTAATGGATTTATTAAAGAAGAGTTGTATATGATGCAACCAGAAGGTTTTGTCAATCCTAAAGGTGCTAACAAAGTGTGCAAGCTCCAACAATCCATCAATGGACTGGTGCAAGCATCTCGGAGTTGGAATATACGCTTTGATGAGTTGATCAAAGCATATGGTTTTATGCAGACTTTTGGAAAGGCATGTATTTACAAGAAAGTGAGTGGGAGCACTACAACCTTTCTGATAAGTATATGTGAATGACATATTGTTGATCGGAAATGATGTAGAATTTTCTGGAAAGCATAAAGGAGTGTTTGAAAGGAGTTTTTCAAAGAAAGACCTCAGTAAAGCTACTTACATATTGAGCATCAAGATCTATTGAGATAGATCAAGACGCTTGATAAGATTTTCAATTAGTACATACCTTGACAAGATTTTGAAGTAGTTAAAAATGGAACAGTCAAAGAAAGAGTTCTTGCCTATGATGCAAAGGTGTGAAGTTGAGTAAGACTCAAAACCCGACCATGGCAGAAAATAGAAAGAGAAATGAAAAGTCATTCCCTATGCCTCAGTCATAGGTTCTATAAAGTATGCTATGCTGTGTACCAGACCTATTGTATACCTTGCTCTGAGTTTGGCAAAGGAATAGAATTTTGATCTAAGAGTAGATCACTGGACAGCGGTCAAGAATATCCTTAGTGAGGACTAAGGAGATGTTTCTCGATTATGGAGGTGATAAAAGAGTTCGTCGTAAATAGTTACATCGATGCAAGCTTTTACACCGATCCAAATGACTCTAAGTCTCAATCTGGATACATATTGAAAGTGGAAGCATTATCTAGAGTATCTCCATGCAGAGCATTGTAGACATAGAATATTTGCAAAATACATACGGCTCTTAATGTGACAGACCCGTTGACTAAACTTCTCTCACGAGCAAAACATGATCATACCTTAGTACTCTTTGGGTGTTAATCACATAGCTATGTGACCTAGATTATTGACTCTAGTAAATCCTTCGGGTGTTGGTCACATGACGAAGTGAACTATGGGTGTTAATCACATACAGATGTGAATATTGGTGTTGAATCACATTGATGATGTGAACTAGATTATTTACTCTAGTGCAAGTGGGAGACTGAAGCAAATATGCCCTAGAGGCAATAATAAAGTTATTATTTATTTCCCTATATCATGATAAATGTTTATTATTCATGCTAGAATTGTATTAACCAAAAACATGATACATGTGTGAATACATAGACAAACTGAGTGTCACTAGTATGCCTCTACTTGACTAGCTCGTTAATCAAAGATGGTTATGTTTCCTAGCCATGGACAAAGAGTTGTCATTTGATTAACGGGATCACATCATTAGGAAAATGATGTGATTGACTTGACCCATTCCGTTAGCTTAGCACTTGATCGTTTATTATGTTGCTATTGCTTTCTTCATGACTGATACATGTTCCTATGACTATGAGATTATGCAACTCCCATTTATCGGAGGAACACTTTGTGTGCTACCAAACTGTTGCAAATATGCCCTAGAGGCAATAATAAATTAGTTATTATTATTATATTTCCTTGTTCATGATAATCGTTTATTATCCATGCTATAATTGTATTGATAGGAAACTCAGATACATGTGTGGGTACATAGACAACACCATGTCCCTAGTAAGCCTCTAATTGACTAGCTCGTTGATCAATAGATGGTTACGGTTTCCTGACCATGGACATCGGATGTCATTGATAACGGGGTCACATCATTAGGAGAATGATGTGATGGACAAGACCCAATCCTAAGCCTAGCACAAAGATCGTGTAGTTCGTATGCTAAAGCTTTTCTAATGTCAAGTATCATTTCCTTAGACCATGAGATTGTGCAACTCCCGGATACCGTAGGATTGCTTTGGGTGTACCAAACGTCACAACGTAACTGGGTGGCTATAAAGGTGCACTACAGGTATCTCCGAAAGTGTCTGTTGGGTTGGCACGAATCGAGACTGGGATTTTTCACTCCGTGTAACGGAGAGGTATCTCTGGGCCCACTCGGTAGGACATCATCATAATGTGCACAATGTGACCAAGGGGTTGATCACGGGATGATGTGTTATGGAACGAGTAAAGAGACTTGTCGGTAACGAGATTGAACAAGGTATCGGCATACCGACGATCGAATCTCGGGCAAGTACAATACCGTTAGACAAAGGGAATTGTATACGGGATTGATTGAGTCCTTGACATCGTGGTTCATCCGATGAGATCATCGTGGAACATGTGTGAGCCAACATGGGTATCCAGATCCCGATGTTGGTTATTGACCGGAGAACGTCTCGGTCATGTCTGCATGGTTCCCGAACCCGTAGGGTCTACACACTTAAGGTTCGATGACGCTAGGGTTATAGGGAAAAGATATACGTGGTTACCGAATGTTGTTCAGAGTCCCGGATGAGATCCCGGACGTCACGAGGAGTTCCGGAATGGTCCGGAGGTAAAGATTTATATATGGAAAGTTGTTGTTCGGGTTCCAGGAAAAGTTCGGTTTTTTCCGGTATTGTACCGGGAAGCTTCCGGAAGGTTCCGGAGGATTTCGGAGGGGTCCGGAGGTCCGGAAAATGCTCCACCACATGCAATATAGCAGCATGGGATGTAAGGGGGAGACCTAGCCTTAATGGGCCAGGGGCACCAGCCCCCCCAAGGCCCATGCGCATGGGAGAGGGGAAACCCTAAAGGGGAGGGCCTCCACTTGACTTGGGAGGCACTCCTCCCCCCTTGGCTGCCGCCCCAACCCTAGATGGGATCTAGGGGGCCGGCCCCCCTCTCTCCCCACCTATAAATAGTGCAGGGGTGGGAAGGCAGCAAAAACCCAAGTTGTGGCGCAGCCCTCCCCCTCTCCCAAGTCCTCCTCCTCTCCCGCGGTGCTTGGCGAAGCCCTGCAGGATTGCCACGCTCCTCCACCACCACCACGCCGTTGTGCTGCTGCTGGACGGAGTCTTCCCCAACCTCTCCCTCTCTTCTTGCTGGATCAAGGCATGGGAGACGTCACCGGGCTGTACGTGTGTTGAACGCGGAGGTGCCGTCCGTTCGGCACTAGGATCTCCGGTGATTTGGATCACGAGGAGTACGACTCCTTCAACCCCGTTCTCTTGAACGCTTCCGCTTAGCGATCTACAAGGGTATGTAGATGCACTCTCCTTCCCCTTATTGCTAGTTTCTCCATAGATGGATCTTGGTGACTCGTAGGAAAATTTTGAATTTCTGCTACGTTCCCCAACAGTGGCATCATGAGCTAGGTCTATTGCGTAGATTCTATGCACGACTAGAACACAAAGTAGTTGTGGCCGTTGATTTTGTTCAATATGCTTACCGTTACTAGTCCAATCTTGTTTCGACGGTATTGTGGGATGAAACGGCCCGGACCGACCTTACACGTACACTTACGTGAGACAGGTTCCACCGACTGACATGCACTTGTTGCATAAGGTGGCTAGCGGGTGCCTATCTCTCCCACTTTAGTCGGATCGGATTCGATGAAAAGGGTCCTTATGAAGGGTAAATAGAAAATTGGCATATCACGTTGTGGTCTTTGTGTAGGTAAGAAACGTTCTTGCTAGAAACCCATAGCAGCCATGTAAAACATGCAAACAACAATTAGAGGACGTCTGACTTGTTTTTGCAGGGTATGCTATGTGATGTGATATGGCCAAAAGAATGTGATGAATGATATGTGATGTATGAGATTGATCATGTTCTTGTAATAGGAATCACGACTTGCATGTCGATGAGTATGACAACCGGCAGGAGCCATAGGAGTTGTCTTAATTTATTGTATGACATGCGTGTCATTGAACAACGCCATGTAATTACTTTACTTTATTGCTAACCGGTAGCCATAGTAGTAGAAGTAATAAGTTGGCGAGACAACTTCATGGAGACACGATGATGGAGATCATGGTGTCATGCCGGTGACGATGATGATCATGGAGCCCCAAAGATAGAGATCAAAATGAGCAAAATGATATTGGCCATATCATGTCACTTTTTGATTGCATGTGATGTTTATCATGTTTATGCACCTTATTTGCTTAGAACAACGGTAGTAAATAAGATGATCCCTCATTGAAATTTCAAGAAAGTGTTCCCCCTAACTGTGCACCGTTGCGAAAGTTCGTTGTTTCAAAGCACCACATGATGATCGGGTGTGATAGATTCTAACGTTCACATACAACGGGTGTAAGCCAGATTTACACATGCGAAACACTTAGGTTGACTTGACGAGCCTAGCATGTACAGACATGGCCTCGGAACACAAGAGACCGAAAGGTCGAGCATGAGTCGTATGGTAGATACGATCAACATGAAGATGTTCACCGATGATGACTAGTCTATCTCACGTGATGATCGGACACGGCCTAGTTGATTCGGATCATGTAATCACTTAGATGACTAGAGGGATGTCTATCTGATTGGGAGTTCATAAGATGAACGTAATTATCCTGAACATAGTCAAAAGATTCTTGCAAATTATGTCGTAGCTCGCGCTTTAGTTCTACTGTTTTAGATATGATCCTAGAGAAAATTTAGTTGAAAGTTGATAGTAGCAATTATGTGGACTGGGTCCGTGAACTGAGGATTGTCCTCATTACTGCATAGAAAGATTATGTCCTTAATGCACCGCTCAGTGTGCTGAACCCCGAACGTCGTCTTTGGATGTTGCGAACATTTGACATACACGTTTTGATAACTACGTGATAGTTCAGTAATATTAAACGATTTAGATTTGAGGCACCGAAGACAATTTCAAAACGTCACGGAACATGTGAGATGTTTCGAGGGCTGAAATTGGTATTTTAGGCTCGTGCCCACGTCAAGAGGTATAAGACCTCCGACGATTTTCTTAGCCTGCAAACTAAGGGAGAAAAGCTCAATCGTTGAGCTTGTGCTCAGATTGTCTGAGTACAACAATCACTTGAATCGAGTGGGAGTTGATCTTCCAGATGAGATAGTGATGTTTCTCCAAAGTCATTGCCACCAAGCTGCTAGAGCTTCGTGATGAACTATAACATATCAGGGATAGATATGATGATCCTTGAGATATTCGCGATGTTTGACACCGCGAAAGTAGAAATCAAGAAGGAGCATCAATTGTTGATGGTTGGTAAAACCACTAGTTTCAAGAAGTGCAAGGGCAAGAAGGGATACTTCATGAAACGGCAAAACAGTTGCTGCTCTAGTGAAAACCCAAGGTTGAACCCAAACCCGAGACTAAGTGCTTCTGTAATGAGAGGAACGGACACTAAAGCAGAACCACTCTAGATACTTAGTAGATAAGAAGGCGGGCAAGGTCGATGGAAGTATATTGGATATACATTATGTTAATGTGTACTTTACTAGTACTCCTAGTAGCACCAGGGTATTAGATACCGGTTCGGTTGCTAAGTGTTGGTAACTCGAAATAAAAGCTACGGAATAAACGGAGACTAGCTAAAGGTGAGCTGACGATATGTGTTGGAAGTGTTTCCAAGGTTGATGTGATCAAGCATCGCACACTCCCTCTACCATCGAGATTGGTGTTAAACCTAAATAATTGTTATTTGGCGTTTGCGTTGAGCATAGACATGATTGGATTATGTCTATCGAAATATGGTTATTCATTTAAGGAGAATAATGGTTACTCTGTTTATTTGAATAATACCTTCAATGGTCTTGCACCTAAAATGAATGGTTTATTGAATCTCGATCGTAGTGATACACATATTCATGCCAAAAGATATAAGATAGTAATGATAGTACCACATACTTGTGGCACTGAGTCATATTGGTATAAAACGCATGAAGAAGCTCCATGTTGATGGATCTTTGGACTCACTCGTTTTGAAAAGTTTGAGACATGCGAACCATGTCTATTGGTGTATATGCATGAGAAACTCCATGCAAATGGACCGTTTGGACTCACTTGATTTTGAATCACTTGAGACATGCAAATCATACCACATGGGCAAGATGACTGAAAGCCTCGTTTTTAGTAAAATGGAACAAGAAAGCAACTTGTTGGAAGTAATACATTTTGATGTGTGCAGTCCAATGAGTGCTGAGGCACGCAGTGGATATCGTTATGTTCTTACTTCACGGATGATTTGAGTAGATACTGAGTATATTTACTTGATGAAACACACGTCTGAATTATTGAATGGTTCAAGTAATTTCAGAATGAAGTTGAAGATCATCGTGACAAGAGGATAAAATGTCTATGATATGATCATAGAGATGAGTATCTGAGTTATGAGCTTTGGCATGCAATTAAGACACTGTGGAAATTGTTTCACAATTAATACCGCCTGGAACACCATAGTGTGATGGTGTGTCCGAACATCATAGTTGCACCCTATTGGATATGGTGCATACCATGATGTCGCTTATCAAATTAGCACTATCGTTCATGGGTTAGGCATTAGAGACAACCGCGCTCACTTTAATAGGGCACCACGTAATTCCGTTGAGATGACACTGTTTGAACTATGGTTTGGAGAAACCTAAGTTGTCGTTTCTTAAAGGTTTGGGGCTGCGACGCTTATGTGAAAAAGTTTCAGGTTGATAAGCTCGAACCCAAAGCGGATAAAATGCATCTTCATAGGACACCCAAAAACAGTTGGGTATACCTCCTAATTCAGATCCGAAAGCAATAGGGATTGTTTCTTGAATCGGATCCTTTCTCGAGGAAAAGTTTGTCTCGAAAGAATTGAGTGGGAGGATGGTGGAGACTTTATGAGGTTGTTGAACCATCACTTCAACTAGTGTGTAGCAGGGCACAGGAAGTTGTTCCTGTGGCACCTACACCAATTGAAGTAGAAGCTTATGATAGTGATCATGAAACTTCGGATCAATTCACTACCGAACCTCGTAGGTCGACAAGGACGCGTACTGCTTCAGAGTGGTACGGTAATCCTGTCTTGGAGGTCATGTTGCTCGACAACAATGAACCTACGAGCTGTGGAGAAGCGATGGTGGGCCCGGATTCCGACAAATGGCTCGAGGCCATAAAAATCCGAGAAAGGATCCATGGCTTTGGAAGAAATACTTGATGGTCGTAAGGCCGTTGGATACAGATGGATTTTAAAAAGAAGACAGACAATGATGATAAGTATCACCATTAAGAAAGCTCGACTTGTCGTTAAGATGTTTTCCGACAAGTTCAAGGAGTTGACTATAATGAGACTTTCTCACTCGTAGCGATGCTAAGAGTCTGTTGGGATTATATTAGCAATTACTGCATGATTTATGAAATCTTGCAGATAGGTGTCAAATCATTGTTTCCTCGACGATATCCTTGAGGAAAGGTTGTATGTGATACAACCAGAAGGTTTTGTCAATCCTGAAGAACGCTAACAAATATGCAAAGCTCCAGCAATCCTTCTAAGGACTGGAGTAAGCATCTCAGAGTTGGAATGTACGCTTTGATGAGATGATCAAAGATTTTGGGTTTATACAAAGTTTATGAGAAACTTGTATTTTCCAAAGAAGTGAGTGGGAGCACTATAGAATTTCTGATGAGTATATGTTGTTGACATATTGTTGATCAGAAATGATGTAGAATTTCTGGAAAGCATATACGGTTATTTGAAAGGTGTTCTTCAATAGAAAACCTGGAATAAGATGCTTGAAAATTGAGAATCAAGATCTATGAGGATAGATCAAAAACGCTAAATGGTAATTTCAAATGAGCACATACCTTGACATGATCTTGAAGGTGTTCAAGATGGATCAGTCAAAGAAGGAGTTCTTGCCTGAGTTGTAAGGTATGAAGTTAAGAGTTAAAGCTCGACCACGGCAGAAGAGAGAGAAAGGACGAAGGTCGTCCCCTATGCTTCAGACGTAGGCTCTATAGTATGCTATGCTGTGTACCGCACCGGAAGTGTGCCTTGCCATGAGTCAGTCAAGGGGTACAAGAATGATCCAGGAATGGATCACTGGACAGCGGTCAAAATTGTCCTTGGAGTAAATAAGGACATGTTTCTCGATTATGGAGGTGATAAAGAGTTCGGCGTAAAGGGTTATGTCGATGCAAGCTTTAACACCTATCCGAATGACTCTGAGTAGCAAACCGGATACGTATAGTGGAGCAACCATTTGGAATAGCTCCAAGTGGAGCGTGGAAGCAGCATTTACAATATGACCTAGAGATTTGCAAAATACATACGGATCTGAATGTTGCAGACCCGTTGACTAAAACCTCTCTCACAAGCAAAACATGATCAAACCCCAGAACTCATTGAGTCTTAATCACATGGTGATGTGAACTAGTTTAGTCACACTAGTAAACTCTTTGGATGTTGGTCACATGGCGATGTGACCTATCAGTGTTAATCACATGGCGATGTGAACTAGATTATTGACTCTAGTGCAAGTGGGAGACTGTTGGAAATATGCCCTAGAGGCAATAATAAATTAGTTATTATTATTATATTTCCTTGTTCATGATAATCGTTTATTATCCATGCTATAATTGTATTGATAGGAAACTCAGATACATGTGTGGGTACATAGACAACACCATGTCCCTAGTAAGCCTCTAATTGACTAGCTCGTTGATCAATAGATGGTTACGGTTTCCTGACCATGGACATTGGATGTCGTTGATAACGGGATCACATCATTAGAAGAATGATGTGATGGACAAGACCCAATCCTAAGCCTAGCACAAAGATCGTGTAGTTCGTATGCTAAAGTTTTTCTAATGTCAAGTATCATTTCCTTAGACCATGAGATTGTGCAACTCCCGGATACCGTAGGAGTGCTTTGGGTGTACCAAACGTCACAACATAACTGGGTGGCTATAAAGGTGCACTACAGGTATCTCCGAAAGTGTCTGTTGGGTTGGCACGAATCGAGACTGGGATTTGTCACTCCGTGTAACGGAGAGGTATCTCTGGGCCCACTCGGTAGGACATCATCATAATGTGCACAATGTGACCAAGGGGTTGATCACGGGATGATGTGTTACGGAACAAGTAAAGAGACTTGCCGGTAACGAGATTGAACAAGGTATCGGCATACCGACGATCGAATCTCGGGCAAGTACAATACCACTAGACAAAGGGAATTGTATACGAGATTGATTGAGTCCTTGACATCGTGGTTCATCCGATGAGATCATCGTGGAACATGTGGGAGCCAACATGGGTATCCAGATCCCGCTGTTGGTTATTGACCGAAGAACGTCTCGGTCATGTCTGCATGGTTCCCGAACCCGTAGGGTCTACACACTTAAGGTTCGATGACGCTAGGGTTATAGGGAAAAGATATACATGGTTACCGAATGTTGTTCGGAGGCCCGGATGAGATCCCGGACGTCACGAGGAGTTCCGGAATGGTCCGAAGGTAAAGGTTTATATATGGAAAGTTGTTGTTCGGGTTCCAGGAAAAGTTCGGTTTTTTTCGGTATTGTACCGGGAAGCTTCCGGAAGGTTCCGGAGGATTCCGGAGGGGTCCGGAGGTCAGGAAAATGTTCCACCACGTCCAATACAGCAGCATGGGCTGTAAGGGGGTGGCCTAGCCTTAACGGGCCAGGGGCACCAGCCCCCCCAAGGCCCATGCGCATGGGAGAGGGGAAACCCTAAAGGGGAGGGCCTCCACTTGACTTGGGAGGCACTCCTCCCCCCCTTGGCCGCCGCCCCAACCCTAGATGGGATCTAGGGGGCCGGCCCCCTATCTCCCCACCTATAAATAGTGGAGGGGTGGGAGGGCAGCAAAAACCCAAGTTCTGGCGCAGCCCTGCCCCTCTCCCAAGTCCTCCTCCTCTCCCGCGGTGCTTGGCGAAGCCCTGCAGGATTGCCACGCTCCTCCACCACCACCACGCCATTGTGCTACTGCTGGACGGAGTCTTCCCCAACCTCTCCCTCTCTCCTTGCTGGATCAAGGCATGGGAGACGTCACCGGGCTGTACGTGTGTTGAACGCGGAGGTGTCGTCCGTTCGACACTAGGATCTCCGGTGATTTGGATCATGACGAGTACGACTTCTTCAACCCCGTTCTCTTGAACGCTTCCGCTTAGCGATCTACAAGGGTATGTAGATGCACTCTCCTTCCCCTCGTTGCTAGTTTCTCCATAGATGGATCTTGGTGACTCGTAGGAAATTTTTGAATTTCTGCTATGTTCTCCAACACAAACGTCACAACATAACTGGGTGATTATAAAGGAGCTCTACAGGTGTCTCCGAAGGTACATGTTGGGTTGGCGTATTTCGAGATTAGGATTTGTCACTACGATTGTCGAAGAGGTATCTCTGGGCCCTCTCGGTAATGCACATCACTATAAGCCTTGCAAGCAATGTAGCTAATGAGTTAGTTACGGGATGATGCATTACGTAACGAGTAAAGAGACTTGTCAGTAATGAGATTGAACTAGGTATTGAGATACCGATGATCGAATCTCGGGCAAGTAACATACCAATGACAAAGGGAACAACGTATGTTGTTATGCGGTTTGACCGATAAAGATCTTCGTAGAATATGTGGGAGCCAATATGAGCATCCAGGTTCCGCTATTGGTTATTGAGCGGAGACGTGTCTCGGTCATGTCTACATAGTTCTCGAACCCGTAAGGTCCGCACGCTTAAAGTTCGATGACGGTTATATTATGAGTTTATGTGTTTTGATGTACCGAAGGTAGTTCGGAGTCCCGGATGAGATCGGGGGCATGACGAGGAGTCTCGAAATGGTCGAGACGTAAAGATCGATATATTGGACGACTATATTCGGACATCAGAAAGGTTCCGAGTGATTCGGGTATTTTTCGGAGTACCGGGGAGTTACGGGAATACGGAGAAGAGTATTGGGACTTAATGGGCCATACAGGAAAGGAGAGAAAGGCCTCAAAGGGTGGCCGCACCCATCCCCATGGACTGGTCTGAATTGGACTAGGGGGGGTGCCCCCTTCCTTCTTTGTCCTTCTCCCTTCCCTTTCTCCTACTCCAACTTGGAAGGGGGGGGGAATCCTACTCCTGGTTGGAGTAGGACTCCCCTATGGCGCGTCCAAGAGAGGGCCGGCCCTCCCCTCCTCTACTCCTTTATATACGGGGGAGGGGGCACCCCAAGGAGACACAACAATTGATCATTGATCTCTTAGCCGTGTGCGGTGCCCCCCTCCACCATAGTCCTCCTCGATAATATCATAGCGGTGCTTAGACGAAGCCCTGCGTCGGTAGAACATCATCATCGTCACCACGCCGTTGTGCTGACGGAACTCTCCCTTGACACTCGGCTGGATCGGAGTTCAAGGGACGTCATCGAGCTGAACGTGTGCAAGAACTCGGAGGTGCCGTGCTTTCGGTGCTTGATCAGCCGGGCCATGAAGACGTACGACTACATCAACTGCGTTGTGCTAATGCTTCCGCTTTCGGTCTACGAGGGTACGTGGACAACACTCTCCCCTCTCGTTGCTATGCATCACCATGATCTTGCGTGTGCGTAGGAATTTTTTTGAAATTACTACGTTACCCAACACCTACCCCCTCCCGCCGCGCCCCTACCCGACAAACTCTCTTGAGGCCACCCAAATTTACCAAGTTAAAAGAGCATTGTCGTCGAGACCACCCCAAACCGTTGAAGCATTGTCGAGGCCACCCCAAACCCTTGAAGCGTTGCCGAGGCCACCCCAAACCCTAGAGAAGCAGCGTCGAGGCCACTAATTAATATGATTCCTTGTTGTGATTAGCTAGCTAGTTCTATGTTTACCACTAATATATCCATCTGTCTTGTTTGAATAATAATTGCCATGTTGGAAATATTTGCAGAAACTATGGAGAACCCCCGAGACGAAGCAACATAAGCGATGTTGGGGGACATAATCGCAAAAGGAAGTGATGCCATCTTGTGGTTTCTCAATGACACCGATGGTCTGGAAGGACAGGGTGAAGAAGAAGACTATGATTATGATGGCTCCGGTGACCCAATGCCGGTACAAGGAGACCGTGATGACGGCTCTGGTGACCGAACCGAGTCCGGCCAGGTATATATATTAGTTAAGTCTGTGCTAACTAGCTAATTGATGCATTCATTGTTTTCGTATGTCCACATATTAATTAACTCTCGTCTTTCTTCTTTTCTCTAGCCCTTCGGATCGAGCACAATTTCGGTAAAGAAACGAGGCCCGAAGAAAAAGTTGCGCTCGGATGAAAGGTTTGAGATCACAGCAATCGCGCGCGATGGCAAGCCGATTGAACCCATCCGGACAAGGGATGCATTTCGTGCTCAGTGCGGGGTTCTTGTTAGGGACAAGATCCCGATCAGTATCCACCAATGGTTAAAGCCTAACAATGAAGACCCTGAGGTGTCTTATGTCTCCGATATGTAGAAAGAAGATCTTTGGACAACGCTTAAGGCAAATGTCACCCTACCGCCAGAGGAGGATCCGGAGAAGCCAGTTAAAGAGCAATTGATCAAGTCTCATGCTCTTAATAAGATGGTAGAACTATTCAGCAGGTGGAAGAATGAGCTGAAAACAGAGTTTGTCGACGAAGAAAAGACACCAGAATTCACCGGCCGGTATGAGAAGATCAAAGATCACTGGCCCGCATTTGTGGCCACAAGACATCGAAAAAGAGTAACAAGATGTCAGCGACAAACAAGAAAAATGCTGCAAAGAAGAAGCATCATCATTGCATGGGGTCAGGTGGCTACTCAAACCCGACCTTTGTGGGACAAGGCTGAGAATGACCTGATTGCTAAAGGGGTCGAACCAGAGACATTGAACTGGCCAGATCGTTGCCGGACTTTGTTCTTCGGGGTTGGCAGAACCTTGGACCCTGTATCAGGGAAGCGCATTTGGACGGAAGAGCAACTGCGAATACCCGTCACGAGGCTTCAGGAGTATATCGAGAAAGCGTAGCAAGGGACGTTTGTTCCAGATAGAGAGAAGGACGAGCTCACAATGGCCCTCAGGAATCCTGAGCACCCTGGACGGACACGAGGCACGCCAGGCTCCGTTCTGTGGAAGGCTGGGTTTCCGGACGCAGGGTGTTACAAATGCCAGGAGAGGAGGAAGAAAGTGGAGCATAGCCAACTGCAGGCGCTACACAAAAGGGTACAAGGGCTAGAGGAACGAGAAGCAGATCGCAGCAAACGACCTGCCGAAGCTTCCCCTGAAGCTACCCCGCCATCTCAGCGGAGAAGCAGTGTGGCTTCCACCGAGCAGACTGAACAGCTGGAGCCTGTCTTCACGGCTCCTGCTAGCTACCCCGTGGATGCTATCACGGAGTCTCAACATTGCCACCTTATGACGCGATGGATGAATTTGAAAGTCAAGGCGGCTGTTGGCTCTGTTTTACCTATTGAACCTGGCGCAACCAACCACTGCCTGTCGATTCCAGAAGGATGTGCTAGAGTGATGGTGGATGAAATAACAGACGGATTTGAGGACCTCCAGCTTGACCACCCTACGGGTGAAGGGGAGATTCGGCTGGGTTCTTCTCTGAAGACTCCATGCCTATGGCGGAAGGAGCTCATCAACCTTCCGAACTGGACGCCTCCGCCTCCTCCTCCTCCTCCGGTGAGTCAGGGCACTCCGCCTCCTCCTCCGCCTTCTCCTCCGGCGAGTGAGCAGGGCACTCAGCCTCCTTCTTCGATGTGTGGCGGCACTCCGCCTCCTTCTCCGCCTGCGCTGGCGCGCCCGAGCAGCCAGCCTCCTCCTTCTTCGCCTCATCAACAAGGGCGAAAGAGACCCGCCGCCGCTCCGGCGCGTCGTCCTTCTCCTCCACCTCGTAAGAAAGGAAAGACAGCCACAACCACTCCATCTGCTCCTTCGTCTAGCAGTACAGCTAGAGGCGGGAGGCAATACATATTCGGTCCTTCTCTGAAGAGTCCAGATAAGTTACCATACGAGAGGAGCCTGGAGGAAAACACGAAGATTGTGCGAGCCGAAGTGAAGAACTTCTTTGAAGGGGTGAAAGCACAGAAACATCCACCTCCAGAGGAGAAGATAGATCCGGTGAAAGTGAAGCGTACTCTGGCTGCCCTGAAGAAACCACCAAAGTCTCCGCCAAAAGGCAACTATGAGCGCATTATTGAAAAGTCATTTATCGAAGCGGAGCGGTCGGGAAGTACTGTCAGTGATCAAAGGTTAGCAGAACGATGAGCTGGGAAAAAAATTGCCCAGCTCAGCGAACAAGCGAACCAATCATCCCCCCCGCTCCAGGTGTCTAGTGATATCGCCGCTAATGATCCGGGCGGGATGGTGCCCGGTTATAACAATCTTGGAGATTACCTGCCCGACGATGTACATTATGATTTCTTGGAGGTGGACGAACACAAATACGTGTACGGGAAGTCTCTCATCAAAGATGAAAGATCTCTAACAACGATGATGCGAATATTCCATGATTGGTACATGAAAACCTGCAAAGAGTCTGAGGGGAGGAATATTTTGACGCTGAGAGTTAGAGAGGAGCATGACCTCGTTGGAATTGAACTGTTGAATGTTCCATTTGAGGAGTTCTTTGCGTTTTTTAATCAAAAGGCCCTTAATAAATTAATGATCACTTGTTACTGCCTGTAAGTACTACTACTTCTATCATTAATTAAGTCTCTATATATAGGTCAGCTCTTTCATTGCATGTATTTTTAATTATCCTCACTATATTATGCAGATTGAAGATCGCCGAATTGAAGAAAAGACAAATCAGTGATATTGGGTTCATTAACACAAATCTCATAGATGCATATATGGTTGAATTTCAGGCCAAAGATACCGAGGCCAAGCTGCTACAATCGTTTGTATTAAATCAAAACAAAGCTATAATACTCTTCCCTTACGAATTCAAGTGAGTGTTACTGTCTTGTGCATATTCGGTTTCCCTTATTAGTCGAGGTTCTAGTAATGTAATTGATGAGTTATGCATGTGTGCGCAGCTTCCACTATATTCTCCTAGAGATTAAGCTTGAGCAGGGACTAGTAACCGTCTTAGACTCGAGACGAAAAGATCCCAAGGAGTATGCGAACATGACTGAAATTCTAGAGAAGTAAGTTAAATCGATCATTATCGAACCATATCGGCAACTTTGTTCATTTCCTGATATCAAGTAATTGTTTTCTTTGTCTGGCAGGGTTTGGAAAAAATTCACCTCAAAAACTCCGGGACTACCGAAGAAGCTGCAATTTAGACACCCGAAAGTAAGTACTATAGTAGCATGTTCCGCGCATCTCCTAGTGATTCAAGCGCTAGTTTCATCAATACCATTTAGAATATGCTTGCTAATTATCAGTTTGATTGACCTCTATTTCTTGTAAAGTGGTTGTGGTAGGAACAAGGGAATGATTACTATGGATACTACATTTGCGAGTCCATTCGCCACACGACCTGTGAGCGGGGCTACTCTGACAAATAATATGAAGTGCGTAAATAATAATAATCACAATTTTATTTTATTACCATCATTTGTGTTGAGTTTCATTTATTCATATATATGTATTGACCCCCTTCTTCAAATTAGATATTTCGGATGCGGGATGAACTCCTACCACCAGATCGTATGCGAGCAATTCAAGAGGAATTGGCGGCATTCTTTCTTGACCACGTGATCGCTAAAGACGGAGAATACCTTGTGGACCCTAAGTTCATTTGGAATTAGGAGATTAATTGTAAGAGATAATTATATTGTATATATGTAGCCAGTAGCGTCGGATAGATATACGAGAACTTGTTGTTCGACCAATCTCTCAGAGAAGGAGAGGTGGTCGATATCACTTCTCTCTGTATGCATATGTTCATGACGATCTTCTATTTCCTTCATTTGCTTAATAGCTAGCTTGTCTAGTCCTCTCTATACGTAGAGTACGTAGCGTCGACCAAGCACGGAGATAAGAGAGAACACTTCTCTCTATTAATTAGCTAGCTAACACAATATATGAAACACCTAAATTAACCCCCCAAAACCCCCTAACCCCCCCTTTTAAAAAAAACCCAGCACCTGAAATGCTGACGTGTGGATGCCTATTGGTCCCGGTTGGTGCCACCAACCGGGACCAAAGGGCCTCCTGCCTGGGCTCGCCGCACCAGCCACGTGGAGGCCCATCTATCCCAGTTTGTGTAAGAACCGGGACTAAAGGTCTAGGGCATTAGTAACGACACTTTAGTACCGGTTCAATAACCGGGACAAATGGCCCTTACGAACCGTGACAATAGGCCCTTTTTCTACTAGTGTTAGACAACAAATATATAAATGAAAGGGCATTTTTTGCCTTAAGTGTTTTGGTGTTGATGAAGATGTAATTTGCGAACTAATTGTGTGTTTGAGCTACACAAGCATAACTATATGACACAAGATGGTTAGGCACCCCTCCGGATGGAAAAGAGCGAAGACGGCATTTCTGATGCTTCTATTTCTTTGGTCACAGGAAATCTGTATTATTAAGAGGGGGTCTGCACCGGAAGGTAGGGTGAAATCAAACGCATAAACAGATACATATTGCACCCACTATATAGCTTTCCGTTTCTAGGAGAGAACCTCACTTCTAACCTATGCAGAAAAACTGCTCCGGAGCAGTTTGTACCACATGTGAGTGCGGTTGTACCGCTCCCTTGCGGAGTGGTCAACACACTCACTCACACGACAGTTGTACCATGGGCTACGACGGTTGTACCGCTCCATGTGCGAGCGGTACTACCGACCAAAGCACCAGCTCATCCACGGCCCGAGGGGTGATTTCCCTCGGGTATAGCAGTGGTATCCGGTGGTGGTTGCCCGGTTGTTCCACTGTTTTAATTAATAAGCAATACCCCCGGTGTCCAGAGCGGTTGTACGGCCCCAGACTCAGCAGCTACTCAAGGACGTGTTCTAGGTGGTTGTACCGGCACTTGTACCACCCGAACCACCGCTCTTAGGGTGATTCCTTTCAGTTTTATGAGCGGCACAATTGGTATGCCGGGCAGTTGTACCGCTCCGATGCTGCAGCCAGGTATTTATGCATGTGACAGTTGTACCTCTCCACTACAATTATGCGCGTAACCGTTAGATTTGGGTGAGACTATAAAAGGAGGTGGTTCTTTCACCTCCCACCTACCTCTTACCTCTTACCTCTTACCTCTCTCTCTCCTTCATTATCGCCCCGAGCTTATTCTTGTCCAATCTCCTCTCTAGCCAACCAAACTTGTTGATTTGCTAGGGATTGAGGGAGGAGACCTAGATCTACACTTCCACCAAAGAAAATTTGATTCCCCCATATATTTTTGGTGGATCTTGTTACCCTTAAGTGTTAGGGCACCTAGACAGAAGAGGTCACCTCGGCGGCACAATTCATTGTCGTGAAGTTTCATGGTGGTGTTGGAGCCTCCAATTAAATTATGGAGAGAGCCGCAACCTTGTTTGTAAAGGTCCCGGTTGCGTCCATCAAGGGCACTGCTAGTGGATTCACAACACGTTGCATTGTGCGAGGGCATGAGAAGAATAGTGTGAGTCCTTGCGATGCTTACATAGCATTATGCCTCCATACCCCTCCAAATGGAGACGTACCTCCCCTAAAGCACGGAACTTTGAAAACATATCATCGTCTCCATCGGCTCCACTTGCGGCTATCTCGGTCCTTTACTTTTTGCAAGTTTTTATCTCATGTTTTACTCTTGCTTGCACTTGTTCTTGTTAAGCTTGTCATATATAGGTCATCCACCTAGTTGCATATCTAGACAACATATTTTATTGTTGAGCCTAAAATTTGCAAAAGAGTGTAAAATTTTATTAATCACCTAATCACCTCTCCTCTAGTCGAACATATCGATTCTTTCAGTAAATTTATGACCTATAGTAAAAAAATAACAAATAAATTAGACATTCTTGATGTACGTAAGTATGACTATGAAGTATATCTTAGTTGACATCGTTGTCCACCCATATCTTGTCTTTTAAAAGACATTCCAAATCTCCTTGTGTCAAGGTCGTGTCATTGATATGCACCAACATGGTTTCGACACGAAAGGACATGACATATTCCTTCTTTTCAATAAAAGCAATAACAATGGCATTTTCTTTAATTTCATTCAAATCCATCTGTAACAACATAGGCATAAGTAAAACTTAATGGACAATCAAGGAAAAAATGTAGAGGCTGTTTGGATAGTAAATTTTAGCGCTTGTCTTATAGGAAACATGCATTTACCTGATTTCTAACAATACCAGTTTTACTATTTTTTTCTGTTAATAATCGGTTTACACAAGACTACGTTTGGGTTGGAAAGTATGTTTGCCAAGTTCCTATGCAAACTATTTATATTCTCATGTGGTCTTGTCATTGCATCGTGACATTTCATCGATGTATGCAAGCACAAGAGAGCTGGCTAATCATTTGGGTTGGAAAGTATGTCTATCGAGTTCCAAGTAAATTAAGGTGGAATTGATGAAGAAGATCAGTAAATTATGATGACACATGAAATTGATGCAAAAAGTAAGCAAATTAAGGTGATTGGTTAGCGTACGGGGAAGGGGTGGATAAAGAGCATGGCAGGACGAAAAAAATGCCTGGACGAAAAACCCCCGATATAGGGACATAGTGGGAGGGGGAAACCGGGGGACAAAGCACTTTGCCGACAGGAAAAAGAAACGCTACTTATTTAAGTATAGAGATACAAATCCCGAGATGACCGTCACTTCATATTCATTTGTTGATCGCTGGAGCATCTTGGCAGAAAAACTTGTGTCTTACAACCAATCAACCTAAGGGACAAAGAACACACGAGCAGCAAGCAGCAACCATGGGTCGTTCTTTTTCTAGGCCTCTCCCTCTTCACAAACCCTAGCTTATACCGCTCCTCGCCGGTGAGGCTACGGGTCCACTCCTCGGCATGTCGCAACGCCTATTTTAGAACCTTCTAGAACTTTTCATATGGTTTTGAGAAGCTTTCAAAAGATTTTTTCTTCTTCTCTCATTCAGTTTTTTAAATTTCTTTTTATTAATTTATTTTTATGTTTCTTGTTTTTATTCATGAATATTTTTTAAATTTGTGAACTTTTCCTAAAATTTATGAATATTTCAGAATGTGCAAAATTGTATTCGTGAACATTTTCCAAACTCATGAATATTTTTTAAATTCATGAACATTTTTTGATTTTTGTAAAAAAATAATTTCTTTACCATTTTTTAAAGTCATGAACATTTTTGAACTTTGCGAACATTTTTCAAACTCCTGATTATTTTATAAAATTGATGAATAATTTTTTGAATTTACAAACTTTTTTGAATTCAAAAAATTTAAATTCCTTTTTAATCTGATGATTATTTAATAATTTTAAATATAAACATAATTTATTTTATGTTTAGAGCCTTCTCCGAAATAGGTAAAAAATAAAAATTAATATATGAAAGAAATACGAGGGGAAAAGATGTCTGTTGCTCGGTCGGTTTACAAGACGAGTGTATTTCTAAAGAAAACAAGACGTGTGTGTCACACGTCAATGTGTACATATCTTATTTAGAAATACTATATATACACAGATGCTAATACATATACACATACACTCATCTCTATGAATGCATGCATGCATACCTTATTTCTATGAGCATATGCAAGAAAAATAACAGACACATGGTGATCATCAAAAGACCTGAATAAATTCAGGAAAATGCGAGTCACAGTGTTAAGTCTAGGACTTAATGAGAATACCACTGTCCTGAGGTTGCGAGAGATGGTTGGGCCGCATCTCGTTTAGCCCACTTAGTCGCACTTGGTTGAGCCCAAGTAGCACTATGATGTGGGTGGGTATGTTCCCTAGAAAAAAACGTAACGGCTGGGTATGTCGCAGCTGGCTTCCTTCTCCGTCTCCCCTGTCTTCCCGACCTCCAGATCGCTGGCCGGCCACCGGAGTGACCGAGTGAGCTCACCTCCGCGGCGGTCCTTTCCGCGAGAGTCGAGCTCCATCCCCGATATCCTGCCTTGCGCCACCGCCGAGTTCGTGGATGCCGCTCCATTCTTTGGCACGGTAAGCAGGAGATCGACCGGCGGCGACCGGAGATCGAGGCGGACCTACCATGAGGCGTCGCGCCGGTAAATTCTGCAGCAACCAAGCGGAAGGGCGAGGAGGCGTCGTGGCGGCAACCCTCTCTCACTCTCGGGTAAGTGCAGTGCATGTACTATACACTGAAGTCTGAATTATTAGAGCATCTCCAACAGCCGCGCTAAACTAGCGTCGCGCCGTAAATTAGTCGATTTTAGCGCGCGTGCAACGCGGCGGGTCGCTCCAGCGAGCGCGCAAAAACGGCGCGCGCGTGCAACGCGGCGGGTCGCTCCAGCGGGCGCGCAAAAACGGCGCGCGCGCCAGTGGCGGAGCCAGGATTTCTGACATGGGTATGCGAAGCTAAAAAAAATTAGTGCCAAGCAACACTTTAAGAGATAAATGTTTACAATCATGAAAACTAAATTATTATTATTATATTTGTTGCAACAAGGTCTTCAATATTTTGTTTATATTGCAAGAATATAGCCAGAAACAAAATTGAACTCTACCAAACCCCTTCTCAAAGGGGCAAATGATAGCGCCAATAGGTGTAGATCAATCGATGAACTTACGGGATAAATATAGTCCCCTATACTCAATTGGCAATTTGAAAAATTCAAAATTACAAAACTCATAGTGCGCAAAGCCGATTAGCCGAGGGATGATATGCACGCAGCTGTTAGTGGTTAATTGCTGCCCGTCGGACGTGTGTTGTCACTGCCGAGGACGAGGGCGAGGGCGAGGCCAGCACACACGATGCTGCAATTCGACGCGAAGATGCCGGATGCCCCATCGATCATCGATGATCTGGCGATCAACAACCTACTAGTGCGCTGATGTCCTATTAGGGCATCTCCAACAGCTGTAAGATAGGTGTTGGTAAATTTGCCACCTAGGACATAGTAATGATGTGGCATGCAATAAATATGGAGAGAGAGCAAAGTTGTATGTATAATAATCAACAACCTTTGCACAAGCTCGAAGGTGAAATAGAGAGCAATCACAATTATTTTCTCATCATTTATTGAATAGCTTAAATACAACCTATAGTTGTATGATAGCTTGTTGATTAATGACATGGACATTTTACCAATAAGACTAACATACAATCTATTGAAGATGCCCTTAGCGATGCAAACTACCTAGATCTAGGCTGTTTTTCCTTTTCTTTTTGAGGATTCCCAGACCTAGGCCCAGCAGCCCAAGTCAAGGCCCAGTGTAGCTAGCGAGCCCAAGTAAGGAAGCAAGGCGCTGGATTGCTTCTTTGCCGAATTTTCATGCGTGGCAAGTTTAAAGTGATGGCCATGCTTGATATATATGCATATACGGGTATATATACTGAAACAAATTAGCAAAAAATGTTGGGCATGCGTTGCATACCCTTGCATAAGGCTAGCTCCGCCCCTGGCGCGCGCTATAACGAGTTGGACGCGCTGTTGAAAACACTGCCCCGCGCGATGTATTTCGGGCGCCGGCTGCAGCGCGCGGCACACTTGAGCGCTCGCTCTCGCACTTTCTCTCCCACTTCCACCCCCATCCGGCCGCGCCGCCGCCGCCGCCCGCGCCCTCCGGCGACCGTTCAGGCGCATCCCCGGCCTATCCCCGTGCCGCCACGCTTCCGCCCCATCCCTTCCTAGTCCTGTCGGCGCTCGCGCGCCTTCGTCGTCCGAGGAACAGCGCCCGAGCGCTCACTGCCGCGCCGCGCCCGCAAGGTGTTCGACAAAACGCCTACAAGGTATGTATTGGTCAAACTTCATGAATTTGGTGCACGTTTTGAATTGTAGTTTTTATAGTATAGTATTGGACATTGTAGATGAGTTCGTCGTATGATTCTTCCGAAGAAGAATTTGATATGGAAGAGGAGGAGGATCTTGCAATGATCCTAGCTATACATATCAATAAAAAACCGAAGCACGGTGGTTCGGTTATGGGTCGGGAGAAAATTTGGAGAGATAGGATTGATGCCCATAACAGATTGATGAAGAACTATTTCGTGGAGAATCCCATATACCTGGAGTCCCACAACGCACAATGAACTTCAGAATGATCTGATTGAAGAGTGGTGGGCATGGTATGGATGACAAAGAGCATGATGATTTTTGCATTCGACATTGTATTGTTCATGAACTATTTGTTGTGTTTATTGCATTATTTGTTGTACTGAACGATACACTATTTGTTTGAGTTGTAATGATAACGAAATTGAACTATTTATTGTTGATTTATTTTGTTTGTTTGATCATTTTTGCTCCTCTTCTTTGAAATGCATATGTAGTTTGTGCGGCGCGCGCGCACTGTATTTTTGCGCTCTGCTGGAGTGGCGCGCGCACGCTGCATTATAGCGCGGCTGCTGGAGCCACTAAACCAGCCGAAGCGCGCGCGGCAAACAGGTTTTTTGCGCGCGGCGCTTAGCACGGCTGTTGGAGATGCTCTTACTGTGAGAATCTGAAGTACTTCTAAGACTAAATACATACCGCAAAACAGAAGGGTGCCAATTCACGGCAATGTGCTACATCTACATACATGCTAGATAAGTACAGAGTATTCCTTTTGCAAGCAATGGCCAAACCGTTTTTCAGTTTACAGAACAAAGGGTACAATGTGGGGAATACTCCCTCCGTCCCGATTTACTCGTCGTGGTTTTAGTTCAAATTTTGAACTAAAACCACGACTAGTAAATCAGAACGGAGGAAGTACTTCATTATTCATATTACAGACACAAGAAACGCCAACACACAAACACTGCCATTTTGGAAAATAAATGCTGATGGGAAATCACAAAGTAGCCAACTTGTGGCAAAAGGGGGGCGACGGTGGCTGTTCTGCTGTCAACTTGAATCATACAGGCTCTGTCCATTCCCCCTGATCCTTGTCCCTGTTAAGGTTCAGGATGCCAGCATGAGAAAGCAGAGCCCAGATGTGGGTGAGGAACTCCCCACCATTCTCAAGATGCTCCATTTGTTGCTTGGCGGTGGAGTGCGAGGGTGCGACATTGTCTCGGCCCAGAAATCCCCCATCACTTTCCAGCGCTGGATCCCATCCGGCATGCTGGCGAGCTGCTTACCAAGCTTCACGCCTTTTTTGATTACTGTCGCAGGGTCATCTCCCTCTTCTGTCCCTTCTAACTTCTTCATTTTATCGTAAATCTCAGAATTTTTATAGGATCCAAAAAGCTGCTTACGTTCTTCCAACACCTTTCTTTGCGACTCTCTTATATCCACCTCGTGGTATGGAAGCAGTTCTAGAACAGATCGAATCAAGTATGCACAGTATCTAGACAAATAAACTGCAATGCCTCGGTCATTATCTCGAGTAATCTCATTTTTGGGATCCTCGGAAATATCACAATATTCAGTTGCGATATGCCAAACGAACATGACTTCCAACTGAGAGTGATCCTTGAATGTCCAAAAATACTTATCAAAAATTTGGTTCATCCTAAGTGATGTTTCTCCGTTGGTTAGGTTGCCATCTGTTAATATCAGCGACCTAGCAATAGCTCCCTTCACTGCATCAGAAACCTCTACTGGATGTCTGGATCTGTGAGTTTCCGCAGAATAACTGAGTACTGGTCAATCTTATTTCTCAATGCCCTGGAAATAATAACCCTTCTAAGAAAACAAATAAGTCTGCAAATAAATGCATTGGCTGCATTGCGATTTTCCTTGACATACCTGCAGGCTAGTGATACCTGGACCCAATCTGAAGCCAGATAAAATGCTGCTTGTGCTAGTTCCACTACGAGGACTATACCAAGAACTAGTAGAGTAATGATGTAATCAGCGGCTGTACTGTTTACTTCTATGATAGGATTCTGTGTCTCAAGAACCAGTGAATTTCTGAAGGCAAACAGTCCAACAATTAAAATGAGAATTATCTTGAGTGAAACCAAAAATGGAACGAGTGGTAGCCGTCATTCCATCGATAGAAAGGTATAGTGATACTTTGTGAAGAAGAAATCGTAGCAAAATCCCAACTCTACCTCGATAATTCTGAATGCTAATCTGAAATCCCCTTCAGGTTTCTCCTCGAATTTTTTTCCTTCAGATGGCAACAGTTTTTTGAAGACAAAATCATGGCCGTTAAGAAGCCTATCTTTGGGATAGACATCCCCAAAGTAGCGCAGCTGCAAGAGCTGCCGGCACAAGGCATAGGATAGGCAGAAATCTTTCAATGCTTTGCCACCAGCTGAGTTGCCACAACAGTCCCATATCTGGTCAATTGTAATGGATTGATCTGAATTGCCACTGTGATCCTGCGTCCACTCCATTTTCTCGACGATAAAAATGGGTCGCTCCAAGACTACGTAACTGTAGCCCTTCATGCTCTCAGAGTCAGAGTCACACAGATGATCATTTGCACATTCCTCCATCCTGTCTGCAACTAGTGTGCGACGATACTTAGTATGCCACAACTGTTGAAAACACGGATTCAATAATCACCGTAATTAAGACGACCACAGAAAGCAACATGGCACAATAGGAACTTGCACTGCCACGCATTTGAAATTGAATGAAGCTTCCAGTTGAATTTGGACTTGGATCTAATAGCATAGCCATCATAAGCCCATAGAAACAATATTTAGATATCTCGACGAGAACCTGCATAGGCTTTTTATCTTGGCTGTAATAGAAATCATATTGCTGGACGCCCGTCGTGCCCACTGAAGCCATGATAAGGATAGCAGACCAGACAGGATACGATGAACTCTTGATTGGGAAGGACTGCATCATACCCAATGTGAAGAGGACAAGAGGGGGCACAAGTGTTCCACACACGCTCAAGCCACCTTTGACGAAGGAATGATGCCAGCGCCGCTTGCAGGAGCCCAAGATGAGCTGGAGAAGCAGCAGAACCGTGGCCATTACCACCAGAACTTCAACCTGGACGATGGTCCTCCTTGGGTTGTTCAACCAAGGGGACAAAGCCTCCATTGCCCTCGTCATGTTAACAGCTCCATCTTGTTTGGATCCTGGCTCCATGGAGGGAGATGAATGGAGGTGTGTGTGTGTGTGTGTGTGTGTGTGTGTGTGTGTGTGTGTGTGTGTGTGTGTGTGTGTATGTGTGTGTGTGTGTGTGTGTGTGTGTCAGTGTGTGTGTGTGTGTGTTTTGCTCTTGTGGAGCTGGGTGTTTGTCTTGGGGGTCAATGAGGCTGGTTTGCACAGATTATGAGTTTAACATGGTGCTGGCTACGTCCAGCTAGTACAACTTTTCAGGCGGTGATCTTTTGTTAACATATCTTCTGCACAGTACTCAGAGCTCCCACTAACCATGCCTTTCTCTTTGTCCGGGGATTAGTGATTCATTAAGACTTGGATATACTGAAAGTTGCTTATAATTATTAGAGGTACGGTTGGTAGAATTCCGACCAAACATAAAATGTTTCCTGGAGAGAAAGGGAAAATCCTTACCAAATGGTTCACAGGAGAATTCCAATTCAGAATAAGAAACGTTAATCAGTCTCCAACAAACCAGAAGTCAGAATTAATTTCTCTCCAGAAATGCTTCTTCGCAAAACTGAATCCCATATCTTGGTATGTTAACATACTCCTTTCTCTCCGTTCTTCTGCACAATAGTCTCCAGTTCACAGGAGCTTTGAGATTTCAGTGTAAATAAATGGACTTGGGGATGGAGCCCATGTTTTATTATGTTAGCATACTCCTTTCTCCAGCACAGTAGTCTCCGGTTCCCACTGACTTTAGCTTTCTCTCCGTTCGTGATGGGGGTTAGCGTCTCCCTAGGTTGGATCTAGAGAGAGCCACTTGTATTAAATGCTTGTAACAGCAGCTCTAAGCATCTATGCAGATCTAGCCACTGGAGTAAGGGATCTTACGAATTTGAAGTGAAAAACTGTTTGCTTATGCGATAGTTGTTTGTGTTACAATTTCACTTTGACATACTTCCTCAGGCCGGAACTAAAGTCCATCTAGTTATCCTATGTCAGATTTTTTAAACTTTAATTGCTGAAACATTTCAGCCGATGAATACCTCAAATACGAAAAGGGTTTCCTAAATAGATACTCACACCGTCCCATTATATAAGATGTTATTACAAGGACGCGGAGGAATTGATCCCGGGCACCAGTGATCCCGGATGAACAGTAAAATCCGAAAAAATAGTAAAAAAAAATCAAAAAAATCTGAACTTTTTTGTCAAGAAACTTTGATGTTTTTTCTACATGCGTGCCAATTTCGTGATGAAATGACATTTGTGGAGGTGTCAGCAAAAAAAACAAAATCATGCTCCAAAAAAACTGTTTTTGGAAGCATTTTGGAGCATCGATTTTGTTTTTTTTGCTGAGACCTGCATGAATGTCATTTTGTCATGAAAATTTGTACGCATGTGAAAAATATATCAATGTTTGTTACCAAAAAAATTCAGATTTTTTTGAATTTTTTAAATATTTTTTCGTTTGTACTGTAGAAAAGGGTGCCTGTGAGCTCGAGCTCACAATAGCACTTTCGGTTATTACAACCAATATACTTGTATATTAGTTGTAGTAACATCTTATATTGTGCGACGGAGGGAGTAGGTAATAGAACCATAGGCGTGGCAACAAAGCTGTATTGGAGCAGTATGGTCTGAAGACGCTCTTCTAGTGGTCGGTCTATGGCATGTACATGAGAAAATAGTAGCTGTATAAGTTATGTTGATCAGACGAAATCGAGAGCCCGTTGTTAACATCTCATGCAAGTACCATCCGTCTCTCTTGTTGATAACAGGCCGCGTGTTCTTACAATTCTGTTCAGTTGAATAAGCGATTTCAGACAGATGAAGGCAGCGAAGGCGTCTGCTCCATCCTGGTGTTTCGCTCACTTTGCAAGTACTCCAGCACATGTGGCAGATTAGAAGAGATTCTTTGTACTAGAAGTAATCCAGTAGGATTTACTTGATTGGATCATAAGCCTAGTCATCAGATCACCTAATTGCATAGGTCAGAGAGAGAAATTAAGATCTTAACACCAATGGAAGCAGCCATTGGTATAGGCGATGCGAAGTCCTGTGCCTGCTCGATGCAGGCTGATGTCTACTACACAACCTTTTTCTTGTAGATGTTGTTGGGCCTTCAAGTGCAGAGATTTGTAAGACAGTAGCAAATTTCCCTCAAGTGGATGACCTAAGGTTTATCAATATGTGAGAGGCGTAGGATGAAGATGGTCTCTCTCAAACAACCCTGCAACCAAATAACAAAGAGTCTTTTGTGTCCCCAACACACCCAATACAATGGTAAATTGTATAGGTGCACTAGTTCGGCGAAGAGATGGTGATACAAGTGCAATATGGATGGTAAATATAGGTTTTTGCAATTTGAAAATATAAAAACAGTAAGGTAACTAATGATAAAAGTAAGCACAAACGGTATTGCAATGCGTGAAAACAAGGCCTAAGGTTCATACTTTCAGTAGTGCAAGTTCTCTCAACAATAATAACATAACTAGATCATATAACTATCCCTCAACATGCAACAAAGAGTCACTCCAAAGTCACTAATAGCGGAGAACAAATGAAGAGATTATTGTACGGTACGAAACCACCTCAAAGTTATCCTTTCTGATCGATCTATTCAACAGTCCGTAGTAAAATAACACGAAGCTATTCTTTCCGTTTGATCTACCAGAGTTCGTAGTAGAATAACACCTTAAGACAGAAATCAACCAAAACCCTAAGGTCACCTAGATACTCCAATGTCACATCAAGTATCCGTGGGCATGATTATACGATATGCATCACACAATCTCAGATTCATCTATTCAACCAACACAAAGTACTTCAAGGAGTGCCCCAAAGTTTCTACCAGAGAGTCAAGATGAAAACGTGAGCCAACCCCTATGCATAAGTTCATTGAACCCGCAAATTGATCACCAATACATACATCAAGTAGATCACATGAATATCCCATTGTCACCACAGATAAGCATGGTAAGACATACATCAAGTGTTCTCAAATCCTTAAAGATTCAATCCGATAAGATAACTTCAAATGGAAAACTCAATCTATTACAAGAGAGTAGAGGGGGAGAAACATCATAGGGTCCAACTATAATAGCAAAGCTCGCGATACATCAAAATCGTGCCAAATCAAGAAAACGAGAGATAGAGATCAAACACATAGCTACTGGTACATACCCTCAGCTTCGAGGGTGAACTACTCCCTCCTCGTCATGGAGAGCGCCAGGATGATGAAGATGGCCATCGGTGATGGATTCCCCCTCCGGCAGGGTGCCGGAACGGGCTCCCGAGAGGTTTTTGGTGGCTACAGAGGCTTGCGGCGGCAGAACTCCTGATCTAGATTATTTTCTAGAGGTTTTAGTATTTATAGGAATTTTTGGCGTAGATCTCACGTCGGGGGGGGGGGGGGGGGTCTCCGGGCTGTCCACGAGGCAGGGGGCGCCCCCCCTCCTAGGGCACGCCCTCCACCCTCTTGGGCAGCCCGGGACTCTTCTGGCCCAACTCTTGCACTCCTGGGGCTTCTTTTGGTCCATAAAAATTCATCAAAAATTGGCACGTCAATTGGACTCCGTTTGGTATTCCTTTTCTATAGAACTCAAAAACAAGGAAAAAAACAGAAACTGGCACTGGGCTCTAGGTTAATAGGTTAGTCCCAAAAATCATATAAAATAGCATATAAATTTTTGATGTTTTATATGCATCTCCATAGCCTGTTATACCATCTTCATATTGACGCGGCTAATCAACGGGCTATGGAGATGCCCATCAATTGATGTCAACATGAGGAGTAGGGATTGCCATGCAACGGATGCACTAGAACTATAAATGTATGAAAGCTCAACAAAAGAAACTAAGTGGGTGTGCATCCAACTCGCTTGCTCACGAAGACCTAGGGCATTTTGAGAAAGCCCATCATTGGAATATACAAGCCAAGTTCTATAATGAAAAATTCCCACTAGTATATGAAAGTGACAACATAAGAGACTCTCTATCATGAAGATCATGGTGCTACTTTGAAGCACAAGTGTGGAAAAAGGATAGTAACATTGTCCCTTCTCTCTTTTTCTCTCATTTTTTAATTTTATGGGCTTATTTGGCCTCTTTATTTGGGCTTCTTTGGCCTCTTTTTTTTATTATTTGGGCTTTTTTGGCCTCTTTTATTTTTTTAAAGTCCGAAGTCTCATCCCGACTTGTGGGGGAATCACAGTCTCCATCATCCTTTCCTCACTTGGGACAATGCTCTAATAATGAAGACCATCACACTTTTACTGATTTACAACTCAAGAATTACAACTCAACACTTAGAACAAATATGACTCTATGTGAATGCCTCCGGCGGTGTACCGGGATATGCAATGAATCAAGAGCGACATGTATGAAAGAATTATAAAGGTGGCTTTGCCACAAATATGATGTCAACTACATCATCATGCAAAAGCAATATAACAATGATGGAGCGTGTCATAATAAACGGAATGGTGGAATGTTGCATGGCAATATATCTCGGAATGGCTATGGAAATACCATAATAGGTAGGTATGGTGGCTGTTTTGAGGAAGATATAAGGAGGTTTATGTGTGATTGAGCGTATCTTATCACGGGGTTTGGATGCACCGGCGAAGTTTGCACCAACTCTCAAGGTGAGAAAGGGCAATGCACGGTACCGTTGAGGCTAGCAAATTGCGAAAGGGTAAGAGTGCGTATAATCCATGGACTCACATTAGTCATAAAGAACTCATATACTTATTGCAAAAATTTATTAGTCCTCGAAGCAAAATACTACTACGCATGCTTCTAGGGGGAGGTTGGTAGGAGTTAACCATCACGCGCCCCCGACCTCTACACATAAGGAAGGCAATCAAATAGCACCCCATGCTACAAATTTGTTACACAACTTTACCATACATGCATGCTACGGGACTTGCCAACTTCAACACAAGTATTTCTCAATTTCACAATTACCCAACTAGCATGACTCTAATATTACCACCTCTATATCTCAAAACAATTATCAAGTATCAAATTGATCATAGTGTTTAATGCACTCTATATGGTAGTTTTATTATACCCAACTTGGATGTCCATCATATTAGGACTAAATTAATAACAAAAGCAAATACCATGTTGTTCTAAAAGACTCAAAATAATATAAGTGAAGCATGAGAGATCAATAATTTCTACAAAATAAAACCACCACCGTGCTCTAAAAAGGTATAAGTGAAGCACTAGAGCAAATGACAAACTACTCCAAAAGATATAAGTGAAGCACATAGAGTAGTCTAAACAATTATTTAACTATGTGATGACTCTTTCTCATTTAAATATTTCAGATCTTAAGTAATTTATTCAAACATCAAGCAAATAAAATAAAATGACATTTCAAGGATAGCATGACTCATGTGAAGAAGCAAAAACTTAGGCTCAATTGATACTAACCGATAATTGTTGAAAAACAAAGGTGGGATGCCTACCGGGGCATCCCCAAGCTTAGATGCTTGAGACTTCTTGAAATATTATCTTGGGGTGCCTTGGGCATCCCCAAGCTTGAGCTTTTGTTTCTCCTTAATTCGTTTTATATCTCGGTTCCCTAAATCTCGAAAACTTCATCCACACAAAACTCAACAAGAACTCGTGAGATAAGTTAGTATAAATCAACGCAATAACCTTATCATTTTCTACTGTAAAAAATCACTAAAAATAATATTAAACATTGCATACTAAATGTCTCTGCATATTTAATACTCCTATCCTCAAATAAAATCACTAAACAAGCAAACATATGCAAACAATGCAAACATAACAGTAATCTGCCAAAACAGTATAGTCTATAAAGAATGCAAGATTCATCATACTTCCCTAACTCCAAAAATTATGATAAAAAATACTACACTGTAGAAGATTTATCAGATCTAAATATGCAAAAAGTTTCAATATTATATCATTCCCGTACTTTTCTAGGAAATTTTTGCAACAGCGATAAACTTTCTGTTTTGAAACAACAACATGTATACTTGCAAAATAAACATGATAAGGGCTATCCTTGACATTTTTATTGAACATAAAGATGCAAAAAATTATTCTAAATAACAGCAAGAAAATACTAACAAAATAAAATGATGCTCCAAGCAAAACACATATCATGTGGTGAATAAAAATATAGCTCCAACTAAAGTTACCGATGAACGAAGACGAAAGAGGGGATGCCTTCCGGGGCATCCCCAAGCTTAGGCTCTTGGTTGTCCTTGAATATTACGTTGGGGTGCCTTGGGCATCGCCAAGCTTAGGCTCTTTCCACTCCTTATTTCATAGTCCATCGATTCTTTACCCAAAACTTGAAAACTTCACAACACAAAACTCAACAGAAAATCTCATGAGCTCCGTTAGTATAAGAAAATAAATCACCACTTAAGTACTGTTGTGAACTCATTCTAAATTCATATTGGTGTACTATCTACTGTATTACAACTTCTCTATGGTTCATACCCTCCGATACTACTCATAGATTCATCAAAATAAGCAAACAACACATAGAAAACAGAATCTGTCAAAAACAGAATAGTCTGTAGTAATCTGTATCAATCGAATACTTCTGTAACTCCAAAAATTCTGAAATAAATTGGTGGATCTGAGGAATTTGTCTATTAATCATCTGAAAGAAGAATCGACCTAAAAGAACTCTCCAGTAAAAAATGGCAGCTAATCTCGTGAGCGCTAAAGTTTCTGGTTTTTTACAGCAACATTGCATAGACTTCACCCAAGTCTTCCCAAAGGTTCTACTTGGCACAAACACTAATTAAAACATAAAACCACATATAACCAGAGGCTAGATGAATTATTTATTACCAAACTGGAACAAAAAGGAAAGAACAAAAATAAAATTGGGTTGCCTCCCAACAAGCGCTATCGTTTAACGCCCCTAGCTAGGCATGATGATTTCAATGATGCTCACATAAAAGATAAGAATTGAAACATAAAGAGAGCATCATGAAGAATATGACTAGCACATTTAAGTCTAACCCACTTCCTATGCATAGGGATTTTGTGAGCAAACAACTTATGGGAACAATAATCAACTAGCATAGGAAGGTAAAACAAGCATAACTTCAAGATTTTAAGCACATAGAGAGGAAACTTGATATTATTGCAATTCCTACAAGCATATATTCCTCCCTCATAATAATTTTCAGTAGCATCATGAATGAACTCAACAATATAACCAGCACCTAAAGCATTCTTTTCATGATCTACTTGCATAGAAATTTTACTACTCTCCACATAAGCAAATTTCTTCTCATCAATAGTAGTGGGAGCAAACTCAACAAAATAACTATCATGTGAGGCATGATCCACTTGAAAATTAAAATCATGATGAAAAATTTCATGGTTATCTTTATTCCTTATAGCATACGTATCATCACAATAATCATCATAAATAGGAGGCATGCTTTCATCATAATAAATTTGTTCATCAAAACTTTGGGAAAAAATATCATATTCATCAAACATATCATCCCCAAGCTTGTGGCTTTGCATATCATTAGCATCATAGGTATTCAAAGAATTCATACTAACAACATTGTAATCATGCTCATCATTCACATATTTAGTGCCAAACATTTTATAGACTTCTTCTTCTAGCAGTTGAGCACAATTTTCCTTACCATCATTCTCACGAAAGATATTAAAAAGATGAAGCGTATGAGGCAAGCTCAATTCTATATTTTTTTGTAGTTTTCTTTTATAAACTAAACTAGTGATAAAACAAGAAACAAAAAGATTTGATTGCAAGATCTAAAGATATACCTTCAAGCACTCACCTCCCCGGGAACGGCGCCAGAAAAGAGCTTGATGTCTACTACACAACCTTCTTCTTGTAGACGTTGTTGGGCCTCCAAGTGCAGAGGTTTGTATGACAGTAGCAAATTTCCCTCAAGTGGATGACCTAAGATTTATCAATCTGTGGGAGGCGTAGGATGAAGATGGTCTATTTCAAACAACTCTACAACCAAATAACAAAGAGTCTCTTGTGTCCCCAACATACCCAATACAATGGTAAATTGTATAGGTGCACTAGTTCGGCGAAGAGATGGTGATACAAGTGCAATATGGATGGTAGATATAGGTTTTGTAATCTGAAAATATAAAAAAAGCAAGGTAACTAATGATAAAATTGAGCACAAATGGTATTGCAATGCGTGGAAACAAGGCCTAAGGTTCATACTTTCACTAGTGCAAGTTCTCTCAACAATAATAACATAACTAGATCATATAACTATCCCTCAACATACAACAAAGAGTCACTCCAAAGTCACTAAAAGCGGAGAACAAACGAAGAGATTATTGTACGGTAGGAAACCACCTCAAAGTTATCCTTTCTGATCGATCTATTCAAGAGTCCGTAATAAAATAACACGAAGCTATTCTTTCCGTTCGATCTATCATAGAGTTCGTACTAGAATAACACCTTAAGACACAAATCAACCAAAACCCTAATGTCACCTAGATACTCCAATGTCACCTCAAGTATCCGTGGGTATGATTATACGATATGCATCACACAATCTCAGATTCATCTATTCAACCAACACAAAGTACTTCAAAGAATGCCCCAAAGTTTCTACCGGAGAGTCAAGACGAAAACGTGTGCCAACCCTTATGCATAAGTTCATTGAACCCGCAAGTTGATCACCAAAACATACATCAAGTAGATCACGTGAATATCCCATTGTCACCACAGATAAGCATGGCAAGACATACATCAAGTGGTCTCAAAGCCTTAAAGACTCAATCCGATAAGATAACTTCAAAGGGAAAACTCAATCCATTACAAGAGAGTAGAGGGGGAGAAACATTATAGGATCCAACTATAATAGCAAAGCTCGTGATACATCAAGATCGTGCCAAATCAAGAACACGAGAGAGAGAGAGAGAGAGAGAGAGAGAGAGAGAGAGAGAGAGAGAGAGAGAGAGAGATCAAACACATAGCTACCGGTACATACCCTCAGCCCCAAGGGTGAACTACTCCCTTCTCGTCATGGAGAGCGCCAGGATGATGAAGATGGCCACCGGTGATGGATTCCCCCTCCGGTAATGTGCCGAAACAGGCTCCCGAGAGGTTTTTGGTGGCTACAGAAGCTTGCGGCGGCGGAACTCCTGATCTAGGCTATTTTCTGGAGGTTTCAGTATTTATAGGAATTTTTGGTGTAGGTCTCACGTCAGGGGGGGTCTCCGGGTTGTCTACGAGGCAGGGGCGCCCCCCTAGGGCGGCCCTCCACCCTCGTGGGCAGCACGGGACTCTTCTGGCCCAACTCTTGCACTCCTGGGGCTTCTTTTGGTCCATAAAAATTCGTCAAAATTGGCACGTCAATTAGACTCTGTTTGGTATTCTTTTTCTTTAAAACTCAAAAACAAGGAAAAAAATAGAAACTGGCACTGGGCTCTAGGTTAATAGGTTAGTCCCAAAAATCATATAAAATAGCATATAAATGCATATAAAACATCCTAGATGGATAATATAAGAGCATGGAACAATAAAAAATTATAGATACGTTGGAGATGTATCACAGGCGTGATGCAGGCTCACTGTAGATGTTCGCAGCAGGTAGCGGCGTCCTTCCGGGCGCTAGCGACATTGCTCTGGTACCAGAGTAGAGGTAGGAGAAGGTCTTCCCGTCGCACATCGCTCCCCCAGATAGGATTAGGGTTTAGGGATTTAGAAGGGCAGAGTAGACACATGTGAACTGGTCATATCGTGCATGGTCAGTTGCCCCCCTCTTTATATGTGGCGCTGGTGATCAGGGGACCTAAACCGCATTGGTTTGGATCGCCCCCGATCAGAGGGCATCAGTTGGGGTTGAGGGAAATGTTATTTGTTGCGTGCCCCCTTCCCGTTAATGTAACTTTTCTGTTTTATTCATTTTGGCCCATTGGGCAAACACTTGGTGTGCAGACGTAGCGCAATGAAATTGGGGTGGAATAGCAGGACAGTGTGGCACATGGCGCCATTGTGCTGCACACTCTGCCAAACCTTGTACTTATAGCGTCGTCTCCTTATCATGCCACCGGAGAACAGTTGTCGCAACTCGAGGCCGCCGCCAACGCGTTTCAACAAGATAAGAGCATCTCCAGCTGTTGCCCCCCCCCCCCTAGGAGGCATAAAAATCACCGCCTGGGGGCGAGCCAGCGGCAAACTAGGCTCTGGGGGTGGTTGGGCACCCAGCCATCGCCCCCAGGTCGCCCCCAGGCGCCGATTTCGGTCCATTATTCGGCCCACTTTCATCCAAAAATGGCCTGATATCTGCGTGAATAAGCCCATATTCGGCGCGGTTCGGCGTGAATTCTTCCATAAATAATTCAACAAATAGAAATCAAATAGTTCATCACATAGTTCGGTGTGTTTCAGCGTGTTTTTGCCTTCGTAGTTCATCACAGAAAATCAATAGAAATCAAATAGTTCAATAAATAGTTCAATACAAATTATATAGTTCAGCAAATAAAAACTCATATTTCATCACACGTCATTCCCGCCGTCACCCTTGAGCCTCCATAGGTGCTCCACCAGATCGTGTTGCAGTTCTTGATGCACCTGTGGATCTCACACTACTAGGGAAAACCCTAGTAGTAGCGCGGGTTTAAAGCCCACTAGTAGCGCGTGCGGCCGCACTACTAATAAGGCGCTACAGCTATTACTTAACAACAGCGCGTGCGACACGCGCTACTGCTAAGACACATAGCGGCAGCGCTTCTTCTCTCTCGTGCTGCTGCTAATCTAGCTAGTTGCAGCGTGTTTACTACCCATCGCTACTAGTATTCTTTTTTTATTTTTTTTATTTTTAGTTTATTTATCCGTTGTTATACAAATTTTGGTACAATACCAATTATGAGGTTTATATCATTATGTCCATAACAGTGTGTCAAATGAAGGTGGATTAGGTTCAAGTGGAGGCTATATGTGGTGCATGTCAAAAGTATACTACTAATCCAAACTTGATCTAGTTTGGACTAGTAGTACTTTTGATGTGCACCACATGTTGTCTCCACTTGAATCTAATACGCCAGCACAAGCTATTTAATCATCATCATAGTCATTACCACCAACAGTATTTATTTAATCACCACTAACACTAGCTAATAATAATCATCATAGTCATTACCACCAACACTAGCTATTTAATCATCATAGTAATAATGTAGCACATCATCATCTTCAAACTCATTTCTAGCTAGCTAATCACTCCTGCTGCTCTCTCTCAAGTAAAATAACATAAAACATGTGTAGCTCTCCTCCTTCATCAAGTTGGAGCATGGAGATGAACCTATCTCCTAATCGTGGGTTGCGCTTCTGTTTGCTGCCCCTTAGTACTTCTTTGCGCTCCTCCATCACAAATTTGGTCTAGTCTTTCACTATTACGAATCCGTCACTAATCCTAAATGCACTAAAGTGATTTATAGGATATCTTGGCCGTAAGCTAATAATACTCATGGTACCTTTAGTCTCGATCCCATGAGGCACAACATTCATCGGGAGTCCCTGTTGAAGAACATCGTATGGTAACATACTTAGCAATGAAGTTTAGCTTAAAAAATAATATATGGAAAAGATGCACTGAGGACAAATAGTAAAAATCTTACCATCCTTCCTAAATAGATGTGACCGTAGTTTATTACGAACACTATTGGTCGCACGTTTTTAGTACTAATATTTCTAAATGCGGGAAAAAAATTTGTCTTGACAATATCAAGATCCGCAAGCCATGAAACATAATGACTTAGCTCATCGCAGTTTAGTTCAGCCCCGGCACAGTAGTAGGTCCTGTCTACCAAGCACTGGACATGTTTGCTTGAACTGAAATAAGCTGACAATAGAAATTGGTTGTCAGCTATTTTTGAATAAACAATATCAAAGACATAAATATGATTGAGAAACTCACATAATGGTATAACTGGGGGCGTCTGCACATCGACCAAGATGTCGGTATTATCTTCAATATCATCTTCCGAACGAATATCAAAGGTGATAACCATATCAGGCTCAAATGCATAAGTCTTGCATAGTGCTCGCCATGTTTTGCATCCAAAAAAGGTGTAGTCGTCTGAATTGTATAATTTTGCAAGGAAAATATAACCATCCTCTGTCTTCAAGTAAACTTTCTTTACCTCCATAGTACAACTGAAACCTATCTTATCCAATACAAAAACTCTTGCATGGCAGGGGATACGCTAGTAGAATAGTAAAAAAATTATAAGATGAAGCAAATGAAGCAGATGTCATGCTTAATTACGAAAAAAGACTTATCGTTGTGACGTGTATCCACTTCGAAGTTCTCGTCCAGCTTGATGCTGAAGCGCCTATCATCATCTAGGAAGATTCCGTCGCACAGGCCGCGCTCGTCTTCGCAGTATTTGCAAATACCGAAATCCTTTTCGTCGTCAGACATTTCCTATGGTCATAGTTTAAACATTAATTGAAAATCGATCAAAGACAAATACCAGGATACTCAACACATAAATCTGGGGCACTCGATATTTCCTACATATTCTAGCACAAGTCATGCCAAAATTCACGAAAAAATCCGGCATGACCTTTGCTAAAATAGGACATATCGAGCGCCTGAAATTTGCCGGAACGGAAATGAATCAACACTCCGACAAAACATAGGCCACTCGGAGGTGTAACCTGCAAACATGACCGGGCACTTGGGCAAGAACATATCCTATTTGAGCAACACAAGATATACAACAAGTTCTTACTAACTAGTTCTATTAATTCAACTAGTTCTTACTAAAAATAAAATTACTATAAATAAAAATAAACTAGTACCTAATTAGTACCTAGTTCTTACTAACTAATTAGTACCTAGGAACTATAAATACATATTTTACTCGTTTTATGATTCATCTTAGAAATTTGATTGTTTCCACCCTTACATGAACCCTAACTAATTTAGCCGCATCCGCATCTGATTCGTTTCCATCCTTACATGAACTCTAACTAATTTGATGCAACTAAAATATGAAGAAACCCTAGGCAGAGGTAGGGGAGAGGGAGGAGCAGGCGTGCTCACCTCGGGTGCTTGCGACAAGGGAGGGGCAGGCGGCGTCGAGGTCGGTCTCGGGGCTCGGACGCGCGGTGGAGGGCGGCGTCGAGGTCGGGGGCGGGGGCGGGGTTGAATCCGGGGTCGGGGCAGCATAAAGGGTGTGCGGAGAGCGCGCGGCGGCCGATGGGCGACAGCGGCGGCGAGAGCGGAGGAGTTGGATTTGGGGGAAGTGACCGTGGGGAAGGACGAACCCCGTGGTTAAGTCAGAAGTAGCAGTAGCGCGTTCCAGAAAGCGCACTGCTGCTACATTAGCTACAGTGCGTTCTGGGATACACGCTACTGCTACTCCTTTATCTTTTTTCCCTTTGTCATTTATTTTTCTTCACATTTTATTTTTCTCCTTTCACCTTATTCTATTTCTTTCATTTTCAATTACCTTTCTATTTGCTTTCCATTTAATTTTAGATCCTTTAGCAGTAACGAGTTTAGAAGAAATCGCGCTGCTACAAAGAAAGTAGCGGTAGCACTGTTTGATATAGATCGCTACTACTATGTGTAGCCTATGGGCTAAGCCATGGGAATTTTAGTAGTAACATGTTTAGAACAAGGCGCTCTACTGCTAGAACTTTATCTGTAGCGCGGTTTGCGCAGGCGCGCTACTGCTACTTAGCACCAGCGTGCTTTTTTGACCCACGCTACTGCTAAAGTTCTGTGTATAAGGTTTTCCCTAGTAGTATCAGATCTCCTGACGCATATTGAGGTAGGCAGTCTAGGTTGTCGGTAGCTGGTGCTCAACTTGGGAGAGGACCCCGCCTGTAATATGGTTCTGTGTCAAACACTGGCTCTTCCTGCTCGCTCTCAATGATCATGCTGTGCAAGATGACACAGCAAGTCATGATCTCCCACATTTGATCTTTCAACCAGGTCTGAGCATGGTACCGGACAACAGCAAATCGAGATAGGAGCACACCAAATGCCCGCTCGACATCCTTCCTGCAAGCCTCCTGAATCTTCACAAAGAAGGCATTCTTGCCTCCTGGCACAGGGTTTGAGATAGTCTTCACAAATGTCGACCATTTCAGATAGATGCCATCAGTTAGGTAGTACCCCTTGTTGTAGTGCCGCCCATTGACCTCAAAGCTCACCGGATGAGAATGACCTTCAACAAGCTTGGCAAAGATAAGGGAGCACTGCAGGACATTGATGTCATTGTGAGTTCCTGGCATCCCAAAGAAAGAGTGCCAAATCTAGAGGTCCTGTGTGGCCACTGCCTCAAGTACCACACTGCAACCGCCTTTAGCGCCTTTGTACAACCCCTGCCAAGCAAATGGATAGTTCTTCCATTTCCAATGCATGCAGTCGATGCTTCCAAGCATCCCAGGAAATCCTCTTGCTGCATTCTGTCCTAGGATCCGAGCAGTGTGTTCCGCATTGGGTGTTCGCAAGTATTGCGGTCCAAACACTATCACCACTGCCTTGCAGAACTTGCGGAAACACTCAATGGTGGTGGACTCGGCCATGCGCCCATAGTCGTCGAGTGAATCACCGGGAGCTCCGTATGCAAGCATCCTTATAGCTGTCGTGCACTTCTGGATTGAGGTGAATCCAAGTGTGTTGGTGCAATCTTTCTTGCACTTGAAGTAGCTGCCGAACTCCCAGATGGAATTCACGATCCTGAGGAAAAGCTTTCGGCTCATCCAATAATGGCGCCGAAATGTTTTCTCGTCGTGCAATGGAGCGTCGGCGAAGTAGTCGGAGTAGAGAATACAGTAGCCTTCCAGACGATGTCGGTTCTTTGCTTTCACCCGCCCCGGCGCCAAGCCACCTCGCCGCGGCTTTTCACTGCTCGTGAGCAGGCCGGCGAGGGCGGCGAGCACCATGAGATGCTCCTGCTCCTGGACGTCGGCTTCGGCTTCCTCCTCCAGCAACGCCGCGAGCGCCTCCTCGTCGTCCGAGTCAATCGCCAGCCCGGGCAAATCACCGAACACCTTGCGGGCAAGGTGGGCGCACACCCGCCGGTGTACATCCCTTGCGCGGCTGGAACGCCGGAAAAGTTGTCCGGACGGCGGCTGAGAGGCTGCCTCGGCGAAACCTCTTCTCTTTTCCGGCGGGGAATGGCCTATCTAGCTCTGGACGGTGGTGGACGGCGCCGGGATCGGCAGGGTGCCGGCCGAGCACGCGGGGGGGGGGGGGGGGGGGGGGGCGGAGGCGAATCTGGACGGTCGGCTTGACTTTTCGCCTGGCAATGTGGCCCCAGGTGCGCTTTTCCCTTGCGCCCGAGCCCCCGAGCGCCCCTAGTGCACCGGGTTCGGCCTGCGATCGCCGGGCCCCAAAACGGGCCGAGCCGGCAGAATTCGGCGTCTTGGGGGTGCGACTGAAACATTTTTTTGACGTCGACGTGGAAAAATCGCTTGGGAAGGGCCTGTTAGAGGCGCGGCTCGATATGCTCTAAGACATACGAGCACCGTTGCAAACTCATGTTAGCACCTCTTTAGGTAGACATGCTTACAGTTGGGTACATGATGCTTGCTGCTGTAGACGATCCGCAGGCATGTCTCTAGGACTAGGATGGGGTTCTTGGAGAACGGCTTCTAGTCTAGAGGTAAAGGACAAAGATACTAATGCGACGATGCCCACAAACGGCCTTACTTTCTTATGATCGTTATGCTTTTGAGTTGGACCCACTAAATTGGACTTCCACAAGAGCATGTACAATGATGTCGCGTGGATACAGATGCCCCATGATAAAAAGTAACTTGAAGTATTTATATTTGGTTTTTCTCCTCAATGCAAGCTATCACTGATGGGTCTCATCAAAGAATAGTAGGAATATAGACTCTCACTACACATGCATATCCACTCTCTACTTCAATCTTTCAGCTTTATGTACCGGACCATACTTTTTCTTCCCAAGCACTTGCCTCCTGCAGAGAATCTTGCGGCTCCATCCGAACCTACTTTTTCTGACATCCGATCCTACGTGGCCTATAGGGCATCACCCTGGGGCTATGCATTGGCCATGTCCTAACCATCCGTTTGAAGCATCGTGGGAACACATGCGCGAAAAGGCACACTATAAAAAAAGTAATGTTATGTGTTTGTCATAGTATGTCACATTTTTTGTCATCCATATACATGTATCACATTTTTATGCAAAATCAAGATAGTCATATATGTGTTGTCATAGATGTACACTTCCATGATAGAACATAACGCGGCATGTAAGTGTTTCGTCAAGGGTAACCAACGCATGGAAGCCATCGTAACGGGTCGTCGTTAAACTAGAGTGTGCGGGTTCCAGATTCGATACTTGTTAAAGACGTGGCCAACTGATGACCCTCCCATGTTTGACATCTTATTCGTAAATGGAGCCATGTGTCAACTCTGCATTGGAACAAAAGTGTCGCACGTCCAATGGCAACACACCCCTATTAAATAAAGACACATGGCACCCAATATAGACTTCTTGGTAAAAAAAGGCCACCCCAGTCAAAGGCCTTGTTAAAGCCCATGGCACTAAGTCAAAATTTAATAGATTTGGTCCATATAAGGTCCTTCAAAGGCATGCTTGCCTATAGCTCATTTATGGCCCGGGTCGAGACGACCCGCTAAGACTTGTGTGAATTCGGCCCATTACCCGCACGTGTGCCAAATATAGTGTCACTAGTATGCCTCTACTTGACTAGCTCGTTGATCAAAGATGGTTGTGTTTTCTAGCCATAGACATGAGTTGTCATTTGATAAACGGGATCACATCATTAGGAGAATGATGTGATTGATTGACCCATTCTGTTAGCTTAGCACTTGATCGTTTAGTATGTTGCTATTGCTTTCTTCTTGACTTATACATGTTCCTACGACTATGAGATTATGCAACTTCCGTTTACCGTAGGAACACTTTGTGTGCTACCAAACATCACAACGTAACTGGGTGATTATGAAGGAGCTCTTCAGATGTCTCCGAAGGTACATGTTGAGTTGGCGTATTTCGAGATTAGGATTTGTCACTCCGATTGTCGGAGAGGTATCTCCGGGCCCTCTCGGTAATGCACATCACTATAAGCCTTGCAAGCAATGTGGCTAATGAGTTAGTTGCGGGATGATGCATTACATAACAAGTAAAGAGACTTCCCGGTAACAAGATGGAACTAGGTATTGAGATACCGACGATCAAATCTCAGGCAAGTAACATACCAATGACAAAAGGAACAACGTATGTAGTTATGCGGTTTGACCGATAAAGATCTTCATAGAATATGTGGGAACCAATATGAGCATTGGTTATTGATCGGAAATGAGTCTCGGTCATGTCTACATAATTCTCGAACCCATAGGGTCCGCACACTTAAAGTTTGGTGACGATCGGTATTATGAGTTTTTGTGTTTTGATGTACTGAAGGTAGTTCGGAGTCTCGGATATGATCACGGACGTGACGAGGAGTCTCGAAATGGTCGAGGCGTAAAGATCGATATATTCGATGACTATGTGTAAGTGCATCTAGTGCCACCCCTAGTTGGTTTTGGAGTATTGACGACAAAGTTGGTTGAGGGACTAATGCGTTTGTGAGAATTGCAGGATAACGCAGGTAGTGTCCCTCATTGATTCGGTTTACCTACCGGAGATGACCCCTAAAAATGTATGAAGACGTTGAAGACAATGGTGGTGTGTGAAGATATTCACACTGAAGACTATGACATGAGAAGACATTGAGTGAAGACTATGGAGCGCGAAGACTGAGTTGTTTCGTTGTTTCCTTTTCTTCTTTGTTGAGTCACAGAAACCACCATACTGTTAAGTGGGGTCCAAGTGAACAAAGTCAGAGTGACTGAAGTGATGCTCAACCAAATCCTATGTCTTCGAGCGAAGACAATGAGTGCAAATCTTATCCAGAGTTGGATGAGTCAGCTTTGCCTGTAGCCCAAGTAAAGTTGCCGTGTGTGTTTGAAATCTGATAGTTGGAACACGTGTCAGTTCCTTAGTGACCCAGGGTCATTTCGGACATATCAGGTCGGGTTGCCTTGTGGCTATAAATAGCCCACCCCCTACACCATAAATTGGTGGCTGCTCAGAGTTAGTTTACGACTTTTGTCATTTTGAGAGCAACCCACCTCGAAGCCTTTGAGAGAGAAATCCTTGCGAGGACAAGCCCAAACACCCAGAGCCCAAGAGTGTTAGGCATCACTGAAGTCTTTCTGTCTATGTGACCTGAAGACTTATTACACTTGAGGACTGTGTATCCTCCAGCCGGTTAGGCATCACGTTCTGAGCATCCAAGAGTCATTGTGGATTGCCGGTGAACAAAGTCTGTGAAGGTTCGGAAGTCTACCTTGAAGACTTACCAGAGTGGTTGGGTGAGGACTGTGTGTCCTTAGCTCAAGGGGAATAAGGCGAAGACGCGGTCTTCTGAGTTGAATCTCAGCCTCCCTAACCAGACGTACAGTTGTCACAACAACTGGAACTGGTCCAACAAATCCTGTGTCTTCAACAAGTGACTGGTTCTATCCCTTCCCTCCTTTCTTTGAGTTTGTCTTCGTGAAGTCATTTCTTATTCGTCTTATCTGTTTGACTTCATTGCTTGACTACTATTGTTGACTGGCTTCATACTATCTTCCATCCTGATCCTTACTACCTTGCTGCTATTAGTCTTTGTACGTTCACAATTATTGCATACTTGACTATGGCTTGCTTGTTGTAGTTTATCTTCCACTGCATATCAATTAGGTCATTTCTATTGTTTGTCTTCGAAACTTCCACGTTTTGAAGACTTGGATAAAAATTGCCTATTCACCCCCCTCTAGTCGATAACTAGCACTTTCAATTGGTATCAGAGCAAGGTACTCCCTTGTTCTGTGTGATTCGGTTTAACCACCTGGAGTTTAGCTATGTCGACTGCAGGGATAATCAAAGTCTCCGCTGATTGCCCCGTGTTCGATGGAACTGAATATCCCTACTGGAAGAATAAGATGCGCATGCATCTTGAAGCCATTAATGTTGATCTCTGGTATGTCGTCAAGAACGGCGTTCCCAAAACTGGTGAAGGTGTCACCCGTACCGATGTCAAGAAGTTCATTCAACTGGACTCCACTGCAAAGAACATCATCTGTGGTCATCTGACCAAAGGACAGTATGGCCGTGTGAGTGCTCTGGAAACGTCAAAGCTAGTCTGGGACTGGCTATCCAAGGTCAACGAAGGCGTCTCTACACAGAGAGACCATAGGATTAGTGTTCTTCGCAATCTCTTCAACCGCTTCAAGAGAAACGACAATGAAAATGTCCAGCTCACGTTTGATCGCCTCACTGACATCACAAATGAGCTTCAGGCTCTTGGCGCCACTAAGATTACCAAGCATGAAATCGTCAAGACTCTACTGAGATCACTTGACAGCTCATTTGACACCCTTGCTCTCATGATACAAGAACACCCTGACTTCAAGACACTCGATCCATCTGATATACTTGAGAGGCTCAACACACATGAGTTCCAGCTTTCTGAGAAAAGAGATATCTATGGTCCCAATTATGGCCGAACTCGCGCTTTGAAGGAAAAAGTGGTTTCCTCATCTGAAGAAGAATCTGACTGCGGTTCTGATGATCCTGAAGACATTGGAAAGGAACTTGCCATGCTTGTGAAGAAGTTCCAGAAATTCTCCAAGAAGAGGGGCTTCAGAAAGTCTTCACGATCTAGCTCAAGAAATGATGAAGCTTCCACTCATGACAACAAGAAGAGAACATGTCACAAGTGCAAGAAACCTGGACACTATATCTCTGAGTGTCCTAGTGGGACAATGAGAAGAAGAAGAAGAAGAGCAAGGAATATGATTCTGATGACAAGAAGAAGAAGAAATCTTCAAAGTCTTCTTCTAAGTCCTCATCAAGGTCTTCATCACATAAGAAGAGCTCATCTGGCAAGGCTCGTGCTTTTGTTGGCAAGGAAATGGATTCAGAGGAGGAGTCTGCTTCTGAGGAGGTGGAAGCGGAGTCTGGAGAAGAGTCCGACCCTGGCGTTGCAAGTCTGGCTCTAGCCACAGCCTATGTTGCCAAGTCCATCTTCAACATTGAAGACAATGACTTCCACACCAACGCTGAAGCTGATGACATGGACGATCCTGCTCCCACCTACTGCTTCATGGCACGTGGTGCCAAGGTAAAATCACGTGATGCTTACTTTCAAACATCAAGTGAAGATGACTCTGATTGTGAATCTAAACCTAGCTACAAAACACTTGCTAAAATTGCTACTGAACAACAAAGGGCTATGGAACATACTCAAAAACTGTTAGACAAAAGCGATGACCTGTTGGACACGGAAATGACACGTTCACAGTCCTTAGTTGAAGACATAAAAAATCTTCATGCTAAGTACCAAGAACTTGAAAGTCTTCATGAGACGCTCTCAACCACTTATGAAAAGCTCTCCTATGATTATCTTCAAAGGAAGCAAGAGCTTGAGAAATTGAAAGCGACTCATGAAGATCTTCAAAAAGAGAATGAGTCATTTCGCGCTCAACAGATCAGTTCCGCTCAGGATGGATTTGAACCACCATGCTTAAAATGCATTGAGCGTGATAATGCTACCTCTGTTGCTGAATGTTCCAATGCCGCTGCTGTTACATTGTATTCAACTACTGATGTGGAAACTAACCCCTCTACGAAGGATACCACTGCTATTGCTGATGAAAATGCTAGGTTGAAGACATTGCTTGAAACAGGGATGTATAAAAGTCTGAAAGGACATCAGACACTTTGTGATGTAATCAAAAAGCAGATTCTGAATCGAAACCCTAGGAAAGAGGGTGTTGGGTTCAAGAGGAAAATGAATGCTAATGGTTCCTACTGGAAGCCTGAGCAGTATCCCAAAAACACATTGGTTGCTGCAAAGGAACCTTCAGTGGATCCATCCACTTTATCTGTCTTTACCTGCGCTAGTCCTATTATCATTGATGAATCCTTTGGTGCAAACTATAAACTGTTCAAAAATCAGAATCGTGAAGTGTTTGTCAGGACCCCGATCCTAAGTCACACCGATCTAGCATGTAACACATCATATCACTTTGCGGCCTCACGCACGGTATTCCCACGGTTGCCACCTTACCTAGCCCGGGACCGTTTGCGCCTTTTGGCTCACGTATATGATAGTGCCGCTAGCATCCATACGATAAAGAACCCGGGCTGACATGGCTAGTCGTGAACCCAAAGTGGCACTAACTTACAGGGACAGGCATACATGACCCAACAACGAACGTGTCGGTCATCAGCGAGTGAATCCAGGCTGTAGCACTGGGCTAGCAGGACTCCGGTGAACCGGGCTATAGCGGGCTAACAGGACTCCGGAATTCATCGTGTGACATTTCCCCGAGGGGACAGACACAGGAACGAAGAAGGACACATGTCGGCCAGCCTAAGTGTTCCGAAGTAGTAGCAAGCTACCATGGCTTAGTGGAAACACTAGGAGACATTTCCCGGTAAGAGAGGCTACTAAGGATAAACAACTAGATAGTCAGATCCCACACATACCAAGCATTTCATTAACATACACACAATATGCTCGATATGTGCAAATACAACATGGCATCACAACATGACTCTACGACTCAAGTATTTATTCAATAGGCTCCGAGGAGCGAGATATTACAAACATGAGTCTCATGACCCAACATTCAGAGCATACAAGTCAAAGCACAAGCGGAAGCTCAACATGTCTGAGTACAGACATCTACAAATGAAAAAGGCTGAGAAGCCTGACTATCTACCAGATCCTGCCGAGGGCACAAGATCGTAGCTGAGGTAACAAGCTAAACGTCGAAGTCCACGTGGAACTACTAGCGAGACTGAAGTCTCTCTGCAAAAACATAAATTAAGCAACGTGAGTACAAATGTACCCAGCAAGACTTACATCAGATCTAACTACATATGCATCATTATCAACAAGGGGGTGGTGGGGTTTAACTGCAGCAAGCCAGCTTTGACTCGGTGGCTATCCTGTACTACGACTGCAAGTAACTCTTTTGAGGTGGCGCACACGAGTCCACATATTCACAATATCAATACACCACTACGGATCCGCTCCCGTCTCCCTACGAGAACGCCATCCATAGCACTCACGCTTATCTTGCACATTTTAGAGTATCCACTTTCACTTGTCTATGAACTATACAGGCAACCCAGAAGTCCTTTACCGCGGACACGGCTATTCGAATAGATCATATTAACCCTGCAGGGGTGCACTTCTTCACACACGCTCTCGCCATTTACCGCCGTGTACACCTCGTGTATCTCGGCAACCTTCAAGCGGAAGCCTGGCGAGCGAGTCGGCCACGACCTGACTAACCACACAAGTCTCTCGTCCAAGTTTATCGCCTATTCGGGTTCCATCCGCAAGGAGATCCGGCCGGGGTGTCGCTCACGGCCCCAAACGATCTGAGCAGGGTTCCCAAGCCCACCATCCGGGTGCCACTTGGTACACCGTGCCACTGTGCCTAGTCTGTCCCAAGCCCACCTGTACCGGGTGATGGATTCATGTACCTAGGGTAGGGTCATAGGCCTGACCTAGATGTCCTACCCAAGGACACCCTTAGAAGAGATCACCTTCCAGTCGACCAATGAAGAACCCACTCGACTGACTAGAAGGACTCGACCATGGAGACTCACTCGACCATGAAGATACACTCGACCACGAGAAGGTCAGAAGGCACTCTGCACTGCAACGGCCTGTAATTGAATAGACTTAATGATAGTTAAGGCACTTTATGTGGGGCATTACCAGTAACGTCCCAGACTTAATGTACTTAAATCCCTTCATTATGTGGGCTGGCAGGGGTCCTGGCACACTCTATATAAGCCACCCCCCTCCACAGGCAGAAGAGTTCACACTCTTGTAACACCTATACACGTAATCCACTCGACCGCCTCAGGGCTCCGAGACGTAGGGCTTTTACTTCCTCCGAGAAGGGCCTGAACTCGTACATCGCTTGTGTTTACAACCTCTCCATAGCTAGGACCTTGCCTCTCCATACCTACCCCCCACTCTACTGTCAGACTTAGAACCACGATAGTTGGCGCCCACCGTGGGGCCGGTGTTTTAGCGATTTTGTGGAGAAGTTGCGGTATTTCCAAGTACTTTCATCATGATGACTGCTGGGGTTTTGGTCGAGGGGCGCGAGATCCGTCTTGGCGCTCTCACCTTTGTGGCCGACCACTCCGCGTGGCTCCAGGAGGCTCCACTCAACGTTGATGCGCTCCCCGTCCGCGGTGCGACGCATTTTCGCGCATGTGTCCGCGGTGTTCTGCTGCGGCAACCGTCGGCCCCCTATCGGTCGACTCCTTTATCGGTCACCCGTCCGGTCTCCCACCAGCGCAAGCGCTCTGGTTGGTCGAGGCTTCAGCGGTGGGTGAAGCACGCGGTGGCTCGCCAGACGGCCATCGCACAAGTTGCGGCAATCGAGCCCGACGAATCTCTCTACGGCCTGTTCGATCTGTCGACTGGCTCCGTAGAGACTGCATCCGAATGCGATAGCAGTGAGCCAGCGGCGGAAATTCTCATGGTCGACGGGCCCCGCAGTCCTCCCGGCTTCGCCCATGGTGGCGGAGCGGGCGGTGGAGGTGACCCTGCACAAGACCACGAAGAGTACCAGCCCGAGACATTCGACTCTCTGCAGAGAGAAGAGGTTCGCCGCAGGAACATGGATGCCCTACATACTCCCATTGCGGGAGAAACCCCCGAGGCTCGCGCCTTGGAGGAGGCACGTTTGGCCAATGTGGCTGAACGTGCTCGTCTGGAGAACCTTCAGCGAGCACTCGACGAGCGCGCGCGGTGATGAGTTCCCGAAGCCAATCGACGTCGACTCTTCCCGCCGACTCAGGTATACCGCACGCCAATTCAGAATTTAGCAGCTGCAACCCGTATAGCAGAGTCCATCCAGCCTTCACAGTCAGAAGCTGGGAGAGGCTTGATGCAGATCAGAGATTTGCTCCGAGCAGCAGGGGACCAGAACTCAGCCGTGTCGCAGTCGCGCAACAAAATTCACAGTCGATCCGTCGCTGCGAATACGGTTCAGTCGGCTCAAAGTCCCAGATCGCCTCCGCGGCGGGAAGGGCGCGACAACCAGCGAGATCAGTATGGAGACCGACATGACCGAGATGACAGGCATCGAGTGCCCGTTTCCCCTCCGGGGGAAGGGTCTTACGCTCCTCGGCGACAGGATGACAGGCGTCAGTTCAGCGCGGGGCGAAGAGTTCCAGTCGACCCCAGGGAACCAGGCTTCGACGCGCGATCCATTATCGTGCAAGGCTTGGTCGACCGGAACAGAGCCCATCGAGGTGGACCCGAGAGAGATGCACCCACGAGCAGTCGAGTGCATGTTTCTGGTCTAGAGTGTTTTAGCAGGGCTATCAGAGCCGCAGTGATTCCCCCCAATTTCAGGTTGGCGACAGGAGTCAGCAAATTCACTGGGGAGTCCAAGCCTGAAACTTGGCTTGAGGACTACCGAGTGGCTGTTCAGATTGGTGGTGGGAATGACGAGGTGGCCATGAAGCATTTGCCCCTCATGCTGGAAGGTTCAGCCAGAGCGTGGTTGAATCAGTTACCTCCTAGCAGTATTTACACTTGGGAAGATTTGTCTCGAGTGTTCATCAGAACTTTTGAAGGAACTTGCAAGCGACCAGCTGGTTTGACAGAGCTGCAAGTTTGTGTGCAGAAGACCAATGAGACTCTTAGAGAGTACATTCAGAGGTGGATCACTCTGCACCATACTGTAGAAAATGTGTCTGATCATCAAGCAGTTTGCGCCTTCAAAGATGGCGTCAAGAACAGGGAATTGAGTCTGAAGTTTGGTCGAACCGGGGACATGACCCTGAGTCGAATGATGGAGATTGCTACCAAGTATGCCAATGGTGAGGAAGAGGACCGACTCCGAAGCGGCAAGCATAAGACAAGTCAGTCAGAGAAGGGAAATTCCAGTCAGAAACAGAAGCGGAAAGCCGAGCCAGCAGCTCCTGGAGAGGCCCTGGCCATGACTCAGGGAAAGTTCAAAGGGAAGCCAAAAGGATCCTGGAATCCTAAGAAAGTAAAGGATAAAGAAGGAAACGACGTGATGGATATGCCATGCCACATCCACACGAAGAAAGATGAAGAGGGCAACATCATTTACCCAAAGCACACCACTCGCCAGTGTCGACTCCTGATCCAGCAGTTTCAGGGAAAACAGTCTAAGGACAAGGAGAAGGAGTCAGACAAGGCCGGAGACAAAGAGGACAGTGAGGAAGAATATCCGCATATCAACTCCACTCTGATGATCTTCGCGGATGTGGAAAGCAAGAGTCGACTGAAAGTCATTAACCGTGAGGTGAATATGGTTGCCCCAGCAAAACCAAGTTATCTGAGATGGTCCCAAACACCCATCATATTCGACCAATCTGATCACCCGACTCATATTGCCACCCCTGGGAGGCAAGCTTTGGTGGTCGATCCAGTTGTCGAAGGCACTCGACTGACGAAAGTGCTGATGGACGGTGGTAGTGGGCTGAACTTGTTGTATGCAGACACACTGAAAGGAATGGGCATCCCGATGTCCCGACTGAGCACCAGCAACATGAGTTTCCACGGAGTCATACCAGGGAAGAAAGTCGACTCACTCGGCCAAATAGCTCTGGACGTGGTTTTTGGCGATTCAAAACATTTTCGCAAGGAAAAGTTGACCTTTGAGGTTGTGGATTTTCAGAGCGCGTACCACGCCATTTTGGGGAGGACCGCCTATGCACGGTTCATGGCTCGACCATGTTACGCGTACCTCAAACTGAAAATGCCAGGTCCCAAAGGAGTGATCACTGTCACTGGCGATCGGAAAAAGGCAGAAGAGTGCTTTCAGAAGGGCTCGAAGATTGCCGATTCCCAGGTGACAGCGGTCGAGTTCGAAGAATACAAGAAAAACGCAGATCCGAGTGATTTGTTGCGATCCAAGAAACCAGCCATAGAATCTGCATTTCAGTCGTCTGGTGAGATGAAGCCTGTTCACATTTACCCGACCGACCCCAATGCAGCCCCGACCCACATCTCCACGACACTCGACCCGAAATAGGAAGAAGCGCTCATCCAGTTCCTCCGTGAGAACTGGGACATTTTTGCATGGAAGCCAGCTGACATGCCAGGTGTTCCCAGGGGACTGGCTGAGCATCGCCTCAGAGTCGACAAATCAGCAAAACCTGTCAAAGAGCATCTTCGGCGGTCCGCCGTTCAGAAGATAAAAGCTATTGGTGAGGAAGTGGCTCGACTGTTGGCGGCAGGACTTATCCGAGAGATATACCACTCCGAGTGGCTCGCTAATGTCGTCATGGTTCCCAAGAAGGACAACTCACTCCGCATGTGCATTGACTTCAAGCACATCAATCGGGCCTGCCCGAAAGATCATTTTCCTCTCCCTCGCATAGATCAAATTGTTGACTCGACCGCGGGATGTGAGAGATTGTCTTTTCTAGACGCATATTCCGGGTATCATCAGATCCGTCTGTATGGACCCGACGAAATAAAAACAGCTTTCATCACTCCATTCGGGTGCTTCTGCTATATCACCATGCCATTCAGCCTCAAGAATGCCGGAGCCACATTTATGCGAATGATTCAGAAGTGTCTTCTCACTCAAATCAGTCGGAATGTGGAAGCGTATATGGATGATATCGTCGTTAAGTCGCGAAAAGGTTCCGACCTGCTTGCTGACCTCGCCGAAACATTTGCCAACCTCAGAAGGTATGATATCAAGCTCAATCCATCGAAGTGCACATTCGGAGTTTCTGGTGGAAAGTTACTCGGTTTTCTCGTTTCCGAGCGAGGGATCGACGCTAATCCAGAGAAGATCGGCACTATTCTCCGAATGAAACGCCCTGTGCGAGTGCACGATGTCCAGAAGCTTACTGGATGCTTGGCCGCATTAAGTCGATTCATCTCACGACTCGGTGAAAAGGCATTGCCTCTTTACCGACTGATGAAGAAGGCAGACAAGTTCGAGTGGACTCCAGAAGCTGATGCAGCGTTTGCCGAGCTAAAAGCTCTGCTCTCCACCCAGCCGGTGCTTGCTGCTCCAATCAGCAAAGAGCCTCTGTTGCTTTATATTGCAGCCACAGGACAAGTCGTCAGTATAGTACTTACGGTCGAGCGGGAAGAAGAAGGAAAAGCCTTCAAAGTTCAGCGCCCGGTGTATTATTTGTCTGAAGTCTTGACTCCATCCAAGCAGAGATATCCTCATTATCAGAAGCTTGTGTATGGAATATACATGACCACGAAGAAGGTTGCTCATTATTTCTCTGATCATTCTATCACAGTCGTCGGCGACGCCCCACTATCAGAGATTCTGCACAACAGAGATGCAACTGGTCGAGTGGCGAAATGGGCGATTGAACTTCTTCCCCTTGATATCAAGTTTGAGGCAAAGAAAGCCATTAAGTCCCAGGCAATAGCAGATTTCCTTGCCGAGTGGATTGAACAACAGCAGCCGACTGAAGTTCACTCGGAGCATTGGACCATGTTCTTCGATGGCTCTAAGATGCTGAATGGTTCTGGTGCTGGGGTTGTTCTGGTTTCCCCCAGAGGAGATAAGCTTAGGTATGTGCTCCAGATTCACTTTGATTCCTCCAACAATGAGGCAGAGTATGAGGCCCTTTTATATGGATTGCGCATGGCCATCTCACTCGGCGTCCGTCGCCTGATGGTTTATGGCGATTCAGATTTAGTGGTCAACCAGGTGATGAAGGAGTGGGACGTGAGAAGCCCAGCCATGACTGGATACTGCAATGCAGTGAGGAAGCTGGAAAAGAAGTTCGAGGGGTTGGAGCTCCATCACATCCCCCGACTGAAAAATCAAGCAGCAGATGATCTGGCAAAGATAGGTTCCAAAAGAGAAGCCATTCTGAGTGGTGTGTTTTTGGAGCATATACACACTCCGTCAGTTAAAGAGGATCCCTTCACAGAGGAAGCTCCACGGCCCAAGAGTGCCACAGATCCGACTGAGGTTGAGGTCCCAGCAGTGGTCGACTTGGTCATGGAGGTTTTAGTGGTCACTCCCGACTGGACAATTCCCTATATCGCGTATATCCTGGGAAAAGAGCTCCCAGAGGATGAGGAAGAGGCTCGGCAGATCGTCCGTCGATCCAAAGCCTTTACCGTTATCAAAGGACAGCTGTATAAAGAAAGCCCGACTGGGGTTGGTCAAAAATGCATAACGCCAGAAGAAGGTCGAATCATTCTCAATGATATCCACTCGGGGACCTGTGGTCACCATGCGTCCTCTCGGACCATTGTAGCCAAAGCATACCGAGCTGGATTTTACTGGCCAAGGGCGAATGAGATGGCAAAGGAAATAGTGGACAAGTGCGAAGGATGTCAGTTCTACTCCAATATGTCACACAAGCCCGCGTCAGCTCTGAAGACCATTCCACTCGTCTGGCCGTTCGCAGTATGGGGGTTGGACATGGTCGGTCCCTTGAGAACAGGTCGAAGTGGTTTCACGCACGTACTGGTCGCAGTCGACAAGTTCACGAAGTGGATTGAGGCTAAACCAATCAAGAATCTTGACGCCGGTACTGCGGTTACCTTCATCAGAGAGCTGACGTTCAGATATGGAGTCCCGCACAGCATCATTACGGATAATGGGTCGAACTTTGACTCGGAAGAATTCAAGGATTTCTGCAACGCTCAAGGCACACGAGTCGACTACGCTTCGGTCGCTCATACGCAGTCGAATGGACAAGCAGAGCGAGCCAATGGCTTAATCCTCAAGGGTTTAAAACCCCGACTGATGCGTGATCTCAAGCACGCGGCTAGAGCATGGGTCGACGAACTCCCTTCGGTGCTTTGGGGTTTGCGGACCACACCCAATCGGTCGACCGGAAGAACTCCATTCTTTTTGGTCTATGGAGCTGAAGCAGTCTTGCCGAGTGATCTTCTTCACAATGCTCCTCGAGTTGAACTCTACAACGAAGCAGAAGCTGAGCAAGCGTGTCAGGACGCAGTCGACCTTCTAGAGGAAGAAAGGGAGATGGCTCTGATCCGATCGACCATCTATCAACAGGACTTGCGTCGCTTTCATGCCAGGAATGTGAGGGGTCGAGCCTTCCAAGAAGGAGATCTAGTTCTTCGAGTGGATCAGCAGAAACAGCATAAGCTCGCTCCTTCTTGGGAAGGACCCTTCATCGTCACCAAAGTTCTCCACAACGGGGCATACCGTCTCTACAACGTCGAACACAATATCGAAGAGCCCCGAGCTTGGAATGCGGATCTGCTCCGCCCGTTTTACACTTAAAGTTTTCCACTCAGATGAGTTGTAATAAAATACTTCTGTAGTTCATGGATTTCGAAATAATAGTGCCATAATTCCTTCATAATTTTTGTCACTTTTTCCCCCAGTGGGTGGCTTAGTCGCGAATCCGTTTCACCTACAAATCCTACCGAGTGGTAAGCCAGACTTCCACTCGGAGGCTTAGCCGCGAATCCGTTTCGCCTAAGTTATAAAAATCCTACCGAGTGAATAGGAAACCTCTCACTCGGGGGCTTAGCTGCAGCCCAGCGCTCGCCTAAGTTATAAAAATAATCCTACCGAGTGAAGAGCAAACCTCTCACTCGGGGGCTTAGCTGCAGCCCAGCGCTCGCCTAAGTTATAAAAAAATCCTACCGAGTGAAGAGCAAACCTCTCACTCGGGGGCTTAGCTGCAGCCCAGCGCTCGCCTAAGTTATAAAAAAATCCTACCGAGTGAAGAGCAAACCTCTCACTCGGGGGCTTAGCTGCAGCCCAGCGCTCGCCTAAGTTATAAAAAAATCCTACCGAGTGAAGAGCAAACCTCTCACTCGGGGGCTTAGCTGCAGCCCAGCGCTCGCCTAAGTTATAAAAAAATCCTATCGAGTGAAGAGCAAACCTCTCACTCGGGGGTTTAGCTGCAGCCCAGCGCTCGCCTAAGTTATAAAAAAATCCTACCGAGTGAAGAGCAAACCTCTCACTCGGGGGCTTAGCTGCAGCCCAGCGCTCGCCTAAGTTATAAAAAAATCCTACCGAGTGAAGAGCAAACCTCTCACTCGGGGGCTTAGTTGCAGCCCAGCGCTCGCCTAAGTTATAAAAAATCCTACCGAGTGAAGAGCAAACCTCTCACTCGGGGGCTTAGCTGCAGCCCAGTGCTCGCCTAAGGTATAAAAAATCCTACCGAGTGAAGAGCAAACCTCTCACTCGGGGGCTTAGCTGCAGCCCAGTGTTTGCCTAAGGAATAAGTCGACTGCAGTGGGCATCTTGCTGTGAACCTGCAAAGGACAATTCGAGCCAAGAGCAATCATATCCAAACATCAAATCCAAGTTTAGGTCGATACCTAAAGGAACCGAGAGTGCTCAGGCACTAAGCCTGTTAAGGTTTATCGATTACAATTCCACTCGGCATACCGAGGCAAATTTAAAGTGTCGGGCTTAAAGAAAGTTTTTTACCCCTCCTGTGGAGGGCTGGAAGGAGCAACGAACTCATCGAGGTCGATCCCGTCTGCGATCCGGGTAGCAGCAGCGATGAAAGTTTCCATGAAGGACCTGAAGTCGTGTTTCTTGGTGTTGGCCACTCGGAGAGCCGCCAGCTTCTCTTCTCGCGCGTCCTTGCAGTGGACTCGGGCCAGACACAGGGCAACATCTGCGCCACACCGAGCCGAGGACTTCTTCCACTCTTGCACACGGTCGGGGACCGCGTTTAGTCGAGCCATCAACGACTCGAGGTCATCTGAAGTGTCGCCCTGGGCCAAAGCGTCGAGTCGATGCGAGAAGTGGCGGCCTTCAGCCTTGCAAGATAGTCCACGACAGCTGCAATGCGGGACTCCAGTCGGAAGACATTCATGGCAACTTCATCATTCACCGGAGAATTGACAGGGTCAAGGTTCGGCTCCAACTGGCTAGTCTCTTCTTCAAAGTTTCGACAGAATTCTGCAAGGACAAAACGCCGAATCAAGACAATGGTCGGATGGAAGCATCACAGTTGAAAATGTTGGTCGAGTGTAAAGGATTACCTTCGAGCATAAGGAACAATTTCTTGGCAAGACCACCCAGGAAGCCTTCCAGGTCATTCTTCTTCCCAATCAACTGGTTGATCTTCTCGGTCAAGGTAGTCTTGTCAGTTTTCAGTCGGTCGACATCCTTGGTGGCAATCGCCAGAGCAGCTTTCAGATTGGTATTTTCCTGTTCAAGCTTGGTGACTGAAGCTAACTTCTCGTCAGCAAGCTTGGTCTTCTCAGCTAGCTCAAGGTCCTTCTTCTTCTGGGCCTCCTTCACCTTGCCTGCAAGTTACAGCAAAGTCAGATTTTGAAACAAATGGAAGGAAAAAGGAATCGTCGAGGTCTCACCGAACATACCTTTGGTCTCCTCCTTCGCCTTCGTCAGATTCTCCTGCACCAGCTTCAGATCCAGCTCGAGCTGAATGTGCTTCTGCTCCAGTTCGGTATAGCGAGCCGCAAGGTCACAGGATTTCTACGAAGAACCAATCGACAAAATATCAAAGATAATTCACTTCCGAGTGGATAAGAGAAAACCACACGTTTCTAAGACTACAGTCGAAGGCAAGCATTCGACCGTAGTCTCGGGGACTACACCCAGTGGGTGCACTCAGCGTGCCCCCACTAATTCTGTTCAAGACAGAGTCGACCAGTCGACCCCAAAAAAAAAACACGTGCTCTTCAGACTGTAGTCGACTGCAAGCAATCGACCACAGTCTCGGGGACTACACCCAGTGGGTGCACTCAGCGTGCCCCCACTGGTTTCAGAAATCCATTCGATCCAGTCGAATGACGAAAAGCCTTTACTTATAAAGCCTAAGGCCGACTGCCAGCAGTCGACCTTAGCCTTGGGGACTACACCCAGCGGGTGCACTCAGCGTGCCCCCGCTAACATGGAGTTTTTTATCGACACACCCACTGGGTGATTGCTATGGATTTCAGAAAGAAAAAGTTTTGATAGCATATCCTAACAGAACAGGCAGTGGTCGACTGACCTGAACATTGCTTTGAAGGGCGGAGCTAGCGTCATAAGCTGCTTGGCTTGCATCCCGGATGATCTTCACCTGCTCCATCATGATCCCCGCTTGGCGTATCGCCTCCTTAGCAGCGCTGGCCTGGTCCTCTGGGACGTGATGTGTTGTGAAGAGCGAAGGTTGTGCAGCACTCGACGAAGTGAGATGAGCACTCGTCAACGGCACCGCAAAAGACACGGTGTGTCGAGTGGGGTTCTCCCCCTCCGTGACCACAGTCTCGGGCGTCGTCGCATCCTGGGTTGCCTTACCAGTAGATGCCTTCCTGCTCCTCCTGTGCCTCAGCGGTTCTTCATCCTCATCATCATCATCTTCAGGAAGGGTGATAATGTCATTGGGTGGAGCTTCAGAAAAAGAATCAAAGTTAGAAATCATGAGTCAGTCGACTAAGGACAGAATTGAGAGTATAGTACCAGGATTTGAGGTTGCTGCGTCCTCCATCTCATGGTCGTCAGCCTTGCCTGAGGTCTCAGAAGTTGCAGCACTGAAGTTCCAAAGAATCAGTCGAATAACTCAAGTATCAACCAGAGACAAAGCTTATACGAAACAAGGAGACTCAAGCAACATGTTTACCCTGATATGGTGGGGATGGACACCTTCATCTTCGGCAGAAGCTTGGTTGGCTTTGAAGGGGCCACCTTCGACTGCTTCGGCGCCTTTTCACTCGGCACCGGAGAAGCGGTCCGAGGGCGTTTGGTCGACTGCGGGGCAGTCGCAACCCCCTTACCGCGTTCAGTCGTGGGGTCATGGACAAGTTTCGACCGCCTTTCCAAGCGCGGTGGTGCAACCTCCTCCTCCTCCTCTTCTTCGTCCTCATCATCGTCGTCGTCATCGTCGTCATCTTCGGCAGCGTCTGAATCCCACTCATCCTGGCTCTCGCCCCCGCTGGCTTCTCCCTCCTCAGTCGGAGCCTGAGCTCCATTGGGCATTGAATACAGCTCGGTAAGGGCCTGGAAGATGTCAAGACAGAGATCAATCGACCAAGTTGCAGAACATACAGAAACAAATTCGACAAATATACAATGGAAGGCAGAGCAAATATACCTTATCTGGAACGCTGTGATGGTCGAGTGGAGGAATCCTCCTGGATCCACGGGGATTATCCTTGTTCCCAGTGACCGCGGCCATCCATCTTTCCACCGTGGCATCGTCGACTGCTTCCGGGTGGACTCGAGTCTCGTCTTCAGTTCCGCAGTACAACCACATGCAATGGCTCCGGAACTGAAGAGGCTGGATACGCCGTCGAAGGAAAACCTCCAGAAGGTCCATGCCAGTCACGCCGTCCTGAACCAACTGCACCACGCGATCCATCAACATCTTCACATCCGCTCTCTCCTCCGGAATCACCTTCAGAGAGGAGGGCTTGTTCACTCGGCTCATGGTGAATGGAGGGAGTCCACTCGACTGCCCCAGCGTCGGCTCATTCTGGCAGTAGAACCAGGTCGACTGCCAGCCCCTGACCGACTCGGGAAACGTCATAGCTGGGAAGGTGCTCTTATTCCTCACTTGAATTCCCAGGCCCCCGCACATTTGGACAACTTGGGTTTTCTCATCGCCTAGACTCGCCTTCTTCACAGTCTGAGAACGACACGTGAAGATGTGCTTGAACAAGCCCCAGTGCGGTCGACGGCCCAAGAAGCTCTCGCACATGGATACAAACGCAGCAAGATACGCGATGGAGTTCGGAGTAAAGTGGTGGAGTTGGGCTCCAAAGAAGTTCAAAAAACCACGAAAGAAAACACTCGGTGGCAGAGAAAATCCTTGATCGACATGAGTGGCCAGGAGCACACACTCACCCTCTTCCGGCAGGGGTTGCCACTCTTTTCCTGGAAGTCTTGCGACACCGTGGGGGATCAGCCCGTCGTCGGCCATGTCGAGGAGATCCTTCTCCCTGATGGTCGACTGGATCCAATCTCCCTGGACCCAGCCCTTCAGCAGGCGGGATCTCGACGAAGACCCGCTGCGGCTGGTGGATCTCCCCTTCGCCTTCTCCGCCGCCGACGCCTTCTTTGCGCGCTCCAGCACCGCCGTCTTCTCCTTGACCATGGCTGCCGGCGAGGTGCGCGAAGAAGAGCTTTGCGGAGGCAAAAGCGGGTGCGTTGGGCGGAGACGAGGAGAGCAGAGGAGAAAGAATGGAGCACTGTTCAGAAACCCTCACTAGTCGCATTTATAACATCCCTTCCGAGTGGATGACAGGTGGACCCGGTCAACCTAATCATATCCCGAAACAGTTGCATTGACACGATACGTGGCGGAAAAAGCGGCATGGAGATCGAGGTGTCCATGTCCTGTCCCGTCCGAGCGCCGCGGTTTGTTCCACTTTGCACGCTTCCCCAAATTTCGTATCTCGTGGAATCCGCGAGCGGCAGATCGGTTTGTCAGACGCGAGATTTCCTGCGATCCGTCGCTCGGGAACCGGCAAAGTCTAAAAGATCACTCGACGAAAGACAAGAATGGATCGAGTCGACTGAAGAAAAGTTGCTCGTTATCAACAAAGAAGATCTTGGTCACGAACGACACATAGCCAGTATACCAAAAATCAATCGGAAACAGCATCAACTCCTTCCTCATTCAAGCCTCAATCCATTCGGGGGCTAATGATGGATTCATGTACCTAGGGTAGGGTCATAGGCCTGACCTAGATGTCCTACCCAAGGACACCCTTAGAAGAGATCACCTTCTAGTCGACCAACGAAGAACCCACTCGACTGACTAGAAGGACTCGACCATGGAGACTCACTCGACCATGAAGATACACTCGACCACCAGAAGGTCAGAAGGCACTCTGCACTGCAACGGCCTGTAATTGAAAAGACTTAATGATAGTTAAGGCACTTTATGTGGGGCGTTACCAGTAACGTCCCAGACTTAATGTACTTAAATCCCTTCATTATGTGGGCTGGCAGGGGTCCTGGCACACTCTATATAAGCCACCCCCCTCCACAGGCAGAAGGGTTCGCACTCTTGTAACACCAATACACGTAATCCACTCGACCGCCTCAGGGCTCCGAGACGTAGGGCTTTTACTTCCTCTGAGAAGGGCCTGAACTCGTACATCGCTTGTGTTTACAACCTCTCCATAGCTAGGACCTTGCCTCTCCATACCTACCCCCTACTCTACTGTCAGACTTAGAACCACGACACCGGGTGCCACTTGGTAGACTACTAACACTACCTACAAACACCAGAAACTAGTTGCAACTCCTGGACAGAGATCAAGTTGATTAATAAGCCGAGAGGGGCCGAGTTACCGGAACCCAATGTGTGGTAGTAGCTGTTCATGGATCACAAACACAGAACTCAGTTCCCGAGGACGGTTTCAATGAGACAACCCACCATGTACTCCTACATGGCCTCTCACCGCTACCTTTACCAAATCGTGTTCACACACTTAGCTCACACATAGTAGGACATGTTCACACACCTCTGATTCATGCCCGATGAATCAGACCTGACTCATCTCTAAGCAGTAGCAGGCATGACAAACAAGCATCAATGAGTAGGCACAACAGGGCTCAAACAACTCCTACTCATGCTAGTGGGTTTCATCTATTTACTGTGGCAATGACAGGTCATGCAGAGGATAAAGGGGTTCAACTACCGCAGCATGTAATAGTTGAATCGGTGTTGTCCTAATGCAGTAAAAGAGAGCAGGAGCAAGAGAGTGGGATTGTATCAGAATGAACAAGGAGGTTTTGCTTGCCTGGCACTTCTGAAGATAATATAGTTTCTTCATCGGTGTCATCGAACTCATCGTCGAAACCACGTCTATCGAGAGGGGACAAACACCGGCAAACAAGGAAGAACACAGTCAATGCAATGCACAATATGATGCATGATCATGACATGGCAATATGATGTGGTTTGAGCTAATGCAACTAGCAACCAGATTAAATGAAGTTGGTTTGAATCCAAGATTCAAATTCAAACTCCATATGTGGATATTTAAATGCCATTATATGATTTGTGCTAAAAAGCAGCTATAAGTTGTTCTAACATGCATGAAAATGGTACAGATGGATAGATTGGACTTTTCTGATCATTTTTCATATATAAATTATTTCATTTGGAGTTACGGTTGATTTTATATGAATTTTAGAAGTTTTGACTTTTTTCTGAAATTTCCTGAATAATTTTAAATCCAGAAAATGAATAACTGCGTCAGCACTGCGTCACTGTGATGTCAGCAAGTCAACTGCGGCTAACCAAGTCAAACCTGACCAGTGGGGTCCACTGGCCAGTGACCCAGTGTCAGTTAGGGACACAGACAGGTGCGCCCGGTCAATGGACACGTCAGTGAGGTCAACGCCGACGCGTGGGGCCACTCTGATTAACTTAAACTAAACAGGGTTTACTCCATGGTTAATTAGGGTGGTGGGGCCGGTTTGTCAGTGACACAGGGCGAGATTAACGCGGTAATTAGCTTCGGGCTAATGACGCCACGTCACCTCATCGGAGTTGGACGCCGGCGAGCACATCCAACGACAGAAGTTCATCGGAATCGAGCTACGGGCAGCCATTTGCCTCGCCATTTGTTTCTACGGGTTTGTCGAGTCCACGCGCATCCAGAGGAGCAGGCGAGAGGAGCTGTGATGGGCTGTGGCGTCGGTGGTGGCAAGCGAGGCGGCGGCCGGAGTTTGGGCGCACCCGGGAACGAGGCCGCGGTGCGCTAGGGGAGAAGCTGATGGGCTAGGTGGCATCCGCGGGCCACCAGAAGCACGCTGGTGCCACAGGTTCGAGCAGAGGGGCTCGGGTCAGGAGAGCTAGGCGGCCATGGTGGACGGCGGTGCTCGGGCTTGTGGGGGAGGGTGCTACGGCACGGGAACGAGCAAAACGAAGGAGGGGAAACGGAGTGGAGCTCACAGCGAGTTCGTCGTCGGTCTCATTGGGCTGGGGAGGCGCTTAAGATGGCGAATCGGAGTCGGCAATCGGCGGCGCCCAAGGTTGAAGACGATGGCGTGGAGGCAATGCAGAGCTTCCCGGCTCGCATGGCTCGGCAGGAAGGACGGGGGCATCACGGCGGTTCTTCTGGAAACAACTACGAGGCGAGGGGTTGGCGGTGGACGCGGCAACAGCGGGCGGCGGCGACGGCTGTGCTTGGGTGGGTGCGCATGATAGGGACAGGGGAGGGGATGAGCACGGGGAAGAAGTGAGAGGGCCCCGGGGGTGCATGGCGTCTCCGTGGCGTCGTCTAGGAGCACCGGGGAGGAGCCAGGTAGGCAGGGAGGGAGGAGGTGGCCGGCGCGGGGCGGCCACGCGCCTCCGTCCTTCTGACAAGGGAGGAAGACGACAGGGAGGAGGCGGTGGTGGGCTGGGCCGCAGGTTGGCCAGCACAGGAGCTGGGCCGGGGTAAGTGGGCTACCAGGTAAGTTCTTCTGCTCTGTTTTTTATTTTTTGTTTTGTTTTCTTTTTTAATATTTCTTTTGCCACTGAATTCAAATTTAAACAACTTGAAAACAGTGCCAAAATTCCCTTGGATATTTTTATGTCACATAATGGACTTCTCCACATATACATAAAATATCACAGGCTTTTTGAAACTATAATCATTATATATTATGAATATAACTTCAAATCCAAATACAATATGATTTAAATTCAATGTCTCAAAATATTCCATAAAAATGTTCCAGAATTTTGGTTTGGTATATATCTCTTGCCAAAATTACCAGAATGATTTTTAGGGAATCTTGGAATCACTGAATGCAATTTAAAGGGTTCTTGCCCTTCTTTTAAAAAGTTTTGAGGCTTTCTAATTTCCTCAGTTCAAATTCCTTGAATTTAAACATGATGCAACACCAGATACTAGCACTTGGCATTATCAGAACTAGGGATGTGACAACTCACCCCCACTAAACAAGAATCTCGTCCCGAGATTCAAGCGTAGGGTAAGATGTAGGGGAACGCAAACTAACATAATCTTCACGATCCAGGTGGCACTTCATAAGGGCGTTGATTTGATCCTCATCTTGTCTCGACGTCTTGCTCTGAGAACTCCATTCAACATGACCACGAGAAGAAATGAAACTCTAGAAGAATCAATCTTCTCGAGGATTGAGCAACTGACGATCAACTCACGGAATGAGGCATAGAACACCTCTTGAGATGAGAAGTTCAAACACCCTCCGGGAGGGATGGAAGAACAGATGGCGGGGGTTCCATTTGGTAGGCAACAACTCCGTGCTTGAGGAGATGGTGAATGGTTTTCAAGATAGCGATGAGATAATTGCCATGATTCCATAACGGGGCACCTTAGAGAAGGTGACTTGTAGAAATATCCCCTTAAGTGGCAAAAAGAATTACCTTTGATTCAGAGATCATTGGAACTCTTTATACCAGCCTAAGGCAATTTTCGAGTGATCGTTTGGAGGGGTTTGGTAGAATGGCATACCCGGATTAGAATGGATGATGTGAATTACCTTGTTAAAGACAATGCAACGGATGATTTTAATAACTGACGAGAAGCTCAACAGTAGAGAGTGAGTCCACTATTTGAAAAGTTATAGCATAACCGAGGAAACTGAGAGCAATCCTAGTTAGTGCTGATGATAACACCTAGCGCTTGCGCGTGCTCTCAATAACTTGAGCACTTCCATATTCATCAAGGTATTACCAATATCCGTATCAAGGATCCTGGCAACACAACGTACTACCATGATGAATGCCGGTAGAAGATGCAGATGCAAAGGAAGATAACACCTTCTCAAATTTCACCTTGGCAGGGCCAAGGGGACAAAATCTGGATGATCGACCGAGAGACATTTAGCACTCCGCTTCTAATGTTCCCCTTGATGTGCTAGCATAATCCATAGATAATTATGGTTTTATATCTAGAACATCAAGTAAAAGGTCGGACTTCGGGAACACAAAAATCATAAGGCACAACTAGGGGGTAAATCCTACGAAGTCCTTATGGGGAGGTGGCCAACTTCTTCAATCAAGATATTACAATAGCAGGTCTTCCAGCTGGGTGTGTTGGCCACGACATCCACTTTACCGGTTATAGAGAGACCAATATTGTAGCTCTTGGGAAACGTTCCAACCATCATATCTGCCTGAGATTCAGATTTGGTTGGTGTCAGGATATTCCAGACTCATCAAATCTAGAAAGAAAAATGAAAGTTTGCAACACAAATCGACGAGATGACGTTGCGAGATTCTTAGGAAATGAACTACGATAGAAAGCACCAAAACATGAGTTGGTTCTGCTACACACATGTGAACACATTGTCCCAGACAAAACATTATCACATGGTAGTCTTACAATAAAACACTACCGAGTTCAGGTGGGGAACCATCATCGAGGATATCGAAGTCTTGTGCACTTAAATTAGACTTCTTTACCTAGAACAAGTCAATCAGTGGCTTGGTGTGCTGCGGAATTCCTATGGAGTGGAGGTAATTAATCTCCAAACCATAGTATACTTTGCACATGCATGACTGACTTGGGACGATTCCAAAGGAAGCAAAACTAATGTTCTCAAATTCTCGGCGGCAACTTGCATCGAATGCACATGAATAAGAGGAAGTCACTTCTTTCATCCAAACATATGCTTCACGAACAGGTCATGAAGAAAATGCTTACACAAGTTTCCAATGCTAACTAGATGTTCAACACAAATCATGGAGAAGACAAAATGTTGCTGATGGGCTCAACAGCAACTCATCGGAATTTCCATATCACTGGACTTCCACCGTTATGTGAACAATGTGATAGTATTGGTCAGACCAAAGGATGTAATGGTGTATGCTCGAGGAATCAACCACGAGTAAGACAACATTACGAATATCATTGGTTCTGATTTGATCTGAGAATAGCCCACACTCAAATCAAAGATTGGATAAGATGATAGGTCCAATAACTGACCATGAGGATCAACCAATGAAGATATCATCTTTCTTTAAAACACACCAACACCAGGATATCCCTTTGAAACGAACTAGGTTAGGTAAGCTTTTATCTTCCAACTCTCCAAGTTGTCGTTTAGCTTAACCAACTAGCTCAGGGGTATCCAACACTGATTGTTGGAGAAAGGGTGGTTTCGAAAACCAACTTGGTCACGAGCTCAACATAGGAGTCAGGTGACAACCTGGTGATACTTCCGAGAAGATAATCGAAAAATCACGAACCACCGATATGCTATTAAGCTTGAGAACAATCTTGCTTTTCAGGGCAAGACGATATGATCAAAAGAGCGAGGGATTGGCACAATCCTAACTCATTGATCGAAGAGTGCACCGAAAATAAGGACTAGGTAGCACAATCTATCTTAGAATGATGATTCAAGAACCAACACGCTAAGAATGAAGTATTGTCCTTTAACTACCAAGCAATGGGGTTGCTAGCAGTATTGATTTCACACATCACAGATCACTTGTCGGTATTCCGGTTACAACAACACGGGAACCGAGGAATGAATAATGATGGTGAGAAGTATCACTGCACCAAGAATTCATAAGATGATGTGTAATTCCTATGACTTACTTGACATAAAGAGGGTAATACTTCAGGGTAGAACAGAACAAAAACTGGATTAGTATTTGATCTGCGGAGTATGACTACTTTGACCCAATCCTAGATATGGATGAGGTACTGGAGTTCATTTCTCCTAGTCATTCTGGAATAGAATGGCTTGACGGAACACAAGAATAATAGGCATCGATGAACGAAGGCACGCATAATCTTGACTATCAACTGATAGACAAAGGCCAGAATACAACTAAAGAGGGACAACTCAAAGAAACATACGGTTTTCTGAGTTGTGGATGCATAGATTAGTATGTCGAACCAAGTTCAACAAGTTTCTTCCGGGTAATCCATGCAGAGAGGTAGGACTCGCAGAGTATCAACATAGAATCGAGAACTCATCGAGAGCATTCTTGTTGTGATCTCTTGGTTCAAGGAACTTCTGCCATAAGCGGTTCATAGTATTTGGAAGAAGGAAATACCACGGACCTCGAGGACTAACGCAAAGGTTACTAGTATCCTAAAGGAACTAGCAATCACTATCAACATGAGGTAAGTAGGGTAAATCTCGGGTTCAAAACCCAGAAGTAGAATACCTACTAACTAGTTGGCATCACAGGATGCTTTCGAGAATGATGGCCAGAATCATCACACTGGAAACACGAACATGGCTAGATTACTAGATGATCCCCTAAGACACCTAGGGTCATAATACTAGCTCCAACATATATGTCAAGGCAATAAAGTACCTCAACTCACTGATTTGTGTGATTAATCTGACCAAAGGCACATCGGGAACAGGAGGAAGGGATTTGCAAATGCATCAGACTATTTAGAAACCTGGGATGACTCGGACAGCATAACGGCTGTAAAAGCTCGAAAGATTGCAGACATGCTACACAAATGGTGGCATAGCCACTCAGAAACACAATATCAAGGTTTCAAGATCAATAGTTAACATACAGAAGATAGTAGGAACTGAACTCAAGCTTAGAACCATCAATCCTATAGGTCTACGGATTAGTAACACGTGATCCTGATAGAAAGAAGAGAAATCCTAATTCCTTAACCCCGTAGGAAAGATAAGATGACTCAGATCAGAAGGGCATAAGGTATAAGGAGTAAAAAGAGCCTTACGTTCCATCCCACAATCAATTCCCTTATATAACTAAAGAATTTCTAGACTCAACTTCGACCAGTTTGGCTTGATAATCCTACAGGCAGTCAAGCTATGATACCAAAGCTGTCAGGACCCCGATCCTAAGTCACACCGATCTAGCATGTAACACATCATATCACTTTGCGGCCTCACGCACGGTATTCCCACGGTTGCCACCTTACCTGGCCCGGGACCGTTTGCGCCTTTTGGCTCACATATATGATAGTGCCGCTAGCATCCATACGACAAAGAACCCGGGCTGACATGGCTAGTCGTGAACCCAAAGTGGTACTAACTTACAGGGACAGGCATACAAGACCCAACAACGAACGTGCCGGTCATCAGCGAGTGAATCCAGGCTGTAGCACTGGGCTACCAGGACTCTGGTGAACCGGGCTGTAGCGGGCTAACAGGACTCCGGAATTCATCGTGTGACGTTTCCCCGAGGGGACAGACACAGGAACGAAGAAGGACACATGCTGGCCAGCCTAAGTGTTCCGGAGCAGTAGCAAGCTACCATGGCTCAGTGGAAACACTAGGAGACATTTCCCGGTAAGAGAGGCTACTAAGGATAAACAACTAGATAGTCATATCCCACACATACCAAGCATTTCATTAACATACACACAATATGCTCGATATGTGCAAATACAACATGGCATCACAACATGACTCTACGACTCAAGTATTTATTCAATGGGCTCCGAGGAGCAAGATATTACAAACATGAGTCTCATGACCCAACATTCAGAGCATACAAGTCAAAGCACAAGCGGAAGCTCAACATGTCTGAGTACAGACATCTACAAATGAAAAAGGCTGAGAAGCCTGACTATCTACCAGATCCTGCCTAGGGCACAAGATCGTAGCTGAGGTAACAAGCTAAACGTCAAAGTCCACGCGGAACTACTAGCGAGACTGAAGTCTCTTTGCAAAAACATAAATTAAGCAACGTGAGTACAAATGTACCCAGCAAGACTTACATCAGATCTAACTACATATGCATCATTATCAACAAAGGGGGTGGTGGGGTTTAACTGCAGCAAGCCAGCTTTGACTCAGTGGCTATCCTGTACTACGACTACAAGTAACTCTTTTGAGGTGGCGCACACGAGTCCACATATTCACCATATCAATACACCACTATGGATCCGCTCCCGTCTCCCTACAAGAACGCCATCCATAGCACTCACGCTTATCTTGCACATTTTAGAGTATCCACTTTCACTTGTCTATGAACTGTACAGGCAACCCAGAAGTCCTTTACCGCGGACACGGCTATTCGAATAGATCATATTAACCCTGCAGGGGTGTACTTCTTCACACACGCTCTCGCCACTTACCGCCATGTACACCTCGTGTATCTTGGCAACCTTCAAGCGGAAGCATGGCGAGGGAGTCGGCCACGACCTGACTAACCACACAAGTCTCTCGTCCAGGTTTATCTCCTATTCGGGTTCCATCCGCAAGGAGATCCGGCCGGGGTGTCGCTCACGGCCCCAAACGATGTGACCAGGGTTCCCAAGCCCACCATCCGGGTGCCACTTGGTACACCGTGCCACTGTGCCTAATCTGTCCCAAGCCCACCTGTACCGGGTGCCACTTGGTAGACTACTAACACTACCTACAAACACCAGAAACTAGTTGCAACTCCTGGACAGAGATCAAGTTGATTAATAAGCCGAGAGGGGCCGAGTTACCGGAACCCAATGTGTGGTAGTAGCTATTCATGGATCACAAACACAGAACTCAGTTCCCGAGGACGGTTTCAATGAGACAACCCACCATGTACTCCTACATGGCCTCTCACCGCTACCTTTACCAAATCGTGTTCACACACTTAGCTCACACATAGTAGGACATGTTCACACACCTCTGATTCATGCCCGATGAATCAGACCTGACTCAACTCTAAGCAGTAGCAGGCATGACAAACAAGCATGAATGAGTAGGCACAACAGGGCTCAAACAACTCCTACTCATGCTAGTGGGTTTCATCTATTTACTGTGGCAATGACAGGTCATGCAGAGGATAAAGGGGTTCAACTACCGCAGCATGTAATAGTTGAATCGGTGTTGTCCTAATGCAGTAAAAGAGAGCAGGAGCGAGAGAGTGGGATTGTATCGGAATGAACAAGGAGGTTTTGCTTGCCTGGCACTTCTGAAGATAATATAGTTTCTTCATCGGTGTCATCGAACTCATCGTCGAAACCACGTCTATCGAGAGGGGACAAACACCGGCAAACAAGGAAGAACACAATCAATGCAATGCACAATATGATGCATGATCATGACATGGCAATATGATGCGGTTTGAGCTAATGCAACTAGCAACCAGATTAAATGAAGTTGGTTTGAATCCAAGATTCAAATTCAAACTCCATATGTGGATATTTAAATGCCATTATATGATTTGTGCTAAAAAGCAGCTATAAGTTGTTCTAACATGCATGAAAATGGTACAGATGGATAGATTGGACTTTTCTGATCATTTTTCATATATAAATTATTTCATTTGGAGTTACAGTTGATTTTATATGAATTTTAGAAGTTTTGACTTTTTTCTGAAATTTCCTGAATAATTTTAAATCCAGAAAATGAATAACTGCGTCAGCACTGCGTCACTGTGATGTCAGCAAGTCAACTGCGGCTAACCAAGTCAAACCTGACCAGTGGGGTCCACTGGCCAGTGACCCAGTGTCAGTTAGGGACACAGACAGGTGGGCCCGGTCAATGGACACGTCAGTGAGGTCAACGCCGACGCGTGGTGCCACTCTGATTAACTTAAACTAAACAGGGTTTACTCCGTGGTTAATTAGGGTGGTAGGGCCGGTTGTCAGTGGCACAGGGCGAGATTAACGCGGTAATTAGCTTCGGGCTAATGACGCCACGTCACCTCATCGGAGTTGGACGCCGGCGAGCACATCCGACGACAGAAGTTCATCGGAATCGAGCTACGGGCAGCCATTTGCCTCGCCGTTTGTTTCTACGGGTTCGTCGAGTCCACGCGCATCCAGAGGAGCAGGCGAGAGGAGCTGTGATGGGCTGTGGCGTCGGTGGTGGCGAGCGAGGCGGCGGCCGGAGTTTGGGCGCACCCGGGAACGAGGCTGCGGTGCGCTAGGGGAGAAGCTGATGGGCTAGGTGGCATCCGCGGGCCACCAGAAGCACGCTGGTGCCACAGGTTCGAGCAGAGGGGCTCGGGTCAGGAGAGCTAGGCGGCCATGGTGGACGGTGGTCCTCGGGCTTGTGGGGGAGGGTGCTACGGCACGGGAACGAGCAAAACGAAGGAGGGGAAACGGAGTGGAGCTCACAGCGAGTTCGTCGGCGGTCTCATTGGGCTCTGGGAGGCGCTTAAGACGGCGAATCGGAGTCGGCAATCGGCGGCGCCCGAGGTTGGAGACGATGGCGTGGAGGCGATGCAGAGCTTCCCAGCTCGCGTGGCTTGGCAAGAAGGACGGGGGCATCACGGCGGTTCTTCTGGAAACAACTACGAGGCGAGGGGTTGGCGGTGGACGCGGCAACAGCGGGCGGCGGCGACGGCTGTGCTTGGGTGGGTGCGCGTGAGAGGGACAGGGGAGGGGATGGGCACGGGGAAGGAGTGAGAGGGCCCCGGGGGTGCATGGCGTCTCCGTGGCGTCGTCTAGGAGCACCAGGGAGGAGCCAGGCAGGCAGGGAGGGAGGAGGTGGCCGGCGCGGGGCGGCCACGCGCCTCCGTCCTTCTGACGAGGGAGGAAGACGACAGGGAGGAGGCGGTGGTGGGCTGGGCCGCAGGTTGGCCAGCACAGGAGCTGGGCCGGGGTAAGTGGGCTGCCAGGTAAGTTCTTTTGCTCTGTTTTATATTTTTTGTTTTGTTTTCTTTTTTAATATTTCTTTTGCCACTGAATTCAAATTTAAACAACTTGAAAATAGTGCCAAAATTCCCTTGGATATTTTTATGTCACATAATGGACTTCTCCACATATACATAAAATATCACAGGCTTTTTGAAACTATAATCATTATATATTATGAATATAACTTCAAATCCAAATACAATATGATTTAAATTCAATGTCTCAAAATATTCCATAAAAATGTTCCAGAATTTTGGTTTGGTATATATCTCTTGCCAAAATTACCAGAATGATTTTTAGGGAATTTTGGAATCACTGAATGCAATTTAAAGGGTTCTTGCCCTTCTTTTAAAAAGTTTTGAGGCTTTCTAATTTCCTCAGTTCAAATTCCTTGAATTTAAACATGATGCAACACCAGATACTAGCACTTGGCATTATCAGAACTAGGGATGTGACAGTGTTTGCCAGGTATATTGGTACTAACTGCAGGAATGGACCACCCATGAAGAAGATCTGGGTTCCCAAAAGCTGTCTTGAGAATCTTCCAGTGAATGTCATCATGACACCACCTGGGAAGAAGACAAACCCCAGACCAAAGGCATCATATGGTCCAATGGCTTCATACGAATATAGGACTCACTTGAGTCACCCTAACGCCAATGTTTTGCAGGGAAATCGTACTCAAACTTATGAATATGAATGTGTGTCCTCAAACCGCCATGTTCATAGGACTAAGAACTTTTCTGCTTATTCATATGAGTATCATTCATCTCCTGCAAGGCTATTTGCTAGGGCTTCGAAGCCGAAATTCTCAGATGCTACACTTAGACTCATTGCTTCTAAGCCACCCCTGAAGATGTAGGTGGTGAAGAAGAATTAACTCTCTTTTGCAGAATATGGTCTCCAGCCAGCAATCAAAGGCATCCGATATTATTGCTGGGGACCTAAAGCACATTAAGGGACGCATGATAAAATGACTTACTATGTATTCCACATATGAATCGCTTACCTGTCATACTGTGTGTTCTAACCTTGATCTATGTTGTGATAATCCTAGTGTGCTTCAAATGCTTATGCTTCACAACATACCTTGTGAAGCCTATCCTCCTAACTGCACTATACGGTATGACACCTCGTGCTTCAGAATGGATTATGGACAGCGGATGCACTAATCATATGACTGGTGATCGAAGTCTTCTCATGGACTCAACCTTACGTCCATCCGACAAGAGTCAAATCACATTTGCTGACACTGGTAAAAGCAAGGTATTGGGTCTAGGTAGAGTTGCAATCTCAAAGGATCAACACATGGATAAAGTGATGCTTGTTGAATCCCTTGGATTCAACTTAATGTCAGTCTCAATGCTTTGTGAGTTAAACATGATTGTGATATTCGGAAAATATCGTTGCCTTGTACTAATGGAATCTGACAAGTCTCTAGTCTTTGAAGGGTATAGGAAAGATGATCTATACATGGTAGATTTCTCAGCAGGTCCACAACTTGCCGTATGTCTTCTTGCAAAAGCTTCAGAATGCTGGCTCTGGCATCGGAGGCTGGGGCATGCTGGCATGAGGAACTTACACACTCTCGTCATTAAGAAGCATGTCATAGGCATCGAAGGTGTCAAGTTCAAGAAAGATCATTTGTGTGGTGCCTGCGAAGCTGGAAAGATGACTAGGGAGAAGCACCCCTCGAAGACAATCATGAAGACATCTCAACCCTTCGAGTTGTTGCACATGGACTTATTTGGCCCTACTCACTACTCTACCCTCACAACAACAGCGTGTATCTATGGCTTCGTGGTTGTTGATGACTACTCAAGATATACATGGGGGCACATAATTCTCTACAAGACTGAAGTGCAAGATGTCTTCAGACGATTCGCCAATCGAGCCATGAACAATTATGGCGTCAAGATCAAGCATATCAGAAGTGATAACAGCACTGAATTCAAGAACACCGAGCTTGATCTTTATCTGGATACAATGGGAATCACTCATGAGTTTTCTGCCCCATACACACCTCAGCAAAATGGCATTGTTGAGCGCAAGAACAGAACCCTCATTGAGATGGCTCGAACAATGCTCGACGAGTACAAGACACCAAGAAAGTTCTGGCCTGAAGCTATTGATACAGCATGTCACATCATCAACCGTGTTTACATCCACAAGCTTCTGGGCAAAACATCCAATGAGCTCCTTACTGTCAAGAAGCCAAATGTCGGCTACTTCAGAGTCTTTGGTGCTAGGTGCTGGATCAAGGATCCCCATCACAAGTCAAAATTTGCACCTAAAGGTCACGAAGGCTTCATGCTCGGTTATGGAAAGGACTCGCACTCTTACAGAGTCTTCAACCTCTTTCACTACAAAATCGTTGAAACTGTGGACGTACGATTTGATGAAACCAATGGTTCACAACGAGAGCTCCTTCCAAGCACATTTGATGAAGCTCCTCCCACCGAATCTATCAAGCTGATGGGAACTGGTGAAATCATGCCTTCTAAAGCACAGCCTGAAGAGGAACTTATCATTTCTGCACCAAACCAACCTGAAGACAATGCTCAGACCGAAGACAATCCTCCCAATGATGACAATGATCAGCATGAGCAAGGTCTTCGTCCAGTTCATCCTCGTGTTGCAAATGAAGTACAAATTGAGAAGATAATTGATAACATCAATGCACCTGGTCCACTTACTCGCTCAAGGGCAACACAGTTAGCAAATTTCTGTGGGCATTTTTCATTTGTATCAATATCAGAACCCAAGAAAGTTGATGAAGCCTTTATGGAACCTGAATGGATTCAAGCCATGCAAGAAGAACTTCAACAGTTCAAGCTGAATAATGTTTGGGAACTTGTCAAGTGCCCTGACTCTCACAAGCATAACATTATTGGCATGAAATGGATATATCGAAACAAGCAATATGAGCATGGTCAAGTCGTCAGAAACAAAGCACGTCTTGTGGCTCAAGGATAAACTCAAGTTGAAGGAATTGACTTCGATGAAACATTTTCTCCTATAGCAAGGCTTGAAGCTATTTGCATACTGCTAGCCTATGCTAATCACCACAACATCTTGCTATATCAAATGGATGTGAAGAGTGCATTCCTCAATGGCAAGATTGAAGAAGAAGTGTACGTTGCTCAACCACCTGGCTTTGAAGATCCAAAACATCCTGATATGGTATACAAACTAAACAAAGCACTGTATGGTCTCAAACAAGCTCCTCGCGCTTGGTATGATACGATCAAAGACTTCCTGAAGAGCAAAGGCTTGAAACCTGGATCCCTCGATCCCACACTCTTCACGAAGACATATGATGGTGAACTGTTTGTGTGCCAAATATATGTGGATGACATTATCTTCGGCTGCACCAACCAGAAGTATAGCGCTGAGTTTAGATACATGATGCAAGAGCAATATCAGATGTCCATGATGGGTGAGCTGAAGTTCTTCCTTGGTCTTCAAATTCGTCAGCAAAGGAATGGCATCTTCATATCTCAAGAAAAATATCTCAAAGACTGTCTGAAGAAGTTTGGAATGGAAGATTGCAAAGGTTACACGACGCCAATGCCAGCCACACACCATCTTGGTCCCGACGACAATGGTAAAGAGTTCGATCAAAAGGTATACCACTCCATGATTGGTTCTTTACTTTACCTATGTGCATCTAGGCCAGATATTATGCTTAGTGTTTGCATGTGTGCTCGATTCCAAGCGGCACCAAAGGAATTGCATCACTTAGCTGTGAAGCGAATTCTTAGATATTTGGCTTACACCCCAACACTAGGATTATGGCATCCAAAGGGCTCAAGATTTGATCTGGTTGGATTCTCGGATGCTGATTATGCTGGTGACAAGGTCGATCACAAGTCTACATCAGGCCCATGTCACTTTTTAGGACGATCACTTGTCTGTTGGTCTTCAAAGAAGCAAAACTGTGTATCACTCTCAACTGCTGAATCTGAATACATTGCTGCTAGATCTTGCTGCGCTCAGCTTCTGTGGATGAAGCAAACTCTCAAGGACTATGGCATCAATCTGAAACAAGTCCCTCTCTTCTGCGACAACGAAAGCGCCATCAAGATTGCCAACAATCCAGTTCAGCACTCGAAGACAAAGCACATTGAAATTCGTCATCACTTTCTCAGAGATCATGTCATGAAGAAAGATATTGACATCATTCACGTCAACACTGAAGAGTAACAGGCAGATATCTTCACAAAGCCCGTGGATGAGAAAAGGTTTTGCAAGTTACGGTGTGAGCTAAATATCTTGGAATCCTCAAATGTCCTGTGAGCAGGCACACATCCTAACACTTATGCATGTTGATGACTTAGATGCGCAACACACGAAGTAAGGTATATCTTCAATCAATGAAGACTCACATTCTAAGTGTGAATACATTAACATGGAATTTGACTTCGGAGTGCCACGATAATTGTGCGCCGTGTCTGGGTCTAATACTTCCAATACGGTGGGTAACGCCACCACCAAATTTCTTGATTTGAAGTGTTTCACTCATGGCATTATTGTTGAATATCTTCGCATATTGATTTGTCTTCAACTTTCAACTTATCTTCATGATTTACTTCACTATGTTGAGTTGATTGCTTTCTCGTATATATATATATATATATATATATATATATATATATATATACTAGTATTCTGTCCTCTACAGCATTCACTTATAGCTATGTCTTCATTTGTGAATCTTTTGAACTAGGTGAATGTGATCGGACCCTAATCTCTCTATGCTTTCTATCTCAAACTCTATCTATCCAAATCATATGCATTCTATTGAAACTGTCAAATGTCTTCTCTACATCCTTGTCAGCAGAAGACACAGAGACAAACATCAAGTCCTTCTAAATGATTCATCTTTATTGTTGAAATCTAGAGAAGCCGGAACAACCATCCGACAAACTTGGCGGGCGTGGGAACGTGGGACAACTCTGAGTATGTTGCATGCTTGTCACGTGTCCCACAGATGTGAACAGACAGGGGCACCTGCGTAATTGCGCTATGCTGCACACCTACTTATAAATACGTGTCCCTTGCGGTCGAGAAAACCTTCTTCCACCTCTCCACCTCGTCAAAACCCTAGCGCCACCGCTAGATCTCGACGACGCCGGCGACGAAGCACTTAGCTACCGCGACTTCTCCGACGCCGTCCTCACGCCAGCCGCGGGCATCGTCCTCTCCGCCGCCGCCGTAGGTGTCCTCCGCCGCCAAGTTAGGGCACGGTGGATTAAACTGCTCGGTCTCCTATTCATCCCATCTAGCAGTTCTTCGTGTGGTAAATATAACTCTATTTTTACCATCTTTTTGATCCTCAGTGATTCATCCAATCTACCAAAATTGGTTTCTGTCTACACGATGTTAGATCTATTCTGTCTGCATCTCATACTGCCTAGTATATTCACTTAAGCTTCATATATAGTTAGATTCCTCACTTATACTTATTCACGGATTCGTACAAATCTGGAACCAACTCTCAACATATAAGTGAATGTCTTCGCAACATGAGGTCAATGTCTTCAAACTGATTTATCTTCAAAATCTTCTGAGAATGCATATGACCTCTTCCCCTTCCCTCGCATCTCTAATGCTGTCACAGGTACATGTCCGTGGGAGAATCCCTTGGTTCTCATAGTCTGCATTCGTTTGCAGAATTCTTACAGCAACACATTAACTCTCCTGAAGCTAGTTCCTGTTTAACCAGCAAGCGAAAGCCCTTGAATCCTTTGAACATATTGAAGCCATTCAGTTTGAAGTTCATGGCTGCAAAGAAATCAGTAAGGAAGGGTGGCAGACAGCGTCGAGGGGGAACATCAAAAGATTTGCCTGATGACCTCGCCGAAATCTACAAAACAGATCCTGAAGAGGATTATAATCAGCGCAAGACCCGAATCCAATGGATTCAACACTATTGGGATGAACAATGGTTCAAGTACAAGTTCGTGACCCAGGAGTACGCTGAGAAAAATGCTATCAAAAGTCCTTGGGGTGATATTCTCTATCGAGGCCTTCCCCCCAAGAACAAAGCTGAAGCTATTGCACAAGAATTCTATCCTTGTATGGTCCGTGGACCACAGCCTGAGAATGCCGATCCATCATCATTGCTCTGGTGTCGTGACGATAATATCTTCAAGCGCAACTTCCAGTATGCAAAGGCACCGGCAAAGGAAAACAAGAAGTCATGGGGATTAGACTTCAATCCTGGTCCCTCTGCTCCCCGTGATGACGGCACACGTGAAGCTGAAGAAAATGAAATCGGCCCCTTCACGAACCTTGATGGCATCATCTCTTACATCTTGGTACAAGGTGCCAAAGTGGATTATTCTGATAATGATGTTGATACTGATGAAGCCCCAGCTCCTCCTCCAAGGCCGCAGAAGCCAAAGAAAATTAAGGCTTCAACATCAGCTGCACCTCCAAAAGCTTCTCGTGTGAAGCCACTGGCAACTGCACCTCCTGAAGACAGTGTGCAGTCTGAAGATCTTTCACGCATCTCTAAGAAGACGGAGAAGAAAAAGAAAATCATCAAGAGTACTGATCGGACTTTGACTCCTGCTGCCATTCTGCGTGAAGAGCACATTGATCTGTCCAGCGATGACGATCTTGCAGATGATGCTCTTGAGCAACTGATCAAGAGCAAGGAAGAAGCTGAGATCTTCAAAAACTTGCCTCTCTTTGACGTGGCAATCATCCATAACTTCATTGATGAGTGGTTTGACACACCAAATCTCAGCTTTGATGACTTGCAACTTCCCATTGGCCTCAGCGTCGCCTTCAATGGCGCCATTGCTTCTGAGCTGGCTATTGCTCAGCGCATCGTCGAACTGAAGCACAAGATTGACTTTGAAAAGGCTCAGTTCAAGAAGCATGTGGCCAAGCTCAGCGTGCAAGATGCCAAAAACTTCAAGATCATGCTGCACGAGCTCAAAGAAGCCTTTCATAAGAAGCGTGAAGAAGCTCGAGGCTCTAGAGAGCGCATGAAGAGTCTGGCTGACAAGTGTGTGCTTGCCTACAATGAGGCTGAGAAGCGCAAGGCTCTTGGTCGTCCTGGCATAGACCCCAGGATGGCTGCAAAGAATAAGAACAAATCGACTGTTCAATCTGCACCGTCAAGGCAAGATGAATCTCGCATAGTCTTCCCTAGCAGCATGACTGGCTTGAAGCCAAAGGCCATGTCAATCGCTTCAGAACAGAAGAAAACGAGGGTTGCAGAGGCTGAAGCCAGAAAACGGAAAACCTCAGAAGCCTCTGATGCTGCTCCCTCCAAGAAGAAGCGTAAGATCAAGAAGAATCGGGCTGCTCCCACAGAGCCCCTTGTTGTTGAACCCATCTCTGTGGTTCGTCCTGCATCTGCAAACCAAGAACTACGCATGATTGTTCATGAGCCTACTTCCACAGAGGCTCATGAAGCTGAAGAGATTCTAGCAGTTGATCCCATCACTGCTAAAGACATTGGTCACCATGACAATGTTGAAGATGATGAAGTTCTTCCTCAGATTGAACACAATGTGGTATCATCGCATGTTCTCACGAATAGTGAAATCATTAGCATTGGTTGTCCTCTGATGCCAATTGCTCAGGATGCATCATGGGCTTATCGCCCGCAACAACAAGACTCCCCCAGTACTCCCCAACAACAACAAGTCACACCATCTGTGCAAGTTGAAGAGGATGAGGACCTGCCTACTCCATCTCCAAAGGCGTCGCCTGTATTACAAGGGCTTCGCAAAGGACCAAGGCCTCAAGTCCCTCTTCCGAGCGTTCCAGAAGGAGAAGTGCACCATCAACATGTTGCACGTCAAGTGTTTTCAGAAGCCACTCCAACTGTGAATGTCTCCGTGTCTGAAGCCCCAGCTGCTGAAGACAATCTGGCTGCATCAGCCGATGACGAACATCAAGCAGAACATGTCCCTACTCCCCCCATAACTGAAGAAGTTGTTCCTGAAGTGAACGTGTCTGTGCCAAACCCTCCAGCTCATCAAGTGGAGGTTGAAAATGTTGAGGCTGCCACCACTAACACGAATGAAGCCAATGACGTAGTCATGGCTGAAGCTAATGTGGAGCCTGCACCAAGCAATATACCAGAAGTCAATGCTGCAACTGCTCCTGAAGCTTCTGAAGTGCAGCATGAAGCCACTGTTGCTGCCACTGCTCCTGTTCCGCCACCAAGGCCCTATACAATTGAGCAAGCTTACAACCATGGCGAGCTAATCACAGTAAGATGGCCCGTTCTGGTCCCTCCGCTTAATGTCTCTGGTCCTCAGTTTGATTATCACATTGAGCATAGGCCTCAGGTCCAGAAACCAAAGCCAAGACTGCCAAGGTTTCCAGGTACTACCACATCTGTCGGGTCCTTCAATGCAAATGGCTTCAAAAGCCACAACACCTTCTTTGACAGCTCAAAGAACCCCTACACAAGGCCAAGAATATCATCTGGTCGTTTCTGGAGTCATCAGCAACGAAGCTATTACTCCTGTGTTCTGTATGATCAAGGGCGCATTTTCCCTCAGATGCGTCTCGACACTGAAGCCATTGCTAGATTGCCATGCTTAGAAGAAGCACTTGACTGTTTTCGTGATGCTGGTCTGCTCGGCTTTGTGACAGACAAAGAACATTGGAATGAAGAACTATTGCTTCAATTATATGCTACCCTCCACATTCGCGGCTACAACAGAGATACAAAGACATGGGTTCTCGAGTGGATGACAGGAAATGTTCATCATGAAGCCAAAGCTCTTTAGATCATTGAGCTTACAGGCCTATCCACTCCCGGAGAGCTGTATGAACCTGGTTGTCAAAACCACCGCAATGCACTAGAGAGCATCTTCCACAAGCCAGAACCAAACATGAGCCAGATGTTGAGCATGATGAAGCCATTGCCACATGACACTGAATACCCAAAGGAGTTCTTTGTTGATGGCCTTGAGTATCTGCCACGCACCATATATCACATCATCAGGCGGACTCTATGGCCGATCAAAGGACATTCATCAGCTGCAAAACTTGAAGGAGCCATGAAGACATTGGTCTTTTACATCCTCAATGGCATCAGCTTCAATGCACAAGATTTCTTCCTCAGGCAACTGGCTGCATCTGGATCTGACCTTTTCGGACTGAAATTTTATGCTCCATGGGTCATGCGCCTCATCAAGCAACATTCTGCTATCAACTATCAGCCCTCTGCTCGCAATCATGTGATCTTCCTACCAGAGGTCGATATGCCAGTTGAAGCCATATACCCTGAGCCTGCCAAGAAGCCTCTTTGTCTTCACAATGCTGAACATCAAAGCTTCACTCAGCCTATGGAAGGAGTCCAAGCTATAACTCGTGTCTATCCAATGGCTGGACACACTCGTCTGCCTCATCGTGCGCCAATTGAAGCTACTGAGAGCACAATTGCTCAAAGGCCTAGGAAGCGCTCTCGTGTCCTAAATGACCGAGAACTTCTTGTGGCACTGCATCAGAAACAAGATAAGCATCATTTTTGGCTCAAGCGTCAAATGCAAAGCCTCTTGGTGGACGTAAATCGCATTCGAAATCTTGCCACCAAGAATGCATTTGTCACTCACGAAACTTGTCGGCGATCATGGAAGAGTTTGACCCTGCTCAGTGCTGAAGCAGATCTTCAAGACAATGGCTTCACTGAAAGATTCCAGTTTGACTCCACTCCTCCACGAAATGCTGTCCTACGAAGAACTCCATCTCTTGAAGACTCTGACTATTCTTCCTCCGCGGCAACTGTGCATGCCAATATAATTGATGATGAAGACGATGCTACTTCACCGCCCCCTACTTCTGCACGCATCAACACTGCGCCAAGTTCGTCTGCACCGCCAAACAACAACGACAACCCTACTGCTTCACCTACTCCTCATGAGGACGAGTAGATGCTCTATGTCTTCAAACCTTTTTGGTCATTACTGACAAAAGGGGGAGAAGCATATGAGTTTGATAGTCTTCAAGCGGGTTCATATGGGCGGGTGCTTATATTTGGCCTAGTGTTTACAACTCTTGCTTTTGATACATTTCGTTCTTTGAGTTGTAACACTTAAACTCGATGGTCGTCTGCTACTTATTTGCTCTTTCATGTGCGATGATAACTTCCGCACTTAGATCATTCCGCACTTAGATCATTCTGCAGACGTCCATTTTCCATTATGCATGTCATTCTTTAAGTTATATCATTTCATGCATGATGAATTATCTTCATAAGATGAAGAGGATCTCCACAAGTACAACCTGCCATGTGCATTTGCATTCCAAAAGCAAATTACTTATATGCACATCTTCAGGGGGAGCCCTTGCCATTTATGAAGACAATACCCTATCCTTTACAATTTCACATACTTCTTTCCCGTTGAAAACTTCAACCAGTTTGTCATCAATCACCAAAAAGGGGGAGATTGTAAGTGCATCTAGTGCCACCCCTAGTTGGTTTTGGAGTATTGATGACAAAGTTGGTTGAGGGACTAATGCGTTTGTGAGAATTGCAGGATAACGCAGGTAGTGTCCCTCATTGATTCGGTTTACCTACCGGAGATGACCCCTAAAAATGTATGAAGAAATTTAAGACAATGGTGGTGTGTGAAGATATTCACACTGAAGACTATGACATGAGAAGACATTGAGTGAAGACTATGGAGCGCGAAGACTGAGTTGTTTCGTTATTTCCTTTTCTTCTTTGTTGAGTTATAGGAACCACCGTACTGTTAAGTGGGGTCCAAGTGAACAAAGTCAGAGTGACTGAAGTGATGCTCAACCAAATCCTATGTCTTCGAGCGAAGACAATGAGTGCAAATCTTATCCAGAGTTGGATGAGTCAGCTTTGCTTGTAGCCCAAGTAAAGTTGCCGTGTGTGTTTGAAATCTGACCGTTGGAACACGTGTCAGTTCCTTAGTGACCCAGGGTCATTTCGGACATATCAGGTCAGGTTGCCTTGTGGCTATAAATAGCCCACCCCCTACACCATAAATTGGTGGCTGCTCAGAGTTAGTTTATGGCTTTTGTCATTTTGAGAGCAACCCACCTCGAAGCCTTTGAGAGAGAAATCCTTGCGAGGACAAGCCCAAACACCCAGAGCCCAAGAGTGTTAGGCATCACTGAAGTCTTTCTGTCTGTGTGACCTGAAGACTTATTACACTTGAGGACTGTGTATCCTCCAGCCGGTTAGGCGTCATGTTCTGAGCATCCAAGAGTCATTGTGGATTGCCGGTGAACGAAGTCTGTGAAGGTTCGGAAGTCTACCTTGAAGACTTACCAGAGTGATTGGGCGAGGACTGTGTGTCCTTAGCTCAAGGGGAATAAGGTGAAGACGCAGTCTTCTGAGTTGAATCTCAGCCTCCCTAACCAGACGTACAGTTGTCACAGCAACTGGAACTGGTCCAACAAATCATGTGTCTTCAACAAGTGACTGGTTCTATCCCTTCCCTCCTTTACTTTGAGTTTGTCTTCGTGAAGTCATTGCATATTCGTCTTATCTATTGGACTTCATTGCTTGACTACTATCGTTGACTAGCTTCATACTATCTTCCATCCTGATCCTTACTACCTTGCTGCTATTAGTCTTTGTACGTTCACAATTATTGCATACTTGACTATGGCTTGCTTGTTGTAGTTTATCTTCCACTGCATATCAATTAGGTCATTTCTATTGTTTGTCTTCGAAACTTCCACGTTTTGAAGACTTGGATAAAAATCGCCTATTCACCCCCCGCTCTAGTCGATAACTAGCACTTTCACTATGTACGGACACCGGAATAGTTTCGGATGGTTTTGGACATATACCGGAGTACCCAGGGGTTAACAGAACCCCCCCTCCCCCGAGGGTTTATTGGGCCTCATGGTCCCTAGTGGAGAAGAGGAGGAGCAGCCAGGGCAGGCCGCGCCCCCCCTTTTCCTTCCTCTCCTCTCTCCCTTCCTTCCCTCCTCCTACTCCAACTAGGAAAAGAGGGAGTCCTACTCCCGGTGGGAGTAGGACTCCCCCCTTGTACGCGCCTCCTCCCCTTGGCCGGCCCTCTCCTCCCCTCCTTTATATACGGAGGAGGGAGGCACCCTAGAGAGACAACAATTAATCATTGATCTCTTAGCCGTGTGCGGTGCCCCCCTCCACCATATTCCACCTCGGCAATATCGTAGCGGTGCATAGGAGAAGCCCTGCGTCGGTAGCATCATCAACACCGTCATCACGCCGTCGTGCTGACGACGCTCTCCCGCAAAGCTCTGTTGGATCAGAGTTCATGGGGTGTCATCGAGCTGAACGTGTGCTAAACTCGGAGGTGTCGTAAGTTCGGTACTTGGATCGGTCGGATCGTGAAGACGGACGACTACATCAACCGCGTTGTGCTAACGCTTACGCTTTCGGTCTATGAGGGTACGTGGACAACACTTTCCCCTCTCGGTTCTATGCATCACCATGATCTTGCATGTGCGTAGGAATTTTTTCGAAATTACTGCATTCCCCAACAGTGACATCCGAGCCTGGTTTTATGCGGAGATGTAATATGCACGAGTAGAACACAAGTGAGTTGTGGGTGATACAAGTCATACTGCTTACCAGCATGTCATACTTTGGTTCGGCGGTATTGTTGGATGAAGCGGCCCGGACCGACATTACACATACGCTTACACGAGACTGGTTCTATCGATGTGCTTTGCACATAGGTGGCTGGCGGGTGTCAGTTTCTCCAACTTTAGTTGAACCGAGTGTGGCTACGCCCGGTCCTTGAGAAGGTTAAAATAGCACTAACTTGACGAACTATCATTGTGGTTTTGATGCGTAGGTAAGAACGGTTCTTGCTCAGCCCATAGCAGCCACGTAAAACTTGCAACAACAAAGTAGAGGTTGTCTAACTTGTTTTTGCAGGCATGTTGTGATGTGATATGGTCAAGATGTGATGCTATATTTTATTGTATGAGATGATCATGTTTTGTAACAAAGTTATCGGCAACTGGCAGGAGCCATATGGTTGTCGCTTTATTGTATGCAATGCAATCGCCCTGTAATTGTTTTGCTTTATCACTAAGCGGTAGAGATATTCGTAGAAGCAATAGGTGGCGATACGACAACGATGCTACGATGAAGATCAAGGTGTCGCACCGGTGATGATGGTGATCATGACGGTGCTTCGGAGATGGTGATCACAAGCACAAAGATGATGATGGCCATATCATATCACTTATATTGATTGCATGTGATGTTTATCCTTTATGCATCTTATTTTGCTTTGATTGATGGTGGCATTATAAGATGATCTCTCACTAAATTTCAAGGTATAAGTGTTCTCCCTGAGTATGCACCATTGCGAAAGTTCTTCGTGCTGAGACACCACGTGATGATCGGGTGTGATAGGCTCTACGTTCATATACAATGGGTGCAAAATAGTTGCACACGCGGAATACTCAAGTTAAACTTGACGAGCCTAGCATATACAGATATGGCCTCGGAACACTGAGACCGAAAGGTCGAACGTGAATCATATAGTAGATATGATCAACATAGTGATGTTCACCATTGAAAACTACTCCATCTCACGTGATGATTGGACATGGTTTAGTTGATTTGGATCACGTGATCACTTAGATGATTAGAGGGATATCTATGTAAGTGGGAGTTCTTAAGTAATATGATTAATTGAACTTCAATTTATCATGAACTTAGTACCTTATAGTATTTTGCTTGTCTATGTTTGTCGAGGATAGATGGCTCGTGCTGTTGTTCCGTTGAATTTTAATGCGTTCCTTGAGAAAGCTAAGTTGAAAGATGATGGTAGCAATTACACAGACTGGGTCCGTAACTTGAGGATTATCCTCATTGCTGGACAGAAGAATTACATTCTGGAAGCACCGCTAGGTGAACCACCCGCGCTGGCAACTGCAGACATTATGAATGCCTGGCAGTCGCGTGTTGATGACTACTCGATACTTCAGTGTGCCATGCTTTACGGCTTAGAACCGGGACTTCAACGACGTTTTGAACGTCATGGAGCATATGAGATGTTCCAGGAGTTGAAGTTAATATTTCAAGCAAATGCCCGGATTGAGAGATATGAAGTCTCCAATAAGTTCTATAGCTACAAGATGGAAGAGAATAGTTCTGTCAGTGAACACATACTCAAAATGTCTGGGTATAATAATCACTTGATTCAAGTAGGAGTTAATCTTCCTGATGATAGTGTCATTGACAAAATTCTCCAATCACTGCCACCAAGGTACAAGAGCTTCGTGATGAACTATAATATGCAAGGGATGAACAAGACAATTCCCGAGCTCTTCGCGATGCTAAAGGCTGCGAAGGTAGAAATCAAAAATGAGCATCAAGTGTTGATGGTTAACAAGAGCACCAGTTTCAAGAAAAAAGGTAAAGGGAAGAAGAAGGGGAACTTCAAGAAGAACGGCAAGCAAGTTGCTGCTCAAGAGAAGAAACCCAAGTCTGGACCTAAGCCTGCGACTGAGTGCTTCTACTGCAAAAGGACTGGTCACTGGAAGCGGAACTGCCCCAAGTATTAGGCGGATAAGAACGATGGCAAGGTGAACAAAGGTATATGTGATATACATGTTACTGATGTGTACCTTACTAATGCTCGCAGTAGCAACTGGGTATTTGATACTGGTTCTGTTGCTAATATTTGCAACTCAAAACAGGGACTACGGATTAAGCGAAGATTGGCTAAGGACGAGGTGACGAAGCGCGTGGGAAATGGTTCCAAAGTCGATGTGATCGCGGTCGGCACGCTACCTCTACATCTACCTTCGGGATTAGTGTTAGACCTGAATAAGTGTTATTTGGTGCCAGCGTTAAGCATGAAAATTATATCTGGATCTTGTTTGATGCGAGACGGTTATTCATTTAAATTAGAGAATAATGGTTTTTCTATTTATATGAGTAATATCTTTTATGGTCATGCACCCTTGAAGAGTGGTCTATTTTTATTTAATCTCGATAGTAGTGATACATATATTCATAATGTTGAAGCCAAAAGATGCAGAGTTGATAATGATAGTGCAACTTATTTGTGGCACTGCCGTTTGGGTCATATTGGTATAAAGCACATGAAGAAACTCATACTGATGGACTTTTGTAATCACTTGATTATGAATCACTTGGTACTTGCGAACCGTGCCTCATGGGCAAGATGACTAAAACGCCGTTCTCCGGAACTATGGAGCGAGCAACAGATTTGTTGGAAATCATACATACTGATGTATGTGGTCCAATAAATATTGAGGCTCGCAGCGGGTTTCGTTATTTTCTCACCTTCACTGATGATTTGAGTAGATATGGGTATATCTACTTAATGAAACATAAGTCTGAAACATTTGAAAAGTTCAAAGAATTTTGGAGTGAAGCGGAAAATCATCATAACAAGAAAATAAAGTTTCCATGATCAGATTGTGGAGGAGAATATTTGAGTTACGAGTTTGGTCTACATTTGAAACAATGCGGAATAGTTTCACAACTCACGTCACCCGGAACACCACAACGTAATGGTGTGTCGAAACGTCGTAATCATACTTTACTAGATATGGTGCGATCTATGATGTCTCTTACTGATTGACCGCTATCATTTGGGGTTATGCTTTAGAGACGGCCGCATTCACGTTAAATAGGGCACCATCAAAATCCATTGAAACGATGCCTTATGAACTGTGGTTTGGAAAGAAACTACAGTTGTCGTTTCTTAAAGTTTGGGGCTGTGATGCTTATGTGAAAAAACTTCAACCTGGTAAGCTCGAACCCAAATTGGAGAAATGTGTCTTCATAGGATACCCAAAGGAGACTATTGGGTACACCTTCTATCATAGATCTGAAGGCAAGACTTTTGTTGCTAAATTCGGATCCTTTCTAGAGGAGTTTCTCTCGAAAGAAGTGAGTGGGAGAAAAGTAGAACTTGATGAGGTAACCGTACCTGCTCCCTTATTGGAAAGTAGTTCATCACAGAAACCGGTTCCTGTGACGCCTACACCAGTAGGTGAGGAAACTAATGATATTGATCATGAAACTTCAGATCAAGTTACTACTGAACCTCGTGGGTCAACCAGAGTAAGATCTGCACCAGAGTGGTACGGTAATCCTATTCTGGAGGTTATGTTACTTAACCATAGCGAACCTACAAACTATGAGGAAGTGATGATGAGCCCAGATTCCGTAAAGTGGCTTGAAACCATGAAATCTGAGATGGGATCCATGTATGAGAACAAAGTGTGGACTTTGGTTGACTTGCCCGATGATCGGCAATCCATCGAAAATAAATGGATCTTCAAGAATAAGACTAACGCTGATGGTAATGTTACTGTCTACAAAGCTCGACTTGTTGCGAAAGGTTTTCGACAAGTTCAAGGGGTTGACTACGATGAGACTTTCTCACCCGTAGCGATGCTTAAATCAGTCCGAATCATGTTAGCAATTGCTGCATTTTATGATTATGAAATTTGGCAAATGGATGTCAAAACTGCATTCCTGAATGGATTTCTAGAAGAAGAGTTGTATATGATGCAACTAGAAGGTTTTGTCGATCCAAAAAGTGCTAACAAAGTGTGCAAGCTCCGGCGATCCATTTATGGACTGGTGCAAGCCTCTCGGAGTTGGAATAAATGTTTTGATAGTGCGATCAAAGCATATGGTTTTATACAGACTTTTGGAGAAACATGTATTTACAAGAAAGTGAGTGGGAGCTCTGTAGCATTTCTGATATTATATGTAGACGACATATTATTAATTGGAAATGATATAGAATTTCTGGATAGCATAAAAGGATACTTGAATAAAAGTTTTTCAATGAAAGACCTCGGTGAAGCTGCTTATATATTGGGCATCAAGATCTATAGAGATAGATCAAGACGCTTAATTAGACTTTCACAAAGCACATACCTTGGTAAAGTTTTGAAAAAGTTCAAAATGGATCAAGCAAAGAAAGGGTTCTTGCCTGTATTACAAGGTGTTAAGTTGAGTCAGACTCAATGCCCGACCACTTCAGAAGATAGAGAGAAAATGAAAGATGTTCCCTATGCTTCAGCCATAGGCTCTATCATGTATGCAATACTGTGTACCAGACCTGATGTGTGCCTAGCTATTAGTTTAGCAGGGAGGTACCAAAGTAATCCAGGCGTGGATCACTGGACAACGGTTAGGAATATCCTGAAATACCTGAAAAGGACTAAGGATATGTTTCTCGTATATGGAGGTGACAAAGAGCTAATCGTAAATGGTTACTGAGGGAGTCCTGGATTAGGGGGTGTCTGGATGGCCGGACTATGACCTTTGGCCGGACTCCCGAACTATGAAGATACAAGATTGAAGACTTCGTCCCGTGTCCGGATAGGACTTTCCTTGGCGTGGAAGGCAAGCTTGGCGATATGATATGAAGATCTCCTCCCATTGTAACCGACTCTATGTAACCCTAGCCCTCTCCAGTGTCTATATAAACCGGAGAGATTTAGTCCGTAGGACGAACAACAATCATACCATAGGCTAGCTTCTAGGGTTTAGCCTCTCTGATCTCATGGTAGATCAACTCTTGTACTACCCATATCATCAATATTAATCAAGCAGGAGTAGGGTTTTACCTCCATCGAGAGGGCCCGAACCTGGGTAAAAACATCGTGTCCCTTGTCTCCTGTTACCATCCGCCTAGACGCACAGTTCAGGACCCCCTACCCGAGATCCGCCGGTTTTGACACTGACATTGGTGCTTTCATTGAGAGTTCCTCTGTGTCGTCACCTTTAGGCCCGATGGCTTCTTCGATCATCAACCACGACGCGGTCCAGGGTGAGACTTTTCTCCCCGGACAGATCTTTGTATTCGGCGGCTTCGCACTACGGGCCAATTCACTTGGCCATCTGGAGCAGATCGAAAGCTACGCCCCTGGCTATCAGGTCAGGTTTGGAAACTTACACTACACGGCCGAAATCCGCGGGGACTTGATCTTCGACGGATTCGAGCCACGGCCGAGCGCACCGCACTGTCACGACGGGCATGATCTAGCTCTGTCGCCGGACAGCACCCAGAGCGCCGCTTAGGTGCCCGCTCCGACCATTAGCTCGGAGCCGACTGCACCGGTCGGGGACGGACGGTTGGACGCCGCCCCAGGAGCCACAATCTCTATGGTGATAGAGCCGAATACCAGCCTAGTCCTTTGCGAGGCCTATGACTCCAAGGTGCCGGACTCCGTTCCTAACTCCAAATCTTCCGCGCCCCTTCCGATCGAACCCGATTGGGCTCCGATCATGGAGTTCACCACCACGGACATCTTTCAGCACTCGCCCTTTGGCGATATCCTAAATTCATTAAAGTCTCTCTCTTTGTCAGGAGAGCCCTGGCCGGACTATGGTCAGCATGGTTGGGATGCGGACAACGAAGGAATTCGAAACCCACCCACCACCCACTTCGTAGCCACTATCGACGACCTAACCGACATGCTCAACCTTGACTCCGAAGACATCGACGGTACGGACGCCGATGAAGGAGACGACCAAGAACCAGCGCCTATAGAGCACAGCACAATCACCTCATCACACGATGTATACATGGTGGACACACCTATAAGAAGCAACGGCGAGGATCAAAAGGGCGCAACCAGGGATCGTTCCCTCGAAAAACAATCAAAGCGGCGGCGTAAGCGCCGCACCAAGCCCCACCTCGACAGAGACCCGGCCATAGAGCAGGGCGAATCAACGAAAGACGAACATGCCACCGAGCAACCGTCCAATCAGGGCGGACAAACCGAGCAATCCGTCCCCAGCAAAGATAATAGTCCGGACGACCTCACGACGGACAAGTCACTGGAGCACCAGAACCTCCACCAAAGGCTCGTCACCACTGCGCGTAGTCTGAAAAAGCAGAAGCGGAAGCTCAAAACAGCGGAAGATGCACTCAGAACAAGATGGGGCAAAGTACTCAATACCGCACACAAATACGGCAACAGCCATCACACAAAGAGCTATCCGAAGCGGAAATTACTATCGGAATTTGATGAAGAGGCCTTAGAGCCCCCACAATCAAAAAACAAGGAAGTCACCAGGTCGGATAGACGATCCCACGATCGACCTCAAGCGACAAAGGGCGCCGCACTCAATACGGCACGCGATCCGCCCCAGAATTCGCATCAAAAAACCGGTCCAACCAGATCCATTTACGGGCCAAGAAAGCAAGCTCCAGCGAGCAATGCAACGCAAAAAATATCAGAACATCGCGGCACACCTACATACAGGGGCGCCGCACACCCCCTATGTTTTACCAACGAGGTACTGGATCATGAATTTCCAGCGGGATTCAAGCCCGCAAACATAGAAGCATACGACGGAACAACAGACCCTGGAGTCTGGATCGAGGATTATATCCTCCATATACACATGGTCAGAGGAGACGACCTTCACGCCATAAAATACTTACCCCTTAAGCTCAAAGGGCCAGCCAGGCATTGGCTTAAAAGCCTCCCCGAAAACACCATGGGAAGCTGGGAAGAGCTCGAGGATACTTTCCGGGCAAATTTTCTAGGGACCTATGTTCGACTCCCGGATGCAGACGATCTGAGTCATATAACTCAACAACCCGGAGAGTCAGCCCGGAAACTCTGGAACAGATTTCTTACTAAAAAGAATCAGATAGTCGACTGTCCGGACGCCGAAGCCCTAGCAGCTTTCAAACATAGCGTCCGAGACGAATGGCTTGCCAGACACCTCGACCAAGAAAAGCCAAGAACAATGGCCGCATTAACAAGCCTCATGACCCGCTTTTGCGCAGGAGAGGATAGATGGTTGGCAAGAAGCAGCACCAGCGACCCGAATACATCTAAACTCAGAGATGGAAACGGGAAACCGCGCCGTAACAAAGAACAGCGTCGGATCAAGGACAACAGCCTGATGAGCACGGCAGTCAACACCGGATTCAAAAGCTCTCGGCAAAATCAGAAAAAGCCGCCCCCCAAAGATGACAGGGACGAGCTATCTAACCTCAACAAAATCTTGGACAAAATATGTCAAACCCACAGTACTCCCGGAGACCTGCAAACCACACCCACAGAGATTGTTGGGTCTTCAAGCAGTCCGGCAAACTCAACACCGAACGCAAGGGGCTCGACACACCAAGCGAGGATGACGACGCACCCCACAAGTAGAACACCAGAGAACAAAAGAAGTTCCCACAAGAAGTCAAAATAGTAAATTCACTTCAGGTGACAAAAGGGAAAAACAGAACGGCGCCTACGAAGATAGGCGCCATACGGCCTGCCCTAGAGGAGCACCAACACTTGTTGTTACAACCAATCACCTTCAATCATCAGGATTACTCCAGAGGTATCCGGAACGCAGGCTGGACTGCCTTGGTCTTGGATCCGATTATTGACGGACTCCAATTTACACAAGTCCTAATGGACGGCGGCAGTGACCTAAACCTGTTATATCAGGACACAATCCGCAAACTGGGGGTAAACCCAGCAACAATTCGCCATGGCAACACTTCCTTTCAAGGAATCACGCCGGGCCCAGATACCCAGAGTATGGGTTCCCTTTCGTTAGAAGTCATGTTCGGCTCACCCGACAACTTCCGAAGAGAAAAGCTAACCTTCCACATCACCCCATTCATAAGTCGCTATCAAGCGCTACTCGGACGTGAAGCTTTCGCCCGCTTTAACGCAATACCGCATTATGCATCCCTTACACTCAAAATGCCCGGTCCACGAGGTATCATCTCATTAAAGGGAAATATCAATTGATCCCCGAAGTACGGATAATGGTGCGGCCACCTTGATAGCCGCACACCAATCCAGCTTCATTACCCTAGACACGGTTCGACGCGTCCGGCGTAAACATACAAAGGCCTAATAGCCGCATAACCCGGTGCAAGGGGCTCCGCGTGTTTACACCAGGAGACAATACGGCCCAATTTTACTCATGCCTCTGTGTTATATTTTGTTTATTTTAATATAGATTTCTCGCACGATTATTTTCACTAAGTCCCTCTCTTTCGCAGACAAACACCGTGCTACGCCCGTCCAGGATATGGCACAACGGAGACACAGGCGCAGACGTGCAGTAGGGACCCATTCTAAGGATTCTCTTCAGATTAAGACCCTTCGTAAACCTTTTTTACTGTCTCTTGTTGATAACATCCCCCGGTTTTCACTATAACCGAGGAGGAGGCTAGCATCTTGGCATGTGGCCACGCCCGAATTTTGCACGTACCTGGACACCAGGGGCTTTTTTTTACCAAAGGGCTCTTGTTCGGCCCGTCTTCATAAAGACCGAATACCTTAGGGAGTGTTCGGCGTCGCGAGTTTGGCCTTATATGCATCAGCTCCGAATCATGTCTTTGGTCAAATGTTGGGTTTGCCCGGCTCCTGTGTTTTGCTGCTTACGTTCCGCTCTATCGGCTAAGGCAGCACCAGGAGAACTACTGCGATTGTGCCCCGGTTCGGCCAGGCGAGCACCTCAGTAGAGAAAGCCGAAAACTGACTGTCATGATATAGCGAGAGACTGGTCAACCACTCGATGACTTTCGGAATCTTTAGGATTCCTCCGCATTAACGAAGGGCCGCTTCCCAGTCAGGCACACACGTGCCCCGAATTCGGGCGAGCGCGGTGCCCCTAGGGGCTATTCAGTAGCCCCACTATCAAACTCCTATGCCTAAGTGAAAGTGATAAAGCATTATAGTCCGGTTGCCTAGTTCGCTGCGCTATCACCTCCTTTATAGGACCAAGACGTTGAACTAAGTGTGAAAATGCGCCTTTTTGCGAACACCCCCGCATTATATGCGTGGGGGCTGAAGCCAACGACTGCCATCTTTCAGGTTATATACACATATACATTAACGGCCGCACAGGAGGCGTTATAATTCTTGCAAGCACAAGTATAAAAAGCTTTTATATTCTATCAAAATATTCGTTTTACAATAGCACATGCTATTCGAACACAACATCCTTCAAGCACTGCGCCTCTATTAAACGAGCGCCATGAAGAACTTCCTCAAAGTAGTGCTTGGCAGGTACTCGGCTTTCGTCCGAATCCCGGGATGCAACAACACTGGCCTTCATATCCGCCCAGTATGTTTTGACACGGGCAAGAGCCATTTGTGCACCCTCTATGCACGCCGACCTCTTCATTGCATCAACATGCGGCACCGAACCAAGGAACTGCTGCACCAAGCCAAAATAATTCTTCGGCTCTAGCTTCTCCGGCCACAGACGACTCGCAACATACCTCATGGCGAGTCCGGATAACCTGTTCAGCTCCGCCCAGGCGGCCAAACGGTCAGATACCGAAAGTGGGCGTTCTGGATTGTGGAACTGCGACCAAAAAAGTTCTTCCAATTCATGGTCACCTCGACCCCGGAAGTGTTCGGTCGCGTCTGCCGCACTATCTGCCAAATCCAGATAAGTGTTTTCCGCACTCCACAGCCGGTCTAATGGAGCATACTTAGGGTCCCCGAACTTCATCCGCAGCATATAGGGCTTTCCAGCCGTGATATCTCCGGCCTGACATAGCTCCTCCTTCATAGCTCTCATTGCAGAGCGAGTATCCTTGGCCTCGGCAGTGATCTTTTCAAGATCCTTCTAAGCCACCTTGCCTTCTTGTTCAAGAAATTTACAGCGGTCGGCAGCATCCTTCAATTTTATAGCCATCTCGGCTATTGCTTTCTTGCTCTGGCAATGAGCAGCCTGTTCGGCTCTTAGCTCTTCAGCCGCCTTAACGGCAGCCGCATCACTTTCCCTTGCTTGCTCCTTGGCTCGTGCAAGTTCCGCCCGAAGGTTCTCCACGGCAGCAGCACCATCTACATTAAGCACATATCTTATAAGGCACAAGCATCGAACTCCTCTTATCAGATGTTTTTGGAACATACCTTGTGCCTCATCTAGCCGCTTATTTACAAGCACGATGTCGGCATCCGCCACGTCAAGTTACCGCTTTAGCTCGGCAGATTCATCAGTCCGGCTAGCCACCGAACGCCTCGCCACATTCATAAAATAGGTGACATATTATACCTGGGGTTATGATCCTCTGTGCGCCGTCACTTTTGACGACACACAGAGTCTCAGGGGCTACTATTTATACAGGGCGCATTTTATATATGCGGCTCTACCAAAAGGTACACCTTTTCACGTACCTCAAAGCCCGTCAGTAAACTCCTGGCGGCCTCGTACAGTCTACTTTCCGCGGATGAAATCCTTCCAATCACCGTGTTCATCAACATACGGTGTTCTTCTGAGATGGACGCTCGCCAGAGCAGATCCTTCAGCCCCTCCGACCGCGCACCAGAGGGTGCCGGACTAGCCTAACGACCTTTTCCAGGGTCCAGACTTGGAAAAACGCTCCGAGACGACACCTCGGGGTCGCCTGCCTCGTGAGACGGTGCAGCAAGGGGAGGCGTTTCGCTCTCCATCATCTCCGAACGAAGATCCCCTGAAGATGAGCTCTGCTGAGAAGGGTTGAGATCCGAACTGCAAGGTAATATTTCGGTTATCTTCCTCAGAAATAAAACAGGAATGTCACTCATTTTGGAACCCCTCTCTTTACTTACGGCTCGGGGGAGAGCTGATCCCCTTGAGGGCGCAATGCGTCCGGGGCATTCTCCGGCGCCGGACCCTCTGGCAAAGATTTCTTCCCCCGTTTTGACGCCATCCCCTTCGGGTCTTCAGAGGCAGTCCTTTTCTTTCCCTGGTCGGGGGAATTTTTGATTCCTCCCTTCCTAACAGCCTCATTCGCAGAGGCGGTAGCTCCTTGGTTCCCCTCTTCGTCTTCTGCCAAAAGCACAATCTCCAGCATCCTGGTTAACGCGGGATCCAGCGCGGTCTCAGGCAGGGGGGCTGGACACCTGATAAGCTTTGCCTTCTCTATCCACTCATGTTCAAAGGATAGCTCTGTTAAGGGTAATTTTATTATGAAAATATGGATGGCGTGTCCAAATACGGGGCTACTTACTTGAGCATCCGGGCGATTGCAGCTCAGACCTGCGTCCTCTGACAAGTCCGGACACCTTGCTTGTGATCCGAAGAACAATTTGTACATCTCCACGGGCGTCGTGCCCATAAAGTGTTGGAGGACTCACGGTCCCCCCGGATTAAATTCCCATAGGCAGAGAGGGCGACGTTTTCAGGGCAGCATGCGGCGAATCAGCATAACTTGCGCCACTATGGTCAAGTTGATATATCTTTCTGAGAGATCTCGAATGCGGTCCTGCAGCAAGGGCACGTCTTTGGATGCCCCCCAGATAAGCCCTTCATTGACCCATGACGCTAGCCGCGGTGGGGCACCCGAGCGAAAAGCAGGTGGCGCCATCCATGTGGTGCCCCTAGGGGCTGTGATGTAAAACCAATCCCGTTGCCATAAGTTGAACTCCTTTTGGAAAGAGCCCTTGGGCCACAGAGCGTCGGCCATCTTGCTTATGATAGCTCCTCCGCACTCAGCATGCTGCCCCTCGATCATCTTCGGTTCCACCTTGAAGGTTCTAAGCCACAATCCGAAGTGAGGAGTAATATGGAGGAAGGCCTCACACACGACAATGAACAATGAGATTTGGAGGATGGACTCCGGAGCTAAGTCGTGAAATTCCAGCCCGTAATAAAACATAAGCCCCCTCACGAAGGGATCAATCGGGAAGCCTAGCCCCCGGAGGAAGTGAGATGTGAACACCACGCTCTCACCGGGCTGGGGAGTGGGAATGACATGCCCTTGAGCGGGCAGCCTATGCGAGATTCCGCCGATCAGATACCTGGCATCTCTTAGCTTTCGCACGTCTTCTTCCGTAACGGAGGAAGGCATCCACCGGCCTTGAAGGTCGGAGCCGGACATCATCGAAGGTCCGAAGCGCCTAAAGCTGGAGCTCTGGATGATGGAACTCAAGGCGAGGGGCAGATTCAATTGAGTTAAAAGGAGTCGAGCCTTGGTCTCTTTATAAAGAGGTTGAATACCAAGAGCCCTCCCCGTAACCGTTTGGGACTCGCCTTCAATTAGGGAGTCATACCAAAGGCACGGTTGGGTTACCCACGCTCGTATTGATGAGAATCCCGGAATAAGGGGATACGATCTTTGCTTTGACAAGACGTGCCAAGGAAACCGCCTCGCTAAACGCGCTGAGGTGGAACAGTAAAACGATTCGAATAAAGGCTTGGCTGTGGCGTGATGTCATGCTGCATAATACGTCAGCAGATTAGATTTGTGCAGATATTATTCTCTCTACGGTGGCATGTGGAACTTATTTTGCAGAGCCGGACACTATCCTTGTGTTCAACATCTTCTATGGAGTATTCAGAGGAGGAACCCGCCTTGCAATGCCGAAGACAATTTGCGCGCCGGACTCGTCGTCATTGAAGCCTGGTTCAGGGGCTACTGAGGGAGTCCTCGATTAGGGGGTGTCCAAATGGCCGGACTATGACCTTTGGCCTGACTCCCGGACTATGAAGATACAAGATTGAAGACTTCGTCCTGTGTCCGGATAGGATTTTCCTTAGCGTGGAAGGCAAGCTTGGTGATATGATATGAAGATCTCCTCCCATTGTAACCGACTCTATGTAACCCTAGCCCTCTCCGGTGTCTATATAAACCGGAGAGATTTAGTCCGTAGGACGAACAACAATCATACCATAGGCTAGCTTCTAGGGTTTAGCCTCTCTGATCTCGTGGTCGATCAACTCTTGTACTACCCATATCATCAATATTAATCAAGCAGGAGTAGGGTTTTACCTCCATCGAGTGGGCTCGAACCTGGGTAAAAACATCGTGTCCCTTGTCTCCTGTTACCATCTGCCTAGACGCACAGTTCGGGACCCCCTACCCGAGATCCGCGGGTTTTGACACCGACAGTTACGTCGATGCAAGCTTTGACACTGATCCGGACGATTCTAAATCGTAAACCGGATACGTGTTTATATTGAACGGTGGAGCTGTCAGTTGGTGCAGTTCTAAACAAAGTGTCGTGGCAGGATCTACATGTGAAGTGGAGTACATAGCTGCTTCAGAAGCAGCAAATGAAGGAGTTTGGATGAAGGAGTTCATATTCGATCTAGGTGTCATACCTAGTGCATCGGTGTTGGGGAACGTTGCAGAAAATAAAAAAAATTCTATGCTTCACCAAGATCAATCTATGGAGTCATCTAGCAACGAGAGAGAGGAGTACATCTACATACCCTTGTATATTGCGAGCGGAAGCGTTCAAGAGAACGGGGTCGAGGGAGTCGTACTCGTCGTGATCCAAATCACCGGAGATCCTAGCGCCGAACGGACGGCACCTCCGCGTTCAACACACGTACAGTTGGGAAGACGTCTCCTCCTTCTTGATCCAGCAAGGGGGAGGGAGAGGTTGATGGAGATCCAGTAGCACAACGGCGTGGTGGTGGAAGTAGCGGTGATCTCGGCAGGGCTTCGCCAAGCTCAACGAGAGGGAGAGGTGGTGCGGAGGGAGAGGGAGGCACCAGGAGCAGGGGTGCGCAGCCCTCCCTCCCCCCCCTCTTTATATAGGGGCCCTGGGGGCGCAGGCCCCCTAGAGATTGGATCTCAAGGGGGGCGGCGAACAAGGGGGTGGCTTGCCTCCCAAGACAAGTGGGGCGCCCCCCACCCCTAGGGTTTCCAACCCTAGGCGCTGGGGGAGGCCCAAGGGGCGTGCACCAGCCCACCAGGGGCTGGTTCCCTTCCCCACTTCAGCCCATGGGGCCCTCCAGGATAGGTGGCCCCACCCGGTGGACCCCCGGGACCCTTCCGGTGGTCCCGGTACAATACCGGTGACCCCCGAATCTTTCCCGATGGCCGAAACTGGACTTCCTATATACAATTCTTTACCTCCGGACCATTCCGGAACTCCTCGTGATGTCCGGGATCTCATCCGGGACTCCGAACAACTTTCGGGTTACCGCATACTAATATATCTACAACCCTAGCATCACCGAACCTTAAGTGTGTAGACCCTACGGGTTCGGGAGACATGCAGACATGACCGAGACGCTCTCCGGTCAATAACCAACAGCAGGATCTGGATACCCATGTTGGCTCCCACATGCTCCTCGATGATCTCATCGGATGAACCACGATGTCGAGGATTCAAGTAATCCCATATACAATTCCCTTTGTCAATCGGTACGTTACTTGCCCGAGATTCGATCGTCGGTATCCCAATACCTCGTTCAATCTCGTTACCGGCAAGTCACTTTACTCGTACCGTAATGCATGATCCCGTGAACAAACACTTGGTCACATTGAGCTCATTATGATGATGCATTATCGAGTGGGCCCAGAGATACCTGTCCGTCATATGGAGTGACAAATCCCAGTCTCGATCCGTGTCAACCCAACAGATACTTTTGGGGATACCTATAGTATACCTTTATAGTCACCCAGTTACATTGTGACGTTTGGTACACCCAAAGCACTCCTACGGTATCCGGGATTTACACGATATCATGGTCTAAGGAAATGATACTTGGCATTGGAAAAGCTCTAGCAAACGAACTACACGATCTTGTGCTATGCTTATGATTGCGTCTTGTCCATCACATCATTCTCCTAATGATGTGATCCCGTTATCAACGACATCCAATGTCCATACTCCCTCCGTCCGCGAATAAGTGTACATCTAGCTTTTGTCCCAAGTCAAAGTTTTAAAATTTTGATCAACTTTAAGGAAAGAGTAGTGGCATATATGACATCAAATTGGTACATTATGAAACTACATTTCAAAACGAATCTAATAATACTAATTTAGTGCCATAAATGCTGCTACTTTTCTCTATAAAATTGGTTAAAGTTTTAAAACTTTGACTTGGGAGAACAGCTAGATGTACACTTATTCGCGGACGGAGGGAGTAGTCAGGAAACCATGACTATCTGTTGATCAACGAGCTAGTCAACTAGTGGCTTACTAGGTACATGTTGTGGTCTATTTATTCACACATGTATTACGATTTCCGGATAACACAATTATAGCATGAATAATAGACAATTATCATGAACAAGGAAATATAATAATAATCCTTTTATTATTGCCTCTAGGGCATATTTCCAACAGTCTCCCACTTGCACTAGATAATCTAGTTACATTGTGATGAATCGAACACCCATAGAGTTCTGGTGTTGATCATGTTTTGCTCACGGAAGAGGTTTAGTCAACAGATCTGCGACATTCAGATCCATATGCACTTTGCAAATATCTATGTCTCCATCTTGAACATTTTCACGAATGGAGTTGAAGCGACGCTTGATGTGCCTGGTCTTCTTGTGAAACCTGGGCTCCGTGGCAAGGGCAATAGCTCCAGTGTTGTCATAGAAGAGGGTGATTGGCCCCGACGCATTGGGTATGACTCCTAGGTCGGTGATGAACTCCTTCATCCAGATTGCTTCATGCGCTGCCTCCGAGGCTGCCATGTACTCCGCTTCACATGTAGATCCCGCCACGATGCTCTGCTTGCAACTGCACCAGCTTACTGCCCCTCCATTCAAAATATACATGTATCCGGTTTGTGACATAGAGTCATCCAGATCTATGTCAAAGCTAGCGTCGACGTAACCCTTTACGACGAGCCCTTCGTCACCTCCATAAACGAGAAACATATCCTTAGTCCTTTTCAGGTACTTCAGGATACTCTTGACCGCTGTCCAGTGTTCCATGCCGGGATTACTTTGGTACCTTCCTACCAAACTTACGACAAGGTTTACATCAGGTCTGGTACACAGCATGGCATACATGATAGACCCTATGGCTGAGGCATAGGAGACGACACTCATCTTTTCTCTATCTTCTGTCGTGGTCGGACATTGAGCCGAGCTCAATTTCACACCTTGCAACACAGGCAAGAACCCCTTCTTGGACTGATCCATATTGAACTTCTTCAATATCTTATCAAGGTATGTGCTTTGTGAAAGACCTATGAGGCGTCTCGATCTATCTCTATAGATCTTGATGCCTAATATGTAAGCAGCTTCTCCAAGGTCCTTCATTGAAAAACACTTATTCAAGTAGGCCTTAATGTTGTCCAAAAGTTCTATATCATTTCCCATCAAAAGTATGTCATCCACATATAATATGAGAAATGCTACAGAGCTCCCACTCACTTCCTTGTAAACGCAGGCTTCTCCATAAGTCTGCATAAACCCAAACGCTTTGATCATCTCATCAAAGCGAATGTTCCAACTCCGAGATGCTTGCACCAGCCCATAAATGGATTGCTGGAGCTTGCATACCTTGTTAGCATTCTCAAGATCGACAAAACCTTCCGGCTGCATCATATACAGTTCTTCCTTAAGATAGCCGTTAAGGAATGCCGTTTTGGCGTCCATTTGCCATATCTCATAATCATAGTATGCGGCAATTGCTAACATGATTCGGACGGACTTCAGCTTCGCTACGGGAGAGAAAGTCTCATCGTAGTCAACCCCTTGAATTTGCCGATAACCCTTAGCGACAAGTCGAGCTTTATAGATGGTAACATTACCATCCGCGTCCGTCTTCTTCTTAAAGATCCATTTATTTTCTATCGCTCGCCGATCATCGGGCAAGTCTGTCAAAGTCCATACTTTGTTTTCATACATGGATCCTATCTCGGATTGCATGGCTTCAAGCCATTTGTTGGAATCTGGGCCCGCCATCGCTTCTTCATAGTTCGAAGGTTCACCGTTGTCTAACAACATGATTTCCAGGACAGGGTTGCCATACCACTCTGGTGTGGAACGTGTCCTTGTGGACCTATGAAGTTCAGTAGCAACTATATCCGAAGTACCTTGATCATCATCATTAATTTCCTCTCCAGTTGGTGTAGGCACCACAGGAACATTTTCCTGAGCTGCACTACTTTTCGGTTCAAGAGGTAGTACTTCATCGAGTTCTACTTTCCTCCCACTTACTTCTTCGAGAGAAACTCTTTCTCCAGAAAGGACCCGTTCTTGGCAACAAAGATCTTGCCTTCGGATCTAAGGTAGAATGTATACCCAATGGTTTCCTTAGGGTATCCTATGAAGATGCATTTTTCCGACTTGGGTTCGAGCTTTTCAGGTTGAAGTTTCTTGACATAAGCATCGCATTCCCAAACTTTTAGAAACGACAGCTTAGGTTTCTTCCCAAACCATAATTCACACGGTGTCGTCTCAACGGATTTAGACGGGGCCCTATTTAAAGTGAATGTAGTTGTCTCTAGAGCGTATCCCCAAAATGATAGCGGTAAATCGGTGAGTGACATCATAGATCGCACCATATCCAATAGAGTGCGATTACGATGTTCAGACACACCGTTACGCTGAGGTGTTCCAGGCGGCATGAGTTGTGAAACAATTCCACATTTCCTTAAGTGCGTACCAAATTCGTGACTTAAATATTCTCCTCCACGATCTGATCGTAAGAACTTTATTTTTCGGTCACGTTGATTCTCTACCTCATTCTGAAATTCCTTGAACTTTTCAAAGGTCTCAGACTTGTGTTTCATCAAGTAGACATACCCATATCTACTTAAGTCATCAGTGAGAGTGAGAACATAACGATAGCCACCGCGAGCCTCAACGCTCATTGGACCGCATACATCAGTATGTATAATTTCCAATAAGTTGGTTGCTCGCTCCATTGTTCCGGAGAACGGAGCCTTGGTCATTTTCCCCATGAGGCATGGTTTGCACATGTCAAATGATTCGAAATCAAGAGACTCCAAAAGTCCATCTGTATGGAGCTTCTTCATGTGTTTGACGCCAATGTGACCAAGGCGGTAGTGCCACAGATATGTGGGACTATCATTATCAATCTTACATATTTTGGTATTCACACTATGAATATGTGTAACATCACGTTCGAGATTCAATAAGAATGAACCATTGAGCAGCGGGGCATGACCATAAAACATATCTCTCATATAAATAGAACAACCATTATTCTCGGATTTAAATGAGTAGCCATCTCGTATTAAACGAGATCCAGATACAATGTTCATGCTCAAAGCTGGCACTAAATAACAATTATTGAGGTTTAAAACTAATCACGTAGGTAAATGTAGAGATAGCGTGCCGACAACGATCACATCGACCTTGGAACCACTCCCGACGCGCATCATCACCTCGTCCTTTGCCAGTCTCCGCTTATTCCGCAGCTCCTGCTTTGAGTTACAAATATGAGCAACCGCACCGGTATCAAATACCCAAGAGCTACGACGAGTACTGGTAACGTACACATCAATTACATGTATATCACATATACCTTTAGTGTTGCCGGCCTTCTTGTCCGCTAAGTATTTGGGGCAGTTCCGCTTCCAGTGTCCCTTTCCCTTGCAATAAAAGCACTCAGTCTCAGGTTTGGGTCCATTCTTTGGCTTCTTCCCGGCAACTGGTTTACCGGGCACGGCAACTCCCTTGCCGTCCTTCTTGAAGTTGTTCTTACCCTTGCCTTTCTTGAAACTAGTGGTTTTATTGACCATCAACACTTGATGCTCCTTTTTGATTTCTACCTCCGCTGATTTCAGCATTGAAAATACTTCAGGAATAGTTTTCACCATCCCCTGCATATTGTAGTTCATCACAAAGCTCTTGTAGCTAGGTGGGAGCGACTGAAGGATTCTGTCAATGACCGCCTCGTCCGGGAGGTTAATGTCCAGCTGGGACAAGCGGTTGTGCAACCCAGACATTTTGAGTATGTGCTCACTGACAGAACTATTTTCCTCCATCTTACAACTGTAGAACTTGTCGGAGACTTCATATCTCTCGACCCGGGCATGAGCTTGGAAAACCATTTTCAGCTCTTCGAACATCTCATATGCTCCATGTTGCTCAAAATGCTTTTGGAGCCCCAGTTCTAAGTTGTAAAGCATGCCGCACTGAACGAGGGAGTAATCATCAGCACGTGACTGCCAAGCGTTCATAACGTCTTGGTTCTCTGGGATGGGTGCTTCACCTAGCGGTCCTTCTAGGACATATGCTTTGAAGCTTGGTTTTCGGACCCAGTCCGAATAGTTGTTGCCATCATCTTTCAGCTTGGTTTTCTCTAGGAATGCGTTGAAGTTGAGGTTGACATGAGCGTTGGCCATTTGATCTACAAGACATTTTTGCAAAGGTTTTTAGACTAAGTTCATGATAATTAAGTTCATCTAATCAAATTATTTAATGAACTCCCACTCAGATTCCTCTAGTCATCTAAGTGATACATGATCCGAGTCAACTAGGCCGTGTTTGATCATCACGTGAGACGGACTAGTCATCATCGGTGAATATGTTCATGTTGATCGTATCTTCCATACAACTCATGTTCGACCTTTCGGTCTCTTGTGTTCCGAGGCCATGTCTGTACATGCTAGGCTCGTCAAGTTAACCTAAGTGTTTTGCATGTGTAAATCTGTCTTACACCCGTTGTATGTGGACGTTGGAATCTATCACACCCGATAATCACGTGGTGCTTCGAAACAACAAACTTTCGCAACGGCGCACAGTTAGGGGGAACACTTTCTTGAAATTATTATCAGGGATCATCTTATTTACTATCGTCGTTCTAAGCAAATAAGATGCAAAAACATGATAAACATGACATGCAATCAAATAGTGACATGATATGACCAATATCATATAGCTCCTTTGATCTCCATCTTTGGGGGGGCCATGATCATCTTCGTCACCGGCATGACACCATGATCTCCATCTTCATGATCTCCATCATCGTGTCTCCATGAAGTTGCTCGCCAACTATTACTTCTACTACTATGGCTAACGGTTTAGCAATAAAGTAAAGTAATTACATGGCGTTTAATCATTGACACGCAGGTCATACAATAATTAAGACAACTCCTATGGCTCCTTCCGGTTGTCATACTCATTGACATGCAAGTCGTGATTCCTATTACAAGAATATGATCTCATACATCACATATATATCATTCATCACAACTTTTGGCCATATCACATCACAAGGCATATGCTGCAAAAACAAGTTAGACGTCCTCTAATTGTTGTTGCATGTTTTTACGTGGCTGCAATAGGGTTCTAGCTAGAACGTTTCTTACCTACGTGAAAGCCACAACGTGATATGCCAATTTCTATTTACCCTTCATAAGGACCCTTTTCATCGAATCCGATCCGACTAAAGTGGGAGAGACAGAAACCCGCTAGCCACCTTATGCAACTAGTGCATGTCAGTCGGTGGAACCTGTCTCACGTAAGCATACGTGTAAGGTCGGTCCGGTCCACTTCATCCCACGATACCGCCGAAACAAGATAAGACTAGTAGTGGTAAGAAAATTGACAACATCTACGCCCACAACAAATTTGTGTTCTACTCGTGCAAAGAAACTACGCATAGACCTAGCTCATGATGCCACTGTTGGGGAACGTTGCAGAAAATAAAAAAAATTCTACGCTTCACCAAGATCAATCTATGGAGTCATCTAGCAACGAGAGAGAGGAGAACATCTACATACCCTTGTAGATCGTGAGCGGAAGCGTTCAAGAGAATGGGGTTGAGGGAGTCGTACTCGTCGTGATCCAAATCACCGGAGATCCTAGCGCCGAACAGACGGCACCTCCGCGTTCAACACACGTACGGTTGGGAAGACGTCTCCTCCTTCTTGATCCAGCAAGGGGGAGGGAGAGGTTGATGGAGATCCAGCAGCACAACGGCGTGGTGGTGGAAGTAGCGGTGATCTCGGTAGGGCTTCGCCAAGCTCAGCAAGAGGGAGAGGTGGTGCGGAGGGAGAGGGAGGCGCCAGGAGCAGGGGTGCGCAACCCTCCCTCCCCCCTCTTTATATAGGGTCCCTGGGGGGCGCCGGCCCCCTAGAGATTGGATCTCAAGGGGGTGGCGGCGGCCAAGAGGGTGGCTTGCCCCCCAAGCCAAGTGGGGCGCCCCCCACCCCTAGGGTTTCCAACCCTAGGCGCAGGGGGAGGCCCAAGGGTGATGCACCAGCCCACCAGGGGCTGTTTCCCTTCCCCACTTCAGCCCATGGGGCCCTCCGGGATAGGCGGCCCCACCCGGTAGACCCCCGGGACCCTTCCGGTGGTCCCGGTACAATACCGGTGACCCCCGAAACTTTCTCGATGGCCGAAACTGGACTTCCTATATACAATTCTTTACCTCCGGACCATTCCGGAACTCCTCGTGACGTCCGGGATCTCATCCGGGACTCGAACAACTTTTGGGTTACCGCATACTAATATCTCTACAACCCTAGCGTCACCGAACCTTAAGTGTGTAGACCCTACGGGTTCGGGAGACATGCAGACATGACAGAGACGCTCTCTGGTCAATAACCAACAATGGGATCTGGATACCCATGTTGGCTCCCACATTCTCCTCGATGATCTCATTGGATGAACCACGATGTCAAGGATTCAAGTAATCCCGTATACAATTCCCTTTGTCAATCGGTACGCTACTTGCCCGAGATTCGATCGTCGGTATCCCAATACTTCATTCAATCTCGTTATCGGCAAGTAACTTTACTCGTACCGTAATGCATGATCCCGTGACCAAACACTTTGTCACATTGAGCTCATTATGATGATGCATTACCGAGTGGGCCCAGAGATACCTCTCCGTCATACGGAGTGACAAATCCCAGTCTCGATCCGTGTCAACCCAACAGATACTTTCGGGGATACCTGTAGTATACCTTTATAATCACCTAGTTACGTTGTGACGTTTGGTACACCAAAAGCACTCCTACGGTATCCGAGAGTTACACGATCTCATGGTCTAAGGAAATGATACTTGACATTGGAAAAGCTCTAGCAAACGAACTACACGATCTTGTGCTATGCTTAGGATTGGGTCTTGTCCATCACATCATTCTCCTAATGACGTGATCCCGTTATCAACGACATCCAATGTCCATAGTTAGGAAACCATGACTATCTATTGATCAACGAGCTAGTCAACTAGAGGCTTACTAGGGACATGTTGTGGTCTATTTATTCACACATGTATTACGATTTCCGGATAACACAATTATATCATGAATAATAGAAAATTATCATGAACAAGGAAATATAATAATAATCATTTTATTATTTCCTCTAGGGCATATTTCCAACAATCGGGTCCAATGAAAATCTTTTGTGACAACACTGGTGCAATTTCCTTGGCAAAGGAATCCAGATTTCACAAGAGAACCAAACACATCAAGAGATGCTTCAATTCCATCCGGGACCAAGTCCAGGTGGGAGACATAGAGATTTGCAAGATACATACGGATCTGAATGTTGCAGACCCGTTGACTAAGCCTCTTCCATGAGCAAAACATGATCAGCACCAAGGCTCCATGGGTGTTAGAATCATTGCTTTGTAATCTAGATTATTGACTCTAGTGCAAGTGGGAGACTGAAGGAAATATGCCCTAGAGGCAATAATAAAGTTATTATTTATTTCCTCATATCATGATAAATGTTTATTATTCATGCTAGAATTGTATTAACCGGAAACATAATACATGTGTGAATACATAGAGAAACATAGTGTCACTAGTATGCCTCTACTTGACTAGCTCGTTGATCAAAGATGGTTGTGTTTCCTAGACATAGACATGAGTTGTCATTTGATTAATGGGATCACATCATTAGGAGAATGATGTGATTGACTTGACCCATTCCGTTATCTTAGCACTTGATCGTTTAGTATGTTGCTATTGCTTTCTTCATGACTTATACATGTTCCAACGACTATTAGATTATGCAACTCCCGTTTACCGGAGGAACACTTTGTGTGCTACCAAATGTCACAACATAACTGTGTGATTATAAAGGAGCTCTACAGGTGTCTCCGAAGGTATATGTTGAGTTGGCGTATTTCGAGATTAGGATTTGTCACTCCGATTGTCGGAGAGGTATCTCCGGGCCCTCTCGGTAATGCACATCACTATAAGCCTTGCAAGCAATGTAGCTAATGAGTTAGTTGCGGGATGATGCATTACATAACGAGTAAAGAGACTTGCCGGTAACGAGATTGAACTAGGTATTGAGATACCGACGATCAAATCTCGGGCAAGTAACATACCGATGACAAAAGGAACAATGTATGTAGTTATGCGGTTTGATCGATAAAGATCTTCGTAGAATATGTGGGAACCAATATGAGCATCCAGGTTCCGCTATTGGTTATTGATCGGAAACTAGTCTCAGTCATGTCTACATAGTTCTCGAACCCGTAGGGTTCGCACGCTTAAAGTTTGGTGACGATCGGTATTATGAGTTTTTGTGTTTTGATGTACCGAAGGTAGTTCGGAGTCCCGGATATAATCACAGACATGACGAGGGTTCCCGAAACGGTCGAGACGTAAAGATCGATATATTGGATGACTATGTTCGGACACCGAAATAGTTTCGGATGGTTTCGGGCATATACCGGAGTACTGGGGGGTTACCGGAACTCCCCCGGGGGTTTATTGGGCCACATGGGCCCTAGTGGAGAAGAGGAGGGGCGGCCAGGGCAGGCCGCGCGCCCCCTCCCCTTCTAGTCCGAATTGGACAAGGAGGGGGGCGCCCCCCCCCCCCCCCCTTTTCCTTCCTCTCCTCTCTCCCTTCCTTCCCCCTCCTACTCCAACTAGGAAAAGAGGGAGTCCTACTCCCGATGGGAGTAGGACTCCCCCCCTTGGGCGCGCCTCCTCCCCTTGGCCGACCCTCTCCTCCCCTCCTTTATATACGGAGGAGGGAGGCACCTCATAGAGACAACAATTGATCATTGATCTCTTAGCCGTGTGCGGTGTCCCCCTCCACCATATTTCACCTCGGTAATATCGTAGCGGTGCTTAGGCGAAACCCTGCGTCGGTAGCATCATCAACACCGTCATCACGCCGTCGTGCTGACGAAACTCTCCCGCAAAGCTCTGCTGGATCGGAGTTCGTGGGACGTCATCGAGCTGAACGTGTGCTGAACTCGGAGGTGCCGTACGTTCGGTACTTGGATCGGTCAGATCGTGAAGACGTACGACTATATCAACCACGTTGTGCTAACACTTCCGCTTTCGGCCTACGAGGGTACATGGACAACACTCTCCCCTTTCGTTGCTATGCATCACCATGATCTTGCGTGTGCGTAAGAAATTTTTTGAAATTACTGTGTTCCTCAACATCTGGGTCATCTTTTAGCCCATGATACTCTTTGGTCTGTTATCAGCCCGTGGTGTGAGAGAAAAACGCAGCCTGCGTCGGCTCTTTGTAATCCCCCGCTGCCGCGGCGGCCATGGCAAGCGAGGAGAAGTGGCGGATGCGCCTTGATGCACTCGAGCGTTTCGCTGTCTGTTAGGCTTCCCCTGCACCATCGGCACGTGCCCTGCACCACCTTCTCCGCAGCGCACCACGTTGTGTCTCCACTCACGCCTGCGGCGCGCGTGGAGCTACCTCCGCTGCCCACCTCACACCTGGCCTCTAGGACCTGGAAACACGACCACCTCACCCCGCAACATAGCAGCCAATGCCCACCTCCTCGGTGCAATTAACCATCAAGTGCCATGCCGCTCATCACACCTCGTTCAACCTGGTCGAGATCCCTTGAGCTACCGCCACAACACCTCACCTGGAGAGCGAGAGGGTTCGACGCGGGGCGGGGCGCGGGGGGGGGGGGGGGGGGGGGATGGAGGTGGATGAGGATGAGTGGGGGAGGGGGAAAGGCGTCACTTCGTTCGTTCATTTTAGCCACAAGCCCACAACGCAAATGACTCCACTGGCACCAGCCTTGCTCCATGATCCATCATCCATGCTACTATGTGATTTGACGGCAGGAAGAGTTTTCGCTTAGGTTCACTAAAACTAACGTTCGATCTATATAATTAGGAATCATTATTGGCGATACATGAAATTGGTGCAAAATATAAGTAAATTAAGCTGGAATTGATCAAGAAGGTAAGTATATTACGGTGAGACTTGGAATTGGTGCAAAAGGTATGTAAATAAAGGGGTTGATTAGCGTACGGGGAAGGGGCGGACAATGGGGGTGGTAGGAAGGAAAAACTGATAAAGGGTGGGCGGGAGGAACCGATGGACGAAGCACTCTGTCGGCTGAAAAAGGAGCGTTATTTATCTTTTAAGTATAATAAAGGAAAATATTCTGAGATGACCATCACTCCATCTTCATTTTCCGATTGCTGGAGCGTCTCGGCAGAAAACTTGTACTCCCTCCGTTCCGATTTACTCGTCGTGGTTTTAGTTCAAAACTGAGGGAGTAGCTTACAATCAATCAACCAAATAGACAAAGAACACACGGGGATTGTTTTTTTTTTCTAGACCACTCCCTTTTTAGAAACCGTACCCGCCACTATTACACCATGTCCAGTCGATGAGGCAACGGGTTCACTCTTCCTCAGCATGCCGCTCTAGTGGTTGGTTTTAGAACTTTTCGTCCGGGTTTGAGAAGGTTTCGGAAGGTTTGTTCTTCTATTTAATCTGCTTTTATGTTTTTTCTATTAAAAACTGTTTTTATTTTTTATTTGTAAATATTTTTAATTCTCAAACTTTTTAAAATTCTTGAACATTTTTAAATTCGCGAATAGCATTTTGAATTTGTGAACATTTTCCAGACTAGTGAGTATTTTGTAAAGTCATGAACATTTTATTGAGTTTAGTAACATTTTCCAAATTCATGAACTTGTTTCAATAATTTTGAAGATTTTTCGAAGTCAGAATATTTTTTTGAGTTCATGAATATTTTTCAAACTCGTAAACATTTTTAAAGTTCACAAAAAAGTTTAATTCACCATTTGTTTGGAAGTCATGAACTTTTCAAAATTCCTAAACATGTTTCTAGTTTATGATCTACTAGCACATATGACCGTGCGTTGGAACGGGAAAAATTGATGTTTATGCAAGCATAATGTCCCACAACATCGGATTCACTATGAAAAACATGACGCGGCGCAGCATCCTTCTACAAGATAAACATAAAAAATAGGTTGCAATTTAGCCGTATTCATATTTTCTTTGTCGGGCATAATCTTCCATGGATTCCATTTTAAGTATATTTAATAGCATTTAAGTATAATTCTTTCATTAATTACCATGACGTTCTCACCCATTTTCTAATTTAGTAGCCCTAACACATTGAAGCCTACAAATTTCTTCCTTTTAATTATTCTACCTTTTTACCTCAAATCCTTCATGTAGAGTTTATTAAGACCACAATCTTGCTTTTAGTTATTCCACCGGTTTACCCATAATCTTTTGTTTAATTAGCCACATCCGTTTAAATATTCTATTTAAGTCCACAATCCTTCCTTTATTAGCTCATTCGCTTAATTAGCTCACGCTAAACATGATGACTGCCACTCATATATTTAGCGAGCTGGGATTAGTAAATGTGAAAGGCGCATAAGTCGTTAGTTGTTTTACATCGAAGAGCTAGACAGGAGGTCCTATGTTCAATTCCCACAATGTTGATTTATTTTGACCCAATTATTTTTCGCGGTCTCTATGAAAGCCCATAAAAGGCCCAACAACATACAAGTACTTGGCCCAGATCGCTTAGCATGTGTAAACCAAACGAAAAGGAATGTCCTTTACAAGATAGCATCCAAGGTGATTTCTAACCGTCTCAAGGTAGTTTTACCTGACATAATATCAGAGGAGCAATCTGCTTTTGTTCCAGGAAGGTTAATCACTGATAACATCATAACAGCATATGAATGTTTACACTTCATGAAGCGGAACAAAGCAAAAAAAAACACCAGTCTTGTGCGTTGAAGCTTGATATGATGAAGGCATATGATAGATTGGAGTGGTCTTACCTACGGGCAATCATGCTAAAACTTGGCTTCACCAATAGATGGGTGGACATTGTGATGAGTCTCGTGACCACGGTAAAATTCTCGGTGATGTTCAATGGTAAGAGATTGGAAGAGTTCATACCAACAAGAGGACTAAGACAAGGGGACCCAATATCTCCCTACTTGTTCTTGCTAGCAGCAGAGGGTCTGTCGTGCCTACTCAGATCAAGAATAGAGTCATCCAACTTGCAAGGTATACAGGTGGCACCGTCGGCGCCATCGGTCAACCATTTGCTATTTGCTGATGACAGCCTGCTGTTTTTCAAGGCAAACGGTGAGGGAGCTAATGAGGTGAACCTGGTTTTGGATCAATACTGTCAGGCCACAGGTCAGAGAATCAATCATGCTAAATCCTCTATATTATTTAGCAAGGGGGTGCCAGATAGTACAAGACAGGAAGTAAAAAATGGCCTAAATGTCCAGAACGAAACGCTGAATGAAAAGTATCTTGGGATGCCATCGGATGTTGGAGGAAGCAAGAATGGTGCTTTTAAATATCTCAAAGATCGTCTATGGAGCAAGATTCAGGGATGGATTGCGCAGGCCCTGTCATCAGCTGGAAAGGAAGTTCTTGTCAAATCAGTAGCCCAAGCAGTGCCAGTTTTCTCCATGTCGTGTTTCAAACTTCCTAGAGGTTTATGTGAGCACTTGAACATGATGATCAGAAAGTTCTGGTGGGGGTCAAAAGATGGCAAGCGGAAGTCTCATTGGGTATCATGGAAAACTATGACACAACCTAAAGGTATGGGAGGTCTAGGTTTTAAAGATTTTGAGCTCTTTAACTTAGCAATGCTAGCCCGCCAGGCATGGCGATTATTGCAGAATCCAGAGTCCCTAAGTGGCAGAATTTTGAAAGCTGTTTACTTCGCAAACTCTACAATTCTAGAAGCTGTTTTGGGAAATCACCCAAGTCAAATTTGGAGGGCTATAATAGAGGGAAGGGATACTCTGAAGCTAGGTTTAATCAGGCGTATTGGCAATGGAAATACAACGGATATTTGGAACGATAATTGGCTACCACGGGATAAGATGCTACGCCTGTATGGATGTATCTCTCATAACCGGCCCTCCCGAGTGTCCGAGTTGATTGATCCAACATCCGCAACGTGGATCAGACAACGAGTTGAGGAGGTGTTTATGCCAATGGATGTTTTGGTCATTCTCAGAATCCCCCTATGCACAAGAAATATCCCAGATTTCTGGAGTTGGAACTTTGAAAAGAACGACAATTTCTCGGTGAAGTCAACTTATAGAATGCTTGTTTCAACCAGGCAAAGGAGGGAGGCATGGCTCGAGGGTACAGCTGGCTCCTCCCGGGCGAATTTGGAAGAGAAGTCATGGAAAACCCTTTGGAATACTAAGGTTCCAGGAAAGGTTAGGATGTTCTTATGGCGCCTCTCTAAACATTCCATACCCACGAACAATGTTAGGGCACATAGACATATGACAGACTCAGAGGCATGTGGCATTTGTGGAGCACCAGATTCATGGAAGCATTCTCTTGTTAACTGCACCATGTCACGATGCACCTGGGCACTAGTTGATGATGAGTTGGCACAAAAGTTAGCACAGACAACAGAGATCAACGCCAAGCAATGGATCTTTACTTTGATGGACCTATTACACCATGACTTGTTTGTCAAGCTTTCTGTTACGTTATGGGCGATTTGGGCAGCACGTAGGAAGGCTATCCATGAAGGCATATTTCAGAGCCCCCATGCAACTCATTCATTTATCAATCGGTTCATAGAAGAGCTATCAATCGTCTCGGAGAAACCTGCTACCGGAAGCACAGCGCCTACCTTGCAGGGCAATGCCCAGCGCCCTAGTGCATCACCGACGGGGGTCCACAAAATACATGTTGATACCGCTGTTCGTCAGGACAGGGGCAGCTCGGTTTCTGCGGTATGCAGGGATGGCAATGGGAATTTCATTGGCAGCTCATCGTTGGTGGTCGTGGGGATACAGGACCCAGCCACTTTGGAGGCAATGGCAGTGAGGGAAGCATTAGTGCTTGCGGAAGATATGCACGTACACAATATGGTTATTTCCTCCGATTGTAAGCAGGTCATAGGAGACATAATGAAGGGCTCAGCAGGAAGATATGGCGCCATCATCAACGAGATCAAGCTGCAGTCAGCATCTGTTAACTGTATTTTTAAATTTGAGAGTCGTAGAGTAAATGTAGAATCTCATAGTTTAGCCAGGCATTCGCTTACTTTTGGTCCGGGACGCCACGTTTGGTTTGGCCAACCCCACAACCAAAGATGTATCCCACATTCTGTGGTATTTGATGAATAAAGCTTGATACCCCCTAAAAAAACCAAACGAAAAGGACTAAACCAAACCAAAAATATATATTCCCTTTAATAGTAGGTATATATAATTTGAAATTTGAACACAATTTATTTTAGTTTTAGAGCCTTCTTGGAAATAGAGAAAAAAAACAAAAAAAGTATGTTTTTTTTAGTGGGACAAAAAAAATCATGTGAAAGGAATACGAAGGGAAAAGATGTCCGTTGCTCCCAATGGGGTGGGTACATATCACCGCCCACCAGTAGTGTAAAAACGATGATTGGCCGCATCTCCTTTAGCCCACTTAGTCGCACTTGGTTGAGCCCAAGTGGCAGCGGGCTTTCCACTCCGGCTCTTTTCCCTTCCCAGCCTCCAAATCGCACGCCGGCCGGCCACCGGAGGAGTGACCGAGTGAGCTCACCTCCGCGGCGGTCCTTTCCGCGAGAGTCGAGCTCCATCCCCGATATCCTCCCTTGCGCCACCGCCGAGTTCGACGGTGCCGTTCCGTTCTATGGCGCGGTAAGCAGGAGATCGGCCGGCGGCGACCGGAGATCGAGGCGGACCAAGCATGCGGCGTCGCGCCGGTGAGTTCTGCAGCAACCGAGCGGAAGGGTGAGGAGGCGCCGCGCCGGCAACCCTCTCGCGCTCTCGGTAAGTGCAGTGCCTGTACTACATACACTGTGGTCTGAATTATTACTGTGAGAATCTGAATTTTTTGATCCTTGAACTGCACGACTAAACACATACTGCACAGCAGAAGGGCGGCAGTGTACTACATACATGCTGGATCAGAATTCTTTTTCCAAATGATGGCCAAACCATATTTCAGTTTTCAGATCAAATAGGTACTACAATGTGGGGAAATACATTTTTCGATAAAGCACGGGGAAATACATCTCTGAAATACATAATGTAAAGCACGGCGAGACCCACGGTATGCATGGGAGACGCACATAGCATCAATTATTCATAGTACAAACATAAGAAATGCTAACACACAAACACTGCCATTTTGGAAATTAAATACTGATGGGAAATCACAAAGTAACCAGCTTGTGGCAAAAGGGAGGCAACGGAGGTTGTTCTGCTGTCGCTTTGAATCATACAGGCTCTGTCCATGCCCTCTGATCCTTGTCCCTGTTAAGGTTCAGGATGCCAGCATGAGAAAGCAGAGCCCAGATATGGGTGAGGAACTGCCCGCCATTCTCAAGATGCTGCATGTGTTGCTTGGCGGTGGAGTGCGAGGGCGCGACAAGATGATTGTCTCAGCCCAGAAATCCCCCATCACCTTCCAGTGCTGAAGCTCTTCTGGCATGCTCGCGAGCTGCTTACCAAGCTTCACGCCTTTCTTGAAGACTGTCCCAGGGTCATCTCCCTCATCTGTCCCTTCTAAATTCTTCATTTTATCGTATATCTCAGAATATTTATAGGATCCAAAAAGCTGCTTGCGTTCTTTCAACACCTTTGCTTTCAATTCTCTTATATCCACCTCGTGGTATGGAAGCAATTCTGGGACATATGCAATCAAGTATGCACAGTATCTAGACAAATAAACTGCAACGCCTCGGTCATTATCGCGCGTAATCGCATTTGTTTGACCATAAAAAATATCGCAATATTCAGTTGCGATATGCCAAATGAACATGACCTCCAGCTGAGAGTGATCCTTGAATGTCCAATAGTACACCTCGAACATTTGGTTCTCCCTTAGTGATGTTTCTCCACTGGTTAGGTTGCCATTAGTTAATATGAGCGACCTAGCAACAGCGACCTTCACTCCATCAGAAACATCTACTGGTTGTTTCCAACGGAGAATAACTGAGTACTGGTCAATCTTACCTGTCAACGCCCCAGAAATAATAACCCTTCTAAGAAAACCAATAACTCTTCCAATAAATGCATTGGCTACATTGCAATTTTTCTTGACATGCCTGCAGGCTAGTGATACCTGGACCCAATCTGAAGCCAGATAAAATGCTGCTTGCGCTAGTTCCACTACGAGGACTACAAATAGAACTAGTAGAGTAATGATGTAATCAGTGTCTGTACTGTGTACCTCTATGATAGGGTGTGCTGTCTCAAGAACCAGTGATTTTCTGAAGGCAAACACCCCAACTGCTAAAATGAGAATTATCTTGAGTAAAACCAAAAATGATATGAGTGGTAGCCATGATTCCATTGATAGAAAGGTATAGTGATACTTTGTGAAGAAGAAATCGTAGCAAAAACCCAACTCGACCTCGATAATTCTGAATGCCCTTTTGAAATCCCCTTCAGATTTTTCCACAAAAGAATCCCCTTGAGATGGCAACAATTTTTTGAAGACACAATTACTGGCTTTAACAAGGCTGGCTTCGGGATAGACTTGCCCGAAGTAGCGCCGTTTCAAGAGCTGCCGAGACAAGGCATAGGACAGGCAGAAATCTTTCAATAATTTGCCATCAGCTGAGTTGCCACAACAATCCCATATCTGATCAATTGTAATGGATCGACATGAGTGGCCACAGTGATCCTGCTTCCGCAGCAAATGGTCAATGATAAAAATGGGTCTGTCCAAGACTACAGAATTGTAGTCCTTCATGCTCTCAGGGTCAGAGTCACATGGATGATCATTTGCACATTCCTCCATCCTCTTAGCAGCTAGTGTGCGGCGATTATGCCTGGAGTATCCCAACACTGTTAACCCCAAGTATTCGAGACACGCTGTCACTAAAACGACCCCAGAAAGACAGCTGACGCAATAGGAACTTGCATTGGCACGCCAGTCTACCAAGCTTGGAGTTGAACCTGAACGTAGTAGCATAGCCATCATAAATGCATAGAACGCATATTTACAGAACATGACAACACCCTGAATGTACTTTTTGCTAAAGCTGGCATAGAAATCATATTGCTCAACGCCCATCGTGCCCACTGAAGCCATCATGAGAACAACAGCCCAAACAGGATACGACGAATTCTTGATTGGAAAGGACTGCATCATACCCAAGGTGAAGATGACGAGAGGGGACACAAGTGTTTGGCACACACTCAGGCCACCTTTGACAAAGGAATGATGCCACCGCCGTTTGTAGGAGCCCAAGATGAGCTGCAGAAGCAACAGTGCAGTGGCAGTTACGACCAGAACTTCAACCTGGACGATCGTCCTCCTTGGGTTATTCAACCAAGGGGACAAAGCCTCCATTGCCGTCGTCATGTTAACAGCTCCATCTTGTTTGGATCCCGGCTCCATGGAGGGAGATGAATGGGGAGTTCTGTGTCTTTTGCTCTTGTGGAGTTGGGTGCTTATCTTGGAGGTCAATGAGGCTGGTTTGCACTTCCCTCCAACTAGTACTCCTTTTTGAAGCAGTGATCTGATAAATGAGAGTACACAGCTTCGGGATTCCAACATAAATAAGGGGACTTGGGGCGGAGTCCATGTCTTCTGTTAAGATATCTTCTGAACAGTACTCTCTGGATCCCAATAACTTTGACTTTCTCGGCCAATCGTGATGGGGATGAGCAACTGTCTAGATTGGATCTGGAGAGAGCCACTTGTATTAGATGCCTTTAACACTTGTATTAACTTTGTAAGGGATCTTACAAATCTGGAGTTAAAATATCGTTTGCTTATGCCCACACTTGTTTTTGTTACAGTTTCACTTTGACATACTTCCTCAGGCCGGAAATATAAGTCCATCTAGTTATCCTAAGTCTAAATTCTTTACCTTTAATTGCCGAAGCATTTCAGCCGATGACTGCCTCAAACATGAAAGGGGTTCTCAATAGATACGTACTAGAACCGCAGGCACGGCAAGGCTGTATTGGAGCAGTATAATCGGAATAGGCCCTTTTAGAGGTCGGTCCATGGCATGGACAGGAGAAAATAGTAGCTCTATCAGGATAAGATAATGTCGCTTAGACATAATTGAGAGCCCACTGTTAACATCTCATGCAAGTGCCAGCCATCTCTCCTGCTGATAACAAGCCGTGTGTTCTTACAATTTGATTGTGTGGAATAAGTGGTTTTTGACAGATAAAGGCAATGAACAACGCCTCTGATCCATCCTGGTATTTCGCTCATTCTACAAGTGAAAGTAACATCAGTACTGCTGTGAAATTAGAATGATGACAATTCCGAAATTGAAAGGCACTTGATATATTAAAAGAGATTCTTTGTTCACTCGTCATATGCATATCCTCAAATACTTGGTCTGCAGGAATAGAGCATTACCGAAAAAGGCTTTCGCCCCGCTTTATAAATAAAGCGAACCGCCATAGAGCACACATACATAGTCAAGTCCACACACACACACCCAGGTCTCATGACAAAGTACATAGGTTCTGCTGAGGGCACAGCTCAACAAGCCCAGAAAATAAAAAAACAGAACACTCCGGACAAAGATAGCGCCTAGTCTGGTTCCGGAGGAGGTGGCGGGGGCGGCGGCGACAGGCGGACGGCCATCGAGCGGAGGTGGCGATGAAGGCTGAGATGGCGTCGCGATCCAGGGGGCGGCTAAGCGGCCGCCAAAGCTGCAAGAAACCCGAGAGTTTGAAAAGAGCGTCAGTAGCCCGACGAAGAGGAGTGCGTTGAATCACAAGCTTGTTGCGGACAGTCTAGAGGGCCCAGGCGAGAACCCCAATCTCAAGCCACCTAATGTGGCGAGAAGTCACGGGGGACATCTGGAGCAGCTTTACGGTTGGGGTAGAATAGCAGGACAGGGCGGCACATGTCGCCATTGCAGCACACACTCTTCCAGACCTTATCTATATCTATACCACTATATAGTGTGCCAATAGCTTCAAATATTGGTCGTTGGATATGCCCATCCAACGGTCAAGAGAAGGCAAATCCGAGCATTATCATCCGTTGGATATAGTTTTCAACTCATAGGATCCTGCCACGTGGCTTTCTAATTGAACCCCCAACTCAACCATCTCATGTGTTCTAGAAGCATCTATTCACATGCTTATTTGATACTCAAATAAAAAGAGACTAGAACAATCTGGATTCTCTAGAGGTAAGAACCAAGTTGGATCTTGTCCGATACGGTTCTAGGAAAGATAATACATATTCAAATGTATTTTCCCATGCTTTTTATATATATTTAAATGGCGTGCAAAGCACGCAAAATTTACTAGTACTTATAGTGTCATAATAAATTCATTGGTAGCAGCATAATAAATCCGCTGAATTGACATATTCAAATAATACAGATGGATGAGGTCACACAAGCCGTTGACAACCTGAAAAGGGAATGGAGTCAAGCAGTTGCACAGCGTGGGGTCTGCATTGCTGCCATTGAATCCTGTGGGAAGATGGGGGAAGGGACAGAAGAAGTGAGCTCTCTTCCTAGGTTGAACGGTTCTGCACTGGATGCACTGCAGTGCAGGCTTGATCTTCTAGCAGAGCAGCTACCCACTTTTGAAGAAGTTCAGTCTGGCCAGGCAACCTTAGGGTCATGGAAGGAACAATATCAGAGGTAAGCTATTCTTAGAAAAAATATCCCTTGCTTCTTTAGTATTTGCACATAACTGATTTTATGTTTTCAGGCGGCGAGTGAACCTGAGGAGTGCCAACTTGCAAGCAAAAGTAAACATTGGAAAAGCTGCTCAAGAAGAGGTTTGTTATTTTTCTTCAGAGTGAATTTGATACTTCTTCCATTCACAAATATAAGATGTTTTAACTCTTTTGTGAATCGGATGTATATAGACACGTTTTAGTGTGCTTATTCACTCATTTCAGTCCGTATGTAGTCCATATTGAAATATCCAAGCAATGCTAGCTTGCCTCTAATATAAGACGTTCTCACATTCTAATTTTGCTGTATCTTAGAGGGAGCTTCTTCTGGGAGGTGGAGAAGAGTCCACTATCCGGAGGCGTAATCTTCAGTAAGTTGATTAAATGCGGCCTTTGTATTATTGGAACTCTCTGTGGTGATGTAACACTCGCATATGACCTCAAAATAAAATCACATTGCCCTAATTAAAGAACCACCATTTTATACTTATTATTTATTCTATTACTTTTGTATGCACAATGAACACGTACTGCTAAATGATGTAGGACAAAGGCTGGGATGACATCTGCTGCAGAAAGTATTACTGAGAGCCTCCGTCGGTCTCGGCAGTTGATGGTTCAGGTTAGCACCCCTGCATGTTCAGTCGATATGTCATATGGTAATGATTTCCTAGTCGTAAGTCCAGAAGTAATTTAGTTAGATGTGACAGGAAGTGGAGAGAAGTGCTAATACCTTGTCAACGTTTGGTAAGTTTTCCTGTGATTAAGCCTGTGCTTAGGAGGCTCACTTGTAAGATTCTGTGAATTTAAGCTTGGTCAAGCTTTCCTCACATATGTGCTGCTATTTGATTATCGACTTTTTTTGGTTATTAGTTTGTTATTAATGAACTATGGCACAGTCTGTGCTTGTTGTCCATAAGAATAAGAACTATTTCGTTTCTGCCGTTTTAACGCATTTCCAGACCTATCAAGGCCAAGTTGCTAGCTAATTTGGATTTCTTTTTATGCAGATGAATTGACAAGTGTTCTCCGAAAGGCTGAAGGTGAATATCAAGGGCACCGCTCTTTGCTGATGCGCACCCGTGGTTTGCTCTCCATGATGCAACGGCAAGATGTTCTTGATAGGTATGCAGCATCAAATCTTTTGCAGAACTCAGAACCAGGCTTATTACCAATCGTTTATGATGTGGCCGTGCAGTCTTGATTCGGGTCTTTCAGTCAAACAGAAGAAATAGAACAAATGGGTTTAAGTCATATACCTACCTAGTCCCGTTGTGATATGCATTTGGTTTCCATCCACAAGACAATAGTGTCTGGGTTGGTGCCAGTTTCTAACTATATCTGTTCCAGGATCATCCTAACTACCGGGTTCCTCATATTCTCCTTGGCGGTTCTTTACGTCGTCTCAAGAAGGATTGACCTGTTGACACTCTTGGGATATCCTCCTCATGTGGGCTGTGAGGAGATGACCATTTGAGGCCTTTTAGGCAGCCCAAAGAGATGCGGAAGCCCACTACCCATTAGGGTTATGACCTAGGGTCATTTTGGACTTTGCACATGAGTGGATGGAGATGCTTTACCCTCCATCCAGCAGCCACCACCAAGTGTGATGAAAATCAGTTCATCCTCCAAGAGAGAAGAGAGAAAACCAAGAGAGTAAGGGAAGAAGAGGAAGATTGAAGGAAGAAGCAAAGGGATCTCCTCCCCAAGGTTGTGATGGTCCAGATCCACTACCTTGTCTCCTTCAAGCTTCGGTTCCACCATCTTTGGTGAGATTGTTCCAATCCCTAGTTCTTGATCCCCAAATCTTGTTGTGTTCATCCAAGATTCAGAAATTTTGATGTATGAGATCCTCTAGTGCTGTCTAGAGAAGAACTTGTTGTATCCCACATTTGTTAATAGTGGAAGAGGATTTGGATGGCTTTGGCCTGTGGTTTTTCTTCTCAAGTTGAGGGGTTTTCCACGTAAAAATCTAGTGTCTCTTTGTTGATGCTTGCTGCTGTCTAGAAACTTACTCCTACCACAAGACACTAGGCTGAGGAGTGTCTTGCCTGCTGAGTAACATTTTCTGCCTCCATATATGCTGTTGCATATGTTTCCTTCCATGCTAAGCAACGATCCTTGAGTTAGTACATGATGTGGTGCTGAGATTACTTGTTTCCGCTGCAGTTTTCAGTTAACCACAAGTGCATTTGTGTGCTAATTCTCAACAGAGTGGCATCAGAGCCTTGGTTGCTTAGAAGGTTGCAAATCCCAGTTGCTTGATTGTTGCTGGAAGTGCTGCTCACAATGGCTTTGGAAGAAAGCGCTACTATAAGTGGCATTGATAAAACTTGATTCTTCCAATTACTCATTATGGAAGCCCAAGATGGAAGACATCCTTTATTGCAAGGATTTGTATGAGCCAATTATGAAAGACAAGATACCCACCGGTGTCACGGAAGAAGAATGGTGAGTGTTGCACAGAAAGGCAGTAGGTATGATTCAATTGTATATCAACCACAATATTTTCCATCATGTTGCAAATGACACAAATGCTTATGAGATGTGGCTGAAGTTGGAGTCTATGTATGAGAGGAAGACATCAATGAACAAGGCCTCGGTGATCAAACGACTTGCAAAGCTTGAGTACCAAGATGGCACAAGTGTGATTGAGCACTTGAATGTCTTCCAATGCCATATAAATCAACTTTCAGCCATGAAGATCAACTTTGAGGATGAGGTGCAAGCATTGTTGTTGCTGAGTTCCATGCCTGATAGTTGGAACACGTTTGTTGTGTCACTTAGCAATTCAGCTCCGGATGGGAAGCTGACTTTGGAGATGGTGAAGAATAGTATGCTGAATGAAGAAGCCAGAAAGAAGGAAAAGGGTGATGCCTCTTCTTCTGATGCGTATGTGGCTGAAACCCATGGGAAGAATGAGAACCGTGGACGCAACAATACAAGATTTCAGCAAGGCAGAAATAAATCCAGGGGGAGATCAAAGTCAAAATAGAGAAAATATATTACTTGCTTTCATTGTGGCAATCCGGGACACATAAAGAGCGAGTGTAGGAAGAGAGCTTGCAGAAGGGAAACTCACAAAGAAAACCGAGCAGAAGGCTGAGAGCAGCTCATCCATGACTGCAACAGAGGAGGAATATCTAGTCATTGAAGATGAAGATTGCTATAGTGTTGTTCGTGATGATGCCATGAGTTGGGTTGTGGATTCAGGTGCGTCCTTCCACATCACATCACACAAGGAGTATTTCACATCTTACACTATGGTGTTACTTGCCAAGTGAGGATGGGAAATAGTGGTTTGTCAGCAATTGTTGGCAAGTGCTCTATATGCATTGAAACAAACACATGTTGCAGATTGGTGCTCGATGATGTGAGGCATGTTCCTGACATAAGGCTGAACTTGTTGTCAGTGGGCAAGCTTAATGATATCAAACATCCTATTTATTTTGGTGAAGGAAAGTGGAAGCTCACCAAAGGTTCTTTGATTGTGGCTCGAGGAAGTAAGCAAGGTAATCTCTATGTGACTAAAACCAAGTTGTGCAATGAGGTGTTAAACATTGCTGAAAAAGACACTTCGGTTGAATTGTGGCACAAGAGGCTTGGGCATATGGGTGAGAAGGGCATGCACACTCTTGCTCGCATGGAGTACCTCCCTGAGTTGAAGGGTATATCGTTGAAACCTTGTGCACATTGTTTTGCTGGCAAACAACATAGGGTTGCATTTCGTACACTCCCTCCACATCGTGCAGAAAATGTTCTTTATATTGTGCACACTGATGTTTGCTCCATGACTGAGAAATCCCATGGTGGAGCATTATACTTTGTGACTTTTATTGATGACCATTCCAGAAAGGTTTTTGTGTATGTGCTGAAACACAAATACCAAACGCTTGAAGCCTTCAAGGAGTTCCACGCCAAGGTTGAGAGAGAAACTGGCAGGAAATTGAAGTGCGTGAGATCAGACAATGGTGGTGAATACCAAGGTCCTTTTGAATGGTATTGCAGGAAGTTTGGCATCAGGCTTGAGAAGAGTCCATTAAAGACACCTCAACTCAATGGACTTGAAGAGAGAATGGACAGGACACTCACAGAGAGGGTCACAGCTATGCTCTCTCATGCTCATTTACCTAATTCCTTTTGGGCTGAAGCATTGATGAATGCTATGTATGTGGTTAACCTATCTCCCTCAGTTCCTCTTGCAGGTGATATTCCACAGAGAGTTTGGTCAGGGAAGAAGGTATCATACAAGCACTTGAAGGTCTTTGGTTGCAGAGCATTTGTACATGTTCCAAGGGACGAGAGATCCAAGCTTGATAGCAACACAAAGCAGTGCATCTACCTCAGCCAACCAAGTGAAGAGTTTGGCTACAGGTTGTGGCATCCAGCAAATAGGAAGATTGTGAGAAGCCGAGATGTGGTGTTCATTGAAGATGAAACAATAGAAGATATTGGGAAACCAGATAAGCCAATGACCAACACACCTCAGGTTGAGATGGATCCAATCTGTCCTCCTCTCGTGCATGACAATCATGGGGAAGATGATGACACTGAATATAGTGGAGATGCAACTGATCAAGGCAGTACAAGTCAAAGTGACGAGCAGCCATCAAGTGATGATGATGATGAAGTTGGTAATGATGATGCCAACGAAAATCCACCTGATTCACCACTAGTGCAGCAGCAAAGAAGAAGTGAAATAGTTCACATTCCTTCTTCTAAATATCCACCACATCAATATGTGTTGATGCTAGATGCATGTGAGCCCTCATGCTACAAGGAGGCAATGTCTGATGAGAACAAAGAAGAATGGTCAGAAGCCATGCAGGATGAGAAGAATTCCTTGTATGAGAATGATACTTTTGAGTTGGTGAATCTGCCAAAGGGCAAGAAAGCACTCAAGAACAAGTGGGTGTACAGAGTGAAGACCGAAGAAAACACCTCACATCCAAGGTACAAGGCCAGATTGGTTGTGAAAGGATTCAGTCAGAAAAAGGGCATTGATTATGATGAGATATTCTCTCCGGTGGTCAAGATGTCTTTGATCCGAGTTGTGCTTGGCATGGCTGCCACCATGGACTTGGAAATTGAACAACTTGATGTGAAGACTGCATTCTTACATGGTGACCTGGAGGAGGAGATATACATGGAGCAGCCAGAGGGATTCATGGTTGCAGGCAAGGGACACTTACTTTGCAAATTGAAGAAGAGCTTGTATGGCTTGAAGCAAGCTCCTCAGCAGTGGTACAAGAAGTTTGAGTCTTTTATGACTAGGCTTGGTTACCATAAAGCACAACCTGATCATTGTGTCTTTATGAAGAGGTATGCCGAGGGTAACTTCATTATCCTCTTGTTGTATGTTGATGATATTGCTGATTGTTGGAAATGGCACAAAGAGGATTGCTCTCCTCAAGAAGGCATTGAGTAAATCATTTTCCTTGAAGGATTTAGGACCAGCTAAGCAAATACTTGGCATGAAGATCTCCCGTGATAGATCAAAGAAACCGCTTTGGCTCTCACAGGAAAGATACATTGAGAAGGTACTTGAAAGGTTCAATATGAAAGATGCAAAATCTGTTATCTCTTCGCTTGCAGGCCATCACAAATTGGATTCAAAACAATGTCCTACAAGCAAGAAGGAGAAAGAAGAAATGAGGAAAGTACCTTACCAATCTGCTGTGGGCAGTTTGATGTATGCCATAGTATGCACTAGGCCTAACATTGCCTATGCAGTTGGAGTTGTTAGCCGGTTCATGAAAAATCCAGGTAAAGCTCATTGGGAAGCAGTGAAGTGGATTCTCGGGTATCTCAAGGGAACTTCTACGTCTTGTTTATGCTTTGGAAGTGGTGATCCTGTATTGCAGGGCTATACAGATGCACATTATGCAGGTGAAAAGGATCATAGGAAGCCCACATCTGGATACCTGATGACTTATGCAGTGGGAGCAGTGTCATGGCAATCAAGATTGTAGAAATGTGTTTCTATATCAACTAAAGAAGCTGAGTACATTGCAGCAGTTGATGCTGGCAAGGAAGTTTTGTGGATGAAGAACTTCTTGCAAAAGCTCGGCATGAAGCAAGAGAAGTATGTTCTGTTTTGTGACAGTCAAAGTGCTAGTCATCTTGCCAAGAATTCAAGCTATCACTCTCGAACCAAGCACATTGATGTGAGGTACCATTGGATTCGAGATGTTGTGAGTTCCAAGTTGCTGAAACTTGAGGAGATCCATACCGACGACAATGGTTGGGATGATGACCAAGATATTTCCAAATGAGAAGCTACAAGCATGTTGCAAGGTAGCGGGCATGGCGGTGCCCCCCTCATGATTCGGAGGGGGAGATTTGTTGGGATATCCTCCTCATGTGGGCTGTGAGGAGATGACCATTTGAGGCCTTTTAGGCAGCCCAAACTGGTGTAGAAGCCCACTACCCATTAGGGTTATGACCTAGGGTCATTTTGGACTTTGCACATGAGTGGATGGGGATGCTTTACCCTCCATCCAACAGCCACCACCAAGTGTGATGAAAATCAGTTCATCCTCCAAGAGAGAAGAGAGAAAACCAAGAGAGTAAGGGAAGAAGAGGAAGATTGAAGGAAGAAGCAAATGGAGCTCCTCCCCAAGGTTGTGATGGTCCAGATCCACTACCTGTCTCCTTCAAGCTTCGGTTCCACCATCTTAGGTGAGATTGTTCCAATCCCTAGCTCTTGAGCCCCAAATCTTGTTGTGTTCATCCAAGATTCAGAAATCTTGATGTATGAGATCCTCTAGTGTTGTTTAGAGAAGAACTTGTTGTATCCCGCATTTGGTAATAGTGGAAGAGGATTTGGGTGGCTTCGGCCTGTGGTTTTTCCCCTCAAGTTGAGGGGTTTTCCACGTAAAAATCTGGTGTCTCTTTGTTGATGCTTGCTGCTGTCCAGAAACTTACTCCTACCACAAGACACTAGGCCGAGGAGTGTCTTGCCTGTTGAGTAACATTTTCTGCCTCCATATATGTTGTTGCATATGTTCCCTTCCGTGCTAAGCAACGATCCTTGAGTTAGTACATGATGTGGTGCTGAGATTACTTGTTACCGCTGCAGTTTTCAGTTAACCACAAGTGCATTTGTGTGCTAATTCCCAACAGACACTGCAAAAGAAGCTGGCTGATGCTATCAGATCAGGCTCAGTATCAGCTGGAGACATCTTGGGTAAAGTGCAGGAGGGACCTGCCCCAACAACAAATGCTCCTCCAATGTATGATGATCTGTGATTTACTTACTTCTATCCATTACTTATACTACACGAGCTTTTTACATCCAGAAACAAGCTTGGCTTTGAGAGTTGTTATTTCCCATGTTGTCAGTGATGAAATTGGATGCATGTGCAGTTCCAGATCTTGCTGGGTGAGAAACACCTTCAGACTAATCCTAGTGCCAAGGGGCATGTAGTAAAAATTCACTTTGGAAATCCATAGATTTGAACAAAAAATTCAACTGAATTGTGTAGTCAACCAAGCATACTGTATTTATTGATAACAACCAAATAAGGAAGAAGCTTGATACGTTTCTTCTAAGGCTTTCAGGAAGCATATCACAAGCAATATCTGAAGTCGTCGCGACAGGTTCTCTCCTGGACTGGACCTGAACTCACTTCTCACTCTACATGAATTCAGAAAGCACTCATCTTTGATTTTGGTGAAGGCACTGAATAAGAGAGATGTTACTGTATAGACCTGATGAATGACAAACACTGGCCAATTAGCCATCCTCAGACACGGCAAGATTCATAAACCCAATTAGGCATCTACAGTTTAACCCTTCAACCAAGCATCTAGCTTGCTTGCTACAGAAGCTCTCTTCGACTCAGACCAAAATACCATTGTCCATATCAAGTACTCCCTCTGTAAACAAATGTAGTGAGACGTTTTAGATCACTACTTTAGTGATTTAAAACTCTAAAACATAGAGTGGCATTCTCAGGCCTGACACCTTGACAAAAAGATTAGTCAAGCGAGATCTCTTCACAGAAGATAATGGAAACTCATGACTCAATGCAAGTAAACATCTCCAACCCACTGAACGGAGTCAATATCCATCTCCTTCGACTCCTCCATGCCCGCCTCCTCCTTCTACTCCGATCGAGCTCGGCTTTGGAGAGCTCGGAGGTTGGCTGACCACAATACAGGCGCACAGGCATGAGCATCTTGTAATACGTAATCTTCTCATAGCCCATGGCGGACGGTGGACGACAAGGTCAGAGCGGACAGGGACACAGTGGTGGTGCGGGTGGGAGGGGATAGGCCCTCGCCAGCCAGCTTTAATAGTCGAATCATCCGCGGCATCGCCATGACCATGGGCATCAAACCGATGACCTCCCTGGTGGGCTGATAGGTTTTGGTGGGTCTCGCCGATCAGTCTGGCGTGCTGGTTGCATCTGGGTGGCCAGCAAATTTTCCTCGCATATAGGCTGAAAAAGGGGGTCTCAGACATATGAGTTGACAATAGGGGTCCAATTGGATGGCCTTTTTTTAGTCCAGAGCCTATCCACACAGACAAGTGGGGGGGGGTGTAACGCCCCGGACACACCCGCTGGTGGTCGTTACTCCTGGCGGGATCTAGACTGGCCCCACAGATCAATACTAGTCTTTTCTCCGCACTTTGTCCTCACTCGTGCGCACCTGGGAGCAACTTCCCGGTCGGTCACCCATCCTGAAATTACTCCAAGCTGAGCACGCTTAACTTTGGAGTTCTGTCTGAATGGGCTTCCGGAAAAGAAGGAATTCCTTATTGATATGAGTAGTCTATCATCCCTGATAAGCCAGGCTATCACATACACCCCCACTCAGAGGAACCGACGTCCTCGTCGGGCCACAGGAACGTTCCCTCTTGGCACATACGTCTGTGCATCCAGTCCGGTACATGTGCCATGCCGTGTGCCACGACGGGTCACAAACGTCATGAACAACATGACCGCGCACCTGTCCGCAACCATCCATGGAACCGCGAGGGTCGGCTCTGATACCAACTTGTAACGCCCCGGACACACCCGCCGGTGGTCGTTACTCCTAGCGGGATCTAGACTGGCCCCACAGATCAATACTAGTCTTTTCTCTGCACTTTGTCCTCACTCGTGCGCACCCGGGAGCAACTTCCCGGTCGGTCACCCATCCTGAAATTACTCCAAGCTGAGCACGCTTAACTTTGGAGTTCTGTCTGAATGGGCTTTCGGAAAAGAAGGAATTCCTTATTGATATGAGTAGTCTATCATCCCTGATAAGCCAGGCTATCACAGGGGGGTAGGGGTCCGGTTGGAGATGTTGTAAGGACATTTCTAATGGAAGCCCCACCCTATAACTCCACAAATGCTCTCCCAAATCTTAACTCAACAAATGAGGAGTTAAGAAAGCGGTCGGACCTAATCGAACTCCTATATTTAACTCCCTATTTTTTAACTAGTTTTTTCATCATCTTCCACATACATTTCAAACTACTACATGATATCTCATCAACCATTTGAATGATTCAAATTGAACATATGCAACAATTCAACTACAAATATACATACAGTTCATCCAATCAAACAATTTAAATTAAAACATGCATATACTTCATCCAATCGATCAAGTTTATCGAATAAACCAAACCACCACATGCTCATAGTTCATTGTTCTTGTCTTAATGCTTGCTTGTGTCTCCACGGGATCATCGACCACCTCCACTTCGAGATCATCCTCCTCGGTCTCTCGTCCTTGGTTAGTATACCTCACACCATCATAGTCTAGATTGTTGAGGCAGGGTATGTTTGATGCATCCGATTGGGACATGAAACTTGCAACAATCAACAACAACACGCATGCCACAAGATCGTTACAGCAAATCATTACCAATATGCATAGCGAAAAAGGGAAATCACAATTCTAGTGACGCAAGGATGGAAATTTAGTTGACACACATGACAATTTTCTGTCAAAAAATAAACTGAAGCATGAAGTTGCCATGCTTGCCAACCAAAGTTGTCATCCCTGCGTCACTAAATTTGGCATCGAAAATGTTCGATTTGCCATCTGCTCGTACCTAATGTTCGGGCATTATCAGATTCCAAATAAACTCAGAAAAATGCGAGCACTTGTGCCAAGTCTAGGACTTGAATGTTGACGGGCTAGTTCTACCACAACAAACATAACCATCCAAGCTATGCTCAGTTTGGGTTTAGTCTTCAAGCTGACAGCGGTTTTGAATCTGTACCTCCCAGACCACTGACTTTCCATAAGCAGAGGTCAGAGGAGTTGGAAATGTAATTGCTGGTTCCAAAACAAAATTGTGCTAATGGGCTATATTCTTTCGAAGTGGTAATGACCTTTTTGTTTTTTCCAAAGTGGTAAAGGCATCTCCAACACCGACCCTCAAACCACGTGCAACATGGTTCTGTATCGGTCCGCTCGGTGGTCTAGACGCATTTTTCCCTGCAAACCAGAGACAGTGGGGGGGGGGCTTTGCGGGCGTCCGGACTGCTGCCACGTCCGCTTCTGACTGCCCTGGACCACTATTAACCCCCTTCCTCGCACGCAGGCGTTTTCCTTCCAAAACAATCAGCGTCGCTCCAGAGTGCTAGTGCCACATTCATGCCCGGCCAGAGCGGACACGACCTCTCACTACTGTCGGTATTGAAGCGGCGCGCCAGCCGATACAGACGACACTCCGCATTCAAACGACACCTCATCGGTCAGTTGCCCTACATTAATGATATGTGGTTGCCGAGAAACTTACTCCGGCGCAACCCATCTGTCTGTTTGCCGCCCACCATTAACCACACCAGCCCATTGTCATCTGTCTGATATATAAACTCTAGCACCGGCCATAGTCGCGGTCATCCTCCTCCAGTCAGTGGCGGAGACAGGGGGGCCAGCAGGGGCCCTGGCCCCCCTAAGATCGCTTATTTGCTACTAGTTAGTAGATAAACAGTGTAGAATTTAGAAAATATAAATAAATGTATTAGTATTGTTTGGCCCCTGTTATCAAAAGATTGAGTCATTCGCCCCCTCCCCCCTGATCTTTAATTTCTAGCTCTGCCACTACCTCTGGTCCCTTTCTCCTCTCCACACCAAGCTTGCCATGGCCTCCTCGTGCTCCAAAGCCCTCTAGGACACCCTCTCCTCGGAGCAGAAGAATGAGATGGCAGCAATTGCTTCCGGCTGGCAGGCCGACCGACAGAAGGAGGCTGACGAAACCCCAATGGAGGACGAGTCAGTGCCACCCTCCTCGCCGGTGCATGTCGGCCTCACTCTCGGCAAGGCCCGTGTGCACTACATAGACATGCTGTGTGGGGAGCAGGAGGCCAAGTACCGACAGGTGCAGGACGGCCAGGCTAACAATCACGGCCTCCTCGAGGAGTACCGGCGCGTGGAGAAGTTGCTCGCCGTTGGCACATCCATCATGTCGAACATGGACATGCTTGAGCAGGAGGCGTTGCTTAAGTCCTACCACTCCGCTCGCGAGATCTGATGTGACCATTGACGGTACGTCAGGCGGAGTTAGAAGCCACCTGCAGGGAGTTCGATGAGGCGGCGGATGAGATGTGGGGCAAGAGCGACGGCGAGGCGAACATCGCCAGCTCCATCTTGGCTGCCCCCCCCCCCCCCTCCGGCCACAACCACAAAGTTGGCACATCCGTGGGCACCGTCAGCAGCGAGAAAGAGTAGTGCATGGTAGGTCGCCGCCGCTTGGGTCCCAAGTGTTGGGGAACATAGCATGCAATTTCAAAAAAAATCTTGCGTTCACGCAAGATCTATCTAGGAGATGCATAGCAACGAGAGGGGGAGAGTGTGTCCACATACCCTCGTAGACCGAAAGCGAAAGCATTAGTTAACGCGATTGATGTAGTCAAACGTCTTCACGATCGAACCGATCCAAGTATCGAACGTACGACACCTCCGAGTTCAGCACACGTTCAGCTTGATGACGTCCCTCGAACTCTTGATCCAGCAGAGGGTCGAGGGAGAGTTTCGTCAGCACGACGGCGTGGTGACAATGTTGATGATGTGATCCGCGCAGGGCTTCACCTAAGCACTACGATGATACTATCGTAGGAGTAAATGGTGGAGGGGGGCACCGCACACGGCTAAGACAATGTTGTGTCTTTGGGGTGCCCCCTGGCCCCGTATATAAAGGAGGGAGGAGGAGGCCGGCCACCAGGGGCGCGCCAAGGGAGGGGGGAGTCCTACTAGGACTCCACTCCTAGTAGGATTCGCCCCCCCCCCCTCTTTTTTTTCCTTCTTACCGGGGAGGAAAGGGGGAAGGAGAGGGAATAGGAGAAGGAAAGGGGGGTGGAGCCCCCTTTCCCTAGTCCAATTTGGCCTCCTCCCTTGTGAAGGGCGCACCAGCCCCTTGTGGGCTGGTTAGCCTCCCTCCCATGGCCCATATGGCCCATATCTTCCACCGGGGGGGTTCCGGTAACCCTTCCGGTACTCCGGTTTGTACCCGATACACTCTGGAACCCTTCCGGTGTCTGAATACCACCTTCCAATATATCAATCTTTACCTCTCGACCATTTCGAGACTCCTCCTCATGTCCGTGATCTCATACGGAACTCCGAACAAACTTTGGTCATCAAAAACACATGACTCATAATACAAACGTCATCGAACGTTAAGCGTGCGGACCCTACGGGTTCGAGAACTATGTAGACTGATCGAGACACATCTCTGATCAATAACCATTAGCGGAACCTGGATGCTCATATTGGCTCCTACATATACTATGAAGATCTTTATCGGTCAAACCGCACAACAACATACGTTTTTCCCTTTGTCATCGGTATGTTACTTGCCCGAGATTCGATCATCGGTATCATCATACCTAGTTCAATCTTGTTACCGGCAAGTCTCTTTACCCGTTCCGTAATGCTTCCTCCCGCAACTAACACATTAGTCACCTTGCTTCCAAGGCTTATAGTGATGAACATTACCGAGAGGGCCTAGAGATACCTCTCCGATACACAGAGTGACAAATCCTAATCTCGACCTATGCCAACCCAACAAACACCTTTGGAGACACCTGTAGAGCATCTTTATAATCACCCAGTTACGTTGTGACGTTTGATAGCACACAAGGTGTTCCTCCGGTATTTGGGAGTTGCATAATCTCATAGTTAGAGGAACATGTATAAGTCATGAAGAAAGCAATAGCAATAAAAACTGTAACGGTCATAATGCTAAGCTAACGGATTGGTCTTGTCCATCACATCATTCTCTAGTGATGTGACCCCGTTCATCAAATGACAACACATGTCTATGGTTAGGAAACATAACCATCTTTGATTAAGGGGTTAGTCAAGTAGAGGCATACTAGGGACACTATCTATTGTCTATGTATTCACACATGTACTAAGTTTCTGGTTAATACAATTCTAGCATGAATAATAAACATTTATCATGATATAAGGAAATATAAATAACAACTTTATTATTGCCTCTAGGACATATTTCCTTCAGTCTCCCACTTGCACTATAGTCAATAATCTAGTTCACATCGCCATGTGATTTAACACCAATAGTTCACATCTGTATGTGATTAACACCGACTATTCACATCGCCATGTGACCAACAACCAAAGGGTTTACTAGTGTCAGTAATCTAGTTCACATCGCTATGTGATTAACACCCAAAGAGTACTAAGGTGTGATCATGTTTTGCTTGTGAGAGAAGTTTAGTTAACGGGTATGCTAAATTCAGAGCCGTGTGTATTTTGCAAATTTTCTATGTCTACAATGCTCTGCATTGAGCTACTCTATCTAATTGCTCCCACTTTCAATATGTATCCAGATTGAGACTCAGAGTCATCTGGATTGGTGTAAAGCTTACATCGACGTAACTCTTTACGACGAGCTCTTTATCACCTCCATAACCGAGAAATACTTCCTTAGTCCTCTTAGGTAACTAAGGATAACTTTGACCGCTATACAGTGATCCACTCCTGGATCACTATCTTACCCCCTTGCCAAACTCATAGCAAGGCACACAACTGGTCTAGTACATAGCATGGTATACTATATAGTACCTATGACTGACGCATATGGAATGACTTTCATTCTCTATCTATCTTCTGTCGTGGTCGGGCTTTGATTCTTACTCAACTTTACACCTTGTAATACATGCAAGAACTCCTTCTTTGACTGGTCCATTTTGATCTCTTTCAAAATCTTGTCAAGGTATGTACTTATTGAAAAATCTTATCAAGCGTCTTGATCTATCTCTATAGATCTTGATGCCTAATATGTAAGCAGCTTCACCGAGGTCTTTCTTTGAAAATCTCCTTTCAAACTCTCCTTTATACTTTCCAGAAAATTCTACATCATTTCCGATCAACAATATGTCATTCACATATACTTATCAGAAAGGTTGTAGTGCTCCCACTCACATTCTTGTAAATATAGGCTTCACCACAAGTATGTATAAAACTATATGATTTGATCAACTCATCAAAGTGTATATTCCAACTCCGAGATTCTTGCACCAGTCCATAGATGGATCGCTGGAGCTTGCACACCTTGTTAGTACCTTTAGGATCGACAAAACCTTCTGGTTGCATCATATACAACTTCTTCTTTAAGAGATATTCATTTAAGGAATGCAGTTTTGACATCCATTTGCCAGATTTCATAAAATATGGCAATTGCTAACATGATTCAGACGGATTTAAGCAATGCTACAGTTGAGAAAATCTCATTGTAGTCAACACCTTGAACTTGTCGAAAACCTTTTGTGACAAGTCGAGCTTTGTAGATAGTAACACTACTATTAGCGCCCGTCTTCCTCTCGAAGATCCATTTATTTTCTATGGATTGTCAATCATCGGGCAAGTCCACCAAAGTCCACACTTTGTTCTCATACATGGATCCCATCTCAGATTTCATGGCCTCAAGCCATTTTGCGGAATCTGGGCTCATCATCGCTTCCTCATAGTTCGTAGGTTCATCATGGTCTAGTAACATGACTTCCAGAATAGGATTACCGTACCACTTTGGTGCGGACCGTACTCTAGTTGACCTACGAGGTTCAGTAGTAACTTGATCTGAAGTTTCATGATCATCATCATTAGCTTCTTCACTAATTGGTGTAGGAATCACTGGAACTGATTTCTTTGATGAACTACTTTCCAATTCGGGATAAGGTGCAATTACGTCATCAATTTCTACTTTCCTCCCACTCACTTCTTTCGAGAAAAACTCCTTCTGTAGGAAGAATCCATTTTTAGCAACGAATATCTTGCCTTCGGATCTATGATAGAAGGTGTACCCAGCAGTTTCTTTTGGGTATCCTATGAAGACACATTTCTATGATTTGGGCTCGAGCTTATCAGGTTGAAACTTTTTCACATAAGCATCGCAGCCCCAAACTTTAAGAAACGACGGCTTAGGTTTGTTGCCAAACCATATGGTGTCGTCTCAACGGATTTTGACGGTGCCCTGTTTAACATGAACAACTGTCTCTAATGCATAATCCCAAAACGATAGTGGTAAATCGGTAAGAGACATCATAGATCGTACCATATCTAATAAAGTGCGGTTACGACGTTCGGACACAGCATTACGCTCTGGTGTTCCAGGTGGCGTGAGCTGTGAAACTATTCCACATTGTTTTAAATGAAGTCCAAACTCGTAACTCAAATATTCACCTCCACGAGCAGATCGTAGAAACTTTATTTTCTTGTTACAATGATTCTCCACTTCACTCTAAAATTCTTTGAACTTTTCAAATGTTTCAGACTTATGTTTCATTAAGTAGATATACCCATATCTGCTGAAATCATCTGTGAAGGTCAGAAAATAATGATACCTGCCACGAGCCTCAACACTCATCGGACCGCATGCATCGGTATGTATCATTTCCAATAAGTCATTAGCTTGTTCCATTGTTCCGAAGAACGGAGTTTTAGTCATCTTGCCCATAAGACACAGTTCGCAAGTATCAAAGATTCATAATCAAGTGATTCCAAAAGCCCATCAGCATGGAGTTTCTTCATGCGCTTTACACCAATATGACCTAAAAGGCGGTGCTACAAGTATGTTGCACTATCATTATCAACTTTGTATCTTTTGGCATCAATATTATGAATATGTGTATCACTACGATCGAGATTCAATAAACCATCAACATTGGGTGTATGACCATAGAAGGTTTTATTCATGTAAATAGAATAACAATTATTCTCTGTCTTAAATGAATAACCGTATTGCAATAAACATGATCTAATCATACTATTCATGCTTTAAGGAAAACACCAAATAACATTTATTTAGATTCAATTCTAATCCCGAAAGTATATGGGGTGTGCGATGATGATCAAATAAATCTTGGAACCACTTCCAACATACATCGTCACTTCACCCTCAACTAGTCTCTATTTATTCTGTAACTCCTGTTCGAGTTACTAATCTTAGCAACTGAACAAGTATCAAATACCCAGGGGTTACTACAAGCACTAGTAAGGTACACATCAATAACATGTATATCAAATATACCTTTTTTCACTTCGCCATCCTTCTTATCCACCAAATATTTGGGGTAACTCCGCTTCCAGTGACCATTTCCTTTGCAGTAGAAGCACTTAGTTTCAGGCTTAGGTCCAGCTTTTGGGCTTCTTCACGGGAGTGACAACTTGCTTGCCATTCTTCTTGAAGTTCCCTTTCTTTCCTTTTGCCCTTTTCTTGAAACTAGTGATCTTGTTTAATCATCAACACTTGATGCTTTTTCTTGATTTCTACCTTCGTTGATTTCAGCATCACGAAGAGCTCAGAAATCATTTTCGTCATCCCTTGCATACTATAGTTCATCATGAAGTTCCAGTAACTGGTGATGGTGACTAGAGAACTCTGTCAATCACTTATCTTATCTGGAAGAGTAACTCCCACTTGATTCAAACGATTGTAGTACCCAGACATTCTAAGCACATGCTCACTAGCTGAGCAATTCTCCTCCATCTTTTAGGTGAAGTACTTGTCAGAGGTCTCATACCTCTCGACACGGGCATGAGTCCGAATACCAATTTCAGCTCTTTGGAACATCTCATATGCTCCATGGTGTTCAAAACGTTTTTGAAGTCCCGGTTCTAAGCCGTAAAGCATGGTGCACTAAACTATCAAGCAGTCATCATATTGAGCTAGCTAAACGTTTATAACGTCTGCATCTACTCCTGCAATAGGTCTGTCACCTAGCGGTGCATCAAGGTCATAATTCTTCTGTGCAGCAATGAGGATAAACCTCAGATCATGGACCCAGTCCGCATCATTGCTACTATCATCTTTCAACTTAGTTTTTTCTAGGAACATAAAAACATAGGGAAGCTACAACGCGAGCTATTGATCTACAACTAATTTGTAAAATATTATCAGGACTAAGTTCATGATAAATTAAAGTTCAATTAATCATATTACTTAAGAACTCCCACTTAGATAGACATCCCTCTAGTCATCTAAATGATCACGTGATCCATATCAACTAAACCATGTCCGATCATCACGTAAGATGGAATAGTTTTCAATAGTGAACATCTCTATGTTGATCATATCTATTATATGATTCACGCTCGACCTTTCGGTCTCCAGTGTTCCGAGGCCATATCTGCATATGCTAGGCTCGTCAAGTTTAACCCGAGTATTATGCACGTGCAAAACTGGCTTGCACCCGTTGTATGTGAACGTAGAGCTTATCACACCCGATCATCACGTGGTGTCTCGGCACGACGAACTGTAGCAACGGTGCATACTCAGGGAGAACACTTATACCTTGAAATTTAGTGAGGGATCATCTTATAATGCTACCACTGTACTAAGCAAAATAAGATGCATAAAGGATAAACATCACATGCAATCAAAATATGTGACATGATACCGCCACCATCATATTGTGCCTTTGATCTCCATCTCCAAAGCACCGTCATGATCTCCATCGTCACCGGCTTGACACCTTGATCTTCATCGTAGCATTGTTGTCGTCTCGCCAACTATTGCTACTACGACTATCGCTATCAGTTAGTGATAAAGTGAAGCAATTAGATGGCGATTGCATTTCATACAATAAAGCGACAACCATATGGCTCCTGCCAGTTGCCGATAACTCTATTACAAAACATGATCATATCATACAACAATTTATATCACATCATGTCTTGACCATATCACATCACAACAAGCCCTGCAAAAACAAGTTAGACGTCCTTTACTTTGTTGTTGCAAGTTTTACGTGGTTGCTATGGGCTTCTAGCAAGAACTGTTCTTACCTAGTCATCACAACCACAACGATTTTTCATCAAGTGTGCTGTTTTAACCTTCAACAAGGACCGGACGTAGTCAAACTCAATTCAACTAAAGTTGGAGAAACAGACACCCGCCAGCCACATGTGTGCAAAGCACATCGGTACAACCAGTCTCATGAACACGGTCATGTAATGTCGGTCTGGGCCGCTTCATCCAACAATACCGCCGAATCAAAGTAAGACGCTGGTGGTAAGCAGTATGACTATTATCGCCCACAACTCTTTGTGTTCTACTCGCGCATATCATCTACGCATATAGACCTGACTCTGATGCCACAGTTGGGGAACGTAGCATGCAATTTCAAAAAAATTCCTACGATCACGCAAGATGCATAACAATGAGAGGGGGAGAGTGTGTCCACGTACCCTCGTAGACCGAAAGCGAAACCGTTAGTTAACGCGGTTGATGTAGTCGAACGTCTTCACGATCCAACCGGTCCAAGTACCGAACGTACGGCACCTCCGAGTTTAGCACACGTTCAGCTTGATGACGTCCCTCGAACTCTTGATCCAGCAGAGGGTCGAGGGAAAGTTTTGTCAGCACGATGGCATGGTGACAGTGTTGATGATGTAATCCGCGCAGGGCTTCGCCTAAGCACTACGATGATACTATCGGAGGAGTAAACGGTGGAGGGGGCACCGCACACGGCTAAGACAATGTTGTGCCTTTGGGGTGCCCCCGTATATAAGGAGGGAGGAGGAGTCCGGCCACCAGGGGCACGCCAAGGGAGGGAGGAGTCCAACTAGGACTCCACTCCTAGTAGGATTCGGCCCCCCTCTTTGTTTCCTTCTTACGGAGGTGGAAAGGGGGAAGGAGAGGGAGTAGGAGAAGGAAACGGGGGTGGCGCCCCCTTTCCGTAGTCCAATTCAGCCTCCTCCCTTGTGGGGGGTGCACCAGCCCCTTATGGGCTGGTTAGCCTCCCTCCCATGGCCCATATGGCCCATATATTCCACCGGGGAGTTCCGGTAACCCTTCCGGTACTCCGGTTTGTACCCGGTACACTCCGGAACTCTTCTGGTGTCCGAATATCACCTTCCAATATACCAATATTTACCTCTCAACTATTTCGAGACTCCTCGTCATGTTCGTGATCTCATCCGGGACTCCGAACAAACTGTGGTCATCAAAAACACATAACTCGCAATACAAATCGCCATTGAACGTTAAGCGTGCGGACCCTACGGGTTCGAGAACTATGTAGACATGATCGAGACACATCTCTGATCAATAACCAATGGCGGAACCTGGATGCTCATATTGGCTCCTACATATACTATGAAGATCTTTATCGGTCAAACCGCACAACAAAATACGTTGTCCCCTTTGTCATCGGTATGTTACTTGCCCGAGATTCGATCGTCGGTATCATCATACCTAGCTCAATCACGTTACCGGCAAGTCTCTTTACTCGTTCCGTAATGCTTCATCCGGCAACTAACTCATTAATCACATTGCTTGCAAGGCTTATAGTGATGAACATTACTGAGAGGGCCCAGAGATACCTCTCCGATACATGGAGTGACCAATCCTAATCTCGATATATGCCAACCCAACAAATACCTTCGGAGACACCTGTAGAGCATCTTTATAATCACCCAGTTACGTTGTGACATTTGATAGCACACAAAGTGTTTCTCCGGTATTTGGGAGTTGCATAATCTCATAGTTAGAGGAACATGTATAAGTCATGAAGAAAGCAATAACAATAAAAACTGTAACGATCATAATGCTAAGCTAACGGATTGGTCACATCATTCTCTAATAATGTGATCCCATTCATCAAATGACAACACATGTCTATGGTTAGGAAACATAACCATCTTTGATTAACGAGCTAGTCAAGTAGAGGCATACTAGGGACACTATATATTGTCTATGTATTCACAGATGTATTAAATTTCCTGTTAATACAATTCTAGCATGAATAATAAACATTTATCATGATATAAGGAAATATAAATAACAACTTTCTTATTGCCTCTAGGGCATATTTCCTTCACCAAGAAGGCCACTGCTCCTTCCCTCCCATTGAAGCCAAGCTTGGTGGGTTGAACATCATCGGCCAATTAGCCGCTTGGCGGCTACATGGAGGCGGACAACTCCACTCCTGGGGCCTTCGGAGGCGGAGCTGGAGGCCTCCGAGGAGGAATTGGAGAAGGCGAAGGCAAGAGTCGTAGCTGAGTTCTCGGGGCTCATGACCGGACATGGTGAATGGGTGCGGGCAATCATTTAGATTCGGTTTAGAATATGGTTTATTAAAAAAATTGTTCAAAATGTAATGAATTTACATCTAGTTTATATGAAAAATGTCCGAATTATAATGAATATGCTCCAGTTTATATGAATTTGCCGTGTTTGCGCGAATTTTGTTGCATCCGTTCAACTACTGTGCTTGAAATGTATAGCGTTAGATGACCGGCTTCTGTATCCGTGTTCGCGGACTGTCCGCTGGTCCGTGGACGGATGCCGGAGCAAATTTGCGGGTCAGATTGTTTAGCAAATTTCCGGGTCAGGCCTAATTAGCTGTTGCAAGACCGGGAATTAAAAAAACTGTTCCAAGACTGAGTTTTGTTTTCCTTCTCGTTTGCACACTTGTGCACCCTCGAACTAATATTCTTGGTCAAGATCGATTACTTTGATGGTTCAACGGCGTTCCGTTGAATTTGATGCGCAGTTGTCGTATGTTTCCTACTTTTGTTGGCTTTGGAGTGGAATCACAAACTTTGCGTGCGTTGCGCTGTCGTACGTGTGCTTCATTCCAACTCCGAGAGTATACTATGAGCACAAGATCACGCATGGTGATACATCTCTGCCCTTTAAACTGAAGATTATTCTCGTCCCAGGATGATGGAAATCCCAACCGGCCAACCGGGTGATGATTATTAGCACTAACAGTGCTTGATCTAATGATCTTGTTACAAGCACCAGCAGCCGGCTCGAGCGGGGACGAGAGAGACGACGTCAAAAAAGCTCTCTATCTACACGTAGGGTGATCATCCATGGCGCCGATGCATATCTTCTCGCGTGTTAATTAAACTGCTACTACTACTACAGTCTTATCGGAGAGGGCGCTACAGCTGGACGACGAGGACGCTGATGTCGTCGGAGGAGCCCCTGGACACGGCCATGTCGACGAGCCGGCGGCACGCGGCGGGCAGGTCGCCGGAGGAGGCGGCGGCGGCGTCCACGGCCTCCTGGTTGCCCACCTTGTCCCACAGCCCGTCGGAGGCGAGGATGAGCAGCTCGCAGTCCGCGCCCACGTCCACAGTTCTAGTCTCCGGCTCCGCCACCACCCACGGCTTGAGGTGCGCGTCGCCGATGCCCCGGGTCACGGCCAGCGAGCCCTGCACCCGCCATACGCCGCGGCAGTTGAGCACCAGCCCGCCTTTCAGCGCCTCGATCCGGTCCCGCTCGTCCTGCCGCGACGCGCGGTGGTCGTCGGTGAGCACCTCCGCCCTGCCGCCGCGGCTCAGCACCGCGCGGCAGTCCCCGGCGCCGGACACCACAAGCTGCCGCCCGCCCTCGCGGAGCAGCGCCGTCACGCAGCAGGCCCCGCCGCCCGCCTGCTCCCGGTTCTTGGAGGAGGAGGTGGAGAACTCCTCGTCGGTGCGCAGGTACGCCCGCCGCACGGCGTCCTCCACCGCCGCGCGCCCTGCCCCTCCGCCGCGCGCCGACCTCTCCAGCTCCTCCGCCACAATCCGCGGCATGTTGTCCGCGGCGAACTCCGCGGCGCTCTTCCCGCCGTGGCCGTCGAACACGCCGAACAGGGCCTGCGCGCGGTCCCCGCCGAGCGCGACGGCGGCGACGTGGCGGTCCTCCATCTCGACCCGCTTCCGGCCCTTGCCCCTCCGGCAGAAGGCCGCGAAGCCGTCCCCCTGCTCCGCCACCTCGTCCACCCCGCTCGCCGCGGCGGCCTCCAACACCGCCGGCGCGACGGTGACCGCAGCGGGCACGAGCAGAGGCGCCGGGCGACGGCGCTTGACCGGAGCTTTAGCAGGCACAGCAGCACAAGAAGGGTCCGCGGCCTTGGCGGCGGGCGGCGGCGGGGCGGCGCACGGGGAGGGGTCGGGGTGGATGCGCGCGCGGAGGTGGGCGAAGGGGCGGAGCGGCGAGGAGGGGAGGAAGGAGGCGCCGCCGCTGGAGCAGCCGTGGTGGTGGTGGAGCTGCAGCTGCTCCAACAGGCCGAGGCGGGACGGCGAGAAGACCGGCGAGCCCGGCGCCACCGCGCACGCCATGTATCCTTCCCTTGCTTTCCTCGCTTGCCTTGCTCACTCGCTCTGCGGCGAGACCGAGAACTCCTAGCTCCTCCTCTTCTTGCTGCTGCTTGGATGGTGAGCTCTTTCTTCTTTCTTGTTGGACCATTGATGGGCTCCTCGTATATGTAGGCGGGGGGAGGTGGGATTCTAGCTGCGGCCTGCTATCGCTCGGCCGGACATGATGGCGACGCGCGCGTTTGTTTACCATAGTTCGGCCGATTAAACTAGTCTAGTCAAAGATGGATGGAGACCCGGCGAGCGACGGGGCGAGAGATCCGTGCGACCTGCTCACCCAGTGACTCGACGCCGCAATTAACAACCGTATTAGTAACATGACATTAATTATTTTTAACACGCTACTACAACGAAAGCGCACAATGAACACACCCACACATACCCCTACAAGCACCTCCGAGAGACTGAGCCGGCAATGTCATGTTGTGATTTTACGAAGTCGCTTAGACAGCTTGTAGTCAACGAAAACATCTCGTCACACTGAACGTGTATCACCGAAAATCATAAAATAAATTAAGAATAAATGCGAGCGTCAAGATTTGAATTTTGATGGGCTGCCTTAGACATCAAAAAGTGTTGTATATGAATAATAATTAAAAAATATTTAAACGCATGAATTACCACTGTCTTTCTAACCATCAAACTATAGATTGGATATTAATTGTATGAGGACGAAGTGCGGTGCCTAGCCACACGATCGCTGCCACGTGCACCCCCACGCGTGAGCAGCTGACTGGCCGCCCACGCTTTCCCCTCAGACCCTAGCTAGTGTTTTGAAACGATCAACCACTAGTGAGTGGAGTACGTAGGGGCATCATGAGTGGGTTGAGTGGCCGACCTCGACCTGGACCGCTCGATGATTAAGGTAAGGAAAAGAAGGAAGAGAGGGAAGCAAAGCGAGCCGGGTCCGGGTCAGATCGGCGACGTGTCGGCGAACGCAACGCGGGGGGCGCGATCCCTAGCTTAGCCGCAACGCTCCGGACGAGCGCGCGAAGCTGCCCGGAAGCTGCCGTTGTCGACGTCAAGACAGCGAGTGGCTCTTAGATTACTGTTGGCGGATCCGTATGTTTGAAGATGTTTTTGTTTTGCCAGCGGCGCCAGTGCTGGTTGATTAATTAATTAAAACGGTGCTGGTTAATTAAAAACCGTTTTTTGTCCGGCGGGAAAAAAGTGCTAGTTTAACTGGGACGTCGCTGTGTGTGTGGCCACAGCTATCGGTCTCCGGCGACACGGTCGAAACTGGAAAACCTCCTTTTCGATCGAAGAAACTTAGAATTGAGAAGCCCAACGCATGGACCAGTTGTCTGTTGGCGGTGCTCGTCCGAGTGTTGCACAAAACATGGGCGCTTGCCGGTGTCTGGCGACATGGTCATGGTCGAAAACTAGTGGCCTCCTTTTTCTTTTCTTTTTTGAGAAACGCAAATGTTGTCTTAGAAGAAGGAGAAAAAGCCTAGGATGTAACACGGCCCTCCTCGTCCTCGCCTGCTAATTCCATCGGTCTCCCCTGTCACCGGCGGTCGATTTTGGGCGCCGGGAAGCAGGGAGACCATGACACCACCGTGCTCAGGAAGAGTTTTGGTCTAATTTTGTGTAAGATAATAATTACGTGATAAAATAGGGGGTTAATAATACGACAAAAAAACACATTTTTACTGGTGAGTTTTAATTTACCATTCCTCTTTCTAATTGCCTAATGAAATGCAAGCAATCGAGTGATTTGTTACCCTAATGTTAGGATTGCAGGCCCTATTTTACTCCTCGTTCTTGTGGTGAAGATTTGAACACAATGGCTTCCACAAGGTGGGTCGCAAAAACCTCATATGAAGCCACTGGCGCACATATGCCACGATGACTTGTTACCACCAAAATCATTTAAAAGGCGTGCACCCTCTAAGAGTAGCAAGCAAAACAAATTCACTTGGATCAACTTTCTCAAGATATCTTCGACCAACTCTCGGTAAGTCATACATAAGATTTCTCACAAAGGCAAGAAAAGTGGAGCAAAGAGACATGAAGCGCTATGCAATAGGACCGATAAAGAGGTGGAATTAGAGCATCTACTGCCGGACTTGGGAAATTCGCTCCTCTATACGCACGCGAGCGCATCTGGGCGCGTCCGCGGAGAGCGCCCGCTGGCCCCACATATCTTGTGCCGCACATCGACATATCTCAAATGTGGATCCTCAAATCCATGCTATCTATACACGTCGATCATACGATACAAAACATACCGACTCTTGTTCTGTCATTCCGTCGAACATGTCGTGGGCAATTCGAGAGCCATCGGTGCCCGTGCTCATCTGTCCCCGAACGAGCTGTGGCAAGTGACATACGTCCACCGCCGACATCTGCGTAGACGAAAAGCTCTCCGGAATGGCCCAACCGACCGTCGGATCCTTTGTCCCAACATGGTACGACTGTGTAATATGCGTCAGCGAACGGATGGAATGGGTGCAGGGTTTCAGGGCGGCGGGGGACAGCTGCTCGTCCATATCTGCACCTCCCTACGACGCCGCCGTCGCTTCCCTCTCTCGCTGCCGGCATCGCCGCATCTTCCGGGCGACATTCTCCGCCTTGCACGACGGAGCCGAGTAAGGAACGCCGACGGAAGAGGCGGACACAGCCGCCCTCACGGTGATCGGGAACGGGTTGGAAGAAATCTAGGGCGGCGGATTGCACTACAAAAAAAAGACACATCCGTGACATTTTGGGCCGAACGAAAAAAATTTCTGTCATACATATGACACTTCTATGACAATAATTGTGACAAAACCCGGTATCATCATAGATGTGGTGGGCTCCTACTTCTATGACAAAAAATCATGACAGAAAATGGGCTTTTTGTCCTGGGCGGCCCGGAGACGCAGCTGCATAACATTCTTTGGGCCGTCCATGACGGAAAAAACCGTGGTAGAAGCGAGGGGGAGGAAAATTTCGAGGAGTTGCCGGTTACGGTGGGAGGTCGGGGGCCGAGCGATGCGCGTTTCTCTCGTACGTACGCGTGTGTGTGCGAGGCGTTGGCTCTAACTGAACCCGAGCGAGGCGTTGGGCTCTAACTGAACCCGAGCAATTGCACTGCAAGCTACGCGTTACTGAACCCGAGGGATCGATCGATGGCTGTTAGCTGAACCCGATAGAGCGATTCCTTCGCTACTGCTGCTAACTGAAGACGATCGATTGGATGAACAGTGAGCGTTGCCGGGGGGGGGGGGGGGGTGGATGAACAGTGAGCGGTGGCGTTGCCTCTGGATGAACAGGAACCCGTGGTGTGGAGGGCTGGATGAACAGTAGACGGTGGAGGGGTGGCCGTGAAGGGGTGGTTGAACAGGACCCCATGGTGTGGAGGGCTGGATGAACAGTAGACGGTGGAGGGGTGCCCGTGGAGGGATGGTTGAACAATAGCCGGTGGAGTAGCGCGCAGTGGAGGCTGGATGAACAGGAGCCCGTGGAGGCTGGAGGAGGTCGACGGTAACCCGTGGAGGCTGGAGGAGGTCGACGGTGGAGATGAACAGTATCCCGTGGAGTCCTGTTTTGCGGTACGCCACACCCCTCCCCCCGTTTTGACCGTAGCGCTCCAACACAAGTCTGTTTCGTCCGTTTTGCGGTACGCCACACCCCTCCCGATGAACAGGACCCCCATTTCGACCGTAGCGCTCCAACACAAGTCCGTTTCGTCCATTTTGCGGTACGCCACACCCCTCCCGATCAACATGACCCCGTTTCTACCGTAGGAGGTCCGTTTCCTCCGTTTTACGGTACGCCACACTCCTCCCGATCAACAGGACCCCGTTCTGAACGTAGGAGGTCTGTTTCCTCCATTGTGCGGTACGCCAGGCCTCGTTTCCATCGCCTGTTCCGTCCAAGCCCTCCCGATGAACACGAATACGCATTCCGTTCCGACCCAGCCGGTTGGCTCCCACGCGTTCCGTTGCCTCCCGATGAACACGACGCATTCTGTTGCCTCCCCATGAACACGACGCATTCCGTTGCCTCCCCATGAACATGACGCATTCCGTTGCCTCCCCATGAACACGAGCCTTCGCCGTACGCATGCGCGACTAGGCGTTCGAGACCCCGCCCGTATGTACACATACGTGACCGTATTTTCTTTCTTGCACCCTGTCCGCTGTACGTACGTGTACATGCTACGTGCGCGCCTTTACTACGACACGTGCGCGCCTCTACTACGACACGTGTGCGCCTCTACATCGACCAGTATGTACGTATACGTTCACGACCAGGATGATGTTGGGGAACGTAGTAATTTCAAAAAATTTCCTACGCACACGCAAGATCATGGTGATGGCATAGCAACGAGAGGGGAGAGTGTTGTCCACGTACCCTCGTAGACCGTAAGCGGAAGCGTTATGACAATGCGGTTGATGTAGTCGTACGTCTTCACGATTCGACCGATCCAAGCACCGAACGTACGGCACCTCCATGTTCAGCACACGTTCAGCTCGATGACGTTCCCCGGGCTCCAATCTAGCAAAGCGTCGGGGATGAGTTCCGTCAGCACGACGGCGTGGTGACGATGATGATGTTCTACCGGCACAGGGTTTCGCCTAAACTCCGCGACGATATGACCGAGATGGAATATGGAGGGGGGCACCGCACACGGCTAAGGAACGATCCGTAGATCAACTTGTGTGTCCATGGAGTGCCCCCTGCCCCCGTATATAAAGGAGTGGAGGAGGGGAGGGCCGACCCTCTCTATGGCGTGCCATAGGGGAGTCCTACTCCCACCGGGAGTAGGATTCCCTTTTCCTAGTCCAACTAGGTGTCCTTCCAAGTAGTAGGAGTAGGAGACAAGGAAGGGGAAGAGAGAAGGGAAGGAAGGAGGGGGTGCGGCCCCTCCCCCTAGTCCAATTCAGACTAGGCCATGGGGGGTGCGCGGCCTGCCCTAGGCAGCCCCTCTCTCTTTCCCGTATGGCCCAATAAGGCCCAATACTTCTCCCCGGCGAATTCCCGTAACTCTCCGGTACTCCGATAAATACCCGAATCACTTGGAACCTTTCCGAACTCCGAATATAGTCGTCCAATATATCGATCTTTACGTCTCGACCATTTCGAGACTCCTCGTCATGTCCCCGATCTCATCCGGGACTCCGAACTCCTTCGGTACATCAAAACTCATAAACTCATAATAAAAATGTCATCGTAACGTTAAGCGTGCGGACCCTAAGGGTTCGAGAACTATGTAGACATGACCGAAACACGTTTCCGGTCAATAACCAATAGAGGAACCTGGATGTTCATATTGGCTCCCACATATTCTACGAAGATCTTTATCGGTCAAACCGCATAACAACATACGTTGTTCCCTTTGTCATCGGTATGTTACTTGCCCGAGATTCGATCGTCGGTATCCAATACCTAGTTCAATCTCGTTACCGACAAGTCTCTTTACTCGTTCCGTAATACATCATCCCGTAACTAACTCATTAGTTACAATGTTTGCAAGGCTTAAGTGATGTGTATTACCGAGAGGGCCCAGAGATACCTCTCCGATAATCGGAGTGACAAAACCTAATCTCGAATTACGCCAACCCAACATGTACCTTCGGAGACACCTGTAGAGCACCTTTATAATCACCCAGTTACGTTGTGACGTTTGGTAGCACACAAAGTGTTCCTCCGGTAAACGGGAGTTGCATAATCTCATAGTCATAGGAACATGTATAAGTCATGAAGAAAGCAATAGCAACATACAAAACGATCAAGTGCTAAGCTAATGGAATGGGTCAAGTCAATCACATCATTTTCCTAATGATGTGATCCCATTAATCAAATGACAACTCATGTCTATGGTTAGGAAACATAACCATCTTTAATTAATGAGCTAGTCAAGTAGAGGCATACTAGTGACACTCTGTTTGTCTATGTATTCACACATGTATTATGTTTCCGGTTAATACAATTCTAGCATGAATAATAAACATTTATCATGAAATAAGGAAAGAAATAATAACTTTATTATTGCCTCTAGGGCATATTTCCTTCAGTCTCCCACTTGCACTAGAGTCAATAATCTAGTTCACATCACCATGTGATTGAACACCAATATTCACATCTGTATGTGATTAATACCCATAGTTCACATCGTCATGTGATCAAGGCCCAAAGGGTTTACTAGAGTCAATAATCTAGTTCACATGGCTATGTGATTAACACCCAAAGAGCACTAAGGTATGATCATGTTTTGCTCATGAGAGAAGTTTAGTTAACGGGTCTGTCACATTCAGAGCCGTATGTATTTTGCAAATATTCTATGTCCACAATGCTCTGCACGGAGCTACTCTAGCTAATTGCTCCCACTTTCAATATGTATCCAGATTGAGACTTAGAGTCATCTGGATTGGTGTAAAAGCTTGCATCGTTGTAACTTTTTACGACTGGCTCTTTTATCACCTCCATAATCGAGAAACATCTTCTTAGTCCTCACTAAGGATATTCTTGACCGCTGTTCTAGTGATCTACTTTTAGATCAAAATTGTATTCCTTTGCCAAACTCAGAGCAAGGTATACATTAGGTCTAGTACACAGCATAGCATACTTTATAAAACCTATGACTGAGGCATAGGGAATGACTGTTCATTCTTTTCTATTTTCTGCCATGGTCGGGTTTTGAGTCTTACTCAACTTCACACCTTGCAACACAGGCAAGAACTCTTTCTTTGACTGTACCATTTTGAACTACTTCAAAATCTTGTCAAGGTATGTACTCATTGAAAAATCTTATCAAGCGTCTTGATCTATCTCTATAGATCCTGATGCTCAATGTGTAAGCAGCTTCACCAAGGTCTTTCTTTGAAAAATTCCTTTCAAACACTCCTTTATGCTTTCCAGAAAAATTCTACATTATTTCCGATCAACAATATGTCATTCACATATACTTATCAGAAATGCTGTAGTGCTCCCACTCACTTTCTTGTAAATACAGGCTTCACCGCAAGTCTGTATTAAAACTATATGCTTTGATCAACTTATCAAAGCGTATATTCCAACTCGGAGATGCTTGCACCAGTCCATTGATGGATCACTGGAGCTTGCACATTTTGTTAGCACCTTTTGGATCGACAAAACCTTCTGGTTGCATCATATACAACTCTTCTTTAAAAATCCATTAAGGAATGCAGTTTTGACATCCATTTGCCAGATTTCATAAAATGTGGCAATTGCTAACATGATTCAGACAGACTTAAGCATAGATACGAGTGAAAAACTCTCATCATAGTCAACACCTTGAACTTGTCGAAAACCTTTTGCGACAATTCTAGCTTTGTAGATAGTAACACTATCAGCGTCCGTCTTCCTCTTGAAGATCCATTTAATCTCAATGTCTCGCCGATCATTGGGCAAGTCAATCAAAGTCCATACTTTGTTTTCATACATGGATCTTATCTCAGATCTCATGGCCTCAAGCCATTTTGCGGAATCTGGGCTCACCATCGCTTCTTCATAGTTCGTAGGTTCGTCATGGTCTAGTAACATAACTTCCAGAATAGGATTACCGTACCACTCTGGTGCAGATCTTACTCCGGAAGACCTACGAGGTTCTGTAGTAACTTAATCTGAAGTTTCATGATCATCATCATTAACTTCCTCACTAATTGGTGTAGTAGTCACACGAACAGATTTCTGTGATGAACTACTTTCAAATAAGGGAGCAGGTACAGTTACCTCATCAAGTTCCACTTTCCTCCCACTCACTTCTTTCGAGAGAAACTCCTTCTCTAGAAAGGATCCATTCTTAGCAAGGAATGTTTTGCCTTTGGATTTGTGATAGAAGGAGTACCCAACAGTTTCCTTTGGGTATTCTATGAAGACGCACTTCTTCAATTTGGGTTCGAGCTTATCAGGTTGAAACTTTTTCATATAAGCATCGCAACTCCAAACTTTAAGAAACGACAACTTAGGTTTACTGCTAAACCATAGTTCATACAGTGTCGTCTCAATGGATTTAGATGGTGCCCTTTTAAACGTGAATGCAGCTGTCTCTAAAGCACAACCCCAAAACGATAGTGGTAAAACCGATAAGAGACATCATAGATCGCACCATATCCAATAAAGTGCAGTTATGACGTTCGGACACACCATAACGTTGTGGTGTTCCAGGTGGCGTGAGCTGTGAAACTATTCCACATTGTTTTAATTGAAGATCAAACTCGTAACTCAAATATTCGTCTCCGCGATCAGATCGTAGAAACTTTATTTTCTTGTTATGATGATTTTTTCACTTCACTCTGAAATTCTTTGAACCTTTCAATTATTTCAGACTTATGTTTCATCAAGTAGATATACTCATATCTGCTCAATTCATCTTGTGAAGGTCAGAAAATAACGATACCCGCCACGAGCATCAACACTCATTGGACCGCATACATCGGTATGTATTGTTTCCAATAAGTCAGTAGCTCGTTCCATTGTTCCAGAGAACAGAGTTTTAGTCATCTTGTCCAAAAGGCACGGTTCGCAAGCATCAAATGATTCATAACCAAGTGATTCCAAAAATCCATCTTTATGGAGTTTTTTCATGCGCTTTACACCGATATGACCGAAACAGCAGTGCCACAAATATGTTGCACTATCATTATTAACTTTGCATCTTTTGGCATCAATATTATGAATATGTGTATCACTACGATCAAGATCCAACAAACTATTTTCATTGGGTGTATAACCATCAAAGGTCTTATTCATGTAAACAGAATAACAATTATTCTTTAACTTCAAATGAATAACTGTATCGCAATAAACATGATCAAATCATATTCATGCTCAACACAAACGCTAAATAACATTTATTTAGGTTTAACACTAATCTCGAAAATATAGGGAGTGTGTGATGATGATCATATCAATCTTGGAACTATTTCCAACACTCATCGTCACTTCCCCTCAACGAGTCTCTGTTTATTATGTAACTCCTGTTTCGAGTTACTAATCTTTAGCAACCGAACAAGTATTAAATACTCAGGGGTTACTATAAATACTAGTAAGGCACACATCAAACACCTGTATATCAAATATACCCTTGTTCACTTTGCCATCCTTCTTATCCACCAAATATTTAGGGCATTTCCGCTTCCAGTGACCATTTCCTTTGCAGTGTAAGCACTCAGTTTCAGGCTTTGGTCCAGCTTTGGTCTTCTTCACGGGAGTGACAACTTGTTTGCCATTCTACTTGAAGTTTCCCTTTCTTTCCCTTTGCCCTTTTCTTGAAACTAGTGGTCTTTTCAATCATCAACACTTGATGCTCTTTCTTGATTTCTACCTTCGTTGATTTCAACATCACGAAGAGCTCGGGAATCGTTTTCGTCATCCCTTGCATACTATAGTTCATCACAAAGTTCTACTAACTTAGTGATGGTGACTAGAGAACTCTGTCAATCACTATCTTATCTGGAAGATTAACTCCCACTTGATTCAAGCGATTGTAGTACCCAGACAATATGAGCACATGCTCAGTAGTTGAGCGATTCTCCTCCATCTTTTAGCAATAGAACTTGTTGGAGACTTCATATCTCTCAACTCGGGTATTTTCTTGAAATATTAACTTTAATTCCTGGAACATCTCATATGGTCCATGAAGTTCAAAATGTTTTTGAAGTCCCGATTCTAAGCCGTTAAGCATGGTGCACTAAACTATCAAGTAGTCATCATATTGAGCTAGCCAAACGTTCATAATGTCTGCATCTGCTCCTGCAATAGGTTTGTCACCTAGCGGTGCATCAAGGACATAATTCTTCTGCGTAGCAATGAGGATAAACCTCAGATCACGGATCCAATCCGCATCATTGCTACTAACATTTTTCAACACAATTTTCTCTAGGAACATATCAAAATAAACATATGAAAGCAACAACGCAAGCTATTGATCTACAACATAATTTGCAAAATACTACCATGACTAAGTTCATGATAAATTTAAGTTCAATTAATCATATTTCTTAAGAACTCCCACTTAGAAAGACATCCCTCTAATCCTCTAAGTGATTACGTGATCCATATCAACTAAACCATAACCGATCATCACGTGAGATGGAGTAGTTTTCAATGGTGCACATCACTATGTTGATCATATCTACTATATGATTCACGCTCGACCTTTCGGTCTCCGTGTTCTGAGGCCATATCTGTATATGCTAGGCTCGTCAAGTTTAACCTGAGTATTCCGCGTGTGCAAAACTGGCTTGCACCCGTTGTAGATGGACGTAGAGCTTATCACACCCGATCATCACGTGGTGTCTGGGCACGACGAACTTTGGCAACGGTGCATACTCAGGGAGAACACTTCTTGATAATTAGTGAGAGATCATCTTATAATGCTACCGTCAAACAAAACAGAATAAGATGTATAACAGATAAACATCATATGCCATCAAAATATGTGACATGATATGGCCATGATCATCTTGCGCCTTTGATCTCCATATCCAAAGTACTGTCATGATCTCTATCGTCACCGGCACGACACCATGATCTTCATCATCTTGATCTATATCAATGTGTCGTCATAGTCGTCTCGCCAACTATTGCTCTTGCAACTATTGCTACCGCATAGCAATAAAGTAAAGCAATTATTTGGCACTTGCATCTTATGCAACAAAGAGACAACCATAGAGATTCTTTCAGTTGCCGATAACTTCACAAAACATGATCATCTCATACAACACCTTATATCTCATCACGTCTTGACCATATCACATCACAACATGCCCTGCAAAAACAAGTTAGACGTCCTCTACTTTGTTGTTGCAAGTTTTACGTGGCTGCTACGGGCTGAGCAAGAGCCGTTCTTACCTACGCATCAAAACCACAACGATAGTTCATCAAGTTGGTGCTGTTTTAACCTTCTCAAGGACCGGGCGTAGCCACACTCGGTTCAACTAAAGTTGGAGAAACTGACACCCGCTAGTCACCTGTGTGCAAAGCACGGCGGTAAAACCAGTCTCGCGTAAGCGTACGCGTAATGTCGGTCCGGGCCGCTTCATCCAACAATACCGCTGAAGCAAAGTATGACATGCTGGTAAGCAGTATGACTTGTATCGCCCACAACTCACTTGTGTGCTACTCGTGCATATAACATCAACGCATAAAACCTAGGCTCTGATACCACTGTTGGGGAACGTAGTAATTTCAAAAAAATTCCTACGCACACGCAAGATCATGGTGATGGCATAGCAACGAGAGGGGAGAGTGTTGTCCACATACCCTCGTAGACCGTAAGCGGAAGCATTATGACAACGCGGTTGATATAGTCGTACGTCTTCACGATTTGACCGATCCAAGCACCGACGTACGGCACCTCCGTGTTCAACACACGTTCAGCTCGATGACATTCCCCGGGCTCCAATCCGGCAAAGCGTCGGGGATGAGTTCCGTCAGCACGATGGCGTGGTGACGATGATGATGTTCTACCGGCGCAGGGTTTCGCCTAAACTCCGCGACGATATGACCGAGGTGGAATATGGTGGAGGGGGGCACCGCACACGGCTAAGGAACGATCCGTAGATCAACTTGTGTGTCCATGGAGTGCCCCCTACCCCCGTATATAAAGGAGTGGAGGAGGGGAGGGCCGGCCCTCTCTATGGCGCGCCCTAGGGGAGTCCTACTCCCACCGGGAGTAGGATTCCCTTTTCCTAGTCCAACTAGGTGTCCTTCCAAGTAGTAGGAGTAGGAGACAAGGAAGGGAAGAGAGAAGGGAAGGAAGGAGGGGGTGCGGCCCCTCCCCCTAGTCCAATTCGGACTAGGCCATGGGGGGGGGGGGGGCGCGCGGCCTGCCCTAGGCAGCCCCTCTCTCTTTCCCGTATGGCCCAATAAGGCCCAATACTTCTCCCCGACGAATTCCCGTAACTCTCTGGTACTCCGATAAATACCCGAATCACTCGGAACCTTTCCGAACTCCGAATATAGTCGTCCAATATATCGATCTTTACATCTCGACCATTTCGAGACTCCTCGTCATGTCCCCGATCTCATCCGGGACACCGAACTCCTTCGGTACATCAAAACTCATAAACTCATAATAAAAATGTCATCGTAACGTTAAGCGTGCGGACCCTACGGGTTCGAGAACTATGTAGACATGACCGAAACATGTTTCCGGTCAATAACCAATAGAGGAACCTGGATGTTCATATTGGCTCCCACATATTCTACGAAGATCTTTATCGGTCAAACCGCATAACAACATACGTTGTTCCCTTTGTCATCGGTATGTTACTTTCCCGAGATTCGAGCGTCGGTATCCAATACCTAGTTCAATCTCGTTACCGGCAAGTCTCTTTACTTGTTCCGTAATACATCATCCCGTAACTAACTCATTAATTACAATGCCTGAAAGGCTTAAGTGATGTGTATTACCGAGAGGGCCTAGAGGTACCTCTTCGATAATCGGAGTGACAAAACCTAATCTCGAATTACGCCAATCCAACATGTACCTTCAGAGACACCTGTAGAGCACCTTTATAATCACCCAGTTACGTTGTGACGTTTGGTAGAACACAAAGTGTTCCTCCGGTAAACGGGAGTTGCATAATCTCATAGTCATAGGAACATGTATAAGTCATGAAGAAAGCAATAGCAACATACTAAACGATCAAGTGCTAAGCTAATGGAATGGGTCAAGTCAATCACATCATTCTCCTAATGATGTGATCCCGTTAATCAAATGACAACTCATGTCTATGGTTAGGAAACATAACCATCTTTAATTAACGAGCTAGTCAAGTAGAGGCATACTAGTGACACTCTGTTTGTCTATGTATTCACACATGTATTATGTTTCCGGTTAATATAATTCTAGCATGAATAATAAACATTTATCATGAAATAAGGAAATAAATAATAACTTTATTATTGCCTCTAGGGCATATTTCCTTCAGATGACAATGCTACGTACGCTTCGACCAGGTGGGTCCCGACTGTCAGGCACTTCCTTGCCTGCGAAGATGTAGCTGGTGGGTCCCAGCAGTCAGGGGGGCGAATTGTTTTTTTGCCGGGACGCACTTCCTTGCGTGCGAAGGTGTAGCTGCTGAGTCCCAGCAGTCGGGGGGGGGGGGGGGGGGGGCGAATCATTTTTTTTGCCCGGACGCACTTCCTTGCGTGTGAAGGTGTAGCTGCTGGGTCCCAGCAGTCAGGGGGGCGAATCGTTTTTTTGCCCGGACGCACTTCCTTGCGTGCGAAGGTGTAGCTGGTGGGTCCCAACAGTTGGGGGGCGAATCATTTTTTTGGACGCACTTCCTTGCATGCGAAGATGTAGCTGATGGGTCCGAGCAGTCAGGGGGGCGAATCGTTTTTTTTTCGGACGCACTTCCTTGCGTGCAAAGATGTAGCTCGTGGGTCCCAGCAGTCAGGGGGCGAATCATTTTTTTCGTGAAATATGGTGGCCCGTCCGGTGGGTCCCCGCTGTCAGGTGGAGGAATAACTATTTTGCGCGTAATAAGGAGGCACTTCCTTGCGGCTGCCATGGACCCAGCTGTCAGCCTCTCCACATACAGTCCACGTCCGATGGAAGTCATTCCTTGACCACGTTGACCACGCCGCGCCGAGAGCACCACGGCGGTGGACGACGGCGAGGCCTAGGAAGGGGACGACGCGGAGCCGGGGAAGACGCGGCAGTGGATGCACACGCGGAGAGGAGTACGAGGGTTCACTGGTTCAGCTGCGCTGCCGTCGCCGCAGAATAACAGGGGGTGTGGGTGAGTGGAGGGATGGCCTGGCCAACGGTGGGAGTAGTAGGGCGGTGAGGCCTCCGCGGCAGCACAGCCGGCCATGGGAGGCAGGAGCAGGCGGCACGACTGGCGCTGCTTTGGGCGGCTGGAGCAAGAAGACCAGAGCTTGAAGAAGAACGACGGCCGTTGGATGGACATCGTACGGTCAATGCAGCTAGAATCGTTTATATTGACTAAGTTGACAAAGCCCTTGGTACGTCAACTTAGTAGGCCCACAGGTCAGCTTCCGAAACAGTGCGCCCCAGATGTTAGGGGAATGAAATCAGTTTTTGGGCTGGTGAAGCTAGAATATCCGAGATTGAAGAAGAAGCACGGCATCCGTTGGATGGACATCCAACGGCCACTGCTGCTAGAACCGTGTGTTGACTATAAGTTGACAAAGCCTTGCATACCCGTCAACTCTGTTTTTTTAAGGAACGCTTCAACTTAGTAAGGACAGAAGTGTGTGGAAGAGAACTTATAGCCCATTTGAGATTTGTAAGAATGTGTAGCCCATTTTTGAATTCTAATGGAATTTACTATAGCCCATTTACAGTTTGTTAAAAGTACAACCCATTTCAACCAACCGTTCAAAACATAATTCAATAAAATTTCCCACATTTTGATGGGATCCGAATATTTCTATCCCAAAATTTTAGTCAGATTAAATACAATTTCAATATAAATTTATATTGCGTAAAAATCCAAGGAAACATTCCGCTCGCAACAATTAATGAAATTAAAATTTTCAATATTCCAAAAATAATATTTTATAAAGTAATCACTGTTTGGTGCAATTTTTATAGTTACTACCTAGTTTTTATAATTACATCCCATTTATTATTTCTTAAAGCCCATTTTCTTGTTAAGCCTAATGCATCCCTCCTAGGAATGATTTGCAGCCCAGCGGGGCGGAGAATAACAACTTGACCTTGCCTGAGTATTCCTAAAAAAAGTATAGCTGGGCTAGCCATTTTCAGCTTGAAAAAAATTAATATCTGGGATGGATATCTGGCCTGGGCTAGACGGGCCACAGCCCGCCCAGTTAATACCTGCAGCGATGTTTTCGTTGTTGTTTAGAGGAGAAAATTTAATATCTGGGGTAAACATCGAAAAACTCTGCAGTGCTCACACCTCAAAAACACAAATACTGCTCGAGCTGCTTGGTCCGCGCCATCCCCGTCGGTGCATTGCACCATGACCATCGGCGAGGCCCGTGCCCAATATATGGACAGGGTGAGGCAGATGCGTGAGGAGCAGTTCCGGGAGGCGCAGGCCGACGCCGCCTACAACCACCATCTCCTCCAGGAGCACCTACAGGCGGAGGAGCAGATCGCCGCGGAGCGGGCGGAGCAGGAGGCGCTGCTCGACTCATACCACTCCGCCCGCAAGGGCCGCCTCGAGCGCTGGCGGTACCGCATGCGGGTGGCGGAGACTGCGGCCGCCTACAGAGAGGCTAGCAAAGAGGGTGATGAAGCGGGTGAGGTGCTGTTTGGCGAGACCGAGGACGAGGCAAAGGACAATGCCGGTTCCGACGAGTCCCCGCTCCGCTGGCGTCGATGACGCCCTGCTCCGCCGACGCCCCGCGGCGCCAACAACGAGGCAGAGGACACCGCCGGCTTCGCCGAGGCCCCGCGGCGCCAACAACGAGGCAGTGGACACCACCGGCTCCGCCGAGGCCCCGCCCCGCCAACAACGAGGCAGAGGACATCGCCGGCTCAGCCGAGGCCCCATCGTGCCGGCAATGTGGGGAAGGATTTCCACTGCTCCGCTGAGGCACCGCCCGCCGGCAATGAGACAGAGGCATCGCCGGCTCCGCCGAGGCCCCGCCCCGCTGGCAACGAGGTTGTGCCACACAGAAAACGAGGAAGAGTAGAACACGGTAGGTCGCCGCCGCTCGGGTCCAAGTAAGGCCACCGCTGCTACCCTCCGGTTGAAGCCAAGCTAGGCGGGTTGACCATTGATGGCCGGTTAGCTTCTTGGCGGCGATGTGGAGTCGGAGAGCTGCGCTGGAGAAGAACGCTTCTTCTACTTAACTACTGGTGCAGTTGGGTGACTGACACGTGGGCCCAACAGGCCACATGTCAGTTACGCAACTGCACCTGCAGTTAAGTCACTGAAACTTCTGTTCGGCTCAGCGGGACACATGTGGGTAGCTTCAGTTAATTAATTATACCTCCAGCGCACCCCTTTTTAGTTTTTTTTTCGAAAAGGAGGATGACCCCCGGCCTCTGCATCTGGGAGATGCATGCGGCCACAAACACCCCTTTTTAGTTGAAGAATGTATGAAATGTAATGAAATCCGGCATGTTTATATAAAATCCGACCGTGTATGAATGGATTTATTTCGATTAGTTCGAATTCCTGTATCACTGGCATTGGATGAACATGCAAAACAATACGTGCTAGCATTATTCCCAGGGTTATCACCACGTTTGTAGCAGTTTCACATGTACTCCCTCCGGGCCTTTCTAGTCTGCATACAAGTTTTGTCTGCAGTCAAAGTATCTCTACTTTGACCAATCTTATACAAAAAAGTATGCACTTTCACAATGTGCGAAGTAAAAAGGAACAGAAGGAGTACAAAGAGTTTGAGCAACTTTTTAGCATTTTTGTACATTGCAATCAAACACACAGGCCTGACAATTCATAGAGAACATTCAAAACAATTGATGATTATGCATCTCAGCGACTCACATGTCAGAGGCAATATTTACTTCACAACTAAATAATAAAGAAAAAATTGATCGCCGCTGCTGATAGCAAAGGGCGTCTCATTCAAAAATATCAAACACATATCTTGCTAAAATCAATGAGCAAAATTTGACAAGGTTGTCCCATTCCAAAATATCAAATGCATATGATTGTGGAATGGGCAGGGTTTGCCATCAGTTCAGACATTGACATGGCACCTCGTGCTAAATAAACCAGCTGTTCTTTTTGTGCAGTTCCACCAAAATCAACCAAATTCACGCGTAGCTTGTATGATTTCGCCCTTATATGTTGCAACGCCTTGAACTTATGGGCACCTCCTTTCTTGTGGTGGAAATGAATGATTCGATGTATTCATGAACATTTTGTGCAGTTCCCGTTGAAATCAAGCTGAGCACCCCTGTTTGCACAAATACAAAAAAGTGATTAGTACAAAGCAAACTGTACTATGAATTGACAGTTTCAACAGGCACATACATGGTCCATGTAGAGCACACTTTTAGAAAAATGGAACTCACTAGAAAGAATCCTAGAACAACATTGTACTCGCGCATCACAGCAAAAAAATGGAGATTTGTCAGTCCTTCTGAGCTGAAGTTAGTTTGGTCTTGTGGGGAGTAATGTAACCATCCTTCAACTGCTCCTTCTGATGAGAAGATAGACAGTGCTTCTTCATCCTGGCATAATCGGAACTAGTCACTTCACGTACTCCATATTCTTCTTCAGAGGAAGATGATCCTGTTGTGCAAAGACAAGAGGACTACTAAATGCTAGCATCCATGTTTGCTCGAAAAAAGGAAAGGAAATATTTAAAACAACACAGATGAAGCACTTCCCAAGGACAATACCACTTTTTCATGACAGTATCTAAACAGTAGCACAACACCAATAGAGATGGCAAAGCTCAATCATATGGATGAAATCAGTGGGCGAGTACCAACCTTTGTCAGGAAGCTGATTGTGTAGAGCATACAGATGAAGCACTTCTCGGGAACCATCTGTTGCTATCTACGGGGGTGGCCATGCTTACTATATACTCCTCGATTAGTTTAATGTTTCCAACATCTTCTTGTGAAGTTCCACTAAAATATATGGTATCTTCAAAGAAGATCCCTGTTTGCACAAGTAGAGATAATTACGTATGGCATCAAATCAGTGGCAAAACAATTGCTCATTCCAGCCATAGCAATAAATTAAGATGCAAAACTATATCATTACTTGTGTCATCATAGTTCCAGTGCTTCATTACAGCACCAGGAGTTGATTTTTGTTTTTCTTCCGCTTGTTCTTCCCCGTCATCACTTGGTTCAGTAACAGACAAGCTTCACATTCAATGTAAGATTTGGCATGTCAATTAGGGAGCACAAGTATAGTACTAAACTTAATTTTCTGATGAAAGTGGCAAAATACAGGCCAACAGTTGTGAAATATCCTAATCTTACCTCAATGGGATATTACTGTGCACATACAGATTGGAAGTCTTGTCTCCATTTGTGCAGTTCACTAAAATCAAGCAACATTATCATACAAGTAGCACAACATATCAAAGCACACTGCAGAATCATGTGAAAGAAGGCTAGTACTGACCTCTCATGATGCGGAATTCAAACAACTCACAAGAAGAAGATCTGAACCAAATTCGCCTTAACGGATAGGAAGTAAGATCTCCTCTTGTGCAGTTCCACTAAGATCAAGCAATCAAGCAACATTGTCGGTGTGACATTTTGGTTGAACTGCACAAAACACTCTTAAAACAAAAGTGTTTTGTGTAGTGCAACAAAAGGTCACAATGGCAACGAGGTGAAGTAGATAACCCTGTTTAAACAGAGGTGCAAAGGAAACAATTAGTGGTCAATAACGGTGGATGACATAGAAGCCAACAAAAAGAAGCATCTACCTTATCTAAATGGGAAAGAAAGCAAGACAGTAGCATTTCTCAAACGGTGGCATTGATTAATATTAACATAGGGATTATATTAACAATAAAATTCGTTAAACATGTAATTTGCTTTTAACTGTGGCATTGCATCAATTTTCCAGCGGCATTATTAGAGGGTGTTTGTTTACAGGGACATTTTGGTGTAGGGACTAAAAAAACTCCGTGTCAGTCACATCTAAACCAAATAGGAGGGACTTTTCGGGACTAAAAGTGGGCATTTGGGACTAAAGAGAGAAGACCCCGAGGGAGTATTTTTGGGACTTTTTCCAACAGTTGCCCCTGCCATGCACCGCACCTTGTTTCTATTAGTTCATTACTAGGGGTAACATGGTCTTTTATCATGTCATTTAATAACCTCTAGTCCATGTTTAGTCCCTGGAACCAAGCAGGTAGGGACTAGGGAGTTTTCAACCAAACAGGGCCATAGATTAACAACAGCTAATGAGTTGCACGAGATAGTGGACACACCAGCACCATGTGCATCTACCGATGTACTGTGGTCATGCATAGTTTGTTGCAACAAAGAACAAACAACCAAGGAGCATATTTGTGTTGGTCCCAGTTTTGTTATCTTTAGACACCTTTCCCTATGTGAGCGCAGCAAATCTAGTCCTGCTCAAACTCTACAGCCTTGTCCCTTCCTTTCCTTTTTGAACTAGTACTTTCTCCCCTTCCTTTCCTCTTTGAACCACGTCCTAGATTTATGCGATACAACTTTCCCCACTACTTTCCCCCATTCCTTTCCTCTTTGAACCACGTCCTAGATTCATGCTATACAACTTTCCCCCTTCATTTCCTCTTTGGGCGTGGTTCGGTGGGCGACGGGACGGCAGCGAAGAAGAAGGGGTTGGAGGCCCTCCCGCGCCGCCGCTGGGTGGAAAGTGAACAGCAGCGTCGGTAGTGGATTCCCTCCCTCGCCGATGGCGACAGCGTTAAGCCTCCTTCCCTTCCCGACGGACAGATCCTGCCGGCTCTTTGAGCAGCAGTGAGGGAGAGAGAGGCGAACAAAGTCTTGTTTAGATCTGGAGAGGGCGAGAGAGTGTGAAGAGAGCAATTACAAGTGCTGAGGATCCAGCGGGAGAGGGCGAGAGAGTGTGAAGAGAGCAACTACAAGCGCTGAGGCTCCAGCGTGTATATATATACTAGAGAGAGAGTGTGAAGCATGCAAACCCTAGAAAACATTTTGACCAGTCAAAGAATCCTCCTGGCAAAAATTATGCTCAAGTGTAGTTATCGAACCCGAGACCTCAAGTTTGATGAGCGAACAGGCTAACCAGCTACACAACCCTCCCATTATGTTCAACGAGAGGAAAATAACCTTTTATACATTCCTGCATTCGTGTGACAGGCATGCCGTGTTTTTTTTGTGTGTGTGTGTGGGAGTCATTAGGATTTCAATCATAATCGTGTCATGTGGCTTTGGTGGTAAGACTATCCACAGTGGTGCAGAAATAATGCAGCCTTAATCACCTGTCCTCTCTCCACGTAGTACGTTGGGTCCCACCAGTCATAGGGTGAAACAAACAAATTAATAAGAAAAATGAAAAATGCCAGCGGTGTATCTTACTACCTCACACATCTCGCTACTACTCGGGAACACTGTCCAATTGATCCCTTTGTTCGCTCACGTACTATTTTAAGTGAATCCTTATTATAACATGCACACAAATTTTGGGCACTTGTATTCGACTTAAGTCAGTGTGCCACCGTATCTCGTATACTTACTACTCCCTCCGTCTAGGTGTAATAAGTCATGTTAGATGGTGCAACGGGACCAAGGTGCGTGCGTGTGCGTGTGTGTGTTTAACAGCATGTGTGTGTTAGAGAGTGCGACAGATCGACCTACTCCTACAGAGATATGGTTGTTGGAAATATGCCCTAGAGGCAATAATAAAAGTATTATTATATTTCTTTGTTCATGATAATTGTCTTTTATTCATGCTATAACTGTATTATCCGGAAATCATAATACACGTGTGAATACATAGACCTCAATATGTCCCTAGTGAGCCTCTAGTTGACTAGCTCGTTGTGATCAACAGATAGTCATGGTTTCCTAGCTATGGACATTGGATGTCATTGATAACGGGATCACATCATCAGGAGAATGATGTGATGGACAAGACCCAATCCTAAGCATAGCACAAAGATCGTGTAGTTCGTTTGCTAGAGCTTTGCCAATGTCAAGTATCTCTTCCTTCGACCATGAGATCGTGTAACTCCTGGATACCATAGGAGTGCCTTGGGTGTATCAAACGTCACAACGTAACTGGGTGACTATAAAGCTGCATTACAGGTATCTCCGAAAGTGTCTGTTGGGTTAACACGGATCGAGACTGGGATTTGTCACTCCGTATGACGGAGAGGTATCTCTGGGCCCACTCGGTAATGCATCATCATAATGAGCTCAAGGTGACCAAGGTGTTGGCCACGGGATCATGCATTACGGTACGAGTAAAGTGACTTGCCGGTAACGAGACTGAACAAGGTATTGGGATACCGACGATCGAGTCTCGGGCAAGTAACGTACCGATTGACAAAGGGAATTGTATACAGGGTTTGATCGAATCCCCGACATCATGGTTCATCCGATGACAACATTGAGGAGCATGTGGGAGCCAACATGGGTATCCAGATCCCGCTGTTGGTTATTGACCTGAGAGCGTCTCGGTCATGTCTGCATGTCTCCCGAACCCGTAGGGTCTACACACTTAAGGTTCGGTGACGCTAGGGTTATTAGGAAGACTTGTATGTGACTACCGAATGTTGTTCGGAGTTCCGGATGAGATCCCGGACGTCACGAGGAGTTCCAGAAGGGTCCGGAGGTAAAGATTTATATATGGGAAGTTGTCAAACGGACACCGGAAAGTTTCGGGGTCATACCGGTATTGTACCGGGGCCACCGGAAGGGTTCCGGAGGTCCACCGGGTGGGGCCACCCCTCCCGGGGGACCACATGGGCTGCGTGGGGTAGGGAGCCAGCCCCTGGTGGGCTGGGCGCGCCTCCCCACCTAGGCCCATGCGGCTAGGGCAAGGGGAGGGGAAACCCTAAAGGGGGCGCCCCCTGGCTTGGGGGGCAAGCCAACCCTCTTCCCCTCTCCCTTTGGCCGCCGCCCCCCCTGAGGGTTTTCCCTAGAGGGCCGGCCCCCCTTGCCCCTTCCCCTATATATAGAGGGGTGAGGGGAGGGCTGCAAAAAACAAGCCAAGGCGCAGCCCCTCCCCTCCCCAACACCTCTCCTCCTCCATACGTGCTTGGCGAAGCCCTGTCGGAGTACTACTGCACCAACTACACCATGCCGTCGTGCTGCTGTTGGAGCGATCTTCCTCAACCTCTCCTCCCCCCTTGCTGGATCAAGAAGGAGGAGACGTCTCCCGTCCCGTACGTGTGTTGAACGCGGAGGTGCTGTCCGTTCAGTACTTGGTCATCGGTGATCCGAATCACGTCGAGTATGACTCCATCATCACCATCCCCTTGCAAGCTTCCGCACGCGATCTACAAGTGGTATGTAGATGCAAACTCACTCCCTTGACTCGTTGCTTAGATGAACTCATAGATGGATCTTGGTGAAACCGTAGGAAATTTTTTAATTTTCTGCAACATTCCCCAACAGTGGCATCATGAGCTAGGTCTATGCGTAGTTCTCTTTGCACGAGTAGAACACAATTTTGTTGTGGGCGTGGATCTTGTCAACTTACTTGCCTCTACTAGTCTTTTCTTGCTTCAACGGTATTGTGGGATGAAGCGGCCCGGACCAACCTTACACGTATGCTTACGTGAGACCGGTTCCACCGACTGACATGCACTAGTTGCATAAGGTGGCTGGCGGGTGTCTGTCTCTCCCAGTTTAGTTGGAGCGGATTCGATGAAAAGGGCCCTTATGAAGGGTAAATAGAAGTTGACAAAATCACGTTGTGGTTATTCGTAGGTAAGAAAACGTTCTTGCTAGAACCCAATTGCAACCACGTAAAAGATGCAACAACAATTAGAGGACGTCTAACTTGTTTTTGCAGCGATTGATCATGTGATGTGATATGGCCAGAAGTTGTGATGAATGATGAATTGTGATGTATGATATCATGTTCTTGTAATAGGATTCACGACTTGCATGTCGATGAGTATGACAACCGGCAGGAGCCATAGGAGTTATCTTTATTTTTTGTATGACCTGCGTGTCATTGAAGAACGCCATGTAAACTTACTTTACTTTATTGCTAAACGCGTTAGCTATAGAAGTAGAAGTAGTCGTTGGCGTGACAACTTCATGAAGACACGATGATGGAGATCATGATGATGGAGATCATGGTGTCAAGCCGGTGACAAGATGATCATGGAGCCCCGAAGATGGAGATCAATGGAGCTATATGATATTGGCCATATCATGTCACAACTATATAATTGCATGTGATGTTTATTATGTTTATGCATCTTGTTTACTTAGGACGACGGTAGTAAATAAGATGATCCCTTACAAAAATTTCAAGAAGTGTTCTCCCCTAACTGTGCACCGTTGCTATAGTTCGTCGCTTCTAAGCACCACGTGATGATCGGGTGTGATGGATTCTTACGTTCACATACAACGGGTGTAAGACAGTTTTACACAGCGAAAACACTTAGGGTTAACTTGACGAGCCTAGCATGTACAGACATGGCCTCGGAACACGGAGACCGAAAGGTCGAACACGAGTCGTATGGAAGATACGATCAACATGGAGATGTTCACCGACGATGACTAGTCCGTCTCACGTGATGATCGGACACGGGCTAGTCGACTCGGATCGTGTAACACTTAGATGACCAGAGGGATGTCTAATCTGAGTGGGAGTTCATAATTTGATTAGAACTTAATTATCATGAACTTAGTCTAAAACCTTTTCAAATATGTCTTGTAGATCAAATGGCCAACGCTCATGTCAACATGAACTTCAACACGTTCCTAGAGAAAACCAAGCTGAAAGATGACGGCAACAACTATACGGACTGGGTCCGGAACCTGAGGATCATCCTCATAGCTGCCAGGAAACAATATGTCCTAGAAGGACCGCTAGGTGACACTCCCGTCCCAGAGAACCAAGACATTATGAATGCTTGGCAAACTCGTGCTGATGATTACTCCCTCGTTCAGTGCGGCATGCTTTACAGCTTAGAACCGGGGCTCCAAAAGCGTTTTGAGCATCACGGAGCATATGAGATGTTCGAAGAGCTGAAACTAGTTTTTCAAGCTCATGCCCGGGTCGAGAGATATGATGTCTCCGACAAGTTCTACAGTTGTAAGATGGAGGAAAACAGTTCTGTCAGTGAGCACATCCTAAAGATGTCTGGGTTGCACAACTGTATGACCCAGCTGAACATTAACCTCCCAGATGAGGCGGTCATTGACAGAATCCTCCAGTCGCTCCCACCAAGCTACAAGAGCTTTGTGATGAACTACAACATGCAGGGGATGGAAAATACCATTCCTGAAGTGTTCTCGATGCTGAAGTCAGCAGAGGCTGAAATCAAGAAAGAACATCAACTGTTGATGGTCAATAAGACCACTAAGTTCAAGAAGGGCAAGGGCAAGAAGAACTTCAAGATGGACGGCAAGGATGTTGCCGCGCCCAGTAAGCTAGTTACCGGGAAGAAGTCAAAGAATGGACCCAAGCCTGAGTCTGAGTGCTTTTATTGCAAGGGGAAGGGTCACTGGAAGCGGAACTGCCCCAAATACTTAGCGGATAAGAAGGCCGGCAACACCAAAGGTATATTTGATATACATGTAATTGATGTGTACCTTACCAGTACTCGTAGTAACTCCTGGGTATTTGATACTGGTGCCGTTGCTCATATTTGTAACTCACAGCAGGAGCTGCGGAATAAACGGAGACTGGCGAAGGACGAGGTGACGATGCGCGTCGGGAATGGTTCCAGAGTCGATGTGATCGCCGTCGGCACGCTGCCTCTACATTTACCCACGGGATTAGTTTTGAACCTTAATAATTGTTATTTAGTGCCAAGTTTGAGCATGAACATTGTATCTGGATCTCGTTTGATACGAGATGGCTACTCATTTAAGTCTGAGAATAATGGTTGTTCGATTTATATGAGAGATATGTTTTATGGTCATGCTCCGATGGTCAATGGTTTATTCTTGATGAATCTCGAGCGTAATATTACACATGTTCATAGTGTGGATGCCAAAAGATGTAAAGTTGATAACGATAGTCCCACATACTTGTGGCACTGCCGCCTTGGTCACATTGGTGTCAAGCGCATGAAGAAGCTCCATGCTGATGGACTTTTAGAGTCTCTTGATTATGAATCGTTTGACACATGCGAACCATGCCTCATGGGCAAAATGACCAAGACTCCGTTCTCCGGAACAATGGAGCGAGCAACCAACTTGTTGGAAATCATACATACCGATGTATGCGGTCCAATGAGCGTTGAGGCTCGCGGAGGATATCGTTATGTTCTCACTCTCACTGATGACTTATGTAGATATGGGTATGTTTACTTAATGAAACACAAGTCTGAAACCTTTGAAAAGTTCAAGGAATTTCAGAATGAGGTGGAGAATCAACGTGACCGAAAGATAAAGTTCCTACGATCAGATCGTGGAGGAGAATACTTAAGTCACGAATTTGGTACACACTTAAGGAAATGTGGAATCGTTTCACAACTCACGCCGCCTGGAACACCTCAGCGTAACGGTGTGTCTGAACGTCGTAATCGCACTCTATTAGATATGGTGCGGTCTATGATGTCTCTTACCGATTTACCGCTATCATTTTGGGGATACGCTCTAGAGACAGCTACATTCACTTTAAATAGGGCACCGTCTAAATCCATTGAGACGACACCGTATGAATTATGGTTTGGGAAGAGACCTAAGCTGTCATTTCTAAAAGTTTGGGGATGCGATGCTTATGTCAAGAAACTTCAACCTGAAAAGCTCGAACCCAAGTCGGAAAAATGCGTCTTCATAGGATACCCTAAGGAAACTGTCGGGTATACCTTCTACTTAAGATCCGAGGGCAAGATCTTTGTTGCCAAGAATGGATGCTTTCTGATAAAAGAGTTTCTCTCGAAAGAAGTAAGTGGGAGGAAAGTAGAACTCGATGAAGTACTACCTCTCGAACGGGAAAGTGGTGCAGCTCAGGAAAATGTTCCTGTGATGCCCACACCAACTGAAGAGGAAACCAATGATGATGATCAAGGTACTTCGGATCAAGTTGCTACTGAACTTCGTAGGTCCACAAGGACACGTTCCGCACCAGAATGGTACGACAACCCTGTCCTGGAAATCATGTTGTTAGACAACGGTGAACCTTCGAACTATGAAGAAGCGATGGCGGGCCCAGATTCCAACAAATGGCTTGAAGCCATGAAATCCGAGATAGAATCCATGTATGAAAACAAAGTATGGACTTTGACAGACTTGCCCGATGATCGGCGAGCGATAGAAACAAATGGATCTTTAAGAAGAAGACGGACGCGGATGGTAATGTTACCATCTATAAAGCTCGGCTTGTCGCTAAGGGTTATCGACAAGTTCAAGGGATTGACTACGACGAGACATTCTCTCCCGTAGCGAAGCTGAAGTCCGTCCGAATCATGTTAGCAGTTGCCGCATACTATGATTATGAGATATGGCAGATGGACGTCAAAACGGCATTCCTTAACGGACATCTTAAGGAAGAGCTGTATATGATGCAGCCGGAAGGTTTTGTCGATCCTAAGAACACTAACAAAGTATGCAAGCTCCAGCGATCCATTTATGGACTGGTGCGAGCATCTCGGAGTTGGAATATTCGCTTTGATGAGATGATCAAAGCGTTTGGGTCTATGCAGACTTATGGAGAAGCCTGCGTTTACAAGAAAGTGAGTGGGAGCTCTGTAGCATTTCTCATATTATATGTAGATGACATACTCTTGATGGGGAATAATACAGAATTTCTGGACAGCATTAAGGCCTACTTGGACAAATGTTTTTCAATGAAGGACCTTGGAGAAGCTGCTTATATATTAGGCATCAAGATCTATAGAGATAGATCGAGACGCCTCATAGGTCTTTCACAAAGCACATACCTTGATAAGATTTTGAAAAGGTTCAAAATGGATCAGTCCAAGAAAGGGTTCTTGCCTATGTTACAAGGTGTGAGATTGAGCACGGCTCAGTCATCGACCACGGCAAAAGATAAAGAAGAGATGAGTGTCATCCCCTATGCTTCAGCCATAGGATCTATTATGTATGCCATGCTGTGTACCAGACCTGATGTAAACCTTGCCGTAAGTTTGGTAGCAAGATACCAAAGTAATCCCGGCAACGAACACTGGACAGCGGTCAAGAACATCCTGAAGTACCTGAAAAGGACAAAGGACATGTTTCTCGTTTATGGAGGAGACGAAGAGCTCGTCGTAAAGGGTTACATCGACGCTAGCTTCGACTCAGATCTGGATGACTCTAAGTCACAAACCGGATACGTGTATATGTTGAATGGTGGAGCAGTAAGCTGGTGCAGCTGCAAGCAGAGCGTCGCGGCGGGATCTACGTGTGAAGCGGAGTACATGGCAGCCTCGGAGGCAGCGCATGAAGCGATTTGGGTGAAGGAGTTCATCACCGACCTAGGAGTCATACCCAATGCGTCGGGGCCAATCAAACTCTTCTGTGACAACACTGGAGCTATTGCCCTTGCCAAGGAGCCCAGGTTTCACAAGAAGACCAGGCACATCAAGCGTCGTTTCAACTCCATCCGTGAAAATGTTCAAGATGGAGACATAGAAATTTGCAAAGTACATACGGATCTGAATGTCGCAGATCCGTTGACTAAACCTCTCTCGCGAGCAAAACATGATCAACACCAGAACTCTATGGGTGTTCGATTCATCACAATGTAACTAGATTGGTGACTCTAGTGCAAGTGGGAGACTGTTGGAAATATGCCCTAGAGGCAATAATAAAAGTATTATTATATTTCTTTGTTCATGATAATTGTCTTTTATTCATGCTATAACTGTATTATCCGGAAATCATAATACACGTGTGAATACATAGACCTCAATATGTCCCTAGTGAGCCTCTAGTTGACTAGCTCGTTGTGATCAACAGATAGTCATGGTTTCCTGGCTATGGACATTGGATGTCGTTGATAATGGGATCACATCATCAGGAGAATGATGTGATGGACAAGACCCAATCCTAAGCATAGCAGAAAGATCGTGTAGTTCGTTTGCTAGAGCTTTGCCAATGTCAAGTATCTCTTCCTTCGACCATGAGATCGTGTAACTCCTGGATACCGTAGGAGTGACTTGGGTGTATCAAACGTCACAACGTAACTGGGTGACTATAAAGGTGCATTACAGGTATCTCCGAAAGTGTCTGTTGGGTTGACACGGATCGAGACTGGGATTTGTCACTCTGTATGACGGAGAGGTATCTCTGGGCCCACTCGGTAATGCATCATCATAATGAGCTCAAGGTGACCAAGGTGTTGGCCACGGGATCATGCATTACGGTACGAGTAAAGTGACTTGCCGGTAACGAGACTGAACAAGGTATTGGGATACCGACGATCGAGTCTCGGGCAAGTAACGTACCGATTGACAAAGGGAATTGTATACAGGGTTTGATCGAATCCTCGACATCGTGGTTCATCCGATGACAACATCGAGGAGCATGTGGGAGCCAACATGGGTATCCAGATCCCGCTGTTGGTTATTGACCTGAGAGCGTCTCGGTCATGTCTGCATGTCTCCCGAACCCGTAGGGTCTACACACTTAAGGTTCGGTGACGCTAGGGTTATTAGGAAGACTTGTATGTGACTACCGAATGTTGTTCGGAGTCCCGGATGAGATCCCAGACGTCACGAGGAGTTCCGGAAGGGTCCGGAGGTAAAGATTTATATATGGGAAGTTGTCAAACGGACACCGAAAAGTTTCAGGGTCATACCGGTATTGTACCGGGGCCACCGGAAGGGTTCCGGAGGTCCACCGGGTGGGGCGACCTCTCCCGGGGGACCACATGGGCTGCGTGGGGCAGGGAGCTAGCCCCTGGTGGGCTGGGCGCGCCTCCCCACCTTGGCCCATGCGGCTAGGGCAAGGGGAGGGGAAACCCTAAAGGGGGCGCCCCCCTGGCTTGGGGGGCAAGCCAACCCTCTTCCCCTCTCCCTTTGGGCGCCGCCCCCCCTTAGGGTTTTCCCTAGAGGGCCGGCCCCCCTTGCCCCCTTCCCCTATATATAGAGGGGTGAGGGGAGGGCTGCAAAAAACAAGCCAAGGCGCAGCCCCTCCCCTCCCCAACACCTCTCCTCCTCCATACGTGCTTGGCGAAGCCCTGTCGGAGTACTACTGCACCAACTACACCACGCCGTCGTGCTGCTGTTGGAGCGATCTTCCTCAACCTCTCCTCCCCCCTTGCTGGATCAAGAAGGAGGAGACGTCTCCCGTCCCGTACGTGTGTTGAACGCGGAGGTGCTGTCCGTTCAGTACTTGGTCATCGGTGATCCGAATCACGTCCAGTACGACTCCATCATCACCATCCCCTTGCAAGCTTCCGCACGCGATCTACAAGTGGTATGTAGATGCAAACTCACTCCCTTGACTCGTTGCTTAGATGAACTCATAGATGGATCTTGGTGAAACCGTAGGAAAATTTTTAATTTTCTGCAACGTTCCCCAACAATGGTGTGTAGTGTACGATTTTAGCCGCGAGAGTCGGTGCATCCTCTCGTTACCGGGCATGTCCGGTAGGGACATGCGGACAGCTGCCACGCCCGCTCCTGACCAGCCTGGCCCACCCAAAGCCCCTCAAACGCCCCCACGCGCTCCCCGCCCGAAACGGTCAGCGTCGCTCCAAAGAATCGGTGCCGCATTCATGCCCGGGCTGAGCGGATGCGACCTCTCACTTGCGCAAGAGTGATGGTTGCTTCGTCTGTCCAACTTACTACTGGGTCTATGTGATTTGACGGCTCATTGGTCTTTATTACTGAGGTGGTAGGACTGCTGGATGTCCCACGCTTTCGGTGAAACGAGGTAGTAGATTATAATTTTCTCCATTCTTACAGCGGAGGAGTGCAAGAGTAGTGAAAACACGCAGGCTCAGTGATTACATGGCCCACCTCACACTATCACCGCGCGACACCTAATTCTTTACATAGTACTCCCTCTGCTCCTAAATATTACTAGATGAGTCCCCGCTCATTGCCGCGGAACAGCGGTATATCTCTCTGCGCAAAATTATAGATTTCATAGAACTAAAAAAAATTTATAACCGCATGACAAATGTGGTAGCCAAACTAAATAAACTCCCATCATCATTTAGATCATCCCACATAAGGTAAAAAGATCAGCCAACTCCTACTGCATAATGGGATTATATTTTTCTTTTTGACATGTTAATGGGACTTAAAAGCTCACTTACATGCATGCTACCGGTGCATGCTTGCATGCAGACATGTTGATGTGATTTAAAACCCACTCACATGCATGTGCCACGGTATTTCTGCATGCTTGGATGTGGCTTAGTGCTGAGCCTCTCAATGTCTAGATAAGACGGCTATTATGACTGATCTACTTCATCTAACGGCTACGTCAATTTTGATGATGTGGCTCAAGGAGAGGATAGAGAATTCCTAGTAGTGGGGGCTAGCTATTACTAGTACATAAGTCTTTGTAGAGATTCCACTAGGTGAACTACATACGGGACAAAATGAATGAATCTACACTTAAAATGCATCTATATACATCCACATGTGGTTAATGGTGAAATCTCTACAAAGACTTATATTTAGGAATGGAGGAAGTACTAGTATAGTACTAGTGCGTACTGTAATTTATCAGCGAGATAAATTTGTACAATGCTATGAAGCTTCCAGCTCCTGTTACATGTATCTTGCGTCCAAGGTTGCTCGTTGCAACGTTTCATCAAATACAAAGGAGACTAACATGCATGCTATTGCATCTCAATGATTGACAGATCATAACAAATATGTACTCCCTCCATTCCAAAATAAGTGTCTCAACTTTGTGCAAACTTTAGTACAAAGTTGTACTACTACTAAAGTTGACACTTATTTTGGAACAGAGGCAGCTAAAGAGAAAAACGATCCATGCAGTCCATAGCCCTTGAACCGTGAACCCTGACCAGGCTTCAATTTGCTGACAACGTTTGAGCTTCCTAATAAATGAAGTTTGCAACCTTTTGACCATCGGATCATTTTGTGCAGTTTCACCAAAATCGAGATGAGCATCCCTGTGGCAAAGAAATTGAAGAAGCGTGATTAGAATAAGATTACTAGGACTAGTTGATGAGACATAAACTCATCACAAATACAGTACGTAGAAGCCAGTAGAGGTATCAGGTATGTGCGGGGCAAAGAAGTAGAGAAATATCCACAGGGAGTGATGTGGGCAGCTGGAGCAGTGGTGCAAGCCGGCTGTAAAGGGAGTTGTACCCGAGGGACGTAGCTCGACCTTGAGGAGGGCGGCGGGAGGTAGCAACTGCCCACGTCGCGGCAGTGAGCAAGGGACAAAGGCAATCTCACCGGCTTTGTGAGAGAGAACGGCGGGGACCCCTGATCGGGACGTGCCGATAGTGGGTTTTCACCGTCGGTGACAGCCACCGCATCTACGCTAAGCATCCACCCCTTCCCCAAGCGGACGTGATCCACCGGGATGTTAGAGATGTGGCCACAGTCGTTTTGTGCGAGAGAGTGTGAAGAGAGCAACCCCAGCAAGCAACCGTGTAGGCTGGCCCGTCCTGACTATGTATATAGTGGAGCGGTTTCCTTTTCTCTCCATATGAACCTATCATATTGCGTACGTGCCACTGAAGAAAAAAATATATTTATAAATGATGCGGCACCTACTACTCGTTCTAGTATAACCTTGCGCTTGGCATCTCCAAAATATTAACCTTGCGATTGGATCTTCCCCTCTTCGGGAAGCCGAGCACTAATGGTAGTGCAGTATATATCATTCTGGCTATATGAGACCGAATGAATTGCTGCACGTCCACCACGTGGGTGAGGGTCGAGGGACGAGGGAGAGTGCTATTACATACGGAGCAAAATGAGTGAATGTACACTCTAAAATACATCTATATACATCAGTGTTTGGAGTATGTACTAGTAGTTCATATTGAAATCTACTAAGGACATATATATTCCAAACAATATGATATAATTTCTATAACCAAGGTAGTAGGGACGAGGAGTAAACGGAGGGAGTAGTAAATTTTTCTCCTTCTCCTGCGAGCCACCGCGCGCATGGGCGAGGGAGGAGCAAGCTTCACCTCATCCTGCGAGCCACCGCGCCCGTGGACGGGGGAGACGGCGTACTAAGCAAGTTTCTCCTTGTTCTGTGAGTTGACGGGACACATCAAAAGTACTCTAGTGTATAGAGCCTTGCCTCTAAGGTAGGCCCCACATGGTTTGCCTCTTTTTTTAATTTAACATAACGCATCAAGTCGCAATTTGTTTGTTCACCCGTGGTAGACGATCCTCCCTCCACCAAGTGGACAACCAGTACACGTGCCAAATTACCATGTGGGCTGCCTTTTTCATATAGAAATGAGCTCCACCGTGTACCCGCGCGGGTGTGGTTGGGAAAGAGACGGGAGTACGTGCGCCGTGCATGCAACTCTTCTCTTCGTGCATGTCCCCCACCTACGTGGGTGTGTGTGAGAGATACAAACTACATTCGTGAGTGTTTTTTGTTTTGTGGTGGGGGTTGGGGGTGGGGTGGGGGTTGATTTCGTGAATTATTTGTGGGAATCTGTGTCGATGACATCTCAAACAAAATTTTGCATGCAATGTGTGTGAAATGGAGGCCTATACATATCATACATAGAGGGTCGGGCAATCCACGAGAAGAGAGGGAGGGGTCATAGCTATCGATAGAGTCGAAGAGAGGATCAAGTACGGGTGGGTGCGAGATCAATGAAGGGAGCCATCGAAATTGCGTGTGTGTGTGCAAGTCAAAGATATAGGGCGACTGGCCTACCGGAACGTTAGAGGGCACATGTCAAGTTTGTGTGTGGCAGGGAGACATGACTAGAGCGCTTGATGTATCGGTGTGTGTGTGTGGGGGGGGGGAGGGGTGGGGGAGGGGTAGGCGGAGGCCTAACTATAGAGGTAGAACGACTCGTATATGTGTTGAGAAGGAGAGACCCAGCTATTTCATGAGGGAGATCGGTCGACATCCATACATAACTGAAGGATGGGAAATATGATGGGACAGAGAGAGAGAGAGAGAGGAGAGAGAGAGGGAGGGAGAGAGAGGGAGAGGGGTAGAGTGCTGGATGGGTGATGGAGTTGCTTCTCGGAGATGTTGGGAGAGGCCTACTAGACAAACTGAGGGTGGAACTGCAATGTTATCAATAAGAGTGGGGATGTGTTTCTGTGTGTGCCTGTGTGTGATAGATCTGTCGGGACGCATCCATGGATGATGAAGGGTAACCATGTGTTTGGTAAGCAAACCTAACTAGATCGGTAGATCAATTGTTGTTTGTCGGAGGAAGGGAGAGACACAACTAATGAGGTAGATCGATCGATGTGTGGGTAAAAACGAGTTATAAGGACCTAGATGGCTATATGTATAGCGAGAGATCGGTCGGTGTATGTCCATTTGTTAGAGGCAAATAAGGCCCAGCGAGACGGATAGACAGAGAGAATGGAGCTAGGAGGTGGTGCGAGAGGCCCAACTACTAGCTAGATAGGGGGAGGAGTGTGCGGTTGTGAGATCGATTAAAAGAGGGGTGAGAGTTTACACGTGTGTCTGACCATATGAGAGACACGAGGCAAGGACACATAAAGGAGGAGATTGAAGCTGTGTGTGTATGCTGTAGGCAGGCATCGCTGGAGAGGTTTATTGATCGGTGTGTGTCGGAAAGGAGTTGTGGAGACTCTGGGAGAACGACCTAAAGGAAAAAATGAATGTGCCCGGTGGATAGAATGCCGAGGGAGGGGGAGGGCGAGGAGGGCGTGTGCATGCACGAGAGAAAGTAGTGGTAGCTACAAAGGTTAGAGTATTGTGTGGGTGTAAGAGACTAACAAAGTTCATAATTTGATATGAAAGCGGATTCATATATTTGAATAGGAGATCATAGTGTTTTAAACATTGCATGCATGAATATAGAGGTGATACACGTGTTGTGCACATGTTATACCATAATGTGATACTGCATGACGTTTGCAACTCACAGCTAAATGCTGAACAATCTAAACCATACTATACATCAAACAATCTCACATTTTATTTGAATTTGTGATAATGTGCGGCGTTTGCAGCTTACAACTAAATATCGAGCAATCTAAACAATACTATATATCGAACATTCTCACAGTTTATTTGAATATGTGGTAATGTGTGGTGTTTGCAACTCACATCTAAATACTTGTAGGCATAGGGGGCGGGGCACCATACATAATGTGATAAACACATTATACATATGAGACATGGTTTAGATTATGAAGATCTAGCTAGAGCTAGAAATGTAATGTGATTTGAAATCAAAATAAAGTGGATTCAAAATATCTAGTTCGAGTTCATATAGTACACATAGTTCATATGTAACTCGATACTGATCATGTGGTGTGCTGTGAAGATAATACACAAACGATGGTTTAACTTGACAATAATGATGATTGTAGATCTTATTAAAACAGAGAAACGAATTCAAATGCTTTGACTTCACAACAATCATTACTGTAGATCTTATTCAAATTTAGTTCATATTGAAGCGGTAGTATATACGTTTGGAATGCACTAAAACGTTCATTTGAGTAGTAGGTTGCATGCATTATACACGTAGCAAAATATTTTAATTGAACGTAACATGAATTCAAAGTTTTGAATGACATTTGTAGTGCGCATTGATTTGGTACAGTACACGTTAGGCTTGTCCGGAAATTTCAACCCGCGCCTTGTTAGCCCGAAATATTTAAGATATATCTTTGTCTCGTTGTGCTCCGACAACTCCCTCCATATCAACCCGCGCCTTGCTATTCCGAAATTACAACACGCGCGAAAACTTCCACCTCCTATGAAATCCTGACACGCAAAATGCCCGTGGTACCCCCGAACCAAAAGAACCGCCTCAAATCGGTGGGGGGTACTTTTGTAACTTACCCCACATTTCGGACAAGCGAGTCTCTAAGCCATGGTTCCCCACTGCCATCCCATCCGCCCACCCATTCGTACACTGAGGCCACGAAAACCCGTGACGAAACCCCACACCCTACTCCGTCCGCCACCCAGCCGGAGCTTCTTCCCCGACGACGTCGTCCATAGCAACACCTCGACATCCCTCATCCACCGTACCGGATGAGGATCCGTCGTCGATCTCATCGTCCCGCCGGTTCAGCCACCCCGTCCTCCACCTCCAAGGAGCTGCCCCGACGTTCCCCTCGTCTTTTGCACCACCTCCATTCCCACACCGCCGTCTTCACCTACACCACCCGAAGAGCATCATCATCACCGTTTCCTCGGATGAAGCTGCGGCCTAATCGGCGCCACCAAAGAGGTTGTACACCAATCGCCGCATTTTCTTCTTGATTCGATCTCACGGTGCTGCCGGCGCTCGGTCCCGAGCCGACACGGTGCGGCTCCATCCACGGTGGCGTCGCCGGCCACTTCCTCCACGGCGTCACTCCCTCGGCGGCGTAGTCCACATCAGTAGGAGCTGCTGCTGCTTTAGCTCTCGCTCGCGCTGCTGCTCTGCTCTTGCTCTCGGTCCCCTTCCTGGTCTGCTCTTGCTATTGCTCTTGCTCGCGCTGCTGCTCTCGCTCTTGCTCTTGCTTGCGATGCTGCTCCGATTTGGCTACACTTTAGTCGACTGAATCGACTTTTGGGTCAGTCGATTTCCAAGGGGTGGGCTCGCCGGGGTGAAGGAAGAACCTGCCGCAGCGGGGAGGGGGGCTCGCCGTAGAGGTACCCCACTATCTATCTTAGGGTTCAGGATGGGGGGCGGTGGTCGCCGGCGGTGGCGGGGCGTTGGCAGGGCGGTGGCGTGGGGATCACCGGAGAAAAAGCTCGGCACGGGGGGGCCTAGAGGGATGGCCGGGGCGGCGATGGACCGGCGATGGGGAGTGTTTTCGGGGCGAGCGGGGCGGCGCACCGCCGGCCACGGGCGGCGGGGGGCTGCTGTTTGGCCGGTGGTGGCTGGTGGCTCAGGAGGGTGGAGGTTGAAGATGAACCGCAGGCCCTTGATTTCGTATCCAACGGGTGCAAAATTGATTGACCAAAGATGAAAAAGTCAGTCGACCGACATGTAGCCTCACCTTGCTAGTGCATTCAGTTTAGACAGCAAAATTCAGTTTCAACAGCAAAATTCAGTTTGGACAGTTAGGTTCAGTTTCGACAGTTAAGTTCAGTTTCGACAGTTAAGTTCAGAGATGAGCGGCTGATGTATTTTACATCTAGCACTTTGTGGTTATGTATTTTACGTCATGTATTGGAGATGCTATTAGAATTCCACTCAGGTTAACATTGTTCGTTGTCTCTCTTGTCCTGCTTCAGCCTCGGCGTCGTACAACTCACCGGAGCTGCTCCAACGACGAAACCCTCCATCACAGCGGAGCAGTACCTCGGGCTCCATCTCCAGAAGCCTAAGATCTTCTTCCCCTCCTCCAACAGCAAAGTCAGCCGGAGCATCCTCACTGGCCAACCCAATCACGCTGAGATCGACATGGCTTCGCCAAAGACGTTGTACACTTGTTGCATCTCTTTTTTACTCTAAATGTTATATATATTTTCCATTGAGCACACGGATTTGTTCCTTTAGTGTCTACTTGAAAGAAAAAACGTAGGAATTTTAATTTTCACTTGTCCTCCTTTTCAAATTCCTATTCATGAAGCACAAGACTAAGAGATAGTAGCATAATAGCATTATAACCGTGCATTTTCTTGTGGTTTGACTTAATCTCACCATGCTTCTTTGCATCCTGTGATCTTCCAATTGTTGTGAATCAAACACCCAGATTGGCAGAAATCCTGTGTTTTTAAATTCTTTGTTTTGCACGTGCATTCCTATCCTATTCCTGTCTATTTCCTATCCCTGCATTGTTGGAATCCTCCAATTCAAACGAGCCCTTACAGAATTACTTCTCTTACAGATAGTTGTCAAAGAACACCTTGCATGGTTTGTCCCAGTCCTACTGCGTTGTCTTCCACCCCAGCTCAGCTGCTCCAACGACAGAAGGGTCTAGCACAGCAGGGATCCGACCTCCAGACTGTCTTTCGCCGCCTCAGATCTTCTTCCCCGCCGCTGGCAGCCATGAAAACTGCATTACTGTCATCAACCGAGCAGATGACCTCGAGGACTACACGGGTCCGCAAGAGAGGTCGCACTCTTTCGTGTCTGCTTATGTTATGCATCGCTTAATATTACATGCTACTTTATCGTCCTGTTCACCGATTAGACTCTAAGTCAGCTCCAAACTAATGGTCAAACTTGAGTTTTTAAATGGTTGTGGGGTACATATCGGGGCCGCTATCAATAGTATCTATCTACTATCTAGTTAATCTCCGGTGTCTACTATGAGTTTCATATTGGGTGGGAAACAAACAGTAAAGAAGTCATTATCTGTATTTATTAACTGAAGCCATTATCTGCCTGCTATTATTGGTTTTGGGTCTATCCACAGGTTGCTACCATCACTCTGGATTTCTGCATGCACTCCTTACATAATCTCACTATGTTTTATTCCTATGCATGACAGTTATTGTAAACAATGGAACTGAACATGTAGAGCAAAAGAGACGAGCCTTGCGTGGCAATATAATTTCATGCAGACGTCGCTCCATGGTAGGCGCAAAGGCAGCCCCCCTCCACGCATTTCGGATTGTAATCGAGAGAAAGATATCTGTTCTGAGGGGGATTCAGAAGGAGAAGATATCTCCTATTTACCCCCTGAGGTCTTCGCTCTAACTTGGCATGGTTATGTTGGTTATATCATGCATATGGTGTGTCTTGCATTGCTTACTTTATACATCAAATATGTCATCTTCTTAGTTTAGACATCCTTTGTGTGAATGCCATCTGTTTAGTTTATTCATCATTTATGTGAATTATGCAACGCCACCTTGTTTAGCCAGGCATCATATATGTGAATTTCACAATGCCATCCTGCTTAGCCAGTCATCTTATATGTAAATTATATCAGGCCATCCTTTTTTTTCGTTACATATTACATTTGTCAACAATGTTAGTACATTCAACTACTCTTTGTGTGCATCAACCATTTGACACGGTGATGGCAAATTCTGGAGTGAAAACAAGGTCTTCTGAGCAGACTATGCTATCTGACGAAGCGCATATCTCGCTAGTTATGGATAGCTCCTCAGAGGAGGATTCAGAGATAGATGATCAGTACTATTCCCCCCCCCCCGAGGTGTATGCTCTAACTTGGCTGGGTTATGTTGCTCATATTGTGCGTATGGTGTCTCGCGTTGCTATGCCATTTGATTAGTTTAGACATGCTTTGTGCGAATGCCACCTGTTCAGTGTCTAATTACCATACATGTGAATTATGCATTGCCATCTTGTTGCAAGACATTATATATGTGAATTATACAATGCTATATTGTTGCAAAGGCATTATATATGTGAATTATGCAATGCCATGCTGTTTAGCCAATCATCATGTATGTGAATTATATCATGCTATCATTTTTTTGTATTACGTGTTCCATTTGTTGACAACGTTTGTATATTAAACTACTCTTCCTGTGCATCAGCCATTTGAAGCGGTGATGGAAGTATCTGGAGTGAAAACAAGGTATTCAGAGCAGACAATGCTACCTGCTAAAGCAGACATCTTGCTGGCTACAGAGAGCTCCTCAGAGGAGGATTCAGAGATTGATGACCAGTCCTATTTCCCCCCTGAGGTCTATGCTCAAACTTGGCCATGTCATGCATGTTGTCTTGCATTGCTTAGTTTTTACATCATATATAGATTGCCATCTGCTTACTTGCTTACTATATAAATCATATACTTGAATTATATCATGCCATCATGTTTAGTACATACACATCATCTATCTGAATTATGGCATGGCAACCCATTTAATAAAGACATCATATAGTTATATCATCTCATCCTGTTTAGTGTTTACAGTCATCATATTTAGAATTATGGCATTCTATCCATGAATGTATGTGAATTATGGCATGCCAACCTATTTAATAAACACATTATATGGTTATGTCATGTCATCCTGTTTATAGTCTCATATTTTGAACTATGTCTTTCCATCTTTTTTAGTTAGCCATCATAATGTGAAATTATGTCATGCTATCCTGTTTAGTTAGCCATCATATATGTGAAATTGTGTCATGCTATCCTGTTTGGTTAGACAACATAAATATGAATTATTTCATGCCCTCTTTTATTCCCCACTATCCATTGCACCTGTCTATCATACAATGTCTATACTTTCAATTACTTTTCTTGTTTATCAGCCATTTGAATTGGAGAGCGTGGTGACAGTATCTAAGGGAGTAACAACACAGTCTTCAGAAAAGATAGTGCTACCAGTTGATGCAGATAGAACCACGGTTGTACTTGCCCAAGGACCAGATCCACCACACATAACCCAGACTCTCGCAGATTGTACCCCTACCCAGTTCGACAGAGAACCAGCTACACCCCTTCTAACCCCAACCCCGGTAGATAGTAACCCAGTTCCAGTTGACACAACACCGTCTCCACCACAGAGCACCCAAACACGAGCGGTTAGTAAGGGAACTGCAGTGCCCAAAGCATGAGGACCACCACTCTGAATCCCAACTCAACGCTTAAAGGAGAAGAAGATTTGTCTCAGGTCAGGTTCTATAGCTATGGTTCATACTCCTTTGCTCTTGCATTACTGTATTTACTCATACCAACTATTTTCAAATTTGAAGGATGGAATTGAAACTCCAATGGCGCAACAGGTATGTTTTAAACCTGTTTCTTTAACTGGTTTGCTGTTGTAACCTGCTCTATGTTGATTTCAGTTTCAATTGAATAAACAGTTATGTTCTCATGTCATGCACATTACAAGTGTTGTTATTTCTCTATAGTTACCCACACTTATATTCTGCCTATTCTGCTTTGTCTTGAACAAATATTATTTGAACTGTGTCTCTATCTTGATTTTGCAACAAAAACTAGAATGATATAGACCATAAAGTGACCATGGCACATAGATATATGTTTGTTTCATGCTGTTATCCTGTCCACTTTACTACTGAACTCATTTACCAAAATGAGTTTCTTATACAACATGGTAAACATGTGATGTGTCTGCTTGATTCTCTTTTAGAATGCAGACAAAATATTGGAGAACAGTACCGCATTATCCAATGGTAAAGGAAGTAATGCAGATAAGGTTCAAGATAGTGAGACATCCCTGTTGGTCTCCAAGAAAGCTGATAAAAACTATCTTGACGACAGTGAGGGAACCCAAAAGTCCTGTCTTGATGTAGTGTTCGAGTTACTGGCCACTACTGCTAGCACAAGCTCTTCGAACTCGCTGCCTGAATCAATTCGTCTTCTTGAGTCTCAACTTCAAGTTGAAAGACATTGATCAGATGTGCTGCGACAGGAAGCTGAAGGACTGAGGAAGTCCCTGCAGAATTCAGATGCATATTTTCTGGTGCAACAGCAAGCGCTGGAGGATTTAAGCGCCAAACAAGAGAAAGTTAATAAGCTTGCTAAGCATCTTGCCAGCATTATGGGTACCCAGGATATTGTTTCTTGAGATCTTCTAAAGTGGTTTCAGTTCTGGATTTGTTTTGATGCGGCGTTTATTTGCGCTGGTCGCCAACTTTGACAACCAGTGTATATGATATGCTGCTTTGTTCCCTATATTTGCACTGGTGGCGAACTTTGATGCCCAGTGGATGTAATATGTGTAACAGCTGTGATAGCCTAGCATAAGTTGCTTGCTTATTTATTTCCTTGTTGTCTTGTTTATTAGTTTGCTTGTAGTCAGTGCAGTTCTTTTTAAAACTAGGCCACAATAACCATGGGCTAATATTTACTGTAGTCACACTGGGCCTCCTACGGGCCATAGAAACAGTGGGCCTTCTATGGGCCATAGAAACAGTAGGCCTTCTACGGGCCGTAGAAACAATGGGCCTTCTACGGGCCATAGAAACAATGGGCCTTCTATGGGCCATAGAAACAATGGGCCTTCTATGGGCCGTAGAAACAATGGGCCTTCTATGGGCCGTATCATCAATGGGCCTTATACGGGCCATATGACCATAACGGGCCATTCTTAATAGGCCGTATTTGATGATGGTATGAAAACGGCCCAACGTATTAACGGACCACAAACGGGCCGATGTAACCACGGGCTGAATTTGGCCCACAAGCAGAAAATGACAGTAACGGGACGTAAGTAAACGAATGCTGGAAATGAGCCCAAGAATAAATGGGCTCTGAGAAGGCCGAAAGATAACATTTGATGGAAACGGCCCAACTGAATAACGGGCCCTTAATGGGTATAAAGTGATATACTGTTCATTACGGGCCAGTTTCACCACGGGCCGTTAGTGGGTGTAAAGTGATACACTGTTCATTGCGGGCCAGTTTCACCACGGGCCGTTAATAGGCCAAGAGTTACATAGGGCCTCGTATGGGCCGAAAGACGTCATGGGCCATACATGGGCCAGAAGTGAAAATGGGCTGGAATCATATTGGATGGCCCAGATGATGCCACTGGGCCTAATTCGGATAGGGCATAATGGGCCTTGGGTTACCGGGCTGTAAATGGGCTATATGCGAACATGCCATTAACAAGCTTTCCATGGGCTGGCCCGCCACCTTTTGACCAAGTCAAACGGGCCGGCCTTTTCACGGGAATGGGCCTCTATTGGGCCGTGCCATGTGTCGACGTATCATAGGCGCCTTCTGTCCAATGAGTAGATGACATCTGTCCCAACACTGAGCCGACACGTGTTTCCTCCGGCCAATGATGATTTTACACGTGGAAAATCCCCATTGGTCGGGGCTGTTAACAGGTTATCAGATCCAAAACCCGACCTGATAGCTTAACAGCGTTCCGTTACGGCGGATGCCACGTGTCGGTCACCCTTGACGAAAGCAGTTCTGTGACGTGCGATTTATCGTCATGGAAGTGGACACTTCCGTGATGATAATTTTGGTAATGTCATCGAACACTTCTATGACAACACATGTATGACTATCTTGATTCTGTCATAAATTTGTCATGGATGTAGAAGCATGACAAAAAACGTGACTTACTGTGACAAACACGTATCATCACGGAAGTGTATTTTTTTTGTAGTGTTGGGACCGGTGGTGAGGATGGGGAGCAAGGGGGCGGACGGTGAGGGATCGGCCGTAGAAAAGGTAGGAGGGCGGCGGGAGGAGGAGGAATGGTTTGGTGAATTTGGTGCAAATTGTGGTGGGGTATGGCAGTCGGGTCCGACATGGCGGATGCGCGATGGTCGTCGGTGAGAGCCTCCACCTTGTCACTGCGGCTCAAGACCGCGCGACAGTCTCCGGCCCCAGACACCACCAGTTGCCGCCTGCCCTCGCGGAGCAGCGCCGTCACACAACAAGCGCCGCCGCCCGCCTACTCCCGTTTCTTGGAAATGGAGGAGAACTCGTTGTCAGTGCGCAGGTACGCCCGCCGCACGGCGCCCTCCACCGCCATGCGCCCTGCTCCTTCACTATGCGTTGACCTCTCTAGCTCCTCTGCCATGATCTTCCGCATGTTGTCCGCGGCAAACTCAGCAGCGCTCTTGCCGCCGTGGCCGTCGAACACGCTGAACAGGGCCTACGAGCGGTTCCTGCCAGGCGTGACGGGGGAGACATGGTGGTCCTCCATCTCGACCCGCTTTCGTCCCTTGCCCTTCCGGCAGAAGGCAGCGAAGCCGTCCCCCTGCAGCAAGGTAGCCCAATCCTTTTTATAGCAAAGGACAGGTCGAAACTTTCTCTTATAGCAAGCAAAGCATTCTTGAGGACACATGCGAATTCATCTAGTCACTTTATCATGTTTGTTTGATTCCCGTTCACTACTTTGATAATTTGATATGTGGGTGGATGATGTCTGCTAGACTACGTCGGTATTTTCCCAAAGAGGAAGGGATGGTGCAACACAGCGACGGTAGGTATTTGTCTCGGTGATGAGGCCAATGTTATCAAACCAGTAGGAAAACCAAGAAACACTACGTAAACATCACCTGCACACAAATAACAAATACTCACAACCCGACGTGTTAAAGGGGTAGTCAATCCCTTTCGGGCAACGGCGCCAGAAATTGGCAAACGGACATGAGAGAATTGTAAATATTGATAGATCGAACGCCAAATAAAATAAAGTGCAGCAAGGTATTTTTGTATTTTTGGTTTAATAGATCTGAAAATAAAAGTCAAATAAAATAGATCGCAAAGGCAAATATATTAAAGAAGAGACCCGGGGGCCGTAGTCTCACTAGTGGCTTCTCTCGAGAAAAATAACAAATGGTGGGTGAACAAATTGCTGTTGGGCAATTGATAGAACTTCAAATAATCATGACGATATCCAGGCAATGATCATTATATAGGCATCACATCCAAGATTAGTAGACCGACTCCTGCCTGCATCTACTACTATTACTCACAAATCGACCTCTATCTGGTATACATCTAGTGTATTAAGTTCATGAAGAAACGGAGTAATGCAATAAGAACAATGACATGATGTAGACAAGATCTATTTATGTAGAAATAGACCCCATCGTTTTATCCTTAATGGCAACGATACATACGTGTCAGTTCCCCTTCTTTCACTGGGATCAAGCACCATAAGATCGAACCCATCACAAAGCAGCTCTTCCCATTGCAAGATAAATAGATCAATTTGTCCAAACAAAACCCAAATATCAGAGAAGAAATACGAGGTTATAAGCAATCATGCATATAAGAGATCAAAGAAGTCTGAATAAATTTCATGGATAAAAACATAGATCTGATCATAAACTCAAAGTTCATCGGATCCCAACAAACACACAACAAAAAGAGTAACATCATATGGATCTCCAAGAGACCATTGTACTGAGAATCAAACGAGAGAGAGGAAGGCATCTAGCTACTAACTACGGACCCACTAACTACGGACTCTGGTGGTTTTGGACTCTGCAGCGGCTGGAGTTGATTTTAGTCGACTCCCCTAGGGTTTCTGGAATATTGCGATATTTATAGAGCAAAGAGGCGGCGCGGGAGGCCACCAAGGTGGGCACAACCCACCAGGGCACGCCTGGGCCTCAAGGCGCGCCCAGGTGTCTTGTGGTCACTACAGGCCCCCCTCCTTGGTACTTCTTTGGCCCATTGGATGTCTTCCGGTCCAAAAAAATTCCACAAAAAGTTTCACTGCGTTTGGACTGCGGTTGGTATTGATTTCCTGCGATGTAAAAAACATGCAGAAAACAGCAACTGGCCCTTGGCACTATGCAATAGGTTAGTACCAAAAAATGATATAAAATGGCTATAAAATTATTGTAAAACATCCAAGAATGATAATATAACAACATGGAACAATAAAAAATTATAGACACGTAGGAGACGTATCAGCATCCCCAAGCTTAATTCCTGCTCGTCCTCGAGTAGGTAAATGATAAAAACAGAATTTTTGATGTGGAATGCTGCCTAACATGTCATCTCATATTATTTTCTTTATAGCATGGACATTTGGAATTTTATATGGTTCAAAGCAAAAGTCTAGTTTTGACACGAGACTTAAATACTCAAGCATATCAACAAGCAACCATGTCTTTCAAAATATCAACGCTAATATAAGTTATCACTAGCCCATCATGCTCAATCATTGATCCATTCAAGAAACACACTCGCATATTAGCTACACCCAATGCTCAAGTACGAGCATAGTGCCCCCTAGTTGGTGCTTTATAAGAGAAGATGGAGACTCAAATTAAAAATAAAAATTGCATAAAGTAAAAGAAAGGCCCTTTGCAGAGGCAAGTAGGGATTTGTAGAGGTGCCAGAGCTTAAAGCAAAAATTTAGAGACAAAAACATTTTGAGAGGCATACTTTTCCCACCAACAAAAATGACTTAGAGCTCCCAACACTTTCCATGCTAGATATATCATAGGCGGTTCCCAAACAGAAAATAAAGTTTATTCCTTTTTCAACCATACTTTCACTTTCCATGGCTAGCCGTATCCACGGTTGCCCTCCATACCAACACTTTCCAAGGAATTTAATATTTGACAACATAAAGTAAATTCATTTTTTTTCATTTCGGGACTGGGCATCCCTAATACCTTTGCCTTATTCTCGTGCAATGACAAGTGAATAAACACTCATCGTGAGAATAACACATAGCTTGGAAAATATTGGCCACCCCTCACCGCCTCGCGAGCGGTACGGGCACACAAAAGAGAAATTTATTTTTATTAGAGATGGCACATACAAATTTGCTTAGAACGACAAAAGAATACCGCATATAGGTAGGTATAGTGGACTCATGTGGCAAAAATGGTTTAAAGGATTTTGGATGCACAAGTAGTGACCCTACTTAGTGCAAAATGAAGGCTACCAAAAGATTGAGAAGAGACCAACCAAGAAACGAATAATCTCATAAGCGAGCATTGAGCATAATTAAAACCGAATAATGCACCACAAGTAGGATGTATTTCATTGCATGACTATTGACTTTCGTGCTTGCATAGGGAATCACAAACCTTAACACCAATATTATTACTAAAGCACAATTACTCATCAACATTACTAAAGCAAACGGACGTGAGAGAGTTGTAAATATTGATAGATCGAACGCCAAATAAAATAAAGTGCATATTACTCACCAATAATTTTTGTTTAATAGATCTGAAAATAAAAGTCAAATAAAATAGATCGCAAAGGCAAATATATTAAGGAAGAGACCCGGGGGCCGTAGGTTTCACTAGTGGCTTCTCTCGAGAAACATAGCAAATGGTGGGTGAACAAATTACTGTTGGGAAATTGATAGAACTTCAAATAATCATGATGATATCTAGGCAATGGTCATTATATAGGCATCACGTACAAGATTAGTGGACCGACTCCTCCCTGCATCTACTACTATTACTCACACATCGACTGCTATCCAGCATGCATCTAGTGTGTTAAGTTCATGGAGAAATGGAGTAATGCAATAAGAATGATGACATGATGTAGACAATATCTATTTATGTAGAAATAGACCCCATCATTTTATCCTTAATGGCAACGATACATACGTGTCGGTTCCCCTTCTATCACTGGGACCAAGCACCAGAAGATCGAACCCATCACAAAGCACATCTTCCCATTGCAAGATAAATAGATCAAGTTGGTCAAACAAAACCCAAATATCGGAGAAGAAATACGAGGTTATAAGCAATGATGCATATAAGAGATCAAAGAAGACTCAAATAACTTTCATGGATAAAAACATAGATCTGATCATAAATTCAAAGTTCATTGGATCACAACAAACACACCACAAAAAGAGTTACATCGTATGGATCTCCAAGAGACCATTGTATTGAGAATCAAACGAGAGAGAGGAAGCCATCTAGCTACTAACTACGGACCCGTAGGTCTACAAAGAACTACTCACGCATCATCGGAGAGCCACCAATGGACATGATGCACCCCTCCGTGATGGTGTCTAGATTGGATTTGGTGGTTCTGGACTCTGCGGCGGCTGGAATTGATTTTCGTCGACTCCCCTAGGGTTTTTGGAATATTGGGGTATTTATAGAGCAAAGAGGTGGTGCGGGAGGCCACCGAGGTGGGCACAACCCACCAGGGCGCGCCTGGGCCTCCAAGCACGCCCAGGTGTCTTGTGCTCACCTCAAGCCCCCTCCTTGGTACTTCTTTGGCCCACTGGATGTCTTCTGGTCCAAAAAAATCCACAAAAAGTTTCGCTGCGTTTAGCCTCCATTTGGTATTGATTTCCTGCGATGTAAAAAACACGCAGAAAACAGCAACTGGCCCTTGGCACTATGTCAATAGGTTAGTACCAAAAATGATATAAAATGATTGTAAAAAAAATCCAAGAATGATAATATAACAACATGGAACAATCAAAAATTATAGATACGTTAGAGACGTATCGGTGGACCAGTGCTTGGGTGTTGTTCTTACATGAACAAGCCTCCCACTTATGATTACCCCCTCGCCACTAGGAAAGAGAAATAAGATAAATCTAACCATAGAATTAAACATATGGACCCAAATCGACCCCTTACAAAATAGCGCATAAACTAGGGTTTTTAGTAGTCTTTTTTCTTCATGCTCTAAAAGGTTAGCATTAATAATAACATGATATATCTTCTTTTCATTAAGATAAACATATTTCAATGTGCCTGGTAACTGCTTTAATTCAAACACGGGATCAGTCTTAGATAGAAGAGGGTCCCCAAGATTTCAACGGGCAATTGATGTTTAAGGATATGTATTTGCTTGAAGAATATATCATCTATGTCATTCATATGTATATCATTTTCATGGTCTAGCAAATATTGTTCTAAAGGATCAGTAGGAGGAATAGCAATAGAAACAAGACCAATAATTTCATCCTACATGACAATTTCTTTTCATGAGGTTGTCGATGAAACTTAGAGAAATTGACAAAATTTAACTCTAACCTTCTCTTTAACATATTCAATATCATCATTAACGGTATTCAAGAAAGGTTGGACAAAAATTATCTTGTTGTGAACTAAGTACTAAAAAATCAGTAGGGTGTTTGATCTTACCACACAAGACTCCAACAGCTCGAATAATCCCAAGTGATGAAATAATATCTCTATTTTCTAGCTTAATAGTAACATCAATATCTTCAATCTCAGCAGGTGCAATATCATTCATAATTTCTTGATATGGAGTAAACGGAATAGCACTAACACTAGCACTCATATCACATAAACCATGATAGCAATGATCTCCAATTTTAGCGGAAACAACAGGCATGCCCACTACATGTTCATTCTTATCTAGCATATCGCGCTCGTTTCTAACGGGTTTAGCAATTCTAGCTGCATCATCACAAAAATAAATAACATGCCAATCAACATTATCAACCAAGAGATCTTTAACCTTTACAATATTAGGTTCCACTTTAGTTTGTTCAGAGGGTTTAGGCGTTCTAATATTACTTTTGTTAACCATAGTTGAAGCTTTAGCATGTTCCTTAATCCTAACGTGAAAAGGAGATTTTTCAATAAGTGGGCACAACTGGATCAACATGATAAACGATTGTTTCATCTTTAACTATAATCGGTTCCTCAATTTTTTCCTCAATAGGTGGATGATATTTAAACCACTTCTCCTTAGGGAGATCAACATGAGCTGCAAAAGATTCACACAATGTAGCTACTATCTTAGTGTCAAGTCCATATTTAGCACTAAACTTATGAATAACATCAGTTTCCATAAAAGATTTAACACAATCAAACTTAAGATTTATACCTGGCTTTTTACCTTTGGCGAACTCCCAATCTTCAGAGTTGCGTTTAATTCTTTTGAAAAAATCCACTTGGATTCAATAGTCTTCATAAAAGAATCAGCAGAAGAAGAATCAAGCATGGATCGATAAAAAAAGCTAGCTACGAGAAAAAAGCATGGATCGATCACTATGAGAGAGCCGAGAATAAATTTTTTGAATAATAATTTCTCTTGAGAGCTCATGATTGGGTCATGTGTGCATCATATACTTAAGCCTCCCCCAAGCTTGAGCGATACGATGAACGAGATGCATAGGATCAAACTACTCATGAATTTCCAATTTCAATCGGTTTCAATCCCACGTTTCAAGATCATCACATAGCCTATACCATGTCAATGCATTTCCCTCCAAAGATAAAGGGAAAACCTTCTTCTTAAATCCATCTTCAGATAAACTACAAGCTTAAACAATCCACAAATTTCATCCACATGGATTAAGTGCATATCAGGATGTAATGTTCCATCTCCTACATAAGGATTAACTGGCAGTTTCTCTAACATACCCGAAGGAATCCCAAAATAAATATTTCTAGTAGGTTCAGTAGGTTGAGGAGCAACTATTGTTGCTTCTAGTCAAGGTGAACATATCCCGAATAAAGCTCTCAAAGAATTACTTTTTATAGTGACAAGTGACAGTAAATTTCAGCACGTCGAATAAATAATTTTTTACCAAAAGCGCTGCACTCCCCGGCAACGGTGCCAGAAAAGAGTCTTGATGACCCACTAGTATAGGGGATCAATCGTAGTCCTTTTGATAAGTAAGAGTGGTGAACCCAACAAGGAGCAGAAGGAAATTATAAGCGGTTTTCCGCAAGGTTTTCTCTGCAAGCATTGAAATTATCGGTAACAGATAGTTTGATAGCAAGGCAATTTGTAACGAGAAACAAGTGTCAATAGTAACAAAGGTGCAGCAAGGTAGCCCAATCCTTTTTATAGAGAAGTACATGCCGTAACTTTCTCTTATAGCGAGCAAAGCGTTCTTGAGGACACATGGGGATTCATCTAGTCACTTTCATCATGTTTATTCGATTCACGTTCGTTACTTTGATAATTTGATATGTGGGTGGACCGGTGCTTGGATGCTGTTATTACTTGAACAAGTCTCCCACTTATGATTACCCCCTCTCGCAAGCATCCGTAACTACAAAAGAAGAATTAAGATAAATCTAACCATAGCATGAAACATATGAATCCAAATCAGCCTCTTACGAAATATCGCATAAACTAGGGTTTAAGCTTTTTTCACTCTAGCAAAATTATCTAATTACTACTCCACAATGCCTTCCCTTAGGCAGAAGTATGACGAAGTGTCATCTAGTCGATGTTTACATGACACCACTAAAGGAAGCAACAACAACATATCATCAAAATATCGAACGAATACCAAATTCACATGATTACTTATGACTAGACTTCTTCCATGTCCTTGATACGTCTCCAACGTATCTATAATTTATGAAGCATTCATGCTATTTTTGTTGGGGAACATAGTAATTTCAAAAAATTCCTACGCACACGCAAGATCATGGTGATGTATAGCAACGAGAGGGGAGAGTGTTGTCTACATACCCTTGTAGACCGTAAGCGGAAGCGTTAGCACAATGCGGTTGATGTAGTCGTACGTCTTCACGGCCCGACCGATCAAGCACCGAAACTACGACACCTCCGAGTTCTAGCACACGTTCAGCTCGATGACGTCCCTCGAACTCCGATCCAGCCGAGTGTCGAGGGAGAGTTCCGTCAGCATGACGACGTGGTGACGATCTTGATGTTCTACCGTCGCAGGGCTTCGCCTAAGCACCGCTACGATATTATCGAGGTGGACTATGGTGGAGGGGGGCACCGCACACGGCTAAGAGATCCAAGGGATCAATTGTTGTGTCTTTGGTGCTAGCCCTGCCCCTCTATTTATATGTTGAGCCCCGGGGTCAAAACTTGGAGCAAAAGCCTCCTCAAAGTCGGTTTTGCCCGAAAGGCAAGAGTCCCACTCGGACTCCAGGACCAAACGCCACAATCCTTGGCGTCTGGCCCAGACGCCATGGGCCTTGGCGTCTGGCCCAGGGCCAGACGCTAGGGTCTCCGGCGTTTGGCCCCCTGGCCTCCGCAAAACTCCTTTTGCACCGACCTAAAGCCTCATGGGCTTGGCCCCTTGGCCTAACAATATCATCCAATATATGAATCTTTACGTCTCGACCATTTCGAGACTCCTCGTCATGTCCCCGATCTCATTCGGGACTCCGAACTAATTCGGTACATCAAAACATGTAAACTCATAATATAATTGTCATCGAAACCTTAAGCGTACGAACCCTACGGGTTCGAGAACAATGTAGACATGACCGAAACACGTTTTCGGTCAATAACCAATAGCGGAACCTGGATGCTCATGGTGATGTATAGCAACGAGAGGGGAGAGTGTTGTCTACATACCCTTGTAGACCGTAAGCGAAAGCGTTAGCACAATGCGGTTGATGTAGTCGTACGTCTTCACGGCCCGACCGATCAAGCACCGAAACTATGGCACCTCCGAGTTCTAGCACACGTTCAGCTCGATGACGTCCCTCGAACTCCAATCCAGCCGAGTGTCGAGGGAGAGTTCCGTCAGCACGACGACGTGGTGATGATCTTGATGTTCTACCGTCGCAGGGCTTCGCCTAAGCACCGCTACGATATTATCGAGGTGGACTATGGTGGAGGGGGGCACTGCACAAGGCTAAGAGATCCAAGGGATCAATTGTTGTGTCTTTGGTGCTAGCCCTGCCCCTCTATTTATATGTTGAGCCCCGGGGTCGAAACTTGGAGCAAAAGCCTCCTCAAAGTCGGTTTTGCCCAAAAGGCAAGAGTCCCACTCGGACTCCAGGACCAAACGCCACAATCCTTGGCGTCTGGCCCAGACGCCATGGGCCTTGGCGTCTGGCCCAGGGCCAGACGGTAGGGTCTCCGGCGTTGGGCCCCCTGGCCTCCGCAAAACTCCTTTTGCACCGACCTAAAGCCTCATGGGCTTGGCCCCTTGGCCTAACCATATCATCCAATATATGAATCTTTACATCTCGACCATTTCGAGACTCCTCGTCATGTCCCCGATCTCATTCGGGACTCCGAACTCCTTCGGTACATCAAAACATGTAAACTCATAATATAATTGTCATCGAAACCTTAAGCGTGCGGACCCTATGGGTTCGAGAACAATGTAGACATGACCGAAACACGTTTTCGGTCAATAACCAATAGCGGAACCTGGATGCTCATATTGGCTCCCACATATTCTACGAAGATCTTTACCGATCAGACCGCATAACAACATACGTTGTTCCCTTTGTCATCGGTATGTTACTTGCCCGAGATTCGATCGTCGGTATCTCAATACGTAGTTCAATCTCATTACCGGCAAGTCTCTTTACTTGTTCCGTAATACATCATCTCGCAACTAACTCATTAGTTGCATTGCTTGCAAGGCTTATGTGATGTGCATTACCGAGAGGGCCCAGAGATACATCTCCGACCTTCGGAGTGACAAATCCTAATCTCGAAATACGCCAACCCAACAAGTACCTTTGGAGACACCTGTAGAGCACCTTTATAATCACCCAGTTACGTTGTGACGTTTGGTAGCACACAAAGTTTTCCTCCGGTAAACGGGAGTTGCATAATCTCATAGTCATAGGAACATGTATAAGTCATGAAGAAAGCAATAGCAGAATACTTAAACGATCAAGTGCTAAGCTAACAGAATGGGTCAAGTCAATCACATCATTCTCCTAATGATGTGACCCCGTTAATCAAATGACAACTCATGTCTATGGTTAGGAAACATAACCATCTTCGATTAACGAGCTAGTCAAGTAGAGGCATACTAGTGACACTCTGTTTGTCTATGTATTCACACATGTATTATGTTTCCGGTTAATACAATTCTAGCATGAATAATAAATATTTATCATGATATAAGGAAATAAATAATAACTTTATTATTGCCTCTAGGGCATATTTCCTTCAGTCTCCCACTTGCACTAGAGTCAATAATCTAGTTCACATCGCCATGTGATTTAACATCAATAGTTCACATCTTTATGTGGTTAACACCCATAGTTCACATCGACATGTGACCAACACCCAAAGGGTTTACTAGAGTCAGTAATCTAGTTCACATCGCTATGTGATTAACACCCAAAGAGTACTAAGGTGTGATCATGTTTTGCTTGTGAGATAATTTTAGTCAACGGTTCTGTCACATTTAGATCCGTAAGTATTTTGCAAATTTCTATGTCTACAATGCTCTACATGGAGCTACTCTAGCTAATTGCTCCCACTTTCAATATGTATCTAGACCGAGACTTAGAGTCATCTAGATCGGTGTCAAAACTTGCATCGACGTAACCCTTTACGACGAACCTTTTGTCACTTCCATAATCGAGAACCATATCCTTATTCCACCAAGGATAATTTTGACCGTTGTCCAGTGATCTACTCCTAGATCACTATTGTACTCCCTTGCCAAACTCAGTGTAGGGTATACAATAGATCTGGTACATAGCATGGCATACTTTATAGAACCTATGGCTAAGGCTTAGGGAATGACTTTCATTCTCTTTCTATCTTCTGCCGTGGTCGGGTTTTGAGTCTTACTCAATTTCACACCTTGTAACACAGGCAAGAACTCTTTCTTTGACTGTTCCATTTTGAACTACTTCAAAATCTTGTCAAGGTATGTACTCATTGAAAAAACTTATCAAGCATCTTGATCTATCTATAGATCTTGATGCTCAATATGTAAGCAGCTTCACCGAGGTCTTTCTTTGAAAAAACTCCTTTCAAACACTCCTTTATGCTTTGCAGAATAATTCTACATTATTTTCGATCTACAATATGTCATTCACATATACTTATCAGAAATGTTGTAGTGCTCCCATTCACTTTCTAGTAAATACAGGCCTCACCGCAAGTCTGTATAAAAGCATATGCTTTGATCAACTTATCAAAGCGTATATTCCAACTCCGAGATGCTTGCACCAGTCCATAGATGGATCGCTGGAGCTTGCATATTTTGTTAGCACCTTTAGGATTGACAAAACCTTCTGGTTGCATCATATACAACTCTTCTTAAATAAATCCATTAAGGAATGCAGTTTTGTTTATTCATTTGCCAGATTTCATAAAATGCGGCAATTGCTAACATGATTCGGACAGACTTAAGCATAGATACGAGTGAGAAACTCTCATCATAGTCAACACCTTGAACTTGTCGAAAACCTTTTGCGACAATTCTAGCTTTGTAGATAGTAACACTACTATCAACGTCTGTCTTCCTCTTGAAGATCCATTTATTTTCTATGACTTGCCGATCATCGGGCAAGTCAACCAAAGTCCATAATTTGTTCTCATACATGGATCCCATCTCAGATTTCATGGCCTCAAACCATTTTGCGGAATCTGGGCTAATCATTGCTTCCTCATAGTTCGTAGGTTTGTCATGGTCAAGTAACATGACCTCTAGAACAAGATTACCGTACCACTCTGGTTCGGATCTCACTCTGGTTTACCTACGAGATTTGGTAGTAACTTGATCTGAAGTTACATGATCATCATCATTAGCTTCCTCACTAAGTGGTGTAGTAGTCACAGGAACAGATTTCTGTGATGAACTACTTTCCAATAAGGGAGAATGTACAATTACCTTATCAAGTTCTACTTTCCTCCCACTCACTTCTTTCAAGAGAAACTCCTTATCTAGAAAGGATCCATTCTTAGCAATGAATGTTTTGCCATCGGATCTGTGATAGAAGGTGTACCCAATAGTTTCCTTTGGGTATTCTATGAAGATGCACTTCTCCGATTTGGGTTCGAGCTTATTAGGTTGAAAACCTTTTTCATATAAGCATTGTAACTCCAAACTTTAAGAAACGACAACTTAGGTTTACTGCTAAACCATAGTTCATACGGTGTCGTCTCAACGGATTTAGATGGTGCCCTATTAAACGTGAATGCAGCAGTCTCTAATGCATGACCCCAAAACAATAGTGGTAAATCGGTAAGATACATCATAGATCACACCGTATCCAATAAAGTGTGGTTACGACGTTCGGACACACCATAACGTTGTGGTGTTCCAGGTGGCGTGAGCTGTGAAACTATTCCACATTGTTTAATATGAAGGCCAAACTCGTAACTCAAATATTTTCCTCCACGATCAGATCATAGAAACTTTATTTTCTAGTTACGATGATTCTCCACTTCACTCTGAAATTCTTTGAACTTTTCAACTATTTCAGACTTATGTTTCATCAAGTAGATATACGCATATCTGCTCAAATCATCTGTGAAGGTCAGAAAATAACGATACTTGCCACGAGCATCAATACTCATTGGATCGCATACATCGGTATGTATTATTTCTAACAAATCAGTAGCTTGTTCCATTGTTCCGGAGAACGGAGTTTTAGTCATCTTGCCCAAAAGGCACGGTTCGCAAGCATCAAATGATTCATAACCAAGTGATTCTGAAAATCCATCTTTTATGGAGTTTCTTCATGCGCTTTACACCAATATGACCTAAACGGCAGTGCCACAAATAAGTTGCACTATCATTATTAACTTTACATCTTTTGGTTTCAATATTATGAATATGTGTATCACACGATCGAGGTCCAATAAACCATTTTCATTGGGTGTATGACCATAGAAGGTTTTATTCATGTAAACAGAACAATAATTATTCTCTAACTTACATGAATAACCGTATTGCAATAAACATGATCAAATCATATTCATGCTCAACGCAAACGCCAAATAACATTTATTTAGGTTCAACACTAATCCCGAAAGTATAGGGAGTGTGCGATGATGATCATATCAATCTTGGAACTACTTCCAACATTCATCGTCACCTCACCCTCAACTAGTTTCTGTTTATTCTGCAAATCCCGTTTCGAGTTACTACTCTTAGCAACTGAACTAGTATCAAATACCAAGGGGTTGCTATAAACACTAGTAAAGTACACATCAATAGTATGCATATCAAATATACCTATGTTCACTTTGCCATCCTTCTTATCCGCCAAATACTTGGGGTAGTTCCACTTCTAGTGACCAGTACCTTTGAAGTAGGATCACTTAGTCTTAGGCTTAGGTCCAGACTTGGGCTTCTTCACTTGAGCAGCAACTTGCTTGCTGTTCTTCTTGAAGTTCCCCTTCTTCCCTTTGCCCTTTTTCTTGAAACTAGTGATCTTGTCCACCATCAACACTTTGATGTTTTTCTTTGATTTCTACCTTCGCCGATTTTTTGCATCGCGAAGAGCTTGGGAATTGTTTTCGTCATCCCTTGCATACTATAGTTCATCACGAAGTTCTAGTAACTTAGTGATGGTGACTAGAGAATTCTGTCAATCACTATCTTATCTGGAAGATTAACTCCCACTTGATTAAAGCGATTGAAGTACCTAGACAATCTGAGCACATGCTCACTAGTTGAGCGATTCTCCTCCATCTTTTAGCCATAGAACTTGTTGGAGACTTCATATCTCTCAACTCGGGTATTTGCTTGAAATATTAACTTCAACTCCTGGAACATCTCATATGGTCCATGACGTTCAAAACGTCTTTGAATTCCCGATTCTAAGCCGTTAAGAATGGTGCACTAAACTATCAAGTAGTCATCATATTGAGCTAGCCAAATGTTCATAACGTCTGCATCTGCTCCTGCAATAGGTTTGTCACCTAGCGGTGCATCAAGGACATAATTCTTCTGCGCAGAAATGAGGATAAACCTCAGATCACGGATCCAATCCGTATCATTGCTACTAACATTTTTCAACACAATTTTCTCTAGGAACATATCAAAATAAACATATGAGAGCAACAACGCAAGCTATTGATCTACAACATAATTTGCAGAATACTACCAAGACTAAGTTCATGATAAATTTAAGTTCAATTAATCATATTACTTAAGAACTCCCACTTAGACAGACATCTCTCTAGTCATCTAAGTGATCACGTGATCCAAATCAACTAAACCATAACCGATCATCACATGAGATGGAGTAGTTTTCAATGGTGAACATCACTATGTTGATCATATCTACTATATGATTCACGCTCGACCTTTCGGTCTCCGTGTTCCGAGGCCATATCTTCATATGCTAGGCTCGTCAAGTTTAACCTGAGTATTCTGCATGTGCAAAACTGGCTTGCACCCGTTGTAGATGGACGTAGAGCTTATCACACCCGATCATCACGTGGTGTCTGGGCACGACGAACTTTGGCAACGGTGCATACTCAGGGAGAACACTTCTTGATAAATTTTAGTGAGAGATCATCTTAAAATGCTACCGTCAATCAAAGCAAGATAAGATGCATAAAGGATAAACATCACATGCAATCAATATAAGTGATATGATATGGCCGTCATCATCTTGTGCTTGTGATCTCCATCTCCGAAGCACCATCGTGATCACCATCGTCACCGGCGCGACACCTTGATCTCCATCGTAGCATCGTTGTCGTTTACACCAACTATTGCTTCTACGACTATCGCTACCGCTTAGTGATAAAGTAAAGCAATTACAGGGCGTTTGCATTTCATACAATAAAGCGACAACCATATGGCTCCTGCCAGTTGCCGATAACTTCGGTTACAAAACATGATCACTTCATACAATAAAATATAGCATCACATCACAACATGCCCTGCAAAAACAAGTTAGACGTCCTCTACTTTGTTGTTGCAAGTTTTACGTGGCTGCTACGGGCTGAGCAAGAACCGTTCTTACCTACGCATCAAAACCACAACGATAGTTTGTCAAGTTGGTGCTGTTTTAACCTTCGCAAGGACCGGGCGTAGCCACACTCGGTTCAACTAAAGTTGGAGAAACAGACACCCGCTAGTCACCTGTGTGCAAAGCACGGCGGTAAAACCAGTCTCGCGTAAGCGTACGCGTAATGTCGGTCCAGGCCGCTTCATCCAACAATACTGCCGAGCCAAAGTATGACATGCTGGTAAGCAGTATGACTTGTATCGCCCACAACTCACTTGTGTTCTACTCGTGCATATAACATCAACGCATAAAACCTAGGTTCGGATGCCACTGTTGGGGAACGTAGTAATTTCAAAAAAATTCCTACGCACACACAAGATCATGGTGATGTATAGCAACGAGAGGGGAGAGTGTTGTCTACATACCCTTGTAGACCGTAAGCGGAAGCGTTAGCACAACGCGGTTGATGTAGTCGTACGTCTTCACGGCCCGACCGATCAAGCACCGAAACTATGGTACCTCCGAGTTCTAGCACACGTTCAGCTCGATGACGTCCCTCGTACTCTGATCCAGCCGAGTGTCGAGGGAGAGTTCCGTTAGCACGACGGCGTGGTGACGATCTTGATGTTCTACCGTCGGAGGGCTTCGCCTAAGCACCGCTACGATATTATCGAGGTGGACTATGATGGAGGGGGCACCGCACACGGCTAAGAGATCCAAGGGATCAATTGTTGTGTCTTTGGTGCTAGCCCTGCCCCTCTATTTATATGTTGAGCCTCGGGGTCGAAACTTGGAGCAAAAGCCTCCTCAAAGTCGGTTTTGCCCGGAAGGGAAGAGTCCCACTCGGACTCCAGGACCAAACGCCACAATCCTTGGCGTCTGGCCCAGACGCCATGGGCCTTGGCATCTGGCCCAGGGCCAGACGCCAGGGTCTCCGGCGTTTGGCCTCCTGGCCTCCGCAAAACTCCTTTTGCACCGACCTAAAGCCTCATGGGCTTGACCCCTTGGCCTAACCATATCATCCAATATATGAATCTTTACGTCTCGACCATTTCGAGACTCCTCGTCATGTCCCCGATCTCATTCGGGACTCCGAACTCCTTCAGTACATCAAAACATGTAAACTCATAATATAATTGTCATCGAAACCTTAAGCGTGCGGACCCTACGGGTTCGAGAACAATGTAGACATGACCGAAACACGTTTTTGGTCAATAACCAATAGCGGAACCTGGATGCTCATATTGGCTCCCACATATTCTACGAAGATCTTTATCGGTCAGACCGCATAACAACATACGTTGTTCCCTTTGTCATCGGTATGTTACTTGCCCGAGATTCGATCGTCGGTATCTCAATACCTAGTTCAATCTCGTTACCGGCAAGTCTCTTTACTCGTTCCGTAATACATCATGTCGCAACTAACTCATTAGTTGCATTGCTTGCAAGGCTTATGTGATGTGCATTACCGAGAGGGCCAGAGATACCTCTCCGACATTCGGAGTGACAAATCCTAATCTCGAAATACGCCAACCCAACAAGTACCTTTGGAGACACCTATAGAGCACCTTTATAATCACCCAGTTACGTTGTGACGTTTGGTAGCACACAAAGTGTTCCTCCGGTAAACGGGAGTTGCATAATCTCATAGTCATAGGAACATGTATAAGTCATGAAGAAAGCAATAGCAGAATACTTAAACGATCAAGTGCTAAGCTAACGGAATGGGTCAAGTCAATCACATCATTCTCCTAATGATGTGATCCCATTAATCAAATGACAACTCATGTCTATAGTTAGGAAACATAACCATCTTCGATTAACGAGCTAGTCAAGTAGAGGCATACTAGTGACACTCTGTTTGTCTATGTATTCACACATGTATTATGTTTCCGGTTAATACAATTCTAGCATGAATAATAAACATTTATCATGATATAAGGAAATAAATAATAACTTTATTATTGCCTCTAGGGCATATTTCCTTCAATTTTATTATCTATTTTGAATGTTTATGGGCTTTATTATACACTTTTATATTACTTTTGGGACTAACCTATTAACCGGAGGCCCAACCCATATTGTTGTTTTATTGCTTGTTTCAGTATTTCGAAGAAAAGGAATATCAAACGGAGTCCAAATGGAATGAAACCTTCGGCAGCGTAATTTTTGGAACGAACGTGATTCGGGAGACTTGGAGTACAAGCCAGGGAAGCTTCGAGGAGGCCAGGAGATAGGAGGGCGTGCCCACCCCCCTGGGCGCGCCCCCTGTCTCGTGGGCCCCTCGTGGCTCCCCCGACCGACTTCTTTCGCCTATATATTCCCATATACCCTAAAACCATCAAATACGAAGATAGATTGGGAGTTCTGCCGCCACAAGCCTCTTTAGCCACCAAAAACCTCTCGAGAGCCCGTTCTCGCACCCTGCCGGAGGGGGAACCCATCACCGGTGGCCATCTTCATCATCCCGGCGCTCTCCATGACGAGGAGGTAGTAGTTCACCCTCGAGGCTGAGGGTATGCACCAGTAGCTATGTGTTTGATCTCTCTCTCTCTCTCTCTCTCTCTCTCTCGTATTCTCTCTATGGCACGATCTTGATGTATCGCGAGCTTTGCTATTATAGTTGGATCTTATGATGTTTCTCCCCCTCTACTCTCTTGTGATGGATTGAGTTATCTTTGAAGTTATCTTGTCGGATTGAGTCTTTAATGATTTGAGAACACTTGATGTATGTCTTGCCGTGCTTATCTGTGGTGACAATGGGATATCACGTGATCCACTTGATGCATGTTTTGGTGATCAACTTGCGGTTTCCGCCCATGAACCTATGCATAGGGTTTGGCACACGTGTTCTTCATGACTCTCCAGTAGAAACTTTGGGGCACTCTTTGAAGTACTTTGTGTTGGTCGAATAGATGAATCTGAGATTGTGTGATGCATATCGTATAATCATGCCCACGAATAATTGAGGTGACAATGGAGTATCTAGGTGACATTAGGGTTTTGGTTGATTTGTGTCTTAAGGTGTTATTCTAGTATGAACTCCATGATAGATTGAACGGAAAGAATAGCTTAATGTTATTTTACTACGGACCCTTGAATAGATAGAACAAAAAGGATAACTTTGAGGTGGTTTCGTACCCTATCATAATCTCTTCGTTTTTTCTTCGCTATTAGTGACTTTGGAGTGACTCTTTGTTGCATGTTGAGGGGTAGTTATATGATCCAATTATGTTATTATTGTTGAGAGAACTTGCACTAGTGAAAGTATGAACCCTATGCCTTGTTTCCTACCATTGCAATACCATTTATGCTCACTTTTATCATTAGTTACCTGCTGTTTTTATATTTTCATATTACAAAAACCTATATATACCATCCATATTGCACTTGTATCACCATCTCTTCGCCGAACTAGTGCACCTATACAATTTACCATTGTATTGGGTGTGTTGGGGACACAAGAGACTCTTTGTTATTTGATTGCATGGTTGCTTGAGAGAAACCATCTTCATCCTACACCTCCCACGGATTGATAAACCTTAGGTCATCCACTTGAGGGAAATTTGCTACTATCCTACAAACCTCTGCACTTGGAGGCCCAACAATGTCTACAAGAAGAAGGTTTGTAGTAGACATCAAGCTCTTTTCTGGCGCTGTTGTCGGGGAGGCTAGGTAAGCGGCACTCACACCCCGTCAACTAAGCTCTTTTCTGGCACCGTTGTCGGGGAGGTGAGTGCTTGAAGGTATATCTTTAGATCTTGCAATCAAATCTTTTTGTTTCTTGTTTTATCACTAGTTTAGTCTATAAAATAAAACTACAAAAAAATGGAATTAAGTTTGTCTCATACGCTTCATCTTTTTAATATCTTCCGTGAGTATGATGAAAAGGAAAATTGTGCTCAAGTGCTAGAAGAAGAAATCTATAGAATGCTTGATAATAAATCTTTGAAACTTTTTGCATATTGAGATATGATAAATCTTCTACAGTAAGGTATTTTTCTCATAATTTTTGGACTTAGGGAAGTATTGATACTCTTGCATTCTTTATAGACTGTACTATTTTGGCAGATTGCTGTTATGGTTGCATTTGTTTGCATATGTTTGCTTGTTTAATGATTCTATTTGAGGATAGGAGTATTAAATATGCAGAAGCATTTAGTACGCAATGTTGAATAATAATTTTTGTGATTTGTTACAGTAGAAAATGATAAGGTTTTGCATTGGTTTATACTAACCTATCTCACGAGTTCTTGTTGAGTTTGGTGTGAACGAAGCTTTTGAGAAATAGAGAAACCATGATATGAGAGGAATTAAGGAGACACAAAAGTTCAAGCTTGGGGATGCCCCGTAGGCATCCCACCTTTCTTCTTCAACAACTATCAGTTAGTAGCAGTTGAGCCTAAGTTTTTGCTTCTTCACATGAGTTTTGCTATCCTTGCAATGTCATTTTATTTTGCTTTGCTTGCTGTTTCAATAAAATACCAAGATCTGAAATTCTTTATTGAGAGAGAGTCTTCACATGGTTACATAATTATTTAGCTACTCATTGATCTTCGCTTATATCTTTTTGGAGTAGTTTGTCATTTACTCGTGTGCTTCACTTATATCCTATGAGTAAATGGTTGAATGAGTTGACTGTCATAAATCTAAAATTATATATGTTTCATTTGCTTATCCCATGGGGAGTAATGACTTCACATCTAAGAAGTACAGGTTGTAAATTTATTGAAGGTTAGCAAGCATTGTATTGGTCATTTGAACAATTCATGAAAGATATTGAAGGAAGAGAGATTTCACATATAAATATACTATCTTAGACATCTTTTATAATTGTGAGCACTCATTAAGTATGACATGCTAAAGAGTTGAGGTTGGACAAGGAAGACAACGTAATGGGTTATGTTTTCTCACATCTCAGTTAAAGTATATTGTCATGGATCATTCAAACATGTTGAGCTTGCCTTTCCCCCTCATGCTAGCCAAATTCCTTGCACCAAGTAGAGATACTACTTGTGCTTCCAAATATCCTTAAACCCAGTTTTGCCATGAGAGTCCACCATACCTACCTATGGATTGAGTAAGATCCTTCAAGTAAGTTGTCATTGGTGCAAGCAATAAAAATTGCTCTCTAAATATGTATGATCTATTAGTGTGAAGAAAATAAGCTTTATACGATCTTGTTATGGAAGCAATAAAAGTGATGGACTGCATAATAAAGGTCCATATACAAGTGGCAATATAAAGTGACGTTCTTTTGCATTAAGATTTTGTGCATCCAACCATAAAAGTGCATGACAACCTCTACTTCCCTCTGCGAAGGGACTATCTTTTACTTTATGTCTTTTACTTTATGCAAGAGTCAAGGTGATCTTCACCTTTCCCTTTTTCATTTTATCCTTTGGCAAGCACCTCGTGTTGGAAAGATCCTTATATATATATATATATATATATATATATATATATATATATATATATATTTATATATATATATATATATCCAATTGGATGCAAGTTAGCATGAACCATTACTGTTGACATGACCCAAGGGTGAATACGTTGGGAGGCAACACTATAAGCCCCTATCTTTCTCAGTGTCCGATTGAAACTCCATAACCATTAGTATTGCGTTAGTGTTAGCAATTGTAGAAGACTATATGATAGTTGAGTATGTGGAGTTTGCTAAATCAAAGCTCTGACATAGACCCTTCCTGAAAATAAGATGAATTGCAATTGTTTGATGACTGAGAATGAAGTTTGCTAGTTTTCAAGAAAGTTTATGGTCTATGCTTTAACATGTCAATGGCTTGTTACTTGATCGTGAGAAGTTTTATGAGATGAACTACTGTTATGACATATAATCATGCTAGAAAAGGTGATTGAAATTATCATTGATCAAACTTGTGCACCTGCTAGCATTCACACTTCATAAATTCTTTCTTTTATCATTTACCTACTCGAGGACGAGCATGAATTAAGCTTGGGGATGTTGATACGTCTCCAACGTATCTATAATTTATGAAGCATTCATGCTATTTTATTATCTATTTTGAATGATTATGGGCTTTATTATAAACTTTTATATTACTTTGGGGACTAACCTATTAACCGGAGGCCCAGCCCATCTTGCTGTTTTATTGCCTGTTTCAGTATTTCGAAGAAAAGGAATATCAAACGGAGTCCAAACGGAATGAAACCTTTAGCAGCGTAATTTTTGGAACGCACGTGATCCGGGAGACTTGGAGTACAAGCCAGGGAAGCTTCAAGGAGGCCAGGAGATAGGAGGGCGCGCCCACCCCCCTGGGCGCGCCCCGCTATCTCGTGGGCCCCTCGTGGCTCCCCCAACCGACTTCTTTTGCCTATATATTCCCATATACCCTAAAACCATCAAATACGAAGATAGATCGGGAGTTCCGCCGCCGCAAGCCTCTGTAGCCACCAAAAACCTCTCGGGAGCTCGTTCCGGCACCCTACCGGAGGGGGAACCCATCACCTGTGGCCATCTTGATCATCCCGGCGCTCTCCATGATGAGGAGGGAGTAGTTCACCCTCGGGGCTGAGGGTATGTACCAGTAGCTATGTGTTTGATCTCTCTCTCTCGTGTTCTCTCTGTGGCACGATCTTGATGTATCGCGAGCTTTGCTATTATAGTTGGATCTTATGATGTTTCTCCCCCTCTACTCTCTTGTGATGGATTGAGTTTTCCCTCTGAAGTTATCTTGTCGGATTGAGTCTTTAATGATTTGAGAACACTTGATGTATGTCTTGCCGTGCTTATCTGTGGTGACAATGGGATATCAGGTGATCCACTTGATGTATGTTTTGGTGATCAACTTGCGGGTTCCACCCATGAACCTATGCATAGGGGTTGGCACACGTTTTCGTCTTGACGCTCTGGTAGAAACTTTGGGGCACTCTTTGAAGTACTTTGTGTTGGTTGAGTAGATGAATCTGAGATTGTGTGATGCATATCGTATAATCATGCCAACAAATACTTGAGGTGACAATGGAGTATCTAGGTGACATTAGGGTTTTGGTTGATTTGTATCTTAAGGTGTTATTATAGTATGAACTCTATGATAGATTGAACAGAAAGAACAGCTTCATGTTATTTTACTACGGACTCTTGAATAGATAGAACAGAAAGGATAACTTTGAGGTGGTTTCGTACCCTACCATAATCTCTTCGTTTGTTCTCCACTATTAGTGTCTTTGGAGTGACTCTTTGTTGCATGTTGAGGGATAGTTATATGATCCAATTATGTTATTATTGTTTAGAGAACTTGCACTAGTGAAAGTATGAACCCTATGCCTTGTTTCCTACCATTGCAATACCGTTTACGCTCACTTTTATCATTAGTTACCTTGCTGTTTATATTTTCATATTACAAAAACCTATATCTACCATCCATATTGCACTTGTATCACCATCTGTTCGCCGAACTAGTGCACCTATACAATTTACCATTGTATTGGGTGTGTTGGGGACACAAGAGACTCTTTGTTATTTGGTTGCAGGGTTGCTTGAGAGAAACCATCTTCATCCTACGCCTCCCACGAATTGATAAACCTTAGGTCATCCACTTGAGGGAAATTTGCTACTGTCCTACGAACCTCTACACTTGGAGGCCAACAACGTCTACAAGAAGAAGGTTGTGTAGTAGACATCAGTCCTCAAGAACAAAAGCGACTACTCACAAATCATGTTCATGTTCAATTCAAAAGGGTATTGAATATCATTAAGGATCCGAACATATAATCTTCCACCAAATAAACCAACTAGCATTAACTACAAGATGTAATCAACACTACTAGCAACCCACAGGTACCAATCTGAGTTAATGAGACAAAGATTGAATATGAGAGATGAACTAGGGTTTGAGATGAGATGGTACTGGTGAAGATGTTGATGAAGATTGGCCCTCACACGATGAGAGGATTGTTGGTGATGTCGATGGCTTCAATTTCTCCCTCCCAGAGGGAAGCTTCCCCAGCGGAATCGCTGTAGCGGAGAGCAAAAGTGCTCCTGCCCAGGTTCCGCCTCGAGACGGTGGTGCTTCGTCTCGAAACCTTCCTTTTGATTTTTTTCTATGTCAAACGACATCTTATATCAGAAGATGGGCTTAAGAGGCCTGCTAGGGGCCCCAAAAGCTCAGGGGCACAATGATACGTCTCCAACGTATCTATAATTTATGAAGCATTCATGCTATATTATTATCTATTTTGAATGATTATGGGATTTATTATACACTTTTATATTAGTTTTGGGACTAACCTATTAACCGGAGGCCCAGCCCATATTGCTGTTTTATTGCCTGTTTCAGTATTTCAAAGAAAAGGAATATCAAACGGAGTCCAAACGGAATGAAACCTTCAGCATCGTGATTTTTTGGAAGAATATCATCCTGGAGGCTTGGAGATAAAGTCAGAAGACCCTCGAGGAGCCCAGGAGATAGGGGGCGCCCCCCTACAGAGCGCGGCCCCCTGTCTCGTGGGCCCCTCGAGCACCTCCCGACCGACTTCTTTCACTTATATATCCCCTCGTACCCTAAAAACATCGAATATCAAGATAGATCGGGAGTTCCACCACCGCAAGCCTCTGTAGGCACCAAAAACCTCTCGGGAGCCCGTTCCGGCACCCTGTCGGAGGGGGAACCCATCACCGGTGGCCATCTTCATCATCCCGGTGCTCCCTATGATGAGGAGGGAGTAGTTCACCCTCGAGGCTGAGGGTATGTACCAGTAGCTATGTGTTTGATCTCTCTTTCGTGTTCTCTCTCGTATTCCCTCTATGGCACGATCTTGATGTATCCCAAGCTTTTCTATTGTAGTTGGATCTTATGATGTTTCTCCCCCTCTACTCTCTTGTGATGAATTGAGTTTCCCCTTTGAAGTTATCTTATCGGATTGAGTCTTTTATGAGAACACTTGATGTATGTCTTGCTGTGCTTATCTGTGGTGACAATGGGATATCATGTGCCACTTGATGTATGTTTTGGTGACCAACTTGCGGGTTCCGCCCATGAACCTATGCATAGGGGTTGGCACACGTTCTTGACTCTCCGGTAGAAACTTTGGGCACTCTTTGAAGTACTTTGTGTTGGTTGGATGAATCTGAGATTGTGTGATGCATATCGTATAATCATGCCCACGGATACTTGAGGTGATAATGGAGTATCTAGGTGCCATTAGGGTTTTGGTTGATTTGTGTCTTAAGGTGTTATTCTAGTACGAACTCTCTAATAGATCGATCCGAAAGAATAACTTTGAGGTGGTTTCATACCCTGCCATAATCTCTAAGTTTGTTCTCCACTATTAGTTGCTTTTGAGTGACTCTTTGTTGCATGTTGAGGGATTGTTATATGATCTATCTATGTTATTATTGTTGAGAGAACTTGCACTAGTGAAAGTATGAACCCTAGGCCTTGTTTCCTATCAGTGCAATACTGTTTATGCTCACTTTTACCATTGGTTACCTTGCTGTTTTTATAATTTCAGATTACAAAAACCTTTATCTACTATCTATATTGCACTTGTATCACCATCTCTTCGCCGAACTAGTGCACCTATGCAATTTACCATTGTATTGGATGTGTTGGGGACACACGAGACTCTTTGTTATTTGGTTGCAGGGTTGTTTGAGAAAGACCATCTTCATCCTATGCCTCCTACGGATTGATAAACCTTAGGTCATCCACTTGACGGAAATTTGCTACTGTCCTACAAACTTGTGCACTTGCAGGCCCAACAACGTCTACAAGAAGAAGGTTGTGTAGTAGACATCACATGCCCCAGGCTTGTGGCTGCCTGGTGGGTCCCCCTCTGCTAATGCCTTCTTCAATATTTTTTATATATTCCAAAATAAATCTTTGTAAAGTTTCAGTTCATTTGGAGTTGTGCAGAATAGATATCTCTGATGTAACCCATTCTGGTCCAGAATTCCAGCTTCCGGCAATCTCCCTCTTCATGTAAACTTGCAAAATAAGAGAGAAAAGGCATAAGAATTGTATCATAAAGTGAAATAACAATTCAAATTGCAATAAATATCAATTGGAAAACATGATGTAAAATGGAAGTATTAGTCAGGCACGCTGCCTGCCTCGGGCTAGCTGTGCTCCTCCGCACGTCGTCCCATGCCGACCATCATCCCAGCTTCATCTCGGACTCTGCCTCCACCGAGCAGCGCTCCTGTTCTCGCGCGCGATCGGATTGATCACCTGCCCACCCATGTTCCGCCTCATCTATGACGCGCGACCAATCTGGCCGATCGGTTGCGCGCGCCTCCGCAGTTTCCGTGAAGATTGTCCAAAGTACATCGCCTCCCCACTAATCGTGTTGGAAATATGCCCTAGAGCAATAATATTTGTATTATTATATATCCATATTCATAATTAAGAGTTTATATTTCATGTTATAACTTCTATGATCCGGTAATATGCGATTCAGTGGAAAACTCATATGCATGTGTGAAATGATAAATGGATAAAATAGAGGTTCCTAGTCTCGCCTCTAAGACTAGCTCATGTGTTGTTGGTGATCATGTTTTATGGATTTTAGGATATCGTTAAGTGTAATGATGGTCCGAAAACAACATTGAGATTATGATGTTGGAAAAATGATCATATTGAATCGACCCAATCTTGTTTGTTATGACTTGAGTTAATATCGTCTGTATTCAATGTAATAACACAAAGTGTTAGCATGTGTAATTTAGTTCCTGAAACCATGAGAGTGTCTCAGTTACTTCATACCAGATGGTGGGCTTTGAGGTTGCTCAAATGTCATCTATAACAAGGTGATCATAATTACAACTTTTAGGTTCAACGGAAAGTTTGACAAGTGACCGGACAGCTCGAGAGTGGGTTTTGCTCCTCCAACGATGGAGAGATATTATTAGGGCCCTCTCGGTGTAACAGCATCCATCATCATCTAGACAAACACAGGTGACTACGTCACAGGGATGCCGGAACACGTCAACGAGAAAGAAGAACAAAACCGGAAACGAGAGCAACGGTATAGTGGGTGTGATGATGACTCAGGAGGATACGGATGCACACCGGGTTTCGTAAAGTATCACGAAGCAAAGTGAACATCACATGATAACCAAAGTTTCACTCGAATATCATTCGTGTAATCATAGGGACCGATATGGATGTCCACGACTCCGCTATCATCATTGAACGAAGGGGTTTTGTTCATTTCTATGTTTTACCGAACCTACGGGGTCACAAGCTTAAGGTAATCACGATCTATTGAGAGTTAGTGGAATGGGAGTGATGAGATTATATTTGTGAAATAGTTTCATCAATATCCGGAATAGTTTCGAGAGGTTCCAGAAGCGTTTCGGGATCACTGGAAGGGTTTCGGTGGATATTGGGTAATACCGGGTATTATCGATTGATTATATATAGGTGGAAAATGTTTCTAGGGATGTTAAATTATAAATATAATGCTCTGAAAATGTTTAAAGTATTTTAGAAGAAGGACTCAAAACAAGCAAGCATTGCTCTCACGTCATGATCAACGCATTACCTGTACCTGCAACTGTTGTTGTAGTAATCTGTGAGCCACGAGGACTCAGCAATCCCATTACCATGGGTATCAAGACTAGCAAAGCTTAATGGGTATGGAATGGATAAGAGGTGAGGCTGCAGCAAGCGAATAAGCATGATATGGTGGCTAACTTACGAGTACAAGAATAAGATGGGAAGCTACGCAAACGGTCGCAAACTAGTAATGACCAAGAAGTGATCCTGAACTACTTACTTCCAAACATAACCCCACCATGTTCTCTTCTCGACCCACTCGAAAAGAGACCATCACGGTTACACACGCGCTTGGGTATTTTAGTTTGAATCTGGTGTCAAGTTCTCTACACCCGGACATTAAAAATTCCCATCTGCCACATAACCACGGGCACGGCTTTCGAAAGATTAAACCCTGTAGGGGTGTCCCAACCTAGCCCATTATAAGCTCATGATCCGCGGAGACAATCCTCCATCGCGGGACATCCGATCAGACTCAGGGTCCCGGTGCACAAGACATTTCGACAATGGTAAAACAAGTCTAGCAAGACCTCCCGGCGTGCCGACACCCTGATCGTAGCCGCGCGTATCTAGTCTCAGGCCACGACAGATGAGCTACGCGTACAGGTGCCAAAATAACCCAGGTTGCCCCGGGGCGGCCCCGCACAGTGCTCTAGTTTGTGACCAACACGATCAGCACTGCCCCCCTATTTATGTAGAAATACTCCTCGGGTAGCGCTAACTCCCTATGCATCAAATTTAATATCAAGTTTAGTTATTATGATGGACAAATGGTAAAACCAATGTTGGGCCTTGCTAGAAGAGTTTTATTCAAAGCGAACTATCAAGAGGGGCCCATAAACCCATACCGTGTTAGGGACGCAAAATCAAGGAACATAACACCGGTAGGACGGAAACTAGGGTGGCAAGAATGGAACAAAACACCAGGCATAAGGCCGAGCCTTCCACCCTTTACCAAGTATATAGATGCATTAATTAAATAAGAGATATTGTGATATCCCAACATAATCTTGTTCTAACATGGAGCAATCTTCAACTTAACCTGCAACTAACAACGCTATAAGAGGGGCTAAGCAAATCGGTAACTTAGCCAAACAACGGTTTGCTAGGAAGGGTGAAAAGGTTAGAGATTGACATGTCAATTTGGAAGGCATGGTAAACAAGTGATAATTAGCGCAGCATAGCGATAGAACGAGGCAACTAGCATAGCAATGATAGTAGTGAGATCCAGGGTAACGGTCATCTTGCATAAGGGCAGGAGAGGAGGGAATGGAAAGAGGAGGTATATGGCAAGGCACAAGACGTGCTAAATAGGGCTCTCAGGCAGTCTCCGGCCGTCAAATCATGGAGGATGTCGACGTGGCTCTCTGGATGTGCGCCGTATAGGAGGAGGACGAAGCTCCTATGCAGATGGGCTGGCTGTGCGCTGCGGGCTGCCGTGAACAGGTAAGATAGGTGGGCTGCGCTGGGCTTGAACGGGAGGAGGAGGCCCAAGTGCGTTGCTGGGAGGCCCCTGCCCTTTTCCTTCTTTTCTTCAAACAGAAAAATAGAGAAAAGAAATACATAGGGGTAATGGGGAGGTGTGGGACTGAGATAAGAATATCCTTGGACTCCTGGATTTATGTAGTCTTTGAATAAATTGCTTTGAGCATTTTTACAGATAGAAAAATAAATCAAGTTTGAATTTACTTCAAACTTGCTCCATTTTTGAACCTAACCAAAACCACTTCAAAAAGGGTGAAATTTGGCAGATAGGCTTTAGGGAATGTGCAAGATTTATAGGAAAAGAATGAACATTTATGAAGGACAGAAAATGGCACTAGCAAAAATGAAAGGAATAAGAAGGAAGAAGGAGGTGTTGATGCATGGGTAGATTTGAGATACATAGCAAGGGGTTTGGTCACATGCAACATGTATAGAGCAAGACAACATCATGAAGAATGCAATGCACATGGTGATTATGATGAAATGCAAAATGACAAAAGGCACAATGCAACATGATCATGGCAACAATCATAGGGAAAAGAAGCAAACCAATTATGATAATGCAACAAACATAATAAACACACGGCACCAACTAAAATAAATAGAAGGCATCTGGAGCATCAGTCTTGGGGCGTTACAACTCTCCTCCACTAACAGAAGATCTCGTCCCGAGATCTTAGGAATGAGCCGGAAGTAAAAGAGGATGAGGTGAAGCAAGTGCTCAAGAGAGAAGATGAACAAGGATGAGGGCACTAGGTAGAAAAGAGGAATGGCGAATATGATGAGAATCGAAAGCTCAAGGAATAGATAGACTTTGAAGCCACTCTTGTTAGACCAAGGTTGAAAAGGAGTAAGAACGAAAGAATTTGGGCAGCACTCCGGCTGAATTGGAAGGAATAGAACATGAACTTCACAAGATGGGATGACACTTGATGAGATGAACAATGCAATGCCTCCGGAAGGATTGAAAGAATGGAATGAAAAGAACGGATGAGAGAACAACAACTTCCACCACGAATGAATTTGATAGCATCCTTAGAGGAAGGGTAGAGTGGAGTTGTTGAGGAATTCAACAACAAAAGAATAAGCTTGTTGTGGACTTATCAAAACCATCTCAAAAGTTGAGGTGAAATTATGCCACAACATAATACTTGAATAGCTGAGAAGAATGAAGAATGCAAAACTCCACTTCAGAAGAAAATGGAGAATTAATTGCACTTCGAGACGCGAGAAGAAAAGATACTTGAGCTCCTCCAACAAGAATCTTTATGAACACTTGAAGAATGAATTAAATCATGAAGGACCACCATGACGAACTCCGGCGACAAAAGGATGATGAGATTGAATGGAGGATGAAAGAATAAGATTAAGCCTTGCGATGATTTAGATGAAGGTTCCGACAAGATAACCGAGAAAACTTGGAACTCTAGAAATAAAAGAATTGAATCACCTCGGGGAAATAGGAATAAGATTTATTGTATGCTTATCCTTCATCAAATTAAATTGATGACAAGCAATGGATTTGGCATACTACTTATTCCTCTAGAAAGGATTAAGAGAGATATAGCGTGAACTTGAGAAGGTATTGATGGAACCACTGGTGGGATTTGAAAAAAATGAATAATTGATATGATAACAAAGGAAGTGAAATCTTGAACGAACCACCATAAGAATTGAAAATAAAAGTAGAAAAGGCACAATTCACCGGGAAGAATTGGAAAATGAATGAAGATACTTGAGGGGATTTAGATACATGAGAACGAAGAGATCATGAACTGGTTAGAGGGTATTTGAACGATGCACCGGTAAGATTTGGAGAACTATAGCTACACGCTGAGAATGAAGAATTATGATGATGGCCTTCGGAGGAAAGAAATGGAAACAACTCATGAAATGCTCTGGATGGGTGAAAAGAATTCTCACGATCGAAAACAATTATGAGAGGATGGTATAAAGCTAGAACTATGCATCTTTGGAAGAACGGGTAAGGATTTAAGAGAAACTCTTCTTCAGTCTTAAAAATCTGAGAATGACGACGAGACACACCACCATGAATTTTTGAGACACTCCGGAAGGATTACAAAAGGAAAGGTTGAGCCAAAGATGAAAAGAATTTGAAAGCGACCTTGGGGAAGGCATGTGACTGATGGGATCCATTCTTACGTCACACTTGAAAAGAATTAGGAATGGCTCCGGAATAATTAGAAGAGTCAGGTAAGATTCTGGGAAAAGACCTGTGGGTTAGGGCCCACTAAAAGAAAACCCCTATAAAAAAGGATTGTTGAAGAGATAGATGATGCGCCAGAACAATTGAAATATTTGAATGAGGTGACAACCTCAAATTAATTGGAACACAGACAAATCTCCTGAGATGTCTTCCGAACTCCAGAATGATTAAATGGCGAGAGGCGAACGAGCAAGGGGAACACTTGATCCAAGGAAAATAATATGATCAACCCGAAAAAAACTTGAGTTGAGTCCACGAGAAAAGAAAAAGAGATGAATAATGTCAAACGAGACGAGAATTCGCCGGTTGAAATAATTGAGGGAGACTGAAGAGGCTCCGCATGAATGAAATTGATGCTCGAATAGAGACTCAGACTCCGGGAAGAACAAAGGCAACTTGGAAGGGTGAACCGATGAATAACTTTAAGAGAAAACACCACCTGAAATAATTGAGGAAGGAATGCAAAGGCTTCGCATGAGTAGGATGGATACTCGTTTACGACTCCGGCTCTGAGAAGAAAAAAGGTGGGCGGGTGGGAAAAAGAAAGGCAACTTCGAATGAGGAAACAACATCGTTGAGAAGGAACTGAGGACTAATCTTACAAGGTTGAGAGGATCGAATCAACTTGAGGAGAAGTCCGTCGGATGAAAAGAGCTGAGAACCAACGATCGGAAAACTAACTACGTGATCCTAAAGGAAAATTGAAGGGGAAGAGTAGTAATCAAAACACCTACGTCAAGATTCCTCACCAGAGCGACGAAGGGGCTGAGGAGTAAAAAGAAGTCCTACTCTCTGATATAACTAGACTCCAAAATAGTTTTCTTCTAGACCCGACAACGGCCAACTACGGACAATCAAGGGGGCTCCTATGGTCAGTCGAGGCTCTGATACCAACTTGTCATGCCCAATATGCGACCCTATCCTAAAGAAACTCAAAGGTCCCACCAAGGATAGAAGTGCATATTTAAGACGCTTGTGCAAGGTGCATATCATTACATCGTACCATTACATAATAGTTGGGGATACATACAAGAGGCATACAATGCCACACAAATATAACAACATCATACATAAGAGCAACATCCGACTGCGGATGAAACACAAACAGAAACTCAAACGACATCCACCCTGCTAGCCCAGGCTGCCGACCAGGAACCTATCCCCTGAACGACAAAGCAGAAAAAGGACTCAAAACAAGCAAGCATCGCTCTCATGTCATGATCATCGCATTACCTGTACCTGCAACTATTGTTGTAGTAATCTGTGAGCCACGAGGACTTAGCAATCCACTTACCATGGGTATCAATACTAGCAAAGCTTAATGGGTATGGAATGGATAAGAGGTGAGGCTGTAGCAAGCGAATAAGCATAATATGGTAGCTAACTTACGAGTACAAGAATAAGATGAGAAGCTACGCAAACGGTCGCAAACTAGTAATGATCAAGAAGTGATCCTGAACTACTTACGTTCAAACATAACCCACCGTGTTCTCTTCTCGACCCATTCGAAAAGAGACCGTCACGGTTACACACACGGTTGGGTATTTTAGTTCGCAAACTAGTAATGATCAAGAAGTGATCCTGAACTACTTACGTTCAAACATAACCCCACCGTGTTCTCTTCTCGACCCACTCGAAAAGAGACCATCACGGTTACACACGCGGTTGGGTATTTTAGTTCGAATCTGGTGTCAAGTTCTCTACAACCGGACATTAAATATTCCCATCTACCACATAACCGCAGGCACGGCTTTCGAAATATTAAACCCTACAGGGTTGTCCCAACTTAGCCCATTATAAGCTCACGATCCGCGGAGACCATCCTCCATTGTGGGACATCCGATCAGACTCGGGGTCCCGGTGCACAAGACATTTTGACAATGGTAAACAAGTTCAGTAAGACCTCCCGGCGTGCCGACAACCTGATAGTAGCCGTGTGTATCTAGTCTCAGGCCACGATGGATGAGCTACGCGTACAGGTGCCAAAATAACCCAGATTGCCCCGGGGAGGCCCCGCACTGTGCTCTAGTTTGGGATCAACACCATCAGCACTGCCCCCCTGTTTATGTAGAAATACTCCTCGGGTAGCGCTAACTCCCTATGCGTCAAATTTAATATCAAGTTTAGTTATTCTGATGGGAAAATGTTAAAACCAATGTTGTGCCTTGCTGGAAGAGTTTTATTCAAAGCGAACTGTCAAGAGGGGCCCATAAACCCACACCGTGTTAGGGACGCAAAATCAAGGAACATAAGACCGGTATGACGGAAACTAGGGTGGCAAGAGTGGAACAAAACACCAGGTATAAGGACGAGCCTTCCACCCTTTACCAAGTATATAGATGCCTTAATTAAATAAGAGATATTGTGATATCCCAACATAATCCTGTTCCAACATGGAGCAATCTTCAACTTCACCTGCAACTAACAACGCTATAAGAGGGGCTCAGCAAAGCGGTGTAACATCCCAAATTTTCAATTTGAAATGTTATACAATAGATCATCTTTGCATATCATATTTTATTGCATTTTGGCTTGATCCTAGAAATTTCACGCAACTCAAGCACCCACGGAGATTTCGTTATTTTCATATTTGAGTTTTCTCAAATTTTGAAAATGGATCATTTGATTTTAGTTATTTTTATCTTCGAATATTTCTTATACAAAAATTAAAAGAGACGGAATAAAATAACTTTCCCAAAACAAAGAAATATTGAGGATTTAATAATAAAATCAAAGAAGATTTTATTTCAGAGTTTATAGCTATTTTTATTTGAATTTAGGAAAATTGTACGTTTTTCAAAATTGCATTTTAAGAGCCAAGAAAATGTTCATCTCGTTCTAAATTTTTTATTTAGACGGTGAAAATTTGTTTTGCATTTTTAGAATTTAATTTATTTTCTAGCATTTTTTTAAGTTTCGGCGGAATTTAAAAAAAACTGTTTGGACTGACCGGGCCGAAGGCCTAGCCGGCCCAGCCGCGCCGCCTCCCCGTCCCGTGCCCGCACCGGACTCCGCCGGAGTCCGGGAGTCCGCCGCAGCCCCGGTGCCCACTTCGCCAAGCCGGCTCTGGCCCCCTCCCCTTTAAATACCCCCCCGCCCCGCCGCCCGCAGCCGCAGCAGCAGCAGCAGCCGCCGCCGCTTGCCGCGCCCGCCGCCGACGACGTCCGTCGCCACCGCCGCCCGCTCGCGCGCCGTCCTCCGCCGCCGCCGCCGTCGCCACCCAGCCCCGCCGGAGCCCCGACCCATGCGGGATCCGACGAGGTAGCCGCCGACACCGCCGCCGGTTTTTTTTTATGAAACTGTTTGATTTTAAAAAAACCCCTAGATTCATTTTTTAGATCGGTTCGTCGTTTTTTTCTCGGTTTAGTTATTTTGTGAACGTTCGTCCGCACGTTCGTTTTAATGAACAGTTTTCATCATTTAGCCGCAGACAGCGAATTTGTTCGTTAGCCTGTTCGTCTGTTTTTCATTTTCTAAGATTTTCCGCGATTATTTCCGGTCGCCATTTCTGATCCAATTTGCGTTCTACTATAAATTTTCGCTCGTTTACAGGAATCAGGCGATTCAAGCGCATAGAGTTTCGTCTCGAAACCCTCTTTCCGTTTAACCGACTCAAACAAGTTTTTGCTACTGTAAAATTTGACTTAGGTCCAGATTAGTAAATGAAGCTTGTTTTTTCGCCGTTTGACTTTCGTTGCTTCGTTTGATTTGATTCTTTTTGCAAACCGGAGTTCTTAAGTTGAACTTTCTGGTTAGATCTCTTATTGGAGTTTTACCTATGCATTAGATGAGTGCTTATAGTATGCTTGTTTGTTTGCGATAGAGTACCCGGAGTGCGCCGCTTGCTACTACGAGTCTCTAGGTTTCATGGATCATCAGCAAGGCGAGTAACACTTTGATCATACCTCTTTACTACGCAGTTTTATTTCATCAGATCAATCCTCAAATAATTGCATGATTAGGATCTGATTAATATGTGGGTTTTGGGAAGTATATGAGGTAGAACCTATACCCTGTTTTACTATCAAACCTTTGGGAGTTACTTCTACGTTGCTTATATTGCTATGGTTATGCTCATAGACGTGGATTGGGTGAGTGTATCCATGACAGATGTGAGATTGTTAATTAATGGTTTACATAAGGTGGCAACTTAAATTCACATCTGGGTGGATTGAGGCACCTGGGGAACCCAATGTTGCCTGTATTTTTTGGAAATCCCGGGGTACCGTGAGAATCCTATGGACCGCCACCCAGGCTCAATGGGATCATGAGATTATTCATGCTAGAAACTTCCGCTTGCAGCCGCAAGCTACTATGGGCTCTAGCATAGTTGACTAAGTCGTGTGAACTCTTACAGTTGTAGACTAGCAGATGTAGGGGAAAGTAGGTGTAACTGTCTACCCATCGTAAGGTGCAACCACTTCTGAAAGACTATGTCTCGGTCAACCATTTCTCAAAAACCATGTAGTGCGAGAATCCCCACGGAGGAGATCGAGTCTTGCGAGGAAAAGTGCGCAAACCTCTGCAGAGTGTATAAACTAATCATGGTTAGCCGTGTCCCTGTTATGGATGTTTTGAGTATCTAGTACCTAGATTATCATGTGAACTCTCGTCGTGTTCTTTAATTTAATTTGTTGGGTTTTAATGATGATGCTTAATTGGGATTGAGTTGGGTGAACCTTCTCAATGTTTAACAACCACCATGATAGTAAAATAAAATTTATTCCTTTGATGTAGGGAAAAATTTGCTTTATGCAAAACTGTAACCGTAGAGCTTTCCACCAGCCATATATGCATGTAGTATAGCATTATTTTGTTCATTACTCTCTATGTGTTACATTGCCAGCATATTGCATGTGCTGACCCATTTTCGGGCTACAACGTTCATGTTGCAGACTTTTCAGACGACGAGTCAGGTGCCTTAGGTCGTGGTCTTATACTCAGTGATGCCGTTGGAGTTGATGGACTCGCTTATCTTCCAAGCCTTCCGCTGTTATCATTATTAGATGGCCTTAAGCCATATTTATTGTAATAAGTTCTCTTTTGAGACATTCGATGTAATAAGTGTGTGATTGCTACTCTGTTATAAATCCTTCAAGTACTGTGCGTGTCAGCATTACCGATCCAGGGATGAAACTGATGCATAAAGATCAGACTGTTTGAGGTCTGGTCGCTACAAGATGGTATCAGAGCACACGCTGACTGTAGGACACGACCACTAAGTTAAAGCCCTAGATCACTACTCTCTTCTCATTTCTGGCTCCTCTCCTTTTCTACTCTTTTAGGATGGCGGATGCAAGGAACAAGTTCACGCAACCGGATGAAGATACACCTTTTGGACGCCACCTGAAAGAAGTCACTAGATACCTGAACATCGGAGTACCAAGATTCACGGGGACCTACATCGGCACTTTACCAGAAGAGGAGAGTTGGATGATTAAAGTTCAAGTTCCAGGAAGGACGTTCATGCCCGTCACTGAGCCCATAGAATTTTCCTTTGATGCACCAACCTGGAGTCTAGGAAAGAGCATGGCAACCCACATTACCATGGGACATATTGGAGAAGTTTACCACAAGGATCTCAAGGATATTGTTTACTAGATTTGTGGGCGCCGAGATGAGCAATGGGAGATGATTAGTACCAGGAAGGATAGATCAATTGCAGCTTTCATCCATGAGCTAAACCAGCACATTCGTCACCAGGAGAACTAGATGTGCGCAGGCATGATAGATCTGAAGAAGGCATTGACCAAGATCACGGAGCTGGAAGAAGAACTTAAGTCTACACGCGATGGATATGAGGAGGACATGACGACACTCGTGGAGAAGAATGATGATCTGAAGAAGAAGCTAAAAGTATTCATGGGATTCCCCACGATTGGAATAGAAGACGATGATTGCACTTGCCCGGAGAACTACATCATCATCGATGACACTGATTCGGACCCAGACAATAGCGATGATCACTTTGTTGATGAAGCTGGAGCAGATATCATGGAGTCTTTGACCGATCAATTTTTCTAGTCGACCACCATAATAGTAGTAGTATTCCCCCATGTATATAGTATAGTCCGAGCACTTTTGTAACGATAGTTAGACCATTGTATGCCCTTGTTTGAATTGATTGAAGTGATATTGTTTGCATTTGTCTCATGTGCATATGGGTAGTGTTATTCTCTCTAAGACCCCATTCTATTCTGTATTCTCATCTTCTCTAAACCCTCAGATGCCTCCGAGACGTGACAATGGATTTGCTTTCCCACCGGAGCTCACTCAGCTGATCTAGCAGCAGAATGCATTGATGCAGATGCTAGTCCAGAATCAGAATCAGGGGAACAACAACAACAACAACAACAAACAAACAACAACAACAAAAACAACAACAACAACAACAACAACAACAACAACAACAACAACAACAACAACAACAACAACAATAACAACAACAACCCACCACCACCACCACCACCACCACCTGTTGATCATTTAGCCTGTTTCGTGAGGCTGAATCCGCTGGTGTTCTCTAGTAGCACCGAGCTGATAGTTGCAGATGATTGGCTCCACAAGATGGGAAGGGAGTTGACCACTGCAGGATGCACAGATGCGGAGAAGGTGTGTTTTGCCACACATTAGCTTGATGGACCCGCAGCATCATGGTGGGAGAATTTCACAGCCACTTATCCCATCGACACTGTCACATGGGGCCAGTTTCAGCAGGCTTTTAATACTACTCATGTTTCAGCAGGAGCTATGGACATGGATAAGCGTGAGTTTCTCAACTTGCGCCAAGGAGGACGTACAGTTGGCCATTATGTGGATGACTTTAGTAAGCTAGCACGTTATGCCCCATATGACGTTGCTACGGATGCAGCCAAGCAGGAGAAGTTTCTGGAAGGACTGAATGATGAGACGAGCATGCAGTTGATGGTAGCAACCTTCAACAACTACCAGGAGTTGGTAGATAGAGGTCACATGATTGAAGGGAAGAAGCAGTAGATTGACAACCGCAAGAGGAAGTATGGACAAGGGAAGTACAATTCTGGAGCTCAGCAGAAGCCTCATTTTACCCCGAATTCAGGAGGACCTTTTGAGCATACCCATGGAGGAGGGATCTCACACAACCATAATGGCCCCAAGAATGGTAATGGGAATGGAGGAAGCAATGGCCATAACCGTACCAACCCATCAAACCCAGCCAAGAAGGATCTGAGCCACGTCACTTGCTATAAGTGCCAGAGGACTGGACATTATGCCAATGAATGTCCTGAGGCTAAGAATGGAAATGGCAATGGAAGCTCAAGGAAGAAACTGAACCCTTTCAACAGGGGACAGGTGAACCACGTTAACGTGGAAGAGGTTGAAGCCCAGACAGATGTAGTAATAGGTAAGTTTTTGGTTAAGTCATTTACTGCAATCGTTCTTTTTGATACCGGTGCATCGCATTCATATATATCAAGGGGATTTGTGGATAAGTATAAACTACTCACCAAAGTTCTTAAAACACCTATGTTAGTAAGATCACCAGGAGCAGAGTATATGGCCAGTCAAGGATGTTTTCAAGTGCCATTAACCATAGGTAGGCATGTTTTCCCCTTAGATTTAATCATTTTGGAGTCGCAAGGTTTGGATGTGATTATGGGTATGGATTGGCTATCGATGTATGGAGGGAACATCGATTGCACCAGTAAGTTGATTTTGCTTACCACCCCAGAAGGAAGAAGGATCAAGTATGTATTCCGGCACGAGCTGAAGAGGACTCAAGTGAATTCCTTATCAGGAGTTGTACAAGAGGAAGTACCAGTGGTGAAGGATTTCCCTGATGTATTTCCAGAAGAATTGCAAGGCATTCCACTGGATAGAGACATTGAGTTTTTGATTGAGCTTTTGCCAGGCACAAGGCCGATATCTAAGAGACCGTATAGGATGCCCGCAAAAGATTTGGAGGAAATTAAGAAGCAGATTAAGGAGCTACTGGATAAAGGCTATATTCGCCCAAGTTCTTCACCTTGGGGATCGCCAGTGCTTCTAGTGGAGAAGGAGGATGGATCATTGAGGATGGTTGTTGATTATCGAGGACTGAATGAAGTGACAATCAAGAAGAAGTATCCACTGCCGATGATCAATGATCTGTTTGAGCAGTTGCAAGGAGCTAAGGTATTTTCCAAGATCGATCTGTGATCAGGATACCACCAGCTGAAGATTCAAGAGTAGGATATACCTAAGACGGCTTTTACCACCAGGTACGGGCTGTATGAGTATACCGTTATGTCAGTTGGTCTGACTAATGCACCTGCCTATTTCATGAACATGATGAACAAGGTGTTTATGGAGTTTCTAGATAAGTTCGTCGTGGTGTTCATTGATGATATTTTGGTCTACTCGAAGAATGAAGAGGAGCATAAGGAGCATTTGTGTTTGGTACTTGGGAAGCTCAGAGAACATTAGTTGTATGCCAAGTTCAGCAAGTGTGAATTCTGGTTGAAGGAAGTTGGATTTCTCGGACATGTTATATCCCGAGAAGGAATAGCAGTAGACCCCACCAAAGTTGTCACTGTGACAAACTGGCAAGCCCCGACGACAGTTGGAGAGATCCGGAGTTTTCTTGGACTCGCAGGATACTACCGGAGGTTCATTGAGAATTTCTCAAAGATTGCGAAGCCCATGACGGAGTTGTTGAAGAAGGACACCAAGTTCAATTGAAATGAGGAATGTGAGGCTAGTTTCCAGGAGTTGAAGAAACGTTTGGTTACATCACCAGTGTTGATTTTGCCAGATCAGTACAACGATTATGAGGTGTATTGCGACGCTTCACCTCGAGGACTTGGAGCAGTGCTTATGCAGGAGGGAAGAGTTGTTTCGTACGCCTCACGACAGCTTAAGCCCCATGAGTTGAATTATGCTACCCATGATTTGGAGTTAGCAGCTGTAGTGCACGCATTGAAGACATGGAGACATGTTCTCATCGGAAACCATTGTGAGGTGTACACGGATCACAAGAGTTTGAAGTACATCTTCACATAGAAGGAGTTGAATCTCAGGCAAAGGAGATGGTTGGAGCTCATTAAGGATTATGATATGAGATTGCATTATCACCCTGGAAAGGCTAACGTAGTAGCCGATGCATTGAGCTACAAGAGCCATGCCAACACACTCATGACCGGAGAGTTACCAAAGGAGTTATCCGAGGATGTACGCGAGCTATGTTTGGAGATAGTTCCGAGAGGCTATGTAGCAGCATTGGAGATTCATTCCACTTTGATGGATAAGATCAGAGAAGCTCAAAAGACTGACAAGGAGATTGCCGAGATAAAGGAGAAGATGAGCAAAGGAAAGGCTAAATGATTTCGTGAGGATGAGCACGATACCCTATGGTTTGAGGACTGCGTTTATGTGCCCAATGATCCAGGGATCAGGAAGTTGATTCTGCAAGAGGCCCATGATTCGCCGTGTTCGATTCACCCAGGAAATACCAAGATGTATCTGGATTTGAAGGACACTTTCTGGTGAACCGGAATGAAGAAGGATATTACAGAGTATGTAGCAGTTTGTGATGTATGTCAGAGAGTGAAGGCAGAGCATCAGAAGCCAGCGGGATTGCTACAGCCATTGCCGATATAGCGCAAAGAGACAGTTTACGAAGTCAGAGACAGAGTTTATCTTCGTGTATCCCCAGTTCGATTAGTTAAGCATTTTGGAGTTAAGGGAAAGTTTGCGCCACATTTTGTGGGACCATACAAAGTTTTGGAGCGTATGGTAGAGGTTGATTACAAGTTGGAGTTGCTCGAAGGATTGTCAGGAGTTCATGATGTGTTCCACGTTTCCCAGTTGAAGAAGTGCCACGCGGAGATGGCTGACATACCGCTGAGAGATACAGTGCCACTGGAAGTGATTCAGCTGGATAGTGATTTGACCTATGAGGAGAAACCAGTTAAGATTCTTGAATATGCCAGCCGAGTCACCCGCAGCAAGGTTATCAAGTTTTGCAAAGTTCAGTGGAGCCACCATACAGAGGATGAAGCCACCTGGGAGCAAGAGGAAGATCTACTGAAGGATCTCAAGGGCGAGATTCATCTTGAGGGCGGCCCCGCACAGTGCTCTAGTTTGGGACCAACACCATCAGCACTGCCCCCCCTATTTATGTAGAAATACTCCTCGGGTAGCGCTAACTCCCTATGCGTCAAATTTAATATCAAGTTTAGTTATTATGATGGGCAAATGGTAAAACCAATGTTGGGCCTTGCTGGAAGAGTTTTATTCAAAGCGAACTGTCAAGAGCGCCCCATAAACCCACACCGTGTTAGGGACGCAAAATCAAGGAACATAACACAAGTATGACGAAAACTAGGGTGGCAAGAGTGGAACAAAACACCAGGCACAAGGCCGAGCCATCCACCCTTTACCAAGTATATAGATGCATTAATTAAATAAAAGATACTGGGATATCCCAATATAATCCTGTTCCAACATGGAGCAATCTTCAACTTCACCTGCAACTAACAACGCTATAAGAGGGGCTGAGCAAAGCGGTGTAACATCCCAAATTTTCAATATGGAATGTTATACAATAGATCATCTTTGCATATCATATTTTATTGCATTTTGGCTTGATCCTAGAAATTTCATGCAACTCAAGGACCCACGGAGAGAGTTGGAGATTTTGTTATTTTCATATTTGAGTTTTCTCAAATTCTGAAAATAGGATCATTTGATTTTAATTATTTTTATCTTCGAATATTTCTTATACAAAAATAAAAGAGAAGGAATAAAATGACTTTCCCAAAATAAAGAAATATTGAGGATTTAATAATAAAATCAAAAAAGATTTTATTTCGGAGTTTATCGCTATTTTTATTTGAATTTAGGAAAATTGCATGTTTTTCAAAATTGCATTTTAAGGGCCAAGAAAATGTTCATCTCCTTCTAAAAATTTTATTTAGACGGTGAGAATTTTATTTTATTTTCTAGGATTTATTTAAGTTTCGGCGGAATTTTTGCTTAAAAAAATTGTTCGTACCGACCGGGCCGAAGGCCTAGCCGCGCCGCCTCCCCGTCCCGTGCCCGCACCGGACTCCGCCGGAGTCCGGGAGTCCTCCACCGCCCCGGTGCCCCCTTCCCCAAGCCGGCCCCGCCCCCTCCCCTTTAAATACCCCGCCGCCCCGCCCAAGCCGGCCCCGCCCCGTCCCGCCGCCGCCGCCCGTCGCCGCCGACGCCCGTCGCCGCTGACGCCCACTCGCGTGCCGCCCTCCGCCGACGCCACCCAGCCCCGACCCCCGCCGGACCCAGCGAGGTAGCCGCCGACGCCGCCGCTGGTTTTTTTTATAAAACCGTTCAGGTTTTTTTTTAAACCCTAGATTCATTTTTTAGATCGGTTCGTCGTTTTTTCTTGGTTTAGTTATTTTGCGGACGTTCGTCCGTATGTTCGTTTTAATGAACGGTTTTCATCGTTCGTCCGTACGTTCGTTAGCTTGTTCGTCCGTTTTTTTTTCTCGGATTCTCCGCGATTACTTCCGATCATGATTTCTGATCCGATTTTCGTTCTAGTATAACTTTTCGCTCGTTTATCGGAATCAGGCGATTCAAGCGCCTAGAGTTTCATCTCGAAACCCTCTTTCTGTTTAACCAACTCAAACAAGTTTTTGCTACTGTAAAATTTGACTTAGGTCCAGATTAGTAAACGAAACTTGTTTCTTTCGCCGTTTGACTTTCATTGCTTCGTTTGATTTGATTCTTTTTGCAAACCGGAGTTCTTAAGCTGAACTTTCTTGTTAGATCTCTTATTGGAGTTTTACCTATGCATTAGATGAGTGCTTATAGTATGTTTGTTTGTTTGTGATAGAGTACCCGGAGTGCGCCGCTTGCTACTAAGAGTCTCTAGGTTTCACGGATCATCAGCAAGGCAAGTAACATTTTGATCATACCTCTTTACTACCCAGTTTTATTGCATTAGATCAATCCTCAAACAATTGCATGATTAGGATCTGATTAATATGTGGGTTTTGGGAAGTAAATGAGGTAGAACCTATACCCTGTTTTATTATCAAACCTTTGGGAGTTACTTCTACGTTGCTTATATTGCTATGCTATGCTCGTAGACGTGGATTGGGTGAGTGTATCCATGACAGATGTGAGATTGTTAATTAATGGTTTACATAAGGTGGCAACTTAAATTCACATCTGGGTGGATTGAGGCACCTGGGGAACCCAGTGTTGCCTGTATTTTTTGGAAATCTCGGGGTACCGTGAGATTCTCCTATGGACCGCCACCCAGGCTCAAAGGGATTATGAGATTATTCATGCTAGAAACTTCTGTGTGCAGCCGCAAGCTCTATGGGCTCTAGCATAGTTGACTAAGTCATGTGAACTCTTACAATGGTAGACTAGCAGATGTATGTTAAAGTAGGTGTAACTGTCTACCCATCACAAGGTGCAAACGCTTCTGAAAGACTATGTCTCGGTCAAGGTTGTCAGAATCGTGATCTTGAATCGGATCGAAGCTTCGATGGTAGGATCGCATATCATAGAATCTTCACTATCAGAATCGTAGAAATGTAGATTCTAAGAACTAAAATCGTAGAATCATAGGGGTTAGTTTGGATCGTAAAGTCATAGAATCGTATGACAGAATCGCGATTCTGACAACCTTGGTCTCGGTCATCCATTTCTCAAACACCATGTAGTGCGAGAATCCCAACGGAGGAGATCGAGTCTTGCAGGGAAAAGTGCGCAAATCTCTGCAGAGTGTATAAACTAATCATGGTTAGCCGTGTCCACGGTTGTGGACGTATTGAGTATCTAGTACCTAGATTATCATGTGAATCTCGTCATGTTCTTCAATTTAATTTGTTGGGTTTTAATGATGATGCTTAATTGGGATTGAGCTAGGTGAACCTTCTCAATGTTTAACAACCACCATGATAGTTAAATAAATTTATTCCTTTGATATAGTGAAAAATTGGCTTTATGCAAAACTGTAACCGTAGAGCTTTCCACCAGCCATATATGCATGTAGTATAGCATTATTCTGTTCATTACTCTCTATGTGTTACATTGCCAGCATATTCCATGTGCTGACCCGTTTTGGGCTGCAACATTCATGTTGCAGACTTTTCAGACGATGAGTAAGGTGCCTTAGGTCGTGGTCTTATACTCAGTGATGCCGTTGGAGTTGATGGACTCGCTTATCTTCTAAGCCTTCCGCTGTTATCGTTATGAGATGGCCTTAAGCCATATTTATTGTAATAAGTTCTCTTTTGAGACATTCGATGTAATAAGTGTGTGATTGCTACTCTGTTATAAATCCTTCAAGTACTGTGCGTGTCAACATTACCGATCCAGGGATGACACTGATGCACAGAGATCAGACTGTTTGAGGTCTGGTCGCTACAAGCGGTAACTTAGCCAAACAACGGTTTTCTAGGAAGGGAGAAAAGGTTATAGGCTGACATGTCAATTTGGAAGGCATGGTAAACAAGTGGTAGGTAGCACAGCATAGTGATAGAATGAGGCAACTAGCATAGCAATGATAATAGTGAGATCCAGGGTAACGGTCATCTTGCATAAGGGCGGAGAGGAGGGAATGGAAAGAAGAGGTCTAGGGCAAGGCACAGGACGTGCTAAATAGGGCTCTCAGGCAGTCTCCGGACGTCAAATCATGGAGGATGTCGACGTGGCTCTCTAGATGTGCGCCGTATAGGAGGAGGACAAAGCTCCTATGCAGATGGGCTGGCTGTGCGCTGCTGGCTGCAGTGAACAGGTAAGATAGGTGTGCTGCACTAGGCTTGAACAGGAGGAGGAGGCCCAAGTGCGTTGCTTGGAGGCCCCTACCCTTTTCCGTCTTTTCTTCAAACAGGAAAATAGAGAAAAGAAATACATAGGGGTAATGGGGAGGTGTGGGACTGAGATAAGAATATACTTGGACTCCTGGATTTATGTAGTCTTTGAATAAATTTCTTAGGGCATTTTTACAGATAGAAAAATAAATCAAGTTTGAATTTACTTCAGACTTGCTCCATTTTTGAACCTGACCAAAACCACTTAAAAAAGGGTGAAATTTGGTAGATAGGCTTTAGGGAATGTGCAAGATTTATAGGAAAAGAATGAACATTTATGAAGGACAGAAAATGGCACTAGCAAAAATGAAAGGAATAAGAAGGAAGAAGGAGGTGTTGATGCATGGGTAGATTTGAGAGACATAGCAAGGGGTTTGGTCACATGCAACATGTATAGAGCAAGACAACATCATGAAGAATGCAATACACATGGTGATTATGATGAAATGCAAAATGACAAAAGGCACAATGCAACATGATCATGGCAACAATCATAGGGAAAAGAAGCAAACCAATTATGATAATGCAACAAACATAATGAACACACGACAACAACTAAAATAAATAGAAGGCATCTGGAGCATCGGTCTCGGGGCATTACAAGACTTGGGCCATTAAGGACCAAGTGAGGAGGCCCCTCCCTTTCCTAGTAGGGGGGATCCAACTAGGAGGGGGAGTCCAACTCCCCCACCCTAGGCTAGCACACCCAAGGGGAAACTTTCCCCCAAGAGGCTGCCCTATCCTACCCCCCTAAACCTATATATACTAGATGTTTTGCACCCTTTTGAACTACAAGTTTTAGGGTGCCTCTTCTAGTTGATCTAGTTATAGTTATAGTTGCTCATAGACTAATTAGAGCTAGCCCTAGCCACCTCTAATCCTCATAATTAGAAGCCCAGTGTGGTTCTAATCTCCTCCCTCTAATTCTCCAGCGACGATTAGCTTTGGACGGCGAAGTGCTGCCGGATCGTGAAGACCGTACACTTGCAATCAAGTAGAGAGGCCGTGCTTTAGGTCTTCTGTTCGAGGGATCTCGAGGGTGGTTTGCGGGATCGTTCGAGTGACTTCGAGAACGATCTACACCGACTCTCCTTCTTCCGCTGTATTCCTAAGTTGGCAACGATCATGGATCCCAACCCTTATGCACCTTCATATTGATCTTGGTGATTGTAGGTGTGGAAATTTTTTGTATTCTACTATGTTTCCCAATAGTGGCATCATGAGGAGGTTTATGAGTATATGCAGGTTGCGATCAAGATCACATCTGATATGTGAGGGTTGATGTTCTTGATATGCTTCCCACTAGTGTTGCTTCGGTTCAGTTCATCGGCAGAATGATGTAGTTTTGCTACAAGGTTCTGACAATCAAGCGGCTCTGGCTGTCGACGATCTGCTAACAGTTCCTTGGGATACATCATAGTTGGGAATAGTCAACCGTCACGTACACAAGAGGGTGCCGAAGATGGATGATCTTCTAGGGGGTCACACATATTGACGAAGTTTGGTGTGGGGAACGAGACTTTTAATTAAGTCTCTCTTTCACACACCCCAAAACTTAATCTAGCATCAAGAACATTGCCTTGTTGTGCTTGCGTAGGTAGCTAGTCTTAATTGATAAAGCTAGTTAACCTCGTAACTAAAATTTTGCTAAAACCGAGTAGAGGACGTCTAACTTGGTTTACAGGGTTTGCATATGATGTGGGCCTTGTTCATGATAATGAGTTTATGTATGAGATGGTTATATGTTGTAATGTTAAGTGGCCTACGCGTCACGGCATGATGGCTGGAGCCATGGGATTGCCACCTTAATGTAAATATCATAGAGATAGGATACATGTGATGGTGGCAAACGTACACGGAGGATCCCGACGAGGAGAAGGTGTACCAGGCGCGGGACGAGGAGCTATAAGTTTGTGTCACAATGGAATTTCAGATTTTGGTGTCACAACAACGTTTCTTAAATGGTCGCCGTGATAACATTTTCTGAAATTACCGCTATGGCTATGTTTTTGAAACAGTTGCCTAGATAATGAAATATTGGCCATCATGTCGCTTCAACTGGAAATTGAAGACGATCATGGAGGACTCCCAGCGCCCAGGGCTATACCATATCATGCTATTATCAATTGCCTAAGATGTTTATCCCGTTGTTGTTTGCACCCTTTGATTGCGTAGTAGTCAATTATTAGGGTGATCTCTCACTGTAAAAATCAAGTCAAAAGGTGCTCTTCCTAGTGTAGCAACCGTCTACAACACTTAATGATCTGGAGTGCATCATGTCCACATGAGTACAAATGGATTGTTGTTGCAAGGCGGGGATGGTCAGACCATGCACGCAGATAGCACTCAGTTGTCATGTAGTTCTAGCAGAATAGTTCTAAGCTCGAAGCACAAAGCATTGAAAGATGAACAAGAGTCATATGGAGATATGATCGGCAAAAGCTTGCCCACCGGTCAAAATTCTCGTCATCAGTGCTGCACACATCAATGACTGAGAACTAGACTTGGATCTTGAATCACTTAAAATCAATTATGAGAGATATTGTTTTGAGTGGGAGCACAATTATGTATTAATTTAGTTGAATAACTACTGCAAATTAATTATGAATAAAGTCTATGTGTAGTTTGCATTATAATTGTAGAATTATGGCTCACTGTTCCACTTTTGTTGTTGAAATTGATTGACTGTTATTTATCTGGTTGAATCTTTATGATTGAGAGGATCCTCCTCTAAGAGTGCTCATACGTCTCCGTCGTATCTACTTTTCCTAATGCTTTTACTCTTGTTTTGGACTCTAATTTGCATGATTTGAATAAAACTAACCTAGTGTGACGTTGTTTTCAGCAGAACTACCATGGTGTTGTTTTTGTGCAGAAATAAAAGTTCTCGGATTGGAACAAAACTTTGCGAGGATTTTTTTATATAATAAAAGAGAATTACCAGAGCCAAGAACCACCGGAGGGGGGCACCTGGGTGGGCACAACCCACTAGGGCGTCCCCCCCCTCTTGGCGAGCCCAGGTGGGTTGTCCCAACCCGGTGGCCCCGCGGACCTCAACCCTGATACTATAAATTCACATTTTTGGAGAAAAAATCAGGAAGAAAGAATTATCACGTTTTACGAGATGAAGCCGCCGCTGCCTCCTGTTCTTCATTGGGAGGCCAGATCTGGAGTCTGTTTGGGGCTCCGGAGAGGGGGGTCTTTGATCTTCATCATCACCAACCCTTCCATCGCCAATTCCATGATGCTCTCCACTGGGAGTGAGTAATTCCTTTGTAGGCTCACTGGTCGGTGAAGGAGTTGGATGAGATTCATCATGTAATCAAGTTAGTTTTGTTAGGGCTTGATCCCTAGCATCCATTATGTTCTGAGATTGGTGTTGCTATGACTTTGCCATGCTTAATGCTTGTCACGTTGGGCCGGGTGCCATGATTCCAGATCTGAACCGTTTATGTTACCACCATTATATCTATGTTCTAGATCCGATCTTGCAAGTTATAGTCACCTACTACATGTTATGATCCGCAAACCCCGGAGTGACAGAAGTCGGGATACTTTCTGGTGATGACCGTATTTTGAGGAGTTCATGTATTCACTGTGTGTTAATGCTTTGTTCCGGTTCTCTATTAAAAGGAGGCCTTAATATCCCTTATTTTCCTAATAACGAACGGCCAAACAATCAGCGAACCAAACTAAGAGCACCAGGCGAATGCACTCGCTAGGGTTTTCTGCCCGTGGCGAACTGGAGGCGACTGCCTCACCACCGCCACCGTCGAACGTCAATCCGGCCGTGTGTGGCCCCGTCTCCGCGTCTAAGCCCAGGCAGGGCATCGGAGCTGCTGCAGCTCTGTCCGCTGTTCGATCGTTGGCCCCCATGGGTTGCTACGATTCTGCCGTATCCGATCTGGAGACTGCTGGAAGGAGTCCAGATGGATTGCTCGAGGACGGATCTGGGTGCCCTATCCCCTCTGACCAGGAAATGGGGAATCCTGCTTACAAAAAGCCACCTAGGGCTACGGCTGGGGTGTACACACGACCATGGAAGCTCTGGATCGCATCGCTCTCGCTGCTGCTCCAACGTTGTTGATAGGGATGGTGTCGTCTATGCACGAGGCAGACAAAGAGACGGCAGTGGCCGAGGTGAACCCGGAGGTCGGTGGGGGCACATACAGGTCTCCCTCTGTGGATGCTGCTTGCCTGAAGCCTTCCAATGGAGGATCCGTGGCTGCTAGCCGCAGCAACCCGCGACTGCAGACACTGACTCTATGGAACCAGATGAAAATAACGGGTACAAGGTCGCTGGACGGGCAGCAAACCCAGCATGGTGGTGGAACGGGAGACCAGGACATGCACGAGGTGTCCAGCACTTTGGAGGCAGTCGGCCCGGGGCCGCCGATGAACTGACTAGGCCGGCAGAGCCCCGTCAGGAGCAATGAATATCCTAAGTTGGAACTACCGAGGGGGTGGGAACCCTCGGATAGTTCGGGATCTTATGAGTCTAGTGCAGGCTCATTCCCCTAGTATCGTCTTTCTTTGTGAAACTAGGCAGACTAAGAATAAAATGCAGAGGTACCGTAATCGGTTAGGTTTGAGAGGTTTTGATGCTTTTGATTGTGTGGGTTGCAGTGGTGGTCTCGCTTTGTATTGGCATGAGTCCCTGGGTCTTGATGTAAAAGAAATTAATGAACGATACATTGATGCGTATGTGACTGTTGTGGTGGGTGAGCCACCCTGGAGGCTTACCTGCGTCTATGGCGAGCCTCGGACGGAGGACCGGCATCACATGTGGTCTCTCCTCTAGAACCTTCACCAACAGGCCGACATGCCATGGGTCATGGTGGGAGATTTCGATGAGGCGATGTGGAGCTTCGAGCACTTCTCCGACACACCACGTTCGGCAGGTCAGATGATTGATTTTCGTGATGTTCTTGAAGTATGTGGCTTGGGTGATCTTGGTTTTGCAGGCCTCCCGTACACCTTTGATAACCGTTGTGGAGGTCGGGCGAATGTTAAGGTGCGCCTTGACCGGGCAGTCGCTAACAATGCCTGGCGTGACATCTTTGCTCACGCTAAGGTAGATCACCTGGTGGCGCCCAGTTCCGATCACCTGGCTATATTGCTCCGCTGCAAGCGGGAGGAGCCGCGTCCAATGCAAGGGAGGAGATGCAGGCAGTATGAGGTCATGTGGGAGAGGGAACCATCTCTCCCGGAGGTAATTATGAATGCATGGACTGAGCTGGGTTCTATGGTCCATCTTGGGGATATTACCTCAGGTTTGAGTACCTTGATGCACAAATTTCAAGAGTGGAGCCGGAAAAAATTTGGTAACGTTATCAAGGAAATTAATAAGTCCCACTCTCGCCTCGAGGAGCTTATGTCTATGAATGCAGATAGGAAGGAAATTCGGGAGGTAGCAGACCGGATGAACGAATTGCTTTATAGAGAGGAGATGATGTGGATGCAGAGATCCCGTATTGATTGGCTAAAAGAGGGTGACCGTAATACTCGGCTTTTCCACCGGAAAGCGGTATGGCGTGCTCGTAAGAACCGCATTAAATCCCTCATTGATGATACTGGGGTTGTGTACAAGGACCACCAGTCCATGGCGGCCATGGCTACGGCTTATTTTTCTCGTTTGTTTACTGCTAATACAAGTCTATGTGCAGATCCAGTGATTAATCTTATTAGACCTCGTGTGACTGACAGCATGAATGATGGCCTATGTGCAGATTTTTCAGACAAGGAGATAGTTGATGCTCTATTTCAGATTGGGCCACTCAAGGCGCCGGGTCCTGATGGTTTCCCCGCCCGTTCCTTCCAAAGGAATTGGGCGGTTATGAGGGAGCAGGCAATTGCAGGAGTGAAGGAGTTCTTCCGCACAGGGGTCATGCCCGAGGGAGTGAATAACACCTTCATTGTTCTCATCCCGAAGGTGGATAACCCGGAGAGGCTCACGGAGTTCCGGCCCATAAGTTTATGCAATGTCATTTATAAGGTGGTGGCAAAGTGCTTGGTGAATCGATTGAGGCCAATTTTGGATGAGATTATATCTCCAGAACAGAGTGCCTTTGTGCCTGGACGGGTAATTACAAACAATGCATTAATTGCTTTTGAGTGCATTCATTTTATTCAGCAGGAGAAAGACCCTAACAAAAGTTTTTGTGCGTACAAGCTTCACTTATCTAAAGCTTATGACAGAGTGGACCGGATCTTCTTGGAGCGAATGATGCAAAAGTTGGGCTTCGCTCGTCGATGGGTGAACTGGATTATGGCTTGCGTCACCTCGGTGAGGTATACAGTGAAATTTAATGGAACCCTCTTAGACTCGTTTGCACCATCGTGTGGACTTCGGCAAGGTGATCCACTGTCTCCGTTCTTGTTCTTATTTGTGGTTGATGGTCTTTCTGCTCTGTTGAAAGATGGCGAGGGAAAATGTGATTATACACCGCTGAAAATATGCCGTCGAGCTCCAGGTGTTTCGCATCTATTGTTCGCGGACGATACGTTGTTTTTCTTTAAGGCGGAGGAGGAACAGGCGAGGAAAATCCAGAACATGTTGAATACATATGAAAATGCCATGGGACAATGCATCAATCCGACGAAGTGTAGTGCCCTATTTGGTAATGCAGGCACTATGGATAAACAGGACGCGGTTAGATCAATTCTTCCCATTGGTACAGTAACCTTTCAGGAGAAGTACCTAGGGCTGCCAACGCCTGAGCGGCGTATGACGCGAGGTAAATTTCAGAATCTGCAATCACGGCTCTTGAAGAGAATTATAGCTTGGGGTGATACCCTTTCTCTGGCCGGTAAGGAGATCATGATTAAGGTTGTTGCTCAGGCTATCCCTACCTATATTATGGGTGTCTTCAAGCTCCCTATGTCAGTGTGTGATGACATGAATAGAATGGTACGGAACTTTTGGTGGGGCTCAGTGGATGTAAAAGGAAAACACACTGGTTGGCATGGCCAAAAATACAGGCTCATAAATCAAAGGGTGGCCTGGGATTCAGAGACTTCCGCATCTTCAACCAGGCTGTCCTCGCGAGACAGGCTTGGCGCTTGCTAACTAAGCCTAACAGTTTATGTGCGCAGGTGCTCAAGGCCCGTTATTATCCTGATGGACGACTTGAGGATACGGTCTTCTCGGGGAATGCCTCGCCGACTTGGCAGGCTATCCAATACGGCCTCGAGCTCCTGAAAAAAGGCATCATCTGGCGTGTCGGCGACGGGCAAAACATCCGCATATGGCGCGACCGGTGGATCCCGCGAGAGCCATCCTACCAACCCATCACACAGCAGGGTACCTGCCGCATCAGGAGGGTGGCGGAACTCCTAGATGAGAGGGGCTCCTGGCGGATGGGTCTCCTTCGGCGCTACTTCCTCCCGGCGGACGTTGATGCGATTACTAGCATCCGGACATCACCGTGCGTCACGGACGATATCATCGCCTGGGCACCGGAGAAGAATGACATCTTCACAGTTCGCTCTGCATACCGCCTTGCCATGGACGAGCGCGAGCGTACATTGCCTACCGCCATGAGTAGGGCACCGGATGGTCGTCGCGCCATTTGGAAGATCATAGGGGGGTGCCCTGCTCCCCCTAAGGTACGCGTCTTCGCATGGAGAGTTGTGACTAATTCACTTGCTACATGGGCCAACAAATTTTCACGCCACCTCGAGCTTACTGACTTATGTCCCGTTTGTGGCATGGAACGAGAGGACAGATTCCATGCATTCTGCAGGTCCCATTAGCTAGCGAGCTATGGCGTGCCATGGCGGTGGACTGGAACATCCCCAAGCTGGAGTCCATCAGTAACCCCGGACCGGAGTGGCTCTTCACACTGTTGGAACCCCTAGATGACACGGCGAGGATGGTGGTGCTTATGACCATGTGGTGGAGTTGGCATGTGCGCAACGAGATTACACATGACAAAATGCCTCCTCCAACTGAAGCATCCCGACGCTTCCTCCACGGGTATATTACTTCGCTCCTATGTATTAATCAACACCCTTCGGGAGACCATGTGAAAGGGAAGATGGTGGTCGTTGCTTCACCACCAGCAGCTCGGGTCATCTCTGGCCCCAAGATGCAGCCGAGATAGGTCCCCCCTGACACAGGCTGGACCAAGCTAAACACGGATGGCAGCTTTATTATTTCTACGGGTGCGGCTGGAGGAGGTATGATTCTCCGAGATGATACAGGTGAGATCATCTATAGTGCATGTAGAGAACTCTGTGCATGTGAGAGTGCCTTGGAGGCGGAGCTAGCAGCATGTCGAGAAGGACTGGAGTTGGCCTTGCACCGGACGAACCTTCCAATTATATCTGAGCTAGACAGTGCGGAGGCGGTGACATTGCTCACAACACGCACGAGAGATAGATCGAGGCACCACATTCTCGTAGAGGATATCTGAAGCTTAGCTGATACCGATGATAGAGAGATTTTATTTGCTCTCTGTAGCTGCTCACAGAATAATATTAGTCATGAGTTGGCCGCTTACGGTCGTCGTACCCCTCGTACTGTGGTGTGGCTTTCTGCTGGGTTGGACTTTGTTGTAAACTTGGCTATGGCTGAGAAGCCTCCTTGAATTATGCAATATTATTTTTCCCCGCAAAAAAAATCCCTTAGTTTCCATTTGGACCCCGCTGCCATGGGAGGGTAGGACAAAAGATGTCATGCAAGTTCTTTCCATAAGCACGTATGACTATTTACAGAATACATGCCTACATTATATTTATGAACTAGAGCTAGTGCGGTATCGCCCTAGGTTATGACTATTATATGATGAATATCATCCAACAAATTCACCGGTCCAATGCCTACAAATTTTCCATATATTGTTCTTGCTAGGTTACTATTTCTACTGTTACCGTCACAACTGCTACAAAACCATTGCTACTGTTACTGTTACTGCTGCTATTAAAACTATCATACTACTGTGCTACTGATCATATTGCTGCAGGTAATTAATCTCCAGGTGTGGTTGAATTGACAACTCAACTGCTAATACTTGCAAATATTCTTTGGCTCCCCTTGTGTCGAATCCATAAACTTTGGTTGAATACTCTACCCTTGAAAACTGTTTTGATCCCCTATACTTGTGGGTTATCAAGACCTTTTTTGGCGCTATTGTCGGGGAGCATAGCTACATTTTTTGAGACACTTGGGATTATTATCAATTCATCACTATGAAGAATCTGAAGGATACCAAGACTAAGATATTTCCCTCTGGACGAGGGGAGGTAAGGAACTGCAATCTAGCTCTGCACTTGATTCACCTTCTGTTATGAGTAGACTTGCAACAACACCACATGCTACTAATCCTGATATGTCACAAGTTATGAATGATGCTACTTCTATGAATGCCACTCATGATGATGCTAGTACCTTGCTTGATGATGATGTGCCACTAGGTGATTTTCTTGATGAAAAAATTGCTAGAATTAGAGAGAAAGAAAATGTTGAGACTGATGAGATCACTGAAATTGATGAAGTACTTGAAACTGAAAATCTTGAAACAACTGTTAGACCTATCTCTCCTAGATATGAATTGCCTAAAGTTCCTGAGGGTTATGTTATGGATGGAGAGGTAACTAGAGAAATTCTTGCTTGTAAGGATAGGGATGATCTGAAAAAATTATTATGCAAGTATAAAGAAAAGTCTTTGAATGCTAAAATGAAATGTGATCCTCAGTTTGCAACTTCACCTGTCTTTGTTGATGATCAGGATTAAGAATTCTCCGTCGACCCAGAGTTAATTACATTGGTTGAATCTGATCCTTTCCATGGTTATGAAACTGAAATTGTAGTAGCACACCTTACAAAATTGAATGATATAGCCACCCTATTTGCTCATGATGAAAAGATTTGTTATTACTATATCCTCAAATTGTTTCTATTCTCATTAAAGGGTGATGCTAAGACTTGGTATAATACTTGTCGGTGTACTAGAGTAGGGGTACCCTAGTATCCCGAACTTGTGCACGGGCAGTTGCAGCGCCCCACGGCAAGGCTTGCCGGGCGACCGCAGGGTCCTCTGTTGGTTCCTTTGGAACCATTCGAGAACAAAGTATTTAAGATGAGAAGACCAGGCCCCGGCAAGAGGAGCTTTCCGGGAAGAGACAAGGCCCCGGCAAGAGGAGCTTGCCGGGAAGAGACAAGGCTCCGGCAAGAGGAGCTTGCCGGGAAGGCCAACCACGGCACCTCAAGAAACTTGCCGCGACACACCGCGCATCTCGGCAAGGTCCGGCGAGCGACAAGCTTCCGGACGCGACAAGACGACGACCCCGACAAGGTACTTGCCGGGGGCCAGCTGCCACTCTATGCCCGCGCTCCAGCGCATCCACCCGCGTGTCTCCCTGAGGCTTTCTCAGGGGCGCGTGGCGGGAGCCTGTGCAACCAGGGGTACGCGGTGGCAGGCGGAGATGAAGAGGAGGCCATCGTGGCAAACGGTGGCGCTCCTAACGGTCACTTTTTGCACTGTTTAGGCGTCTCAGACGGGCATTCAATGCCCTTGTCCCCTGCCGTCAGAGTTAGGTAGGATACATTGTGCCCACAGTAGCGGTAGCTGTACCTACCACATTCTTTTTCCATTTTTACCCCTCTAGTCTACGTTGCCACCTGTCAGTGACCCCTTGAGCGTATAAAAGGAGGCCCATGCGCAACATAAGGGGGGTTCGGCTCATTCGAAACACCAAGAACACTCTCACGCTCGGTCTGGTAGCGTTCATCGCTCCTGAGCAAGAACTCGGTACAATCAAGCAAGCAGGAGTAGGGTTTTACGCATCCATGCGGCCCGAACCTGGGTAAACCGCTCGTGTGCTTTGCCTCGATCCGCTCTTCGTGCGACCCCCGCCCTCACCGAATCGAAAGGGACTCGGCCCGCCGGTCCCATAGGTGTTCGTGGATCAGCACCCCGACATGTTTGGCGCGCCAGGTAGGGGGCGTCGAGATCGTGTGAACCCGATCCGGCGTGCACGCGAGCTAAATCTTCATCGTCTTCATCGACATGCCACCGAAGAAGAAGGCTTTAGAGGCAGCTGTTCCGTCTGCGTCGCTTCCACCGCCTCCGGAGCAAACGGGTGGTGGAGTGGACGCCGGCGGAAGAACGGGCGTCGACGAGGGAGCTCACAGTGCGGCCAAGTCCAAGGACAAGGCGGCACAGACCTCGGCGTCCGTACTCGCACCACACCCGTCTCAGGAGGCGCGGGACCAGCAGCGTCATGGCGTTCGCAGCGCCATACGTCCGCTGGGCCAAGATCAAGCTGGTGGTTCTCGTGGCGTCCAAGACCAGCATGCACGTCAACATGCTGGCCCGAGCGAAGTACGGTCGCCTGGATGGGACACTGCTCCTTCTAACGTGGTTAAGAGTCCGAGCATGTCCTGCTCCTCGCACCGTTCACCTCTGCCGCCCACCACTCCAGCAGAAGCCTTGGCGCGAGCTCAACTGCTCCTAGATTACCCTCCGACGGTGGACAAGACCGACGAGAGGAGGGGCCACTATTCAGAGCCTCATCGGCTTCGCCAACGGCGACACTGCGCGGCAACCAAGCACCTCACTGCCACGGCAGGACTGCCGGACGCGAGCCGATGGCAACAAGACCGAGGGAGGTGCGACTTCCATGCACTCTCCACCACGAAGGCCAAGATCGCCGACTCGTCGGATCCACCCCGACAGCGGCTCCACCGCGTCGTCGGACCCACGAGCTCATCACGACCAGCGCCAAGTTCTCCACGAACGGCAACAAGAGGACGCTCGTACTCGCATCGAGCGCCGAAGAGAAGCGCGACGTCAATCTGACCAGCGCGCTGGGCCCTCTGTCGACATGCACGCACCGGGGGAGCCAGGCGACTTGCCGTACGCGGTAGGTTGCCCTGCGTTCACCCATGAGCTGCGGCAGGTCCAGTGGCCCAGCAAGAAAAACTTCAAACCAGACGTACCAGAGAAGTACGACGGCAAGTCGCATCTGTCGGAGTTCCTCAGCATCTACACCATCGCGGTGCAGGCTGCCGGGGGACGGGACGACAAGATCCTTGCCAACTACTTCCCACTGGTGCTCAAGCCCAACGTCAGGTCCTGGCTCATGCACTTGCCAGACAACTCCATCTCCTCTTGGGCAGATCTATGCCATCAGTTTGTCGGCGCCTTTACAGGCGGCCACAAGCCACATGGCCAAGAGAGCGATCTTCATCTGCTTGCCCAGAAGGAAGGAGAGCCACTGCGCAAGTACATTTAGAGATTCAGCCGTGTACAGCACAACATCCCAGACGTCCACCCTGCCGCGATCATCAGCGTGTTCCATCAGAACGTGCGAAACCGCAGGATGAGGGAGGAGATGGTGATGTGTAAGATCAGGGACGTCAGCGAGCTTTACGCCCTGGCCGACAAGTGTGCGCACGCTGAAGAGGGAAGGAGGCTCCCCGGGGAGAATACAGGAGCAGGAGGATCCGACAGTGAGGATGCCGCCCCGGCAAGGAAAGGCCAGCGGCGAAACAACAGAAGGAAGAAGGGCAAGGAAGTGCTAGCTGTCGAGTAGACCGGCAACGGAGGTGGCACCAAGGAAGCTAAAGCTGGTGGCTCCGGCAAGGAAGCCCAGCCTGTTGCAGCCGCCGACAAGCAGGACAGCTCCGGCAAGCAGTATTGCAAGATCCACCGCACCAAGGGTCACGATCTCCAGAGCTGCAAGAAGGTCGAGCAGCTTGTTGAGCTGCAAAAAGCTGAGTACGAGCGACGCAACAAGGAGAAGGCCCAGGAAGGTGCTGGAGGAGCTGGCAAGAAACGCCCCGGCCGGGGAGGACGCCGCGGCAAGGCCAAGCAGCGGCAAGGAGACAGACCTCCCCGCGGCCGCGACAAGGATGAAGACGACGACGACGACGAAGACATGGACGATGACGAGGCCGACGAGCAGGAGTTTCAGAAAGCCACAGAGGTCCTGTGCGTTGACGGTGGCGCCTCTCTGCATACTTCGCACCGCCAACTCAAGCAGTGGATGCGGGAAGTAAATGCAGCAGAGCCATCCATAGAGTCACGCAAGCCCCTGAAATGGTCCTGCACGCCTATCATCTTTGATATTGAGGACCACCCTGATCGCGTAACTGCGGTCGGGTGCTTGCCGATGTTGGTTTCTCCAACTATCCGCAACCTCAAGGTCACGAAGATGCTAGTTGACGGCGGGGCCGGCTTGAACCTGATATCCTCCGCGGTCCTCCAGAAACTCCAGATCCCTGACAGGGAGCTCGAAGAGACTGGCACGTTCCAAGGAATCAGCCCGGGAAGGAGCAAGCCGAAGGGAAAGATCACACTGCCAGTCACATTTGGCAGCGAGCTGAACTTTAGAACTAAGAGGGTCACTTTTGACGTTGCCGAATTTCCATTACCCTACAATGGGATCCTTGGCCGTCCAGCGCTCGCCAAGTTCATGGCAGCCTCTCACTATGCATACAACATGCTCAAGATGCCAGGCCCGATAAGTGTTATTTCTGTCCCTGGAGACAAGAAAGATGCCCTTATCTGCGCCGACAAGATTTACCGAGAGGCAGCAGCCGCAGCCGATCGCAAGTCACTTGCCGCTGAAGCTCCCGGGGGGAAGAAGAAGACCAAGTCCGGCAAGAGCTCTGATGCCCACTCCGGCAAGCGCACCTCTTCGAAGTGCTGCGCTACCGTCGAGGATGCACCATCGAGCTCCACCGGCAAGTTTAAGAAGACGATGGCAGCTCCACCAGAGACCAAGAAGGTGTCTGCCAAGGAGGACGGCACTGGTGGTACCTTCACCATCAGTGCCACTCTCGACCCCAAATAGGAAAGCGCGCTCGTTGCTTTCCTGCGGGCGAATGTCGACGTGTTTGCATGGCAACCGTCTAACATCCCCGGTGTTCCCAGGAAAGTGATTGAGCACCACCTAGCCGTTTGTCCTCATGCGCGGCCCGTCAAGCAGAAAGTTAGGAAGCAAGCAGTGGAGCGCCAAGAGTTTATTGCAGAAGAAATCAAGAAGCTGGAAGCAGCAGGCCTTGTCAGAGGAGTGCTCCATCCCACGTGGTTGGCCAATCCTGTAGTCGTGCGCAAGGCCAACGGGAAATGGAGGCTTTGTATAGACTTCGCTGATGTCAATAAAGCTTGTCCCAAAGACCCATTTCCCTTGCCGCGCATTGACCAGATTGTTGACTCCACAGCCGGATGTGATTTGCTTTCATTTCTTGATGCATACTCAGGATACCATCAGATCTTCATGGCAGAAGAAGATGAGGATAAAACCGCGTTCATCACCCCATGTGGCACATATTGTTTCGTACGGATGCCCTTCGGGTTGAAGAATGCTGGATCAACATTTGCAAGGGTAGTCCATGTCGCTTTTGAGCCCCAGATACACAGAAATGTGGAAGCCTACATGGATGATATAGTGGTCAAGAGCAAGGACAAGGCTACTCTGATCCAAGATCTAGATGAAACTTTTGCAAATCTGTGCAAATCCCGAGAAGTGCGTGTTTGGAGTCCCTTCCGGCAAACTTCTCGGGTTCTTTGTGTCACAGCGGGGGATTGAAGCCAATCCCGACAAGATCAAAGCCATCGAGCAGATTGAAGCACCAAAGCGCGTCAAGGATGTACGAAGGCTTGCCGGTTGCGTGGCTGCTCTCAGCAGGTTTATCTCTAAGTCCGCTGAGCGCGCCTTGCCGTTTTTCAAAATATTGAAAAAGGCAGGTCCGATGAAATGGACTCCGGAAGCGGAGGCTGCGCTGCAGGACTTCAAGAGGTACCTGTCCTCCACTCCAATACTTGTCGCACCTAAGCCACAAGAGAAGTTGCTGCTGTATCTAGCAGCAACCAATCAAGTGGTTAGTGCTGCGTTAGTAGCGGAGAGGGAGGCGGACGATGAGCCAGCAACCGCAGCAAGTGAATCCAGCGACAAGCAGGGGGCTTCTCCGACAAGCTCTGGTCCCAACAAAGATGGATCTGCGCAGGCATGCAAGGAGGTGCAGAAGAAAATGGTGCAGCGCCCAGTTTACTTTGTCAGTTCCCTTCTGCAGGGGGTTAGGTCGAGGTACTCTGGCGTGCAGAAATTGCTTTTTGGCCTCCTCATGGCCTCAAGAAAGCTGCGACATTACTTCGAGGCACATGAGATAACAGTTGTCACTCGCTTTCTGTTGAAGAGGATATTGCAGAATCCAGAAGCAACAGGCAGGATTGTCGAGTGGGCACTGGAACTGTCAAGCTTTGGCCTCAAGTTTGAGAGCGCCTCAACTATACAAAGCAGAGCATTGGCAGAATTCATAGCAAAGTGGATGCCAACACCAGATGAAGAAACTCCAAAAACGAGCATCCCCGACGAAGAGGCAAGCAAAGAATGGTTGATGTACTTTGATGGTGCCTTCTCGCTGCAAGGCGCCGGTGCTGGAGTGCTGCTTATCGCACCCTCCGGAGAGCACCTCAAGTACGTAGTCCAGATGCACTTTCCCAAGGAGCAAGCAACGAACAATACCGCAGAGTATGAGGGTTTGCTTGCCAGCCTCAGAATCGTAGCAGACCTTGGGATCAACAAGCTCATTGTCAGGGGTGACTCGCAGTTGGTCGTCCGCCAAGTAAACAAAAACTATCAGAGTCCATTGATGGAAGCATATGTTGATGAAGTGAGGAAGCTAGAAGAACACTTTGATGGCCTGCAAATGGAGCATGTTCCACGAGCTCAGAACGATATTGCTGATGGCCTGTCAAAGTGCGCCGCACTAAAGTTACCTGTGGAACCAGGGATCTTTGTGCTCAAGCTGACTCAACCATTCGTAACCCCATCGACTGGACAGAGTAAGAAGAGAAAGTTGGTTTCTGGTGACTACTTTCCGGCAGAGCTTCCCGAAGCCGCCGCCAAGAAGGTCACCAAGATCGACGCCAAGAGTGCTGAGGAGCAGTCTGCTCCGGCGAACCTCACAGTTTTTTCCGTTGAAGAAGACACTCCCGACAAGTTTTGCTCCGGCAAGCTTGCCAGGGAGCATCACGCTCTGGCCGAACCACAGGTTCTTGCCGTAGAAGCGGATGTTCGCACAGCAACAGATATGCCTTTAGTCCTTGTTGTCGAGCTGCAAGCTCCAGCATGGGTGCAGCAGATTGTCCGTTTCCTTCAGACAGGAGAGCTTCCCGAAGAGCAAGAAGAAGCGGAAAGAGTAGCCTGGCAGTCAAGTATGTACAAGTTTGTCGACAACATACTGTACAGAATAAGACTCAATGGTGTGAAATTGAAGTGCATTCGCCGGGAAGATGGACAACAACTGTTGGCAGAGATACATGGAGGCATATGTGGTCACCACATTGGTGCAAGAGCACTTGCCGGCAAAGCGTTCCGACAAGGTTTCTTCTGGACGACAGCCCTCCAGGATGCGACTGCACAAGTAACCAAGTGTGAAGCGTGCCAGTTCCATTCCAAACAGATACACCAGCCAGCTCAAACTCTCCAGACGATCCCTTTATCCTGGCCATTTTCGGTCTGGGGGCTCGACATCCTCGGCCCCTTTCCCCGAGCTGTCGGGGGCTTTGAGTTCTTGTACGTCGCCATCGACAAGTTCACAAAGTGGCCGGAAGTGGAACCAGTGAGGAAGGTGACAGCACAGTCAGCAGTCAAGTTCTTCAGGTCGATTGTTTGCCGTTTCGGGATCCCTAATAGGATCATCACCGACAACGGCACGCAATTTACGAGCCGCACCTTCATGCAGTACGTCCAAGATCTTGGCGCCAAGGCCTGCTTCGCTTCTGTTGCTCATCCGAGAAGCAACGGTCAAGCGGAGAGGGCAAATGCTGAAGTGCTGCGAGGCCTCAAGACCAGAACTTTCGACAGGCTGCACAAGTACGGAAGAAACTGGACCGAGGAGCTGCCGGTGGTTCTTTGGTCGATCAGGACGACACCAAATCGAGCCACTGGCCAGACACCTTTCGCTCTAGTCTATGGAGCAGAGGCAGTTCTCCCTACGGAACTCGTTTATGGGTCGCCTAGAGTGCTCACTTATGGTGAGCTCGAGCAAGAGCAGCTGCGGCAAGATGACGCGCTGCTCCTTGAGGAAGACCGTCTTCAGGCCGCTGTGCGAGCCGCTCGCTACCAGCAAGCTTTGCGTCGCTACCATAGCCGCAAATTTAGAGCCAGAAGCTTCGAGGAAGGCAACCTTGTTCTTCGGCGTGTTCAGTCCGCCAAGAATTCCAACAAGTTGACGCCGAAGTGGGAAGGCCCTTATCGGGTGAAACGAGTCACTAGGCCCGGCGCTGTCCGCCTTGAGACCGAAGATGGCATTCCGGTGAGCAACTCCTGGAACATTGAACATCTTCGTACATTTTACCCATAGGGCGCGGTTGCCGGAAGCTTTTCCGGCAACCACCTTTTGTACAAGTGTTGCCGCTGTTGCATGTAATCCTTTGTACAAAGCCGGGCGCAGACCCCGTGCACAAGTAAAGTTCATGTGCCCCGCACATCTTGTCAATTTCATGCTGTAATCCTTTTTGCATATGTTATCTGACACTTTGTGCAGCACCAGACCCTGGTAAGAAATAACGAGCCGTAAGGCTCCATATCGTTACTTTCTTTTTCTGTCTCTTTCTCAAAAGAAGGAAGGTTCCCTCGCCCACAAGGTTTGCCAGGGGGGGAGGAGAAGATAATGGTGTGGACCGGGCCGTTCAAGAGAGTTTCTCCTTGCCGGGAAGTAGACGACAGAAAAGCTAAGTTGCTAAAGTTTGAGCAATCAGTTTTTAAGTTTTTGAGTTATTTTCCTTGAACGACCGTGCTTTGTATGGAAACCTGTGCGCGGAGGAACCAACTCGTAGCTATTTGCGCCCTTACTTTGTTTCGAGTCCGCTCAACAACTTAAGTGAGCTGCGACTAGTTGCGACAAGGTTGCTTGTCGGTAGCGACCCCGCCAGCAGGCTGCTGAAGTTCCGCACTCGGCGCTCGCGGCAAGGGTGCCTGCGCCGGCAAGTTTCCCTAGAAAGCGTAGGGCAGAAACATACAAAGCCAAGAGTCGAGTAAAGGAAATAACACAGCAATTTTTTACCTAAGATAGAGTTATATTACAAAAATAACTTGTCGCGCCTCTAATAAAGTGTTCCCATGACATGACTGGCAGCGGCAAGAAAAGAAGAAAACGGACGGCCTAATCTACGCGACCGCTGTCAACCCTTTTGACCTCGTTCACCCTGTCCACAATGGGTGCGACGAGGGCCTTGAGTGCGTCAAGATCAGCGTCCGCCGGCAGCCTCTTGAGGACGTTGGTGAGGTTGAGGCCTGGGTTGCGGAAGGCCACCTTCACCAGCACCTTCTCCAGAACTCCGGCGCAAGTCGTGCGCGACTCGTCGGCCAGCTGCTTTGGGACCCGTTCCTGGAGTTGCTGGAGGGCCGTCGCCATGCCTTTGAAGAACAGAGTGAGCTTGGCGCTAGGTTGGAGGTTCTCATCGGAGGAGTACCCGAGGCCCTCCACCCCCAATTGCACCAGCTCCTCTTCGATGACTGCAGCAATGTTCACGAGGCCCTCCGTCCAGAGCTCCATAGTATTTCTGAGGAGATTCTGGGTTACGGCGGCCCTCGCCAGCAGCGCCTCGTTGGCCTTGATATCCTTCTTCAAGTCCGCCTCCCGTTTCATGGCGTCGTCCAACGTCTCCGTCAAGGTGGCCAGCTTTAGCTTCAGATCGGCGTTGGAATCCTTGGCGGCGCTCAGCTCTTTGCCCTTCTCGGCGAGTTGGCCCTGCAGCTCACCGTGGGCAAGGCCGTCCTTCTCGCGCTCCAGCTTGAGCGCGGCAAGCTCTTCGCCACCCCCCTTCAGATCAGCCTCCAGCTGCGCCACCTTTATCTCCAATTCCTTCTTGGCGGTCTCGGTAGCCGCAGCCGCATCCTTTGCTTCTTGGAGTGTCCCGCCAAGTGCTTGTTCGCGCGCGGCAAGCTCCTCCTCGTGGCTGTCGAGGCTCACTTTCTGTTGAGCCTGCTCGCCTTCTTGCGCGTACAGCTTCTCGCCGGTAAGCCGCTGCTGCTCTTCAGTTTCGGCCTTCTCGAGGAGGAAGGCCTTCCGCTCCTCAGCAAGCTGCTCCCGCTCCTCCGCCAAGGCCCGGAGAGCTTCCTGGCGAAGACCCCGGAGGTCCTCCACGCGCTTCTCTATATCCACGGTCGCCTGAGCAACGAGCGCTTCCCGGGACTCCAACTTGGCTTGGCGGGCACGGTAGAGCGCCAGCAGCCTCCGTAGCAGCCGCTCCTCCTCAGGCTCGTCGCTGCTGCTTCCCGGCACGTCGACGATCGACAACCCGGTGGAGGCGAGCACCTCCCCATCCAGAGCTTCTCCTTCCACCGACGCCTTGGAGCTTGACGCCCAGGGGAGCTTGATGAAGATGCCCTTGCCGGCCTTCAGATAGGCGCCGGGCTGGGGCTCCTCGGAGCCTGGCGCTGCGGTAGCGGCGGAGGGATTGGCGGTCGGTGCAGCGCCTGGCGCTCTTGCGGCCTCAGGGCCGTCAGTGCGATCGCCAGATCCCTCGCGAGCTTCCTCGGCGGCAGCCTTGGCGGCCTCTTTGCCGGCGGGCACATCAGCACCAGCTCCTTCTTCGGTGGCCACAGCATCATCAGTGTTGCCGCGCGTGTTCTCCTCGCCGCCCGCCTCGGTCTCCATCGGAGCCGCGGAGGGTGGATCTGACGACCGGAGAAGAAGGAGAAATCAAACAAGCACTCGAGAAGAAAAATCAGCAGAAGAACACAAGGAAAGTTTTGGGCAAGAAGGACTACCTGTGCTGGGATCCGCTGTCATGGGCTCCACCACCGGGGGATCGTTGGCGCTGTCCCTTGCCGGAGACTCCTCCCTTGCCGGAGACTCCTCCCTTGCCAGAGATTTCTCCCTTGCCGGAGAACGCTTCCTTGCCGGGGAGTCCGCCCTTGGCGGCGTAGTCGAAGCGGACGACGAGTCGGAGGTGATCACCACGCCCTCCTGATGAAGCTGTTCTGCTCCTGCACAAACAAACCAGCGATCAGATGTCAACAAAGGAAAAGAGCGACCGCGCGCGCCCAGAAGCAGAAAGTAAACCATGTACTTACGCTGGGGGCTGCGCTGGGGGCTGCTCTGCGGAGTAGTGGCCGGATCCGGCAAGGTGGTCTCGGGTGCGCCTCCTGCCGTCGTAGTGGGCTCATCCTCGATGATAACCACCAGAGCCTTGGCCCTCTTCGCCGCCCTCTGGGCCAGAGTCCTGAAAAGGGAGAGTCCAGGGTGGATCAGATCAGATGCAAGACAAGAATAGCAAGTTGAAGAACTACAAGGACAACAAGGGAATCTTACTCTTCTTCTTCCTCCTCGTCGGAGCTGAGCGCGGAGAGGTCGAAGTTCGGCCCACCTCCGGTGCGACGAGGTGGAGGACTGGGATCCCTTGGCCGCTTGGCGGGGACTGCGGCGCTAGCCCGAGACGACCCCGCTCCAGTTGCCACCGCGGCGGGAGACGCTCCCGCAGCAACCGTACTTGCTGCGGCGGAGCGCGTCGCGCGGCGCTGCGGCTGTTGGCCCACTTGCCGCCCTACTGCATCCCCGGCCCTGCGGAGGCGCCTTCTTGGCTGCGCTGGGGGCTATGCTGCGGGCCCTGCTTGCGGCAAGCTCCTCGGAGATGGCAGGCCGCTCGCACCCTCGGCGGGCTCGCTCGACTCGGCGTCAGGCACGGCGAGCCCTTCTTCGTCTTCAGGCCACTCCCGTTCGGCAAGGCTCATCGCCGATGCCGCGTCCGCTTCCTCCACTGTGAACCCGAGTTCACCCAAGGCTGCGGCTGCCACCGCCTCTTCCGCCCTGGTGGCGATGCGTTCCATCTCTTGATCGGTGATGTCGCGGGTGAGGAGCTTCTTTTCGTCAGCATTGACCGCCACTTCCACTAGGCCGTCGAAGAACTGCTGCACGACGTCGCCGGCAGTTTCTTGCCAAGTTGGAACGATTCCGTGCGAATCATACAACGGCATCATTGCGCAGATGCAGTCGCGCGAGGAGTTGTTGCACAGAGGAACGACGCCTGCTGGCAACCTGAACCACTCGGGATGCTGTGGGTCGTGCTTGAATATCTCCTTGAGTATCCCGTTCAACTCTAGGACGGTGAAATTGAAATTGAGGCCCGGGCGCAACCTCATGATATCTGCCGGGCCTCCAAATTCCCAGGCGGGTCTCCCCCTCGCCTGCAGAGGGGCGATGCGGCGGTGAAGGAAATCTGCGCCGACAGCACCTACAGTCAGCCCGGCAAGCCTGAGACGCAAGATCCGGGTGGTGGCGATCTTCAGGTTGTCGTCGTCCATGGACAGGGCGCTCCAATCATTGCCACGCACTGCTGGGGTTTGGCGCAGGACGGTGAACGGCTGCGGGTTCTCCTCTACAACCCAGCACCAATCTGCTCTCCACTCATCCCACTTGCTTTGGAGCTCCCCCTCCAGATAGGTCTCCTTCTTGCCGGCTCGCGAGATCCAGGCGATCCCATCGGCAAGAGTTTCCCCTCTCTCGACACGAGGCATAAAGAAGTGGCGGAAGAGGGCTACGTTGGGGTGGACTCCGACAAAATTTTCGCATAGATGGGCGAAAACTGCCATGGTCAGAACGGCGTTGGGGGTGAAATCAAGGAGGTGGAACCCGTAGGTGTTAATGATGTCGCAGAAGAAATCAGAGAAGGGCGGGCAGAGCCCGCAGTAGAAGAACAAGGCAAAGAAAGGGTACCCGCCAGCTGGAGCTTCTTACGAGGCGACGGCGGAGAGTAGCTTCGTGCGCGGATGCGCCCGCGTCTCCGTCGACCAGAAGAGATAGTACCACTCCCTCAGCTCCTTTGCGGATAGCTCGGGGGGAAGGTGGCCCGCTCCTTCCGCAGCGCCTCAAGCCGCTGCGCTTCGGTCGACTTCACAGCCTTCACGGTCGCAGTCTTCGCGGCCTTCCCCTTCCTGGCTTTCGGAGCCATGGCGGAGGCGGTGGGGGAGATCGACGGCGCTGATGGTGGCGGCGGCGACGGGGGCGGAGCGCTGCTCTCTTTCGACTTTGGAAGCGGAGGGGAGCGGCGGAGATTTCTGAGATTGCAGCAGCAAATGGCGAAGGTGGGGGAACTGCCCCTGTTTCCCCTGCTTATAAAGAGGAGGAGGCGAACGTTGTGCTTTTTCCGAATAAAGAACCACCCACGATCTCTCCCACGACGCCGCGATCGACGCGTGCCGTTACGGGGGGCGCGGTGGATACGGAGTTAGATTCGGCATAACCCAGGCCCGCGCGTGCCCGTGCCCTGTTTTGGGCCTGGCCCAACAGCGCTCGGCACCGTGTGTGGCCCAGGCCCGGGGGCTCCTGTCGGTGTACTAGAGTAGGGGTACCCTAGTATCCCGAACTTGTGCACGGGCAGTTGCAGCGCCCCGCGGCAAGGCTTGCCGGGCGACCGCCAGGGTCCTCCGTTGGTTCCTTTGGAGCCATTCGAGAACAAAGTATTTAAGATGAGAAGACCAGGCCCCGGCAAGAGGAGCTTGCCGGGAAGAGATAAGGCCCCGGCAAGAGGAGCTTGCTGGGAAGAGACAAGGCCCCGGCAAGAGGAGCTTGCCGGTAAGGCCAACCACGGCACCTCAAGAAACTTGCCGCGACACACCGCGCGTCCCGGCAAGGTCCGGCGAGCGACAAGCTTCCGGACGCGACAAGACGACGACCCCGACAAGGTACTTGCCGGGGGCCAGCTGCCACTCTATGCCCGCGCTCCAGCGCATCCACCCGTGTGTCGCCCTGAGGCTTTCTCAGGGGCGCGTGGCGGGAGCCTGTGCAGCCAGGGGTACGCGGTGGCAAGCGGAGATGAAGAGGAGGCCATCATGGCAAACGATGGCGCTCCTAACGGTCACTTTTTGCACTGTTTAGGCGTCTCAGACGGGCATTCAATGCCCTTGTCCCCTGCCGTCAGAGTTAGGTAGGATACACTGTGCCCACAGTAGCGGTAGCTGTACCTACCGCATTCTTTTTCCATTTTTACCCCTGTAGTCTTCGTTGCCACCTGTCGGTGACCCCTTGAGCGTATAAAAGGAGGCCCATGCGCAACGTAAGGGGGGTTCGGCTCATTCGAAACACCAAGAACACTCTCACGCTCGGTCTGGTAGCGTTTATCGCTCCTGAGCAAGATCTCAATACAATCAAGCAAGCAGGAGTAGGGTTTTACGCATCCATGCGGCCCGAACCTGGGTAAACTGCTCGTGTGCTTCGCCTCGATCCGCTCTTCGTGCGACCCCCGCCCTCACCGAATTGAAAGGGACTCGGCCCACCGGTCCCATAGGTGTTCGTGGATCAGCACCCCGACAATACTCTTGCTCCTAGTTGTGTGCGTAGTCCCCATGATATGATTTACTACTTCTCTGAAAAATATTTTCCTACTCATAAGAAAGAAGCTACCTTACAGGAAATATTTAACTTTGTGAAAATTGAAGAAGGGAGTCTCCCACAAGCTTGGGGGAGGCTTCTCCAATTGCTTAATGCTTTGCCTGATCATCCACTTAAGAAAAATGAAATACTTGATATCTTCTACAATGGACTAACTGATGCTTCTAGGGACTTCCTAGATAGTTGTGCTGGTTGTGTTTTCAGGGAACGGACTGTTGAACCAGCTGAGGAATTATTGAATAACATATTGAAAAATTATGATGATTGGACTCTTCTCGAACCACCGCATAAACCCACTCCAAAGAAGAGGGGCATCTTATATCTTAGTCCGGAAGATATGCAAGAGGCAAAGAAATCTATGAAGGAAAATGGTATTAAAGCTGAGGATGTCAAAAATTTACCTCCTATTGAAGAAATACATGGGCTTGAAACACCACCACCGCCTAAGGTGGTAAATTATTTATTGAAATTCAATGATAATGACAATCCTTATAATATGCATCCTAGTCAATGCCTTTATGAGTTTGATAATTACATTAGAAAATAAGACCACTTCAATTCAAATGTTATGGAACAACTGAAATACAACTCTAATATGATTGCTCGCTTGAGTGACTTGTTATTTAGAATTTCAAATGATGTTAGAGGTGTAGGAAAGCATGCCTCTATGGTACAAACTCAACTAGAATAAGTTGCTAAATCTCAAAGAGAGTTGCTAGAGGAAATGAATAATAATTTCAATGATCATGCTGTCAGAGTAATGAATAGAGGAGGTAGAATGACTCAGGAACCACTTTGTCCTGAGGTACACACAAAAAGAATTGAACAAGACTCTCAAAGAATAACACTGTTGCACTTAGTCCATCTAAAAAGAAGAGGAAAAAGAAGAATGATAGGAGTCTGCACACTTCTAATGAACCTGAAATAGAAAAATCTCCTGAAGCTAATAATGATGTTTCTATTTCTGACGCTGAAACTCAATTTGGTAATGAGCACTCATCTACTGATAATGAAAAATATAATGATGAGGCTCATGAAGACACTCAACCAAACAATGAAAAGAACCAGATAATGATGTTGAAATAGAACCAGCTGTTGATCTTGATAACCCATAACCCAAGAATAAAAGATATGATAAAAGAGACTTTGTTGCTAGAAAACATGGTAAGGAAAGAGAACCATGGGTTTAAAAACCTATGCCCTTTCCACCTAAATCAACTAAGAAAAAGGATGATGAAGAATTTGAACGCTTTGCTGAAATGCTTAGGTCAGTCTTTTTGCGTACTCGCTTAACTGATATTTTAAAGATGCCCCCTTATGCAAAATATATGAAAGACATCATCACTAATAAAAGTAAAATACCTGAAGCTGAAATATCCACCATGCTTGCTAATTATTATTTTAAGGATGGAGTACCTAAAAAACTTGGAGATCCGGGAATACCAACTATACCTTGCTCCATAAAAAGGAATTATGTTAAGACTGCTTTGTGTAATTTAGGAGATGGTATTAGTGTTATGCCTTTCTACTTATATAAAAGACTTGATTTGAGTAAACTCACACCTACTGAAATATCTTTGCAAATGGCTGACAAATCAACTATCATACCTATCGGTATTTGTGAGGATGTGCCCGTTGTTGTTGCAAATGTTACTATCTTGACTGACTTTGTTATACTTGAGATGCTCGAGGACGACAACATGTCGATTATCCTTGGTAGACCTTTATTGAATACTGCGGGGTCTACTATTTATTGCAATAAAAGCAAGGTCACTTTTCATATTAATGGTAATGAGCATACGGTGCATTTTCCAAAGAAACAATTCCAAGTGAATGGTATTAATGTTATTGAAAAATCTCCGACAATCACTATTGGAAGTTTTCAACTACCTCTACCTACTGCCAAAAAGAAATATGAAATGCTTATTGTTGGGCACGTGCATATCCCCGTTGAGGTAACCTAGTGTTTTATGAAAGTTCTTCGGTTTCATGCCAATCGAAAGTGGTTGTTAATAATACTTGATCAACCTTGTTAGTGAATCATTTTTGAGAGGTATGAAGTTGATGAATTTAGTAACACTAGTGTAGGATGATGCTAACGTGACACTACAATCAGAGACCCTTCGAGAAACTGTGTGTGATGCAATAATCGCAAATGATGGTGTCGGAGAACCATCAAAAATGTCCAAAACGTTTGCGATGGCGGATGCATCAAACACGGTTTAGATTTTAGTTGCGTGTGCGATGAAGGGCATATGGTTCAGTTCAATTAACTGTTTGTGATGAGGAGTAACAAAAGAAACGGGCAGCCAGATGAAGGCGTGTATGATACACAGCATACGGTTCACTAGGATGAACTGTTTGTGATTAGGCAACACAAAAGAAACGGTCAGCCATAACCAGGTGTGTGCGATATACAGCATGCGGTTCACTCGGATGAACTGTTTGTGTTGAGACAAGTGAACATAAACGCTTCAATATAGCAAGATGTGTGTAATACGCGGCAAACAGGTCTGTAATCAGAAATGTGTGCGAAGATAATAACACATACAATTGCTTCTAATAAGACGTATGTGATATGCTCTGTCTACACAACATGTATTGGCCATTGGGAGACGGGCGTTCATCCGGATACGCCATAAGGATGCAAAGAGGCATCCTACATCAGCAAGGACTAGTTGGTCCACCAGTAGCTCATCTAAGAGAACTCTCAAGTTAAGTGTGCTCAGGCTGGAGCAGCCATGGGATGGGTGACTCAACAGGATGTTGTGTTGATGTTAAATTAGCTGATAGGATGGGTCATTTCGGTAATGACCGAAATGCCCCATTCCCTCAGCTAATTTAACCTCGAGGTCCTTGTTTTTTATTTTTTAACATATGTTAATGAAGGTCTACCACGTTACTTTTTGACAATGTGTATATGTGGCATACAGTTGATCCACCCGACCTGTTTGTGATGGAATAAGCCGTGCGTGTTGTGGGCAAACGCTTGCTAGTGTACAACCGTTTGCGATTGATGAATTCATCACCGACGGGTTCCCTAGTGATGTGGTACGTGTTCATCTCATCATGTGTATGTGTCCTTTCATCCTTCTCTCGCACGTCTTGTCACCCCGCTGCCGCAGACGTCCGAGTGCAAGCTTGAGCAGCGCGCGGGGGGCATTATTTTGGCCAAACGGTGCTGAGCCCGTTCCCGTGCAACCGCACAGGTTCCCGCGCAAGCTTCCCGCCCGACTCGGTGAATCCCCCAAAATCCCAATGCTTATCAGCCTACTATATAAACCCTCACGGCCGGCGAGTCCTGCGTCACATTTTCCCATCCCTCCCTGTAGCTTATCTCGTTGGCTTCTCCCAAAATCGGCAATGGCACCAGACCGTCGTCGTCGCTCAGCCAGTCTGCCGTCATCAGAGCACAATTCCAGCTGGGAGGCTACACCACGGCGGCGACGCAGTCCTCGACGTAGTATAGTGCGCGCGGTGTCCCAGTTGGGTGTGCGCGGAACACGCACCACACGCTCGGTCGTCGGTTCCCGTCGACATCTGTTGCCAGCTGCCATTGCCACCACACCTCCGTCGAAAGCCAGGGCCATCACCCGCTCGGCGCCGTGGCCATCACCCCACTGCCGGCCACCATGGCCATTGATACGTCTCCAACGTATCTATAATTTTTGATTGCTCCATGCTACTTTATCTACTATTTTAGGCAATATTGGGCTTTATTTTCCACTTTTATATTATTTTTGGGACTAACCTATTAACCGGAGGCCCAGCCCAGATTTGCTGTTTTATGCCTATTTCAGTGTTTCGAGGAAAAGGAATATCAGACAGAGTCAAAACGGAACGAAATCAACTGGAGAAGTTATTTTTGGAAGGAAAGCCACCCGATGGACTTGGAGTGCACGTAAGGGAAGAAGGGAGGTGCCCACGAGGGTGGGGGGCGCGCCCACCCCCCTGGGGCGAGCCCCCCTGCCTCGTGGCCCCCCTTCGGTCCACCAACGTACTTCTTTCACCCATATATACCTACGTACCCTAAAACATCCAGAATAGAAGATAGATCGGGAGTTCCGCCGCCGCAAGCCTCTGTAGCCACCAAAAACCTCTCGGGAGCCCGTTCCGGCACCCTACCGGAGGGGGAACCCATCACCGGTGGCCATCTTCATCATCCCGGCGCTATCCATGACGAGGAGGGAGTAGTTCACCCTCGGGGCTGAGGGTATGTACCAGTAGCTATGTGTTTGATCTCTCTCTCTCTCGTGTTCTCTCTTGTGTTCCCTCTATGGCACGATCTTGATGTATCCCGAGCTTTGCTATTGTAGTTGGATCTTATGATGTTTCTCCCCCTCTACTCTCTTGTGATGAATTGAGTTTCCCCTTTGAAGTTATTTTATCGGATTGAGTCTTTTATGAGAACACTTGATGTATGTCTTGCGTGGGATACCCGTGGTGACAATGGGTTATTCTATTGATCCACTTGATGTATGTTTTGGTGATCAACTTGCGGGTTTTGTGACATTGGGAACCTATGCATAGGGGTTGGCACACGTTTTTGACTCTCCGGTAGTAGCTTCGGGGCACTCTTTGAAGTACTTTTATGTTGGTTGGATGAATCTGAGATTGTGTGATGCATATCGTATAATCATGCCCACGGATACTTGAGGTGACAATGGAGTATCTAGGTGACATCAGGGTTTTGATTGATTTGTGTCTTAAGGTGTTATTCTAGTACGAACTCTTTTATAGATCGATCCGAAAGAATAACTTTGAGGTGGTTTTGTACCCTACCATAATCTCTATGTTTGTTCTCCGCTATTAGTTGCTTTGGAGTGACTCTTCGTTGCATGTTAAGGGCTTGTTATATGATCTATCTATGTTATTATTGTTGAGAGAACTTGCACTAGTGAAAGTATGAACCCTAGGCCTTGTTTCCTATCATTGCAATACCGTTTACGCTCACTTTTACCACTTGTTACCTTGCTGTTTTTATTATTTCAGATTACAAAAACCTATATCTACCATCCATATTGCACTTGTATCACCATCTCTTCGCCGAACTAGTGCACCTATACAATTTACCATTGTATTGGGTGTGTTGGGGACACAAGAGACTCTTTGTTATTTGGTTGCAGGGTTGTTTGAGAGAGACCATCTTCATCCTACGCCTCCCACGGATTGATAAACCTTAGGTCATCCACTTGAGGGAAATTTGCTACTATCCTACAAACCTGTGCACTTGCAGGCCCAACAACGTCTACAAGGAGAAGGTTTGCGTAGTAGACATCAAGCTCTTTTCTGGCGCCGTTGCCGGGGAGGCTAGGTAAAGGGCGCTAACTCATACCCCGTCAACTAAGCTCTTTTCTGGCGCCGTTGCCGGGGAGGTGAGTGCTTGAAGGTATATCTTTAGATCTTGCAATCGAATCTTTTTGTTTCTTGTTTTAGCACTAGTCTAGTTTATAAAAGAAAATTACAAAAAAATGGAATTGAGTTTGTCTCATACGCTTCATCTTTTTAATATCTTTCGTGAGAATGATGGAAAGGAAAATTGTGCTCAAGTGCTAGAAGGAGAATTACATAGAATGCTTGGCATAAAATATGTGAATGATGAGCACGATTCCAATGTTGTTTGTATGAATTCCCTGAATACCGATGATGCTAATGATATGCAAAGCCACAAGCTTGGGGAAGCTATGTTTGATGGAGATGATATTTTTTGTCCCCCAAGCTTTGATGAGCAAATTTACTATGATGAAAGCATGCCTCCTATCTATGATGATTATTGTGATGACATGTATGCTTTAAAGAATAATGATAACCATGAAACGTGTCATCTTGATCTTAATTTTCAATCACATGATAGTTATTTTATTGAGTTTGCTCCCACTACTATTCATGAGAAGAAATTTGCTTATGTTGAGAGTAGTAAATTTTCTATGCTTGTAGATCATGAAAAGAATGCTTTAGGTGCTGGTTATATTGTTGAATTCATTCATGATGCTACTGAAAGTTATTATGAGGGAGGAACATATGCTTGTAGGAATTGCAATAATGTCAAGTTTCCTCTCTATGTGCTTAAAATTTTAAAGTTATGCTTGTTTTACCTTCCTATGCTTGTTGATTATTGTTCCCCTAAGTTGTTTGCCCACAAAATCCCTATGCATAGGAAGTGGGTTAGACTTAAATGTGCTAGTCCTATTCTTCATGATGCTCCCGTTATGTTTCAATTCTTATCTTTTATGTGAGCATCATTGCCACCATCATGCCTAGCTAAAAAGGCATTAAAGAAAAGCGCTTGTTGGGAGACAACCCAATATTTATACTTACTGTTTTTGTGTGTTCACATGATTATGATACTTTAGTAATCATGTTTTATAGCTTTTGTTTCAATAAAGTGCCAAGTAGAACCTTTGGGAAGACTTGGGTGAAGTTTATATGATCTTGCTGTGAAAAACAGAAACTTTAGCGCTCACGAGATTAGCTACCATTTTTTACTGGAGAGTGCTTTTAGGTTGATTCTTTTTGCATATGATTAATAGACAAATTTCTCAGGTCCAGAAATTTATTTCATAATTTTTGGGGTTCCAGAAGTATACGTTTTATACAGATTACTACAGACTGTTCTGTTTTTGACAGATTCTGTTTTCTATGTGTTGTTTGCTTATTTTGATGCATCTATGGCTAGTATTAAGTGGTATGAACCATAGAGAAGTTAGAATACAGTAGATATTACACCAATATTAATTTAGAATGAGTTCATTACATTACCTAAGTGGTGGTTTTATTTTCTTATACTAACGGAGCTTACGAGTTTTGTGTTGAGTTTTGTGTGGTTGAAGTTTTCAAGTTTTGGGTAAAGATTCGATGGACTATGGAATAAGGAGTGGCAAGACCCTAAACTTGGGGATGCCCAAGGCACCCCAAGGTAATATTCAAGGATAACCAAGAGCCTAAGCTTGGGTATGCCCCGGAAGGCATCCCCTCTTTCGTCTTCGTTCATCGGTAACTTTACTTAGAGCTATATTTTTATTCGCCACATGATATGTGTTTTGCTTGGAGCGTCATTTTATTTTGCTAGTTTTGGCTTGCTGTTAGTTAGAATAATGTTTTGCATCTTTAGTTTCAATAAAGAAGTCAAGGATAGCCTTTGCCATGCTTATTTTGCTTGTATACATGTTGCTGTTTGAAAACAGAAAGTTTACCGCTGTTGCAAAAATTCCCTAGAAAAGTCAGAGAATGGTATAACATTGAATATTTTTTGCATATTAAGCTATGATAAATTTATTACAGTGGGAATTTTAGTTCACAATTTTTGGAGTCAGGGAAGTATTGATACTCTTGCATTATTTAGAGACTGTACTGTTTTGGCAGATTGCTGTTATGGTTGCATTGTTTGCATATGTTTGCTTGTTTAATGATTCTATTTGAGGATAGGAGTATTAAGTATACAGAGGCATTTAGTATGCAATGTTGAATAATAATTTTAGTGATTTTTTACAGTATAAAATGATAAGGTTTTGCATTGGTTTATACTAACCTATCTCACGAGTTCTTGTTGAGTTTGTTGTGAATGAAGCTTTTGATAAAAAGAGAAACCATGATATGATAGGAATTAAGGAGACACAAAAGTTCAAGCTTGGGGATGCCCAAGTCACCCCAAGATAATATTTCAAGAAGTCTCAAGCATCTAAGCTTGGGGATGCCCCGGTAGGCATCCCACCTTTCTTCTTCAACAACTATCGGTTAGTATCGGTTGAGCCTAAGTTTTTGCTTCTTCACATGAGTTGTGCTATCCTTGCAATGTAGTTTTCTTTAGCTTTGCTTGCTGTTTGAATAAGATACCAAGATCTGAAATTCTTTAATGAGAGAGAGTCTTCACATAGTTGCATAATTATTTAGCTACTCATTGATCTTCACTTATATCTTGTCGGAGTAGTTTGTCGTTTGCTCTAGTGCTTCACTTATATCTTTTAGAGCATGGTGGTAGTTTTATTTCGAATAAATAGATGATCTCTCATGCTTCACTTAGATTATTTTGAGAGTCTTTAATAGCATGGTAATTTGCTTAACATTAATATACTTGGTATTCAAGATATGTGAAACTTTCTTTTGAGTGCGTTGAATACTAAGATAAGTTTGATGCTTGATAATTGTTTTGAGATATGGAGGTGATAATATCAAAGTGATGCTAGTTGGGTGATTATGAATTTAAAGAATGCTTGTGTTGAAGTTTGTGATTCCCGTAGCATGCACGTATGGTGAACCGCTTTGTGATGAAGTTGGAGCACAATTTTATTTATTGATTGTCTTCCTTATGAGTGGCGGTCGGGGACGAGCGATGGTCTTTTCCTACCAATCTATCCCCCTAGGAGCATGTGCGTAGTGCTTTGGTTTTTGATGACTTCTAAATTTTTGCAACAAGTGCATGAGTTCTTTTGATTAATGTTGAGTCCATGGATTATACGCACCCTTCCACCATTGCTAGCCTCTCTAATACCGCGCACTTTTCGCCGGTACCATACACCCACCATATACCTTCCTCAAAACAGCCACCATACCTACCTATTATGGCATCACCATAGCCATTCCGAGATATATTGCCATGCAACTTTCCACTGTTCCGTTCATATGGCACACATTACTTTTGTCATATTGCTTTTTGCATGAACATGTAGTTGACATTGTATTTGTGGCAAGGCCACCTTCATAATTTTCATACATGTCGCTCTTGATTCATTGCATATCCCGGTACACCGCCGGAGGCATTCATATAGAGTCATATTGTGTTCTAAGTATCGAGTTGTAATTGTTGAGTTGTAAGAAAAATAAAAGTGTGATGATCATCATTATTAGAGCATTGTCCCAGTGAGGAAAGGATGATGGAGACTGATTCCCCCATAAGTCGGGATGAGACTCCGGACGAAAAAAAAGAAGAAGAAAAAATAGGCCATAAAAAAAGCCCAAACAAAAAAAATGAGAGAAAAAGAGAGAAGGGACAATGTTACTATCCTTTTACCACACTTGTGCTTCAAAGTAGCACCATGATCTTCATGATAGAAAGTCTCATATGTTGTCACTTTCATATACTAGTGGGAATTTTTCATTATAGAACTTGGCTTGTATATTCCAATGATGGGCTTCCTTAAAAGTGCCTAGGTCTTCGTGAGCAAGCAAGTAGGATGCACACCCACCTAGTTTCTTTTGTTGAGCTTTCATATATTTATAGCTCTAGTGCATCCGTTGCATGGCAATCCCTACTCACTCACATTGATATCTATTAATGGGCATCTCCATAGCCCGTTGATACGCCTAGTTGATGTGAGACTATCTTCCCTCCTTTTGTCTTCTCCACAACCACCATTCTATTCCACATATAGTGCTATGTCCATGGCTCACGCTCATGTATTGCGTGAAAGTTGAAAGAGTTTGAGATATTAAAGTATGAAACAATTGCTTGGCTTGTCATCGGGGTTGTGCATGATTAAATAATTTGTGTGATGAAGATAGAGCAACAGCCAGACTATATGATTTTGTAGGGATAACTTTCTTTAGCCGTGTTATTTAGAGAAGACATGATTGCTTTGATTAGTATGCTTGAAGTATTGTTATTTTTATGTCAATATGAACTTTTGTCTTGAATCTTTCGGATCTGAATATTCATACTACAATTAAGAAGATTTACATTGAAATTATGCCAAAGTATCACTCCGCATCAAAAATTCTTTTTTATCATTTACCTACTCGAGGACGAGCAGGAATTAAGCTTGGGGATGCTTGATACGTCTCCAACGTATCTATAATTTTTGATTGCTCCATGCTACTTTATCTACTGTTTTAGGCAATATTGGGCTTTATTTCCCACTTTTATATTATTTTTGGGACTAACCTATTAACCGGAGGCGTAGCCCAGATTTGTTGTTTTATGCCTATTTCAGTGTTTCGAGGAAAAGGAATATCAGACGGAGTCAAAATGGAACGAAATCAACTAGAGAAGTTATTTTTGGAAGGAAAGCCACCTGATGGACTTGGAGTGCACGCCAGGGAAGAAGGGAGGTGCCCACGAGGGTGGGGGGCGTGCCACCCTGCCTCGTGGCCCCCCCTTCGGTCCACCGACGTACTTCTTTCACCCATATATACCTACGTACCCTAAAACTTCCAAAACAGAAGATAGATCGGGAGTTCCGCCACTGCAAGCCTCTGTAGCCACCAAGAACCTCTCGGGAGCCCGTTCTGGCACCCTGCCGAAGGGGGAACCCATCACCGGTGGCCATCTTCATCATCCCGGTGCTATCCATGACGAGGAGGGAGTAGTTCACCCTCTGGGCTGAGGGTATGTACCAGTAGCTATGTTTTTGATCTCTATCTCTCTCTCTCTCTCGTGTTCTCTCTCATGTTCCCTCTATGGCACGATCTTGATGTATCCCGAGCTTTGCTATTGTAGTTGGATATTATGATGTTTCTCCCCCTCTACTCTCTTGTGATGAATTGAGTTTCCCCTTGAAGTTATTCATCGGATTGAGTCTTTTATGAGAACATTTGATGTATGTCTTGCGTGGGATAACCGTGGTGACAATGGGTTATTCTATTGATCCACTTGATGTATGTTTTGGTGATCAACTTGCGGGTTTCGTGACATTGGGAACCTATGCATAGGGGTTGGCACACGTTCTTGACTCTCCGGTAGTAGCTTCGGGGCACTCTTTGAAGTACTTTTATGTTGGTTGGATGAATCTGAGATTGTGTGATGCATATCGTATAATCATGCCCACGGATACTTGAGGTGACAATGGAGTATCTAGGTGACATTAGGGTTTTGATTGATTTGTGCCTTAAGGTGTTATTCTAGTACGAACTCTTTTATAGATCGATCCGAAAGAATAACTTTGAGGTGGTTTCGTACCCTACCATAATCTCTTCGTTTGTTCTCCGCTATTAGTGGCTTTGGAGTGACTCTTTGTTGCATGTTGAGGGCTTGTTATATGATTTCTCTATGTTATTATTGTTGAGAGAACTTGCAGTAGTGAAAGTATGAACCCTAGGCCTTGTTTCCTATCATTGCAATACCGTTTACGCTCACTTTTACCACTTGTTACCTTGCTGTTTTTATTATTTCAGATTAAAAAAACCTATATCTACCATCCATATTGCACTTGTATCACCATCTCTTCGTCGAACTAGTGCACCTATACTATTTACCATTGTATTGGGTGTGTTGGGGACACAAGAGACTCTTTGTTATTTGGTTGCAGGGTTGTTTGAGAGAGACCATATTCATCCTATGCCTCCCACGGATTGATAAACCTTAGGTCATCCACTTGAGGGAAATTTGCTACTGTCCTACAAACCTGTGCACTTGCAGGCCCAACAACGTCTACAAGGAGAAAGTTGCGTAGTAGACATCAGCCATCACCCGCTCCGCCACCGCGGCCCAAAGGCGGGAGGTGGTGGTCGTGGCTGGCACCCCATCATCGTCCGTCGTGGCCGCTAGCCCACCGTCGACCGTCGGGATCATCACCCGCTCTGCCACCACCGCCCGTAGGAGGGAGGCAGAGGTGAAGGCCCGCACGTGCGGCAGCGACCTTGCGCGCTACATCAAGTTCCTGCGGAAGGAGGAGGAGCGCCTCGTCGAGCATGCAAAGACCCTTACCGCCGCCGTGGCCACGGCACACGCCGACCCAGAGGCGAGGAATCAAGAGATCTACGAGGAGAACCACCGCTTCGAGAGGGGTTGTCTGGAGCGGCAGAGGGCGTTCGAGGTGAGAGTCGCTGAAGGTGCAGCAGCGGCAGGCACCATATTGCAGTTGTCCAGTTCGTCGGTAGCCTCCTCCTCCTCTTCCTCTTACTGAGCACGCTCGACAGAGGAGTGGTTGCCGGAAGTAGTACAAAGCCCCTCCGTAGTAGTATTTAGGGGCTATTTTGTTTAGTTCATCTGACTATAGATGCAGTGAAACTATACAACGTACTTAAAATTAGCTAGTATATATATAGTTGGACTTGTTATTTCAGTACGTGGTTGACAACAATTGGGGAAAATTTTGGTCGGTTCTGCTACAAAGTTGAACTGTTTGTATAAATTAAGCACGACTGCTTAATCTATGAATGAAATCTATGCTTAATTTCTGAATTTTAGTTGCAAAAATTAGATAGTGCTAGTGATTTTTAGCTGCATATTTTGACAAATCGTAGTGTTACAAGGATTGACAAATGGCAATGTTACTAGATCAACAAATGTCAATCTTTCTAGTTTGACAAATGGCAATATACCCAATATGACAGATGCAGATCTTACCAAATTGTATGTACGTGATTGCACAGGAGTCATCCAAAAAACCGTTTGCGTTGAAGGGAGGTAGAAATCTTGCTTGCCAAATTTTCTCTTGGTTTAACGCCGAAGTCTCGCTTTGCATACCTTATTCAATCTGAGCCGTTTGCGTTGAAGAGATGCACAAATCCTGCGCAACAAATTTTCCCTTGGCTTACTGCGGAAGACCATAGCTCTCACTTTGCCTACAGGTGTTCTACCTAAAACGTTTGTGACGAAGAGATGAACAGATCCTGCTCGGCACATTTTCCCTTGGCTTATTGGGGAAGCTGTCAGTATACATATGGGTGTTCTATCTAAAATGTTTGTGATGTTAGAGTGGCAGCTAGTTGTTTCAATATGCCTTTGTTGAATGTATTTCGAGTGCGCCTTCTCTCAAAATGGACACGAAAATTACCACAGCATGTTGGGTGCCATTCCATGATAGCATGCCAAGTTTCATGACTTTTAGACGAGTTTTGGATTTACTGGGATTTAAAAACAAAGTATCTCAACATTTTGTCGGCAGTCAATAGTGCTTGTGTTTGAAATTCATTCCCATTTCTTGCATCAGACCTAAGCATGCACCCAAGGACACATATTTTATTTTTCAACCAATTTGTGTGCACTGGAGCTTGTGTGCATGTAGTTCGAATTTGAATTATGCATGAAAACTCAATTAATGCATAAGAAATGTGCTAACGAACCCCCAAAAATTCCCAAAATTAACACAACACTCAGGTTGTTCTATGTTGACACTAGAGAAAAAAATTAAATCAAGAAGAGGCAATGGCTATCGTTTCGTCCAGAAAGGTGAAACGTTCCCTACCGAAACCATCAGGCTTGTTGTGAGAAGCTCTGGTTTGTGAGAAGCTTATACCCAAACCTGCCCCAAATGGGACAAAAAATTTACGACGGCATGTTGATGCTGCTCCATGATAGCATGCCATGTTTCATGAATTACAGACAAGTTTTGGATTTACTAGAATTTAAAAATCAGGTATCTCAATATTTGTGGTCGAGTGACGGTGGCAAGATGTTTGACATTCATTCCCATTTCTTGCATGGGACCTAAGCATGCAACCAAGGAGACATATTTGAATTTTCAACCAATTTGTATGCATTAGAGCATGTGCATGTAGTTCAAATTTGAATTATGCACATAAATGCATTGAAAGGTCAATTAATGCATAAAAATGTCCTAACAAAACCCGAAAAATTTCAAAATTTAACACAACACTCCTATTGTTCTATATGTTGACACTAGAGCAAAAATTGAAATCAAGAAGAGGCAACGGATATCGTTTCGTCCAGAAAGGTGAAACATTCCCTACCGTAACCATGAGGCTTGTTGCGAGAAGCTCTGGTTTGTGAGAATCTTATACCCCAACCTGCCCCAAATGGGACAATATTTTTACCACTGCATGTTGCTGCCGTTCCATGATAGCATGTCAAGTTTCATGAATTTTAGATGAGTTTTTTATTTACTAGAATTTTCAAACCATGTATCTCAATGTTAGCGGCCGAGCAACGGTGGCAAAGGTGTTTGACATTCATTCCCATTTCTTGCATGGGACCTAAGGTTGCCACCAAGGACACACATTTGATTTTTCAACCCATTTATATGCACTGGAGCATGTGCATGTAGTTCAAATTTGAATTATGCACATGAATGCATAGAAAACTCATATAATGTATAAAAATGTCGATGCGGACCCCGAAATATCCCAAAATATTTGCAAACACTCATGTTGTTCTATGTTGACATGAGAAATTTTTTGAAAGTAAGATGCAACAAATATCGTTTCGTCCTCCAAGGTGGCACGTTATCTATCGAGAAGATCTGTTTTGCGAGAAGCTTATACCATAATGTAAGTGCATCTAGTGCCACCCCTAGTTGGTTTTGGAGTATTGACGACAAAGTTGGTTGAGGGACTAATGCGTTTGTGAGAATTGCAGGATAACGCAGGAAGTGTCCCTCATTGATTCGGTATACCTACCGGAGATGACCCCTAAAAATGTATGAAGACATTGAAGACAATGGTGGTGTGTGAAGATATATACACTGAAGTCTATGACATGAGAAGACATTGAGTGAAGACTATGGAGCGCGAAGACTGAGTTGTTTCGTTGTTTCCTTTTCTTCTTTGTTAAGTCATAGGAACCACCGTACTGTTAAGTGGGGTCCAAGTGAACTAAGTCAGAGTGACTGAAGTGATGCTCAACCCAAATCCTATGTCTTCGAGCAAAGACAATGAGAGCAAATCTTATCCAGAGCTGGATGAGTCAGCTTTGCTTGTAGCCCAAGTAAAGTTACTGTGTGTGTTTGAAATCTGACCGTTGGAACACGTGTCAGTTCCTTAGTGACCCAGGGTCATTTCGGACATATCAGGTCGGGTTGCCTTGTGGCTATAAATAGCCCACCCCCTATACCACAAATTGGTGGCTGCTCAGAGTTAGTTTACGGCTTTTGTCGTTTTGAGAGCAACCCACCTCGAAGCCTTTGAGAGAGAAATCTTGCAAGGACAAAGCCCAAACACCCAGAGCCAAAGAGTGTTAGGCATCACTGAAGTCTTTCTGTCTGTGTGACCTGAAGACTTATTACACTTGAGGACTGTGTATCCTCCAGCCGGTTAGGCGTCGCGTTCTGAGCATCCAAGAGTCATTGTGGATTGCCGGTGAACGAAGTCTGTGAAGGTTCGAAAGTCTACCTTGAAGACTTACCAGAGTGATTGGGCGTGGACTGTGTGTCCTTAGATCAAGGGGAATAAGGTGAAGACACGGTCTTCTGAGTTGAATCTCAGCCTCCCTAACCAGACGTACAGTTGTCACAGCAACTGGAACTGGTCCAACAAATCATGTGTCTTCAACAAGTGACTGGTTCTATCCCTTCCCTCCTTTACTTTGAGTTTGTCTTTGTGAAGTCATTGCTTATCTGTCTTATCTATTTGACTTCAATGTTTGACTACTATTGTTGATTGGCTTCATACTATCTTCCATCCTGATCCTTACTACCTAGCTGCTATTAGTCTTCATACGTTAACACTATTGCATACTTGACTATGGCTTGCTTGTTGTAGTTTATCTTCCGCTGCATATCAATTAGGTCATTTCTATTGTTTGTCTTCGAAACTTCCATGTTTTGAAGACTTTGATAAAAAATGCCTATTCACCCCCTCTAGTCGATAACTAGCACTTTCAATTGGTATCAGAGCAAGGTACTCCCTTGTTCTGTGTGATTCGGTTTAACCACCTGGAGTTTAGCTATGTCGACTGCAGGGATAATCAAAGTCTCTGCTGCTTGCCCCGTGTTCGATGGAACTGAATATCCCTACTGGAAGAATAAGATGCGCATGCATCTTGAAGCCATTGATGTCGACCTCTGGTATGTCGTCAAGAATGGCGTTCCAAAAACTGGTGAAGGTGTCACCCCTGCTGATGTCAAGAAGTTCATTCAACTGGACTCGACTGCAAAGAACATCATCTGTGGTCATCTGACCAAAGGACAGTTTGGCCGTGTGAGTGCTCTGGAAACGTCAAAGCTAGTCTGGGACTGGCTATCCAAGGTCAACGAAGGCATCTCTACACAGAGAGACCAGAGGATCAGTGTTCTTCGCAATCTCTTCAACCGCTTCAAGAGAAACGACAATGAAAATGTCCAGCTCACATTTGATCGCCTCACCGACATCACAAATGAGCTTCAGGCTCTCGGCGCCACTGAGATCACCAAGCATGAAATCGTCAAGACGCTGCTAAGATCTCTTGACAGCTCCTTTGACACCCTTGCCCTCATGATAAAAGAACGTCCTGACTTCAAGACTCTCGATCCGTCTAATATACTTGAGAGGCTCAACACACATGAGTTCCAGCTTTCTGAGAAAAGAGATATCTATGGCCCCAACTATGGCCGAACTCGTGCTTTGAAGGCAAAAGTTGTTTCCTCATCTAAAGAAGAAGAATCTGACTGCGGTTCTGATGATCCTGAAGACATTGGAAGGGAACTTGCTATGCTTGTGAAGAAGTTCCAGAAATTCACCAAGAAGAAGGGCTTCAGAAAGTCTTCACGATCCAGTTCAAGAAATGATGATGCTTCCACTCAAGACAACAAGAAGAGAACATGTCACAAGTGTAAGAAGCCTGGGCACTACATCTCTGAGTGTCCTTAGTGGGACAACAAGAAGAATAAGAAGAGCAAGGAATATGACTCTGATGACAAGAAGAAGAAGAAATCATCAAAGTCTTCTTCCAAGTCCACATCAAAGTCTTCATCTCATAAGAAGAGCTCATCTGGCAAGGCTCGTGCTTTTGTTGGCAAGGAAATGGATTCAGAGGAGGAGTCTGCTTCTGAGGAGGCAGAGGTGGAATCTGAAGCTGAGTCCGACTCTGGCGTTGCAAGTCTGGCTCTAGCCACTGCCTACGTTGCCAAGTCCATCTTCAACACTGAAGACAATGACTCCCACACCAACGCTGATGATGACAAGGACGATCCTGCTCCCACCTACTGCTTCATGGCACGCGGTGCCAAGGTAAAATCACGCGATGCTTACTTTCAAACATCAAGTGAAGATGACTCTGATTGTGAATCTAAACCCAGCTACAAAACACTTGCTAAAATTGCTACTGAACAACAAAGGGCTATGGAACGTACTCAAAAACTGTTAGACAAAAGCGATGACCTGTTGGACGCGGAAATGAAACGTTCGCAGTCCTTAGTTGAAGACATAAAAAATCTTCATGCTAAGTATCAAGAACTTGAAAGTCTTCATGAGATGCTCTCAACCACTTATGAAAAGCTCTCCTATGATTATCTTCAAAGGAAGCAAGAGCTTGAGAAATTGTAAGCGACTCATGAAGATCTTCAAAAAGAGAATGAGTCATTTCACACTCAACAGATCAGTTCCGCTCAGGATGGATTTGAACCACCATGTTTAAAATGCATTGAGCGTGATAACGCTGCCTCTGTTGCTGAATGTTCCACTGCTGCTACTGTTGCTCTGTCTTCAACTACTGATGTGGTAACTAACCCCTCTACTGAGGATACCACTACTATTGCTGATGAAAATGCTAGGTTGAAGACATTGCTTGAAACAGGGATGTACAAAAGTCTGAAAGGGCATCAGACACTTTGTGATGTCCTCAAAAAGCAGATTCTGAACCAAAACCCTAGGAAAGAGGGTGTTGGGTTCGAGAGGAAAATGAATGCTGATGGTTCCTACTGGAAGCCTGAGCAGTATCCCAAAACCACATGGGTTGCTGCAAAGGAACCTTTAGTGGATCCATCCACTTTATCTGGCTTTACCTATGCTAATCCTATTATCATTGATGAATCCTTTGATGCAAACTATAAACTGTTCAAAAATCAGAATGGTGAAGTGTTTGCCAGGTATATTGGTACTAACTGCAGGAATGGACCGCCAATGAAGAATATCTGGGTTCCCAAAAGTTGTCTTGAGAATCTTCCTGTGAATGTTGTCATGACACCACCAGGGAAGAAGACAAACCCCAGACCAAAGGCGTCACATGGTCCAACGGCTTCATACAGAAACAGGACTCACCTGAGTCACCCTAACGCCAATGTTTTGCAGGGAAATCATACTCAAACTTATGAATATGAGCGCGTGTCTTCAAACCACTATGTTCATAGGACTAAGAACTTTTCTGCTTATTCATATGAGTATCATTCATCTCCTGCAAGGCTATTTGCTAGGGCTCCAAAGCCGAAATTCTCAGATGCTGCACTTAGACTCATTGCTTCTAAGCCACCCCTAAAGATGTGGGTGGTGAAGAAGAACTAACTCTCTTTTGCAGAACATGGTCTCCAGCCAGCAATCAAAGGCGTCCTAAATTATTGCTGGGGACCTAAAACACTATAAGGGACGCATGATAAAATGATCATACTATGTATTCCACATATGAATCGCTTACATGTCATACTATGTGCTAACTTTCATCTAAGCTGTGATAATCCAACTGTGCGCCAAACGCTTATGCTTCACAACATACCTTGTGAAGCCTATCCTCCTAACTGCACTGTAGGGTATGACACCTCGTGCTTCAGAATGGATTATGGACAGCGGATGCACTAATCATATGACTGGTGATCGAAGTCTTCTCATGGACTCAACCTTACGTCCATCCGACAAGAGTCAAATCACATTTGCTGACACTGGTAAAGGCAAGGTATTGGGTCTAGGTAGAGTTGCAATTTCAAAGGATCAACACATGGATAAAGTGATGCTTGTTGAATCCCTTGGATTCAACTTAATGTCTGTCTCAATGCTTTGTGACTTAAACATGATTGTGATATTCGGAAAATATCGTTTCCTTGTACTAATGGAATCTGACAAGTCTCTAGTCTTTGAAGGGTATAGGAAAGGTGATCTATACATGGTAGATTTCTTAGCAGGTCCACAGCTTGCCGTATGTCTTCTTGCAAAAGCTTCAGAATGTTGGCTCTGGCATCGGAGGCTGGGACATGCTGGCATGAGGAATTTTACAGTCTCGTCAAGAAGAAGCATGTCATAGGCATCAAAAGTGTAAAGTTCAATAAAGATCATTTGTGTGGTACTTGCGAAGCTGGGAAGATGACCAGGGCCAAGCACCCCTCGAAGAAAATCATGACAACATCTCAACCCTTCGAGCTGTTACACATGGACTTATTTGGCCCTACTCACTACTCCACCCTCACAACAATGGCGTGTCTCTATGGCTTCGTCATTGTTGATGACTACCCAAGATATACATGGGTGCACATAATTCTCTACAAGACTGAAGTACAAGATGTCTTCAGACGATTCGCCAATCGAGCAATGAACAATTTTGGCGTCAAGATCAAGCATATAAGAAGTGATAACGGCACTGAATTCAAGAACACCGGGCTTGATCTTTATCTGGATACAATGGGAATCACTCATGAATTTTCTGCTCCATACACACCTCAGCAAAATGGCATTGTTGAGCGCAAGAATAGAACCATCATTGAGATGGCTCGAACAATGCTCGACGAGTACAAGACACCAAGAAAATACTGGCCTGAAGCTATTGATACAACCTGTCACATCATCAACCGTGTCTACATCCATAAGCTTCTGGGCAAAACATCCTATGAGCTCCTTACTGGCAAGAAGCCAAATGTCAGCTACTTCAGAGTTTTTGGTGCTAGATGCTGGATCAAGGATCCCCATCACAAGTCAAAATTTGAGCCTAAAGCACACGAAGGCTTCATGCTCGGTTATGGAAAGGATTCACACTCTTACAGAGTCTTCAACCTCCTTCACTACAAAATCGTGGAAACTATGGACGTGCGATTTGATGAAACCAATGGTTCACAACGAGAACTCCTGCCAAGCACATTAGATGAAGCTCCTTCCAGTGAATCTATCAAGCTGATGGGAACTGGTGAAATCATGCCCTCTGAAGCACAGCCTGAAAAGGAACTTATCATTTCAGCACCAAACCAACCTGAAGACAATGCTCAGACCGAAGACAATCCTTCCAATGATGACAATGATCAGCATGAGCAAGGTCTTCGTCCAGTTCATCCTCGTGTTGCAAATGAAGTAAAAATTGAGAAGATAATTGATAGCATCAACGCACCTGGTCCGCTTACTCGCTCAAGAGCAACACAGTTAGCAAATTTTTGTGGGCATTTTTCATTTGTGTCAATATCTGAACCCAAGAAAGTTGTTGAAGCCTTTATGGAACCTGAATGGATTCAAGCCATGCAAGAAGAACTTCAACAGTTCAAGCTGAATAATGTTTGGGAACTTGTCAATCGCCCTGACCCTCGAAAACATAACATTATTGGCACTAAATGGATATATCGGAACAAACAAGATGAGCATGGTTAAGTCGTCAGAAACAAAGCACATCTTGTGGCTCAAGGATATACTCAAGTTGAAGGAATCGACTTTGATGAAACATTTGCTCCGGTGGCTAGGCTTGAAGTTATTCGCATACTGCTAGCCTATGCTAATCACCACAACATCTTGCTATATCAAATGGATGTGAAGAGTGCTTTCCTCAATGGCAAGATTGAAGAAGAAGTGTATGTTGCTCAACCACCTGGTTTTGAAGATCCAAAACATCCTGATATGGTGTAAAAACTAAACAAAGCACCGTATGGCCTCAAACAAGCTCCTCGTGCTTGGTATGATACAATCAAAGACTTCCTGAAGAGCAAAGGTTCCAAACCAGGATCCCTAGATCCCACACTCTTTGAAGACATATGATGGTGAACTATTTGTATGCCAAATATATGTGGATGACATAATCTTTGGCTGCACCAACCAGAAGTATAGTGATGAGTTTGGATACATGATGCGAGAGCAATATCAGATGTCCATGATGGGTGAGCTGAAGTTCTTCCTTGGTCTTCAAATTCGTCAGAAAAGAAATGGCATCTTCATATCTCAAGAAAAATATCTCAAAGACCGTCTGAAGAAGTTCGACATGCAAGATTGCAAAGGTTACACGACGCCAATGCGAGCCAAACACCATCTTGGTCCCGACGACAATGGTAAAGAGTTCGATCAAAAGGTATACCGCTCCATGATTGGTTCCTTACTTTACCTATGTGCATCTAGGCCAGATATTATGCTTAGTGTTTGCATGTGTGCTTGATTCCAAGCGGCACCAAAGGAATCGCATCACTTAGCTGTGAAGCTAATTCTTAGATATTTGGCTTACACCCCAACACTCGGATTATGGTATCCAAAGGGCTCAAGATTTGATCTGGTTGGATTCTCGGATGTTGATTATGCTGGTGACAAGGTGGATCGCAAGTCTACATCTGGAACATGTCACTTTCTGGGACGATCACTTGTCTGTTGGTCTTCAAAGAAGCAAAACTGTGTATCACTCTCAACTGCTGAATCTGAATACATTGCTGCTGGATCTTGTTGTGCTCAGCTTCTGTGGATGAAGCAAACTCTCAAGGACTATGCATCAATATGAAGCAAGTCCCTCTCTTATGCGACAACGAAAGCGCCATCAAGATTGCCAACAATCCAGTTCAGCACTCGAAGACAAAGCACATTGAAATTCGTCATCATTTTCTCAGAGATCATGTCATGAAGAAATATATTGACATCATTCACGTCAACACTGAAGAGCAACTAGCAGACATCTTCACAAAGCCCTTGGATGAGAAAAGGTTTTGCAAGTTACGGTGTGAGCTAAATATCTTGGAATCCTCAAATGTCTTGTGATCAGGCACACATCCTAACACTTATGCATGTTGATGACTTAGATGTGCAACACACGAAGTAATGTATATCTTCAATCAATGAAGACTTACATTCTGAGTGTGAATACATTAACGTGGAATTTGACTTCGGAGCGCCACGATAATTGTGCGCCGTGTCTGGGTCTAATACTTCCTATACGGTGGGTAACGCCACCACCAAATTTCTTGGTTTGAAGTGTTTCACTCACGGCGTTATTGTTGAATATCTTCGCATATTGATTTGTCTTCAACATTCAACTTATCTTCATGATTTACTTCACTATGTTGAGTTGATTGCTTTCTCATATATATATATATATATATATATATATATATATATATATATATATATATATATATATATATATATACTAGTATTCTGTCCTCTACAGCATTCACTTATAGCTATGTCTTCATTGTTGAATCTTTTGAACTAAGTGAATGTGATCGGACTCTAATCTCTCTATGCTTACTATCTCAAACTCTATCTGTCCAAATCATATGCATTCTGTTGAAACTGTCGAATGTCTTCTATGTATCCTTGTCAGCAGAAAACACAGAGACAAACATCAAGTCCTCTTTAAATGATTCATTTTTATTGTCGATATCCGGAGAAGCCAGAACAACCATCCGACAAACTTGGCGGGCGTGGGAATGTGGGACAACTCTGAGTATGTTGCATGCTTGCCACGTGTCCCACGGATGTGAACAGACAGGGGCACCTACGTAATTGCGCTATGCCGCACACCTACTTATAAATATGTGTCCCCTGCGGTCAAGAAAACCTTCTTCCACCTCTCCACCTCGTCAAAACCCTAGCGCCACCGCTAGCTCTCGACGACGCCGGCGACGAAGCGCTTAGCTGCCGTGACTTCTCCGACACCGTCCTCACGCCGACCGTGGGCATCGTCCTCTCCGCCGCCGCCGTAGGTGTCCTCCGTCGCCAAGTTAGGGCACGGTGGATTGAACTGCTCGATCTCCTATTCATCCCATCTAGCAGTTCATCGTGTGGTAAATATAACTCTATTTTTACCAGCTTTTTGATCCTCAATGATTCATCCAATTTACCAAAATTGGTTTCTGTCTATACAAAGTTAGATCTATTCTGTCTACATCTCATACCGCCTAGTATATTCACTTAAGCTTCACATCTAGTTAGATTCCTCACTTGTACTTATTCACGGATCTGGAACCGACTCTCAACATATAAGTGAATGTCTTTGCAACATGAGGTCAATGTCTTCAAACTGATTTATCTTCAAAATCTTCTGAGAATGCATATGACCTCTTCCCCTTCCCTCGCATCTCTAATGCTGTCACAGGTACATGTCCATGGGAGAATCCCTAGGTTCTCATAGTCTGCATTCGTTTGCAGAATTCTTACAGCAACACATTGAATCTCCCGAAGCCAGTTCCTGTATGACCAGCAAGCGAAAGCCTTTGAAGCCTTTGAACATATTGAAACCGTTCAGTTTGAAGTTCATGGCTATGGAGAAATCTGTCAGGAAGGGTGGCAGACAACGTCGTGGGGGAACTTCAAAGGATCTGCCTGATGATCTTGCAGAAATCTACAAAACAGATCCTGAAGAGGATTATAATCAGCGCAAGACTCGAATCCAATGGATTCGACACTATTGGGCTGAACAATGGTTCAAGTACAAGTTCGTGACCCAGGAGTACGCTGAGAAGAATGCTATCAAGAGTCCTTGGGGTGATATTCTCTATCGAGGCCTTCCCCCCAAGAACAAAGTTGAAGCCATTGCGCAAGAATTCTATCCTTGCATTGTCCGTGGACCACAGCCTGAAGAAGCCGACCCATCATCATTGCTCTGGTGTCGTGACGACAATCTCTTCAAGCACAACTTCCAGTATGCTAAGGCTTCAGCAAAGGAAAACAAGAAGTCATGGGGATTAGACTTCAATCCTGGTCCCTCTGCTCCCCATGATGATGGCATACGTGAAGCTGAAGAAAATAGAATTGGCCCCTTTGCAAACCTTGATGGCCTCATCTCTTACATCTTGGTGCAAGGTGCCAAAGTGGATCATTCTGACAATGATGCTGATTCTGATGAAGCCCCAGCTCATCCTCCAAGGCCGCAGAAGCCAAAGAAGATTAAGGCTTCATCATCAGCTGCACCTCCAAAAGCTTCTCGTGTGAAGCCACTAGCCACTGCACCTCCTGAAGCCAGTGTGCAATCTGAAGATCTTTCACGCATCTCCAAGAAGACGGAGAAGAAAAAGAAAATCGTCAAGAGTACTGATCAGGATTTGACTCCTGTTGCTATTCTGCGTGAAGGGCACATTGATCTGTCCAGCGATGACGACCTTGCAGATGATGCTCTTGAGCAACTGATCAAGAGCAAGGAAGAAGCAGAGATCTTCAACAACTTGCCTCTCTTTGACGTGGCAATCATCCATAACTTCATTGATGAGTGGTTTGACACACCAAATCTCAGCTTTGATGATCTGCAACTTCCAATTGGCCTTAGCGTCGCCTTCAATGGCGCCATTGCTTCTGAGCTAGCTATTGCTCAGCGCATCGTCGAACTGAAGCACAAGATTGAGTATGAAAAGGCTCAGTTCAAGAAGCATGTGGCCACGCTCAATGTGCAAGATGTCAAGAACTTCAAGATCATGCTGCAGAGCTCAAAGAAGCCTTTCACAAGAAGTGTCAAGAAGCTCGAGGCTCCAGAGAGCGCATGAAAAATCTGGCTGACAAGTGTGTGCTTGCCTACAATGAGGCTGAGAAGTGCAAGGCTCTTGGTCGTCCTAGCATCGACCCCAGGATGGCTGCAAAGAAGAAGAAATCGACTGTCCAATCTGCACCTTCAAGGCTAGATGAACCTCGTATTGTCTTCCCAAGCAGCATGACTGGCTTGAAACCAAAGGCCTCGTCAACTGCTTCAGAACAGAAGAAGACGAGGGCTGCAGAGGCTGAAGCCAGAAAAAGGAAAACCTCAGAAGCCTCTGATGCTGCTCCCTCCAAGAAGAAGCGCAAGACCAAGAAGAATCGGGCTGCTCCCACAGAGCCCCTTGTTGTTGAACCCATCTCAGTGGTTCGTCCTGCATCTGCAACCCAAGAACTTCGAATGACTATTCATGAGCCTACTTCCACAGAGGATCCTGAAGCTGAAGAGATTCCAGCAGTTGATCCCATCACTGCTGAAGACATTCGTCATCATGACAATGTTGAAGATGATGAAGTTCTTCCTCAAATTGAATACAATGTGGTATCATCGCCTGTTCGAACGAACAGCGAAATCATCAGCATTGGTCGTCCTCTGATGCCAATTGCTCAGGATGCTTCATGGGCTGATCGCCCGCAAGAACAAGACTCCCCCAGTACTCCCCAACAACAACAAGCCACACCATCCGTGCAAGTTGAAGAGGATGAGGACCTGCCCACTCCATCTCCAAAGGCGTCGCCTATACTACAAAGGCTTCGCAAAGGACCAAGGCCTCAAGCCCCTCTTCCGAGCGTTCCAGAAGGAGAAGTGCACCATCAACCTGTTGCACGTCAAGTGTTTTCAGAAGCCACTCCTGCTGTGAATGTCTCCTAGTCTGAATCACCAGCTGCTGAAGACAATCCGGCTGCATCAGCCGATGACGAATGTCAAGAAGAACGTGTCCCTACTCCCCCCATTCCTGAAGAAACTGTTCATGAAGTGAACATGTATGTGCCTGACCCTCCAGCTCAGCAAGTGGAGGTTGAAAACCTTGATGCTGCCACCACCAACACCAATGAAGCTTCTGTTGTGCAGCCCGAAGCCACTGTTGCTGCCACTGCTCCTGTTCCACCACCAAGGCCCTATACAATCGAGCAAGCATACAACCATGGCGAGCTAATCACAGTTAGATGGCCTGTTCTGGTCCCTCCGCCTACTGTCTCTGGTCCTCAATTTGACTATCACATTGAGCATAGGCCTTAGGTCCAGAAGCCAAAGCCAAGACTGCCAAGGTTTCCAGGTACTGCCACATCTGTCGGGTCTTTCAATGCAGATGGCTTAAAAAGCCACAACACATTCTTTGACAGCTCAAAGAACCCCTACACAAAGCCAAGAATATCATCAGATCGGTTCTGGAGTCATCAGCAGCGAAGCTATTACTCCTGTGTTTTGTATGATCAAGGGCGCATTTTCCCTCATATCCGCCTCGACACTAAAGCCATTGCTGGATTGCCATGCTTAGAAGAAGCACTTGACTGCTTTCGTGATGCTGGTCTGCTCAGCTTTGTGACAGACAAAGAACATTGGAATGAAGATCTATTGCTTCAATTCTATGCTACGCTCCACATTCGCGGTTATAACAGAGATACGAAGACATGGGTTCTCGAGTGGATGACAGGAAATGTTCATCATGAAGCCAAAGCTCTTGACATCATTGAGCTTACAGGCCTATCCACTCCCGGAGAGCTATATGAACCTGGTTGTCAAAACCACCGCAATGCACTGGAGAGCATCTTCCATAAGCCTGAACCCAATATGAGTCAGATGTTGAGCATGATGAAGCCTTTACCACGTGATGCTGAATATCCAAAGGAGTTCTTTGTTGATGAGCTTGAGTATCTGCCGCGCACTATATATCATATCATCAGGCGGACTCTATGGCCGATCAAAGGACATTCATCAGCTGCAAAACTTGAAGGAGCCATGAAGACATTGGTCTTTTACATCCTCAATTGCATCAGCTTCAATGCGCAAGATTTCTTCATCAGGCAACTGGCTGCATCTGGATCTGACCTCTTCGGACTGAAATTCTATGCTCCATGGGTCATGTGCCTCATCAAGCAACATTTTGCTGTCAACTATCAACCATCTGCTCGCAATCATGTGATCTTCCTACTAGAGGTTGATATGTCAGTTGAAGCCATATACCCTGAACCTGCCAAGAAGCCTCTTTGTCTTCAAAATGCTGAACATCAAAGCTTCACTCAGCCTATGGAAGGAGTCCAAGCTGTCACTCGTGTCTAACCAATGGCTGGAAACATTCGTCTACCTCATCGTGCGCCAACTGAAGCTACAGCGAGCACGATTGCTCAAAGGCCTCGGAAGCGCTCTTGGGTCCTGAATGACTGAGAACTTCTTGTGGCCCTGCATCAGAAACAAGATAAGCATCATTTTTGGCTCAAGCGTCAAATGCAAAGCCTCTTGGTGGATGTAAATCGCATTCGAAACCTTGCCACCAAGAATGCATTTGTCACTCACGAAACTTGTCGGCGATCATGGAAGAGTTTGACCCTGCTCAGTGCTGAAGCTGATCTTCAAGACGATGGCTTCACTGAAAGATTCAAGTTTGACTCCACTCCTCCACGGAATGTTGTCCTACGAAGAACTCCATCTCTTGAAGACTCTGACTATTCTTCCTCCGTGGCAACTGTAAATGCCAATGTGATCGATAATGAAGACGATGCAACTTCACCGCCCCCTACTTCTGCACGCATTGACACTGCACCAAGTTCGTCTGCACCGCCAACCAACAACAACAACCCTGATGCTTCACCTACTCCTCAAGAAGACGAGTAGATGCTCTATGTCTTCAAACCTTTTTGGTCATTAGTGACAAAAGGGGGAGAAGCATATGAGTTGATAGTCTTCAAATGGGTTCATAAGGGCGGTTGCTTTATATTTTTGCCTAGTGCTTACAACTCTTTCTTTTGATACACTTTGTTCTTTGAGTTGTAACACTTAAACTTGATGATCGTCTGCCACTTATTTGCGTTTCCACGTGCGATGATAACTTCCGCACTTAGATCATTTTGCAGACGTCCATTTTTCATTATGCATGTCATTCTATTAGCTATATCATTTCATGCATGATGAATTATCTTCATAAGTTGAAGAGGATCTCCACAAGTACAACCTGCCATGTGCATTTACATTCCAAAAGCAAATTATTTATATGCACATCTTCAGGGGGAGCCCTTGCCACTTATGAAGACAATACGCTATCCTTTACAATTTCACATACTTCTTTCCCGTTCAAAACTTCAACCAGTTTGTCATCAAAAACCAAAAAGGGGGAGATTGTAAGTGCATCTAGTGCCACCCCTAGTTGGTTTTGGAGTATTGACAACAAAGTTGGTTGAGGGACTAATGCGTTTGTGAGAATTGCAGGATAACGCAGGAAGTGTCCCTCATTGATTCGGTTTACCTACCGGAGATGACCCCTAAAAATGTATGAAGACATTGAAGACAATGGTGGTGTGTGAAGATATTCACACTGAAGTCTATGACATGAGAAGATATTGAGTGAATACTATGGAGCGCGAAGACTGAGTTGTTTCGTTGTTTCCTTTTCTTCTTTGTTAAGTCATAGGAACCACCGTACTGTTAAGTGGGGTCCAAGTGAACTAAGTCAGAGTGACTGAAGTGATGCTCAACCCAAATCCTATGTCTTCGAGCGAAGACAATGAGAGGAAATCTTATCCAGAGCTGGATGAGTCAGCTTTGCTTGTAGCCCAAGTAAAGTTACCGTGTGTGTTTGAAATCTGACCATTGGAACACGTGTTAGTTCCTTAGTGACCCAGGGTCATTTCGGACATATCAGGTCGGGTTGCCTTGTGGCTATAAATAGCCCACCCCCTACACCATAAATTGGTGGCTGCTCAGAGTTAGTTTACGACTTTTTTCGTTTTGAGAGCAACCCACCTCGAAGCCTTTGAGAGAGAAATCCTTGCGAGGAAAAAGCCCAAACACCCAGAGCCAAAGAGTGTTAGGCATCACTGAAGTCTTTCTGTTTGTGTGACCTGAAGACTTATTACACTTGAGGACTGTGTATCCTCCAGCCGGTTAGGCGTCATGTTCTGAGCATCCAAGAGTCATTGTGGATTGCCGGTGAACAAAGTCTGTGAAGGTTCGGAAGTCTACCTTGAAGACTTACCAGAGTGATTGGGCGTGGACTGTGTGTCCTTAGCTCCAGGGGAATAAGGTGAAGACACGGTCTTCTGAGTTGAATCTCAGCCTCCCTAACCAGACGTACAGTTGTCACAGCAACTGGAACTGGTCAAACAAATCCTGTGTCTTCAACAAGTGACTGGTTCTATCCCTTCCCTCCTTTACTTTGAGTTTGTCTTCGTGAAGTCATTGCTTATCTGTCTTATCTATTTGACTTCAATGTTTGACTACTATTGTTGATTGGCTTCATACTATCTTCCATCCTGATCCTTACTACCTAGCTTCTATTAGTCTTCATACGTTAACACTATTGCATACTTAACTATGGTTTGCTTGTTGTAGTTTATCTTCCGCTGCATATCAATTAGGTCATTTCTATTGTTTGTCTTCGAAACTTCCATGTTTTGAAGACTTTGATAAAAATCGCCTATTCACCCCCCCTCTAGTCGATAACTAGCACTTTCACATAACCTGGCCCAAATGGGACAATATTTTTTTACCCCAGAATCTTGATGTTGTTCCATGATAGCATGCCAAGGTTCATAAATTTTAGACGAGTTTTGTATTTACTAGAATTACAAAAGCAAGCACCTCAATGTTTGCCAGAGAACCACGGTGCCGTGGTGTTTGAGATTCATGCCCATTTCTTGAATGGGACGTAAGCATCAACCCATGGACATATATATCATTTTACAACCCATTTTGGTCCATCGGAGCATGTGCATGTGGTTTAATTTTGAATTGTGCACCTGAAATGCCTAGAAAACCAAGTTACCGTATAAAAATGTCCAAACGAACCCTGAATAATTCCAAAATTTTTGATGACACACCTATAGTTGCATGTTCACTACAAATAGAAGTTCTAGCAATTCAAACACCATCCTTTGCAGCTGTGACCCCATTATATAATTCAAATCAAGATGAAAAAGCAAGTAGATCCCACATAGTTTATTATCACCAACCATGTGAGATGCAGTACAAAATATCCTGGAGCATCGTCGGTGTATAGTACGCCTATGGCTTACGCGAGAAGGTTCGTCGGCTACAGTCCACAGCCGGCATGTCAAGCACACTAGATCGCTCCCCAAATATCATTTCACTGTTCAATCATCGCCGGTGAAAGATGGGGATGTGGACTCGCGTCCCGGGGGCAACTTCGGCGGCCCACTCCGGCGAGAGCGTGGCCGCAGCCACCAGGCGCGTACTAACAATCTTCGTGAGGGCGACCGGAATCTGCAACCGGGCGGCCAAGGCAGCCCAAACGGCCGTTGTTGCTTCTCAGGCGGCGGCGGCAACATCTGCCTCGGGGATAGCAACTGGCGAGAGCGACACAACAGCTTTACGTTTTGCAGCAACGGCCTTAGCCCTGTTGGAGGTCGCCTAGGACCATGTCGAGGCCGCCCATGCCCAGCTCATGGCGGTCACCGCACAAATCGAAAGAAGCTTCTCCGACAACGGTCGGCAACCCACGGTCGAAGAGTTGGCAATCGTCGAGAGCGTTCGAGTAGCCGTCCGTTCCTGCGCGGCATACCTTGCCACGACGGAGCCCATCAAAGCCCAGATGGCGGCCGCCCACGCCCAGCTCGTGGCGGCCTTTTCCAAAGAGATGGCGAACGCGGATGGCGAGATGCTTGCCGAGTATGGTGCAATGGATGCCATGGAGCCCCTTCCCCAGTCGACCGTCGGGCGCGAGCTGGACATGGAGGAGGCAGCGGAGATCGACGAGCACCAGCCATAGTAGTACTCTTTGTTTTGTTTAATTAAGAGCGTCGGTCTATAATTTGTTCGAGTAATGTTTAGGCCAGCTAGCTCTGTTTAATTGTTGAACTTGCTTGATTAAGAAGTGTGGGTGTGTTGTAGTCTCCTTTGTGTACCAAAATTATGTGATGACGTGGATGAGCACTGTAACTAGGGAAATTGGAATCAAAAAAATTTGACCTTCAAACTCATTGCACACAGGTTAGGCTATCTGAATCATTTGTGATGTTCACATATCGTACACAGTTCTGAATAAGGGACCGTGTTTGATGACACTATGTGCGCCAGTTTTTTCGCTGAAGCGACTCCAAATGTTCGACTTCCGTGGAAATATCTACCCCCCCCCCCCCCGCCCCCTCCCCCTTACCAAAAGCCACATTTCCTCTATTTCCGCCTTCCTTTCCAAGTTTAAACCTTCACTCCTTGCTTGCAGCGCCGCCCCCCTTGCCGGCGACCCTTCTTCACGCTACTTGGCCTTGCCTATCCAGGCAAGTAATCCACACCCGACCCCCATCCTCCTCCTTCCACATCCCACATGCCCCGACCGTCGGCGCGAGCGTGACATCTTCCACCCAAATCACCGACCCCTCCACCAAATAAGCGCCGCCCTAAACCATGGTGCACGCAGTATAGCCAGGATCTCAAGGAGCATTTGGCAGCGGAGAAGCAAATCGCAGCCGCACGTGTGGATGAGGTCGCGATGCCTGCCATCTGTGCCGACCCCCCGGGTCTTGGAGGAGCACCTTGCCATTTGCTAGCTATGTCGGTTAAGCATGCTCAGTTTACCCGTTGCGTGTGCCGCTCCTGCCTTTCCTTAACAAATTCTAGTGAATTGTGCTATCTACTTTTACCATGCAATCTATTGCTCTAGTGTATATGTTCTATATGTCATGCAATGTGGTGCTCACTTATTAATTATTTGGTTAATTAGTTGTCGTGTTCAGTTAACTGTTTGGTTCAATTCTGTAAATGTGATGTTCAATTCTTCAGGCTGCAATTTTGTATTGTCTTCCATGTGAGAAATAAATCGATTTTTTCTTTACAAAATACATGAGAAACAAATCCAATTGCTATATTTCCAAGTTGTCAAGCATGCTTGGTTTGGTTAACTGTTTGATCTTCTAGTATGTTATACATTATGCAATATGGTGCTCAGTTAACATTTGGTACATTTGTTGTGGTGTTTAGTTAACTGTTTGGTTCCATTCTGCAATGCCATGTTCAATTGTTGTGGGTGCATTCTGTTATTGTATACCATGTGAGAAATAAATTGAATTTGGCTATACTAAATACATGAGAAACAAATACAATTGCTATATTTCCAAGTTTTAAGCATGCTTGGTTTGGTTAACTGTCTGATCTTCTATTAGGACTATGTTATATTGTGCAATGTGGTGCTCAGTTAATGTTTGGTTCATTTGTTGTGGTGTTTAGTTAACTGCTTGGTTCAATTGTGCAATGCAATGTCCAATTGTCATGGGTATAATTTTGTATTGTTGTGGTGAGGAATAATCGAATTTGGCTGCACTTAATACATGGGAAACATATACAATTGCTATATTTCCTAGTTCTTAATGATGCTTGGTTTGGATAAATGGGTTTTTCATGTGGCTAGAATTAATCTGCAATGTGCTTATTTTTCATCAACATATTTTACTGATAGCATGCGAACCCTTACTTAACCTGATGACTAACTACCTTATATGTGTTGCAGGGAAACAATATAATGGGAAGCACTGAGGTTTACAATCGAGGTTAGCACGTGCATGCTCCTTTGTCTAATAGCACATTATTGTGCAATTGTAGGAACCATTCTAATACTTAGGTTTTTAACAATTTGGTCTTGCACATGTAGGTCCTGCTGTCAGAGGTTTTGACCCACTGTTTGACCCCTTTTCCATATGGGGAAATGAGTTGTCCATGAATGTGAATCAAGTCAAGTAACTCAGAAAGATTGTTAGGATAAAGAAATTGGCGACAAAAAACAACAAGATCTTTGTCTGCACAATGAAGAAGACATCAGTTCACTATAGGATGGTACTAACTATCATACCTTGTCTTTTTTATTCCTTTGCCCCATTTCCAATATAGAGAAGATATTTATGCACATCCTTGTTTTCGGGCCTTTCCAAAACAGTTCACTGATGATTACCTCTCAAACCACCTGTATGGACAGGATGCGAAGAAGGTATTCATACAACACCCACGGTTCAATATTGAAGTGTTCCTGAAGAGGACGAAGGATGGACGGTCAATAATCCACAGGCACTGGCCTAAAGTTGCAAAGACCTTCAACATCAATGAAGGCTCAATATACACCTTCCGCTTCAGCAGTTTTCCCGGTGAGATGCATCTGTCTATATACTGTCTATGATGCTAATTTTGAAAGGTTCTAGATGTTGCATGTGAAACTTGGTGCTGGTGCAGTTGTGTAATGTGGTAGCTGAGTGCTGAAGCTATATCATGTTGTACTCTGATGTATTTCAATTATGAAATCCTGCTTCCTTAATATGGGAATGAAATATATTATGTGTTTAATATTAATGTCAATTAGATTAATAAATGGATTATTAATAATAGGGCAATTAGCCTGCTAATGGTGAATTAGCCTGCTAATTTGTTTTTGCTATTGCAAACGGTTATTGAGAAAATACCGTGGGCAATGACCTAAGGCAACACACAGAGTTTCTAGGAATAAACCGTGTTGGATCGATAAACTATCACACACGACATTCTCTTCAAAACTGTTTGCGTTAGGCCACCTTGTGCAAACATTTACCGCATAAAAACTATGTGTGATGGACAGCCTTTGCCACACAGTTTCTTCTACACACCGTGTGTGATGCATTCAATAACGCGAACGATAAGTTTTTTAATATTCATTGCGATGGGAACGCCATCACAAACGATTTAACGGGGAATATTGTGTGTGATTTACCTACGAACGGAAACATTTTCCTTGCAGCGACTATGTGGGATGTATATACGAACGGAAACGTGTCGCGGGGACTAACTGTGTGGGATGTACTTACGACCAGAAATGATTTCGCCCGTGTGCCTTTCATACTGTTTCCCAAACGGTTCATTACGACACACCGTTTCGTTTCACTGTGTCATTAGAAACGTCTAATCACCGATCCTACACGTGCGAAAGAATTTAGTGATCGTTGCATTGCACACGATTACATTTCGCAAGGCCTCTGGATCATGGCTCCATATCCCCGACGGTTTCTAAGTCGTGTGGGAAGGACCCCCTATCGCCCACACTCACTTGGCAATGGTTCCAAATGTCGTCGTGGAAAGGGGTTTAAAATCGTTTGTATAGCACTGACGCGTACCAGTGTAAGCACAACTTTTCGTTTCCAACTTTTGTTTTCTGTTTTTCTTAGTTAAATAGAATAAAATACCATACCTTGCCTATTTTCTGAATCTCCCGTGCAATAAAAATGACCCAAAAATAAAAGTTCTCAGAATGCCCTAAAACTTAATACGATTTTTTTCAGATTATTTAAGATTTTTTTTGTGCAAATAACATCATAGGGGGGTGTTCCAGGTGGGCACAACCCACCTGGGCGTGCCAGCACCCCCAGGCGCACCCTGGTCCACGTGGCCCCCCTCACTTTCTTTATCCCATATCATCACCTACCTCCATAAAAAATTCACCATTGCTCTCTCTCTCTCTCTCTCGTGTTATGATGTCTGCTAGAACTATGTCGGTATTTCCCCAATGAGGAAGGGATGATGCAGTATAGCGATGGCAGGTATTTCCCTCAGTGATGAGACCAAGATTATCAAACCAGTAGGATAACCTCCTCACACCACGTAAACAGCACCTGCACACAAATAACAAATACTCGCAACCCGACATGTTAAAGGGGTTGTCAATCCCTTTCGGGTATGCCGCCTCAAGATAGGCAAATAACATGAGGTAAAAGTGGTAGATAGGATAAATAGATCATGGAACAAATAAATTGCAGCAAGGTATTTTTTGTATTTTTGATTTAATAAATATGAAAATAAATGCAAAGGAAAATAGATCGCAAACGCAAATATGATGAAAAGAGACCCGGTGGCCGTAGGTTACACTAGTGGCTTCTCTCGAGAAAAATAGCAAATGGTGGGAAAAGAATTACTATTGGGAAATTGATAGAACTTCAAATAATCATGACGATATCCAGACAATGATCCTTATATAGCCATCACGTCCAAGATTAATAGACCGACTCCTGCCTACATCTACTACTATTACTCCACACATCGACCGTTATCCAGCATGCATCTAGTGTATTAAGTTCATGGGAAAACAGAGTAATGCAATAAGAATGATGACATGATGTAGATGAGACCCGTTTATCTATTGTGGAGATATAGATCTCATCTTGTTATCCTTAGTAGCAACAATACATACGTGTCGGTTCCCCTTCTGTCACTGGGATCAAGCATCGTAAGATCGAACCCACTACAAAGCACCTCTTCCCATTGCAAGATAAATAGATCAAGTTGGCCCAAAAAAACCAAAATCGGAGAAGAAATATGAGGCTATAAGAAATCATGCATATAAGAGATCAAAGAAGACTCAAATAACTTTCATGGATAAAAACATAGATCTGATCGTAAACTCAAAGTTCATCGGATCCCAACAAACACACCGCAAAAAGACGTACATCATATGGATCTCCAAGAGACCATTGTATTGATAATCAAGCGAGAGAGAGAGAGGAAGCCATCTAGGTACTAACTACGGACCCGTAGGTCTACAAAGAACTACTCACACATCATAGGACAGGCACCAATGGAAGTGGTGAACCCCTCCATGACAGTGTCTAGATTGGATCTGGTGATTCTGGACTCTACGGCGGCTGGAATTGCTTTTCGTCGACTCCCCTAGGATTTCTAGAATATTGGGCATTTATAGAGCAAAGAGGCGGTTCAGGGGCACCCGAGGTGGGCACAACCCACCTGGGCGCGCCTGGGCCTCCTGGCGCGCCCTGGTGGGTGCTGCTCCCCTTGAGCCACCCCCAGGTGCTTCCTTGGCCCACTGGATGTCTTGTGGCCCAAAAAATCCTCCAGGAGTTTCGTTGCGTTTGGACTCCGTTTTATATTGATTTCCTGCGATGTAAAAAAACATGCAGAAAACAGCAACTGGCATTGGGCACTATGTCAATAGGTTAGTACCAAAAAAAGATATAAAATGACTATAAAATGATTGTAAAACATCCAAGAATGATAATATCACAACATGGAACAATCAAAAATATAGATACGTTGGAGACATATCAGCATCCCCAAGCTTAATTCCTGCTCGTCCTCGAGTAGGTAAATGATAAAAACAGAATTTTTGATCTGGAATGCTGCCTAACATGGTCATCACATTTATTTTCTTTATAGCATGGACATATGGACTTTTATATGATGCAAAGCAAAAGTCTAGTTTTGACATGAAGACTTTAATACTCAAGCATACCAACAAGCAACCATGTCTTTCAAAATATCAACACTAAAGCAAGTTATCCCTAGCCCATCATGCTCAATCATTGATCCATTCATGAAACACACTCGAATATTAGATACACCCAATGCTCAAATACGATCATAGTGCCCCTTAGTTTGTGCTTTATAAGAGAAGATGGAGACTCAAATTCAAAAATAAAAATTGCATAAGTAAAAGAAAGGCCCTTCGCGGAGGGAAGTAGTGATTTGTAGAGGTGCCAGAGCTCAAAGCTTAAATTAAGAGATAAAAAATTATTTTTGAGAGGCATACTTTTCCCACCAAGAGAAACGACTTGGAGCATCCCAACACTTTCCATGCTAGATATATCATAGGCGGTTCCGAAACAGAAAATAAAGTTTATTCCTTTTTCCACCATTACTTCCACTTTCCATGCCTAACCGTATCCACGGGTTCCCTCCATACCAACACTTTCCAAGGAATTTATTGTTTGACAACATAAAGTAAATTCATTATTCATTTTAGGACTAGGCATCCCTAATACCTTTGTCGTACTCTCGTGCAATGACAAGTGAATAAACACTCATCGTGAGAATAACACATCTAGCATGGAAAATATTGGCTACCCTTTACCGCTTCGCGAGCAGTAGAGCACACAGAAGAGAAATTTATTTTGAACATTAGAGATGGCACATGCAAATTTGCTAGAACGACATGGAAATACTGCATATAGGTAGGTATAGTGGACTCATATGGCAAAACTAGTTTAAAGGGTTTTGGATGCACAAGTAGTGATCATACTTAGTGCAAAATGAAGGCTAGCAAAAAGATTGAGAAGCGACCAACCAAAAAGTGAAAAATCTCATACCCAAGCATTAAGCATAAGTAACACCGAATAATGCACCATAAGTAGGATATAAATTTCATTGCATAACTATTGACTTTCGTGCTTGCATAGGGAATCACAAACCTTAACATCAATATTCTTACTAAAGCACAATTACTCATCAACATGACTCACATATCATATCATCATATCTCAAAACCATTACTAAGAATAAAGTTTATTTTGTCCAATGATCTTCATGACAGTTTTTATCATATCCTCCTTGGATATCTATAACTTTGGGACTATTTTCTATGTTGCTTTTGATAAGCTCAAACAAATATAAGTGAAGATCATGAGCATAATTTTTTTCTCTCTCAAAATAATCTAAATAAAGCAAGAGAGAATTTCTTAGAAAATTTACTAACTCCCAAATAAATCTAAATGAAGTACGAGAGCATTTATTCAAAAATAACAAAGCACACCATGCTCAAAAAGATATAAGTGAAGTACTAGAGCAAATCCATGGCTCTAAAAATTGAAGTGAAGCATAGGAGCAAGCATAGCATAATTTTTGGCTCTCTCAAAAAGGTGTGTCCAGCAAGGATTCAACACTTAAAACACAAACCAAAACAAATAAAGACTCATATCATATAAGATGCTCCAAGCAAAACACATATTATGTGACGAATAAAAATATAGTTTCAAGTAAATTACTGATGGTTGTTAGAAGAAAGTGGGGATGCCACTCCGGGGCATCCACAAGCTTAGTTGATTGCTACTTCTTTGAATATTATCTTTGGGTGCCTCAAGCATCCCCAAGATTAGCCTTTTGCTTATCCTTATTCCTTTATCCATCGTCAGATAAACCCAAACATGAAAACTTCAATCACACAAAACTCAAACAAAACCTTCGTGAGATCCGTTAGTATAAGAAACCAAACCACTACTATAAGTATTGTAGCAAACCTATTATTATTTTTTTTTGCATTATATATACTATATTCCAACTTTTCTATGGAAAAAACTCATCAAAGAAAATCATAGAATCATCAAAACAAGCACACAACGCAAAGAAAACAGAATCTATCAAAAACAGAACAGTCTGTAGAAATCTGAATATTTTGAATACTTATATAACTCCAAAAATTCTGAATAAATTGGTGGACGTGAGGAATTTGTCTATTAATCCTCTTCAAAAATAATCAACTCAAAGGTACTCTTCTATAAAAAATGAAAAATAATCTCGTGAGTGTAAAAGTTTCTGTTTTTCAGCAAGATCAAATAAACTTTCACCCAAGTCTTCCCAAAGGCCTTGCTTGGTACAAACACTAATTAAAACACAAAAAACACAATCATAACAGTAGCATAATTGTGCTAACATGCAAGAACAGGAAACAAAAAGAAAAAATAAATTTTATTCATTGGGTTGCCTCCCAACATGCGCTGTCGTTTTACGCCCCTAGCTAGGCATAACGCGTAGGATCTAAGTTTTGTCATCCTTGTCCAATTATTTATCGAACACTTAGGATTTTTCAAGGATTTTGCATATAAATTCTCAGCGACAATACTTCTAGCCATGATATTGAAAAACTTATTTTCGCAAAAAGGGTCTCTTATGACTTCAATAAAGTTGGGATGGGTACTAATCATCTTAGGATCTCATTTATCATTGCTAGAAGTTGCACCTTTGTTTTTAATGACTTGAGTAGTCTTACTAATTTTCACGGGGGTATTAGCGGAAGCAAAAGCCATACCTAGATTAGAAAAAATGTCTTCCAGTTTATCAATCCTAGACGGGCTCTCTTTGATTCTTTCATGAATTATAGTTCCCTTTTCTTCTAGAAACTTAAAAATGTCTCTCGCTTTTGACCCAACTTTAGTAGCACAACTTTGCATTTTTCTATCCAAGTTTTCAATATATTCTACGGTAAGCATTTTCTTTTCAATAACATCTAGTCTTTCCATAACATGCTCGAGAGTCAATATTGTTTCATTGATCACGAGTGGTGGTGAACCCACTAAATTTCCCAAAGCATTAAAAGCATCAAGAGAAGGACACATCAAGAAATTCCCACCGCTAATCATATCAAGGACGAATCTGTACCAAGTGTTAATCCCCACATAAAAACAATGAAGAAGAACAACAGTAGATTGCTTACGGATTGATCTATTATGAGATCTTTTAAATTTTTCTCCTCCCCTTTGTCTAAAGTTGAGAACCTTGTTCTCGGGAGTGCATGCAATAGAAGAAGAGAAATCCACAACGACAAAAAGTGATAAATAAGATTGCACATGAAAAACAGATCTGACGAGAAAACGGCAAACGAAAAAGAGAGGGCGAATAAACCGCAAATTTTTGTGAATTGTGGGAGAGGAAAACTAGAGGCAAATGGAAAATAATATAAATTGCGGGGAGATGAGATTTGTGATTAGGAACCTGGTTGATGTTGAAGATCCTCTCCGACAATGGCGCCAGAAATTCCTTTTGATGTCTGCTAGAACTACGTCGGTATTTGCCCAAAGAGGAAGGGATGATGCAGTATAGTGACCGTAGGTATTTCCCTCAGTGATGAGACCAAGGTTATAGAACCAGTAGGAGAACCTCCTCAGACCATGCAAACAGCACCTGCACACAAATAACAAATACTCGCAACCCGACGTGTTAAAGGGGTTGTCAATCCCTTTCGGGTACGACACCTCAAGATAGGAAAATAATGTGAGGTAAAAGTGGTAGATATGATAAATAGATCGCGGAACAAATAAATTGCAGCAAGGTATTTTGTATTTTTGGTTTAATAGATCTGAAAATAAATGCAAAGGAAAATAGATCGCAAAGGCAAATAGGATGAAAAGAGGCCCGAGGGCCGTAGGTTTCACTAGTGGCTTCTCTCAAGAAAAATAGCAAACGGTGGGATAACAATTACTGTTGGGAAATTGATAGAACTTCAAATAATCATGATGATATCCAGGCAATGATCATTATATAGGCATCATGTCCAAGATTAGTAGACCGACTCCTGCGTGCATCTACTACTATTACTCCACACATCGACTACTATCCAGCATGCATCTAGTGTATTAAGTTCATGGGAAAATGGAGTAATGCAATAAGAATGATGACATGATGTAGACGAGATCCGTTTATCTATTGCGGAGATATAGATCTCATCTTGTTATCCTTAGTAGCAACGATACATACGTGTCGGTTCCCCTGCTGTAGATGAGCTTGCATGTTGAATTCTTAAGTTCTAAGTAGTTTGAATGCTTGAAATGGCCTCTATGCATCCCTCTGACTAGTTACAATCAATCTCGCGAAGTTTTGTTGTTTGTGGACTAAAAATTTCAGAATTTTATCTGTAGGAATAAGAAGAGTTTCTTTAGGAAGTTTGCTTCCAAGGGGAACTCTAAGGGAGTCACTAGGGAGTCATCTGACGATGATCTCCATACTCGGAGAATGTCGGAGGTGCGGCCATGTGAATGGCCGCACAACCCCTTAATGGATGGTGATCACCAAGCTAGGCCAAAAGCCTAAGCTTGGGGGAGTACGTATTTCCACCAACATTACATTCATGTTTACACATTTCATTCCAGTTGTCGGTGTCCGCACTTTTTCTCTGTATCATCCATGTTAGAATTATTTTCTTGCTTTCTACTTTTGTGTTTGAAGAACTTTGAGAAAATCCAAAAAAATGTTGCTTACTTCTTTTTCGGTTTTTCTTAGTTGTAGCGTTTAAAAGAAAACCCAAAAAGATTTCCTTGTTCTTATTTTGCTTGTCGGGAGTTTTCTCGTTTAAACATTTTTTCTCGTTTTTGGTTTTCTCCTTTCTTTAATCTGCTTTCTTTTAGAAAAAACAAAAACTCCAAAAATATTTTAGTGTGTTTCTCTGAATTTCCTTTCTTCTTATTGAGTCATACCGAGGAGAAGACCACGATGAAAATGTTGAGTGGCTCTCATATGCATTACTGTTGATCTAACAAAGAGCTCAAATTGCCTTGTCTTCTCCTTGTTAAATAAAATGTTTACAGATTCTAGCTTAGTCCACGACACTCTTGCACTATTATCATTTTTATATCATTCGGTCGCGCAAGTGAAAGGCAATAATGACGATATTTGATGAACTGGCGGTGGCAGGGAGAAACGGGTATGAACTCAACTTGTTCTGTTTCTGTAAATATGTTTAACCTAGTATCCATGATTCTGCCTATTATGATCAAACATGTTTGCAATGACAATTAGAGATTATAGTTTCTCATGCCATGCTTAAGTAGCTAGGAGTGGATAATAATTTATTTTGGATGTCAACATTGCGTTAAAATGATTGTGATGTAGTATGATGATATGGTATCCTCCTCTGAATGTTCGAGTGGCTTGACTTGGCACATGTTCATGCATGTAGTTGAATCAAAACCAACATAGCCTCTATGATATTTATGTTCATGGTGTTCATATCCTAATCATGCTAGTATCCAATGTTACTTATGCACAATGCATGTTCATGACCGTTTTTGCTCTCTAGTTGGCCGCTTCTCAATCTATTTGGTAGCCTCTACATGTACTAAGCAGGAATACTGCTTGTGCATCAAAATCCTGAAACCCAAGTTATTCCAGATGAGTCCACCATACCTACCTATATGCGGTATTACCCTGCCCACCTAAGTAATTAAATTTGCATGTGCCACCTCTAAAAACTTTAAATAAATATCATTTTTGTGTGCCTGGATTGTTCATAGAGTGACAGGAGGTAGTCGGTATCTTCCATGCTAAGCAGGTTATTCTCATGATGAGTGTTTATTCACTCGTCCTTGCATGAGAGGGGCGGTAATAGGGATTCATAGTCCCAAAATCAAATTGCAAATAAATAAACAAAACTCACCCAGGACTGATGTTGGTATGGACGGTACCCGTGTATTCGGTTAGACGTGGAGTGTGTTAGCATGGAAGATATCGATAATTGATGGTCACGAAGTAAACAAGAAGGGTGCATTTCTCAAAATTTCATTTACCTCTGTTTTAAAATTTTGAGCTCCGGAACCGCTGCAAATCACTGCTTCCATCTTTGAAGGGACTATCTATTTACTTTTATGTTGTGTCATCACCTTCTCAAATAAGCGCCAGATCCTGAGAGAACTATTATCATCCTCAAGCATTGTGTATAGCTAATGTTGGGTGCATCATGAGTGGATCTTTTCTACCATGAATTACAATGTTTAGTCGCTGCTTGAACTTTGGAGGTGCTCTGCATTTATGTTTTGCGATCTCAGAAAGGGCTAGCGAGATACCACTATTGTCATATTATATCATGGTTGTTTTGAAAAAGTGTTTTCATTTGAGATATCTTATTATTGCTCGCTAGTTGATTATGCCATTGATATGAGTTAATATTATTTTTAAGAGTTATTGTCGACATGGTTAGTTATAATCTTTGCTGAAAACCTGGGTGCTACTTAAGCTTATTTATGTAAACAAGAGCAAAAGAGTTGATAAAAATTTTTCTTTTTCACTTTCAGTTTATCAAATGAATTGCTTAAGGACAAGCAAAGGTGTATATGTTATTATGAATTAACAAAACCATCGAGGGATTAGTGGCGATTTCAATGTCTAAGTACTTGCGGATTTGGGGACAATTGAGAATTAAAGGAGTAAATAGCATAAAACTACTACCATTCGAGGTAGGGTTCCAAAAACTACTGGTTTTTTATCTATTTCGCTGATAACTACCAACTTTGGGGTCCCCTATATCAAAAACCCCCACATGACTGAGTGTTTAAATTTTAAACTGTTTATTTGACAGTTGTGGCCCACCAGCCAGGTCCTCATGGCATAAAAGTCAACATCATTAGGTTGACCGTGATGTTGTTCGTTCATTGGTTATGAAAGGTGGGTCCCAAATATTTATAAAAAGCAAATTAGTGCCCTATAATTTTCAAAAAAGCAATTAGGTCCCTGTAATTTTCTAAAAACAATCAGGTCCTTGTAAAGAAAGGAAAAAACAATCGGGTCCCTGGGCCGACCCGGCTCGACCTCTCTCCCACAACCGGTCGCCCTCCTCTCCCAAGAATCACCACCCACTGCCCTCCAACCCCTCCCCAACCGGTGACCTGAGGAGGTCGAGCTCCAGGACATTGACTAGGGGTACGCGGCCAGCGGCTCCCCATGGCGCGGCCAGCGGCAGGGCCTCAAGCGGCTCGCATCCAAAAGCACGCGGCGGCTCCCCTTTTGTGCGACCTCGGGTGACTTGTGGCAAGTAGAGCGCGGCAGCTCCCTGTAGAGCCTCATACTCTCACAACAGAGGCGGCGAGTGGCCGGCGGCAAGGAGCGGCCACACCAAGAGTAGTGAGGAGCCGGGGACAGCAGTAGGTGGCGGCGCACAAGCACTGGCATGCGCAGCTCTGTGTGTGCTCTTCCCTTGGCCTTATTCGTTCGTAGTAGCCTTCCGACTCGATAAAGCCGCGGGAGTGAATGGGCCAGCAGCGGAAGGCCACTGCCTTTTTTTCGTTTTTCATTTTTTTTTCATATGCTTGATTATCATTTTGCAAATACAAGTTAAAAAGTTTTTAAATACATGGTCAACATTTTTGTATTCACATTTAACAATTTCTAAATGCTTTTTTAACATTTTTAAATACTTCTTTTAAATATTGAAATGCTTGGATTATTATTTTCTAAATACATGATCAACTTTTTTACATATGTTATTTTTTTGTATACATTTTTAGTATACATGATAAACTTTTTCTCTATGTGCATTTAACATTTTTAAAATGATTGCTTAGCAAAAAAATTAAATGTTTTATGTAAAACATTTTGTAATATATTAAAATATATTGACCATATATTCAAAAAAAGTAATCAAGCATTTGAAAAAATGTTAAATGTTTATAGTAAATATGTTGACCATGTTTTCAAAAAATGTTAAAGTTGAATTTTAAAAGTGTTAATCAAGGATTTCAGAAAAGAATTGTAAACTGTGTACAGAAAAATTGTTGACCATGTGTTAAAAAATGTTAATCAAGCATTTGAAAAATATTAACTGTATGTTGAAAAAAATGTTAGACCATGTATTCAATAAATGTTAATCTTGTACTTGAAAAATATTTTGTATATTAGAAAAAATGTGCATTAGATACACCATCAAGCAAAGCATACATGATCACAGGTGACATTGATGTGCGCGTTTGGCGGCTCCACATGGCACGGCCAGCAGCAGGGCTTCAGCCGGCTCGCGTCGAAGAAGCACGCGACGGCTCCCCACTGGTGCGGCCACTAGTACGCGGCCTTAGGTGACTTGCAGCAAGCAGAGTGATGTCTGCTATAACTGCGTTGGTATTTCCCCAATGAGGTAGGGATGCTGCAGTATAGTGACGGTAGGTATTTCCCTCAGTGATGAGATCAAGATTATCAAACCAGTAGGAGAACCTCCTAACACCACGTAAAGTGCACATGCACACAAATAACAAATACTCGCAACCCGACGTGTAAAAGGGCTTGTCAATACCTTTCGGGTATGGCGCCTCAAGATAGGCAAATGACATGAGGTAAAAGTGGTAGATAGGATAAATAGATCACGGAACAAATAAATTGCAGCAAGGTATTTCTGTATTTTTGGTTTAATAGATCTGAAAATAAATGCAAAGTAAAATAGATCGTAAAGGCAAATATGATGAAAAGAGACCCGAGGGCCGTAGGTTTTACTAGTGGCTTCTCTCGAGAAAAATAGTAAATGGTGGGAAAACAATTACTGTTGAGCAATTGATAGAACTTCAAATAATCATGACGATATCCAGGCAATGATCATTATATAGGCATCACGTCATTTACTACTATTATTCCACACATCGACCGCTATCCAGCATGCATCTAGTGTATTAAGTTCATGGAGAAATGGAGTAATGCAATAAAAACGATGACATGATGTAGACAAGATCTATTTATGTAGAAATAGACCCCCATCTTGTTATCCTTAATAGCAACGATACATATGTGTCGTTTCCCCTTCTGTCACTGGGATCAAGCACCGTAAGATCGAACCCATCACAAAGCACCTCTTCCTATTGTAAGATAAATAGATCAAGTTGGCCAAACAAAACCAAATATCAGAGAAGAAATACAAGGCTATAAGCAATCATGCATATAAGAGATCAAAGAAGACTCCAATAACTTTCATGGATAAAAACATAGATCTGATCATGAACTCAAAGTTCATCGGATCCCAACAAACACACCGCAAAAAGGCTTACATCATATGGATCTTCAAGAGACCATTGTATTGATAATCAAGAGAGAGAGAGAGGGGGGAGGAGAAGCCATCTAGCTACTAACTACGGACCCGTAGGTCTATAAGGACTACTCACGCATCATCGGAGAGGCATCAATGGAAGTGGTGAACCTAATGGTGTCTAGATTGGATCTAGTGGTTTTGGACTCTGCGACGGCTAGAATTGATTTTCGTCGACTCCCCTAGGGTTTCTGAAATATTGGGATATTTATAGAGCAAAGAGACGGTTCAGGGGGCACCCGAGGTAAGCACAACCCACCTAGGCATGCCTGGTCCTCCAGGCGCGCCCTAGTGGGTGTTGCCCTCCTCGAGGCACCCCCAGGTGCAGCACTGGCCCACTGGATGTCTTCTGTCCCTCAAAAAATCCTCAAAAAGTTTCGCTGTGTTTGGACTCTGTTTGGAGATTTCCTGCGATGTAAAAAACATGCAGAAAATAGCAACTAGCACTGGGCGCTATGTCAATAGGTTTGTACCAAAAAATGATATAAAATGATTGTAAACATCCAAGAATGATAATGTAACAGTATGGAACAATCAAAAATTATAGATACATTGGAGACGTATCATAGAGCACGGCAGCTCCCTACGGAGCCTCATACTCGCACAGCAGAGGTGGCGAGTGGCTCATGGGTGCAACAAGTGGCGGCGAGGAGCGGCCACATCAGGGGTAGTGAGGAGCCGGGGATAGCAGCAGGTGGCAGCACACGAGCACCGGCATGTGCAGCTCTGTGGCACTGTTCATCTGTAGCAGCCAGCGAAGGTCTCCTAACTCGGGCAGGATGCTTCTGCTTGGGGGAAGGGGGAGAAGGCGGGCTTCTCGCTGGCGGCGTCGCTCTATCGACCGGTCGGCCGGCCATGGTGGTGAGCATGTGCGTCGAGCACGAGGTCCTCCATGGGTGTATCAGGGGCGAGCGACAGGAGGAAGAAAGAGAGATAGAGAAAGAAGACGAGGTGAGTAAGACAGATAACGGCGTTGACATATTATGCCATGTCAGCTCCGACGAGTGGTCCATCCTTGTCATAATCGCGAACAAATTTAAAGCACTCGGTCAGTTGGGATTTTTGAAATAGCTGACCCCAAACTTGATAGATATCAGTGAAAAAATAATAATCGGTATTTTTCTGGAAGCCTAGCCCGAATTGTATTAGTTTTATGGTATTTACTCGAATTAAAGGGAGGAATAGGAGGGGTTTCCAACATATATTCATATGGATGTATGTTTCCTTATGTAAGTGGGGCGCGTCTATATAACTCACTTATAGCAACGAAATCTTCTGACTCGATGAAGTCGCGCGAGCGTATCGTCACTGCCTCTTTTTTCTTTTTTTCTTTTATTCATTTTCTTCATATGCTTGATTAACATTTTACAAATACAAGTTTAAAAGTTTTTGAATACATGGTCAACATTTTTGTATTCACGTTTAAAAATTTCTAAATGCTTTTTTAACATTTTAAATACTTGTTTTAAAATATTCAAATGATTGGATTAATATTTTTCAAATACATGATTAACTTTTTTTACCCATATCAAATTTTCTTGTAAAGATTTTTAGTATACATGAGAAACTTTTTATCTATGTGCATTTACATTTTTTAAATGCTTGCTTAGCAAAAAAGTTAATTTTTTTATGTAAAATATTTTGTAATATATTAAAAAATATTGACCATATATTCAAAAAATATTAATCAAGCATTTTAAAAAATGTTGAATGTTTATAGTAAAAATGAGATTTGAAAAAAAAGTGTAAAGAAAAATTGTGGACCCTGTATTAAAAATTGTTAATCGAGCATTTAAAAAATGTTAACTGTATACTGGAAAAATGTTGACCATGTATTCAATAAATCTTAATCTTGTACTTGAAAATATTTTGTATATTAGAAAAATGAGTATTAGATATATACCAAAAATGTGTATAGAAAAACAATGGGAACCCAAGATAAAACAAAGTAAAACCAATGAAAAACGAGAAAAAAACGAATCAAAAGTGGAGAAAGTGTAGAAAAGAAAGAAGCTAGTGAAAAACGAAACAAGAACCAAAGAAAATAAAATGCAATAAAATGGAGAAAATAAACAAAGAGAAACGGTGAAAAAAAGGAAAAAACAAAACAAAACAAAAACCAGTGAAAGCCCAATGTTTTTTCTTTAACAGGGTAGTGACCTTCTAATTAAACATTATTTCTGAGAAGTTTCTTCTAATTAAACATGAACCCGATGGTGGACAAGTGGCTGGAACTGCAACGGTACAGCTAGAACGTCGTGGGATTGATTAGGGAGCTCCTATATGGCGCGTGACGCGCTGGCGAACATGCCAGCGCGCACCTGTCCGCTCCCGTGCGCCCCTGGTGGGCTGGCCCACGAGCGGGGCTGAACGCCCCAGATTTTTTTAATTCGTTTTTTTACTATTTTTGCTTTTCGTCTTTCTTCCAAATAATTCGTAATTTAGAAAATTAAATTTTGTAAAAGAAATGTTTGTAATTTCAAAACAATGAACTTTTTCTGAATTTTAAAGAAAATTTATTTCTTTTTATGAACCAATTTATATGAGCATTTTTCTAGTAGTGATGAACATCTTTTTTAATATTTGATGAACAAAATTTGTATTTAACAATATTTTATGGAAAGATGAACAAATTTTGAATTCATTGAACAAAATTTGAAATCAAACAAACAAATTATGAGTTTGCCGAACAATTTTGGAATCGATGATGAACAAATTTTTAATTTGGTGAACTTTTTTTAAATTGATGAACAAATTTTGAATTTGATAAATATTTTTTTAATTCAATGAACAATTTTTGAATTTTGACGATCATTTTTCCAATCCGATGAACAAAAAACAATTTTTATGAAAATAAAAAATTTCTAAGAATAGAAAAAAAGAAAATGAACAAAGTTTTAATTTTGAAATCGGCGAACAAAATTAAATTTGGGGAACAAATTTTGAAATTGATGAACATTTTTTCAATTAGATGAACAAATTTTGAATTTTGATTAACATTTTTTCAATCTGATGAACAAAAAAGGAAATTTGTGAACATTTTTTGAATCATTGAGATTTTTACACAGTGCGAACATTTTTTGAATTTGATACAAAAAATGTTCACGGATTTGGAAAAAAAAGAAAAAAAAAGGAAAACAGAAAAGAAAAAAGAAAAAAGAGCTAAAGAAAAACCGAAAAGAAAAATAAATTGGATATGGGCCGGCCCATACGAGCGCTCACCGCGGCGGGGTGGGGGGGTGGTGCGCGCCTGGTCGTTCGGGGGCGCCCTATGCGCCATATAGAAACCCGCGATTGATTTCGGAATTTCCTATTGGCCGCTCACTGCGGCAAAATGCGGGCGCTTCGCACAGGGGAAACAACCGAGCGACGCTGCCTGGGCCGGCCCACTTAGATACGTTACCGACTGCCCAATCTGGTTTTGTGAACCTTCTAGAAGGTTCCCTGAACCGGGTTTTTGTTGCTTTCATCGGTTTTTCCATTTTTTTTCTTTTTCTTTTTCTGTTTCTTTTTTTCTTTTTCTTTTTTTCTTCTTTCTTTGTTTTTCTGTTTCTTTATTTCATTTTTTCAATTTCTTTTCTTCTCTTTCTATTTCCTTTTTGTTCTTCAGATTTTCAAATTCCTTTCTGTTTCCTTTTTCTTTTCTTTTTTTCCTTTTTTCTGTTTGTTTTCTTTATTTGGTCTCTTATTTCATTTCCTTTTTCTTTTCTCTTTTTTCAAAATATTCAAATTTTGTTTGCCTTTCCATAAAATGTTCAGTTTTTTAAAAATTGTTCTCAAAATTCAAAAATTGTTCTCGTTACACAAAAAAGTGCAAAACTTTCGAACTTAATATAATGTATCGAACTTAAACTTTTTTGTTCAGCTTTTCAAAAAATGTTTGCGCTTCCAAATATATTCGGGATTGTTCAAATTTGTTCTTTGTTTCAAAATTTGTTCTCAATATTCAAAAAATGTTCGTGCTTTAAGAAATTGTTCGCGCTTCCAAATTTGTTCTACGTTTCAAAAAAATTTCTCCAGATTCAAAAAAATGTTCATGCTTTTAAAAAAAATCCGCGCTTCCAAATTTGTTCTCTGTTTCAGATTTTGTTCTCAAGATTAAAAAAATGTTCGTGCTTTAAAAAATGTTCATGTTCAAGTTTTGTTCTCAAATTTCCACGCTTACAAATTTGTTCTCCGTTTCAAAATTTGTTCTCAAGATTAAAAAAATGTTCGTGCTTTAAAAAAATGTTCATGTTCAAATTTTGTTCTTGATTTCAAAATTTTGTTCTCTAAATTCAAGAAATGTTTGGCATTTTAAAAAGTGTTCAGTTTATCAAAAATTTGTTCAAGCCTTTTAGTTTTTCTTCTTAAATTTGGAAAGTGTTCTCTTTTTAAGAAACACCTTTTCAAAATAATTTTCGTGTTAGGAATTTGAGAAAATGTTCGGGTCTCCATTATATTTAGCTCCGCACGCTGCAGCAAGCCAAGAAATCTTGTCTATCGCAATGGCTATGCTCGTGCATACAAAGATGGAGGTCCATGGTTCGATCCCTCTCTCGAGCAGAGTTTTTTGGGATTTTCACAATGCGTTGCGCGAATGGGCCGGCCCAGCTGGAGACGCGCCTGTGCGTCCGCTCGACAATTTGCCGCAGCGAGCGGCGCATAGGAGATCTCATTGATTCCTGCGTGACCCTTTCTCTCTAGTGTATTTATTTTAGTGCGAATCGGCCGGCCCGAAACTATAGACGCGCTTTAGGAGAGACCGAAGGAAGAGTCGCTATAAGGAGATATAGCCTCTCGCCTGGGTTGTTAGGCCACAGGCCCATGAGGATGGAAGTGAAGCAGGAAAAAAATAGAAATAGTAAGTGGTTGGGTTGCGGCCTGGGAAAGAGAAGAAAGAATTAAAAAATAAAGAAAATTGCAAAACCCGAACTCTTCACAGCCCCAAAGAAATCGGAAAAATCGAACACACCAATGCCCATGGCCCTATTGCGGTCATGGCCACGACGCTCGCTGCACTTAATCCGAAGCACACTACGGGCCTCCCCATCGCGACGACTACAATTGTGACACCGTGTCGACAAACCTACGGCTATCGAGCGAATTAAAAATGTTGTCGCCGCCATGTCAACCACACAACATCCATCGAACCCCACAGTGGAATGAACACTACAGAAAACGGAGCAGTGGCGGCGGAGCAGTGTACGCCTTAGCCCAATGCTGGAGCCGGTGAAGAACTTGACTCCGAGCAGTCGAATACGCTCGAATCGCCAGCGGAGACAAAGAAACCATACTGAATCACCTACGGGGCAGAGTGCAAGACGGGTTAGGAAAAGATGGGGGACTGGCGTTAGTGGAGCGAGGAAGGGGGATATAGGGAACATTCGCTCAGCCGACAGTTAGAGCGAACAATTTCTGCACCTCACATGGCGATTCTCACGCCAAGATCCGTGTGATGCATCCGAGGGCGCAGAGCGCGTTCACACAAGAGCAGTATAGAACTGACGTCAGTTCTATAGTGTTCAGGACATTATTCACTTAACTTGCCTATAGCTAGCAGCGCCCGGTTGCTTGGGACAAACAACCTGGCACGTTTTTACTTGACAAAGTATATTAGCTGAACAAAGAACATCCACACTGACAAGATTTAAAACCAGTAGGATTAATTTAGGAGACAGGTCGAATTCTATGGTCAGAAAATTTGTATACAGCCGAACAGATAGCACTGCATTTTATTTTCTAGGGAAGCCATACAATCGAACATTCGGTACTATCGTAAGTAAACACTGACCTCATATTATTCGCAAAAAAAAACACTGACCTCATACAGCTTGAGAAAGGAATCACGGAATTCCTGGCATGCCTAGATTTTTCATAGCAAGGAAGGATGCATTTCAAAGCTTCATCACATGCTATCACACTATGACAAGATCCAGTATTTCGATCGGGGCAGTAACCACAAGAAGGTAATGCAAATTGTGTGTAATGCAAACAATACAAAGAAGGTAATGCAAATTGTGTGTAATGCAAACAATACAAAGAAGGTAACTGCGGCTCCCTCCACATTCTCACATCCGGGTTTGGGACCGGCAAAGCCAGTGTTAAACCACAACAATACAAAACACAAATTATACAACAACATCAATCATTCAAGCAAAGCATACAGGACACACAATCAAGCAAATGCAATATCAATGCAGCTCCCTCCACATTTTCACATCCGGGCTTGGGACCGGCAAAGGCAGTGTTAAACCACAACAAACAAAACATACAACACCAATCATTCAAGCAAAGCATTCAGGACACACCATCAAGCAAAGCATACAGGACACACCATCAAGCAAAGCATACAACACACACCATCAAGCAAATGCAATATTAATTCAAATACACACACACTCGGTCACACAGAGTCACAGTCACACACACACACAGTAACAGTCACACAAAGTCAGTCACACATACACAGTCACACACAGTCAGTCACACACACAAGAGATAGAAAGGGCACAAACAGAAAGCAAATACTACAAGCAAGACCCATGATGTAAGTTGTTTGGCATGCAGTACCTTCCAGGAATAACTTTTGCTATATCTGCTCATTTATTCCCATATACCTGATGTCATTAATCAGTGCATGTTTCTCCTCAGTAGTCCAAGCATCGTTCCATATGTTTGGATTCAGATGATTATGCCACCTAAGATGTTTTGAATGAATTCAAAAATCAGCTTCATATTAACAACTAAGATGTTTTGAATGAATTCAAAAATCAGCTTCATATTAACAACTGCATCACCTAGACCAGATGTGTTTCCCCCGATAGTAGCCATAACTTGATTGAAGAATAGAGCAACCGTCTGAAGAAAGAAGAACAAAATAGTTAGCACGGACTGCGAATAGAGAAAGAGATGCCAAGAAATAACAAGTTACTCAAGGCAATTACATGTTCATTAGCGACCGAAGGAAGTCTACCGAAGTGAACACGCCGAGCATGCCGAGTAGCCTAAGAGAAGAGTGGTCAGACATATGCATCACATAACAAGAAAAATCTCAAGCACAAAGAAAAAAAATCAAGCATACCTGCTATGCCATTGCAGTGGCTGCATAGCAAGTGGATCGATGCAAAGGGAAGAAAGAAGCGTGATACATCACAGGTGGGTTTATTCTGCCATCACCAAATAAACTGCAAATCAGAGTGAATCTGGTTGCGTTGTGACGAAAGAATGTACTATCCATGATTTGAGTACTAGCTACACTGAATCATAAAAGGAGCACAGTAGTCACCTGTCCTAGGGGGATAAACTGAACATGTTCGGGAGCATGTTCGGAAACATCACAGGATCAGAAGCAGGAAGTTCTGGTAGCTGACCTGCAATGCATCAATAGAGAATTGTTCATGATGTGAATTATTTACCAGACAGTTCTTTATGTAGCCAGTGTTGTTTATGAATTAGCAAACATCCCCCATTTGTCTTGCACATAGGGGGAAAATGCATTTCAGCAAACCATATAAAAATAAAACAATCAAAAGAATACCTTGCAATGAGACCAGTTTGTTAGTCCATACTTGTTTACAAGGTCAACAATTTTGTCATCTTCCTGTAGAAAAAATATCATAAATATAACTATAAAATGTGCAAAATCTTTTTTTTCTTGAGCAAAGTCAGGAGTGCAATGACAAACCTCTTGAGTCCAAGGAGCTTTGATGAGTTCAGTGTTAAAGAACCTTCTTCCATGGATGTAAACATTGCACTTCTGTCCTATCTGGAAATAATTCAGCTGCATAGGTAGATACTGACACAATATGTGAGCTCACCACACTTGCATATATAGAAAAACGTCCAAAGATGTATGGCGTTGCTATATAACTAGCTAAAATGTGGGATATGCATTCATAAGGTATTACCAGCAGTGAGATAAATATTGTGCACAAAATTGGAAGGAGTTAAATTTGAGAGGGATTACCATACAAACACATACCAGGTTGATGGGCAATCCACGGCTTCGGTTCAAACACCAGAAGCACACCATCAGAATCATAACAAATCAAATTAGCCATCATGAAAACCTCCATCCACCCTTGGATTCTATATATACATCATTCTAAGCACAAACATCATACTTGTGGAAGGAAAATATATATCAATGCATTGAAGAGTGTCCAAAGGGCAATGATACTACCAACTACAGAGGTATGTAGGTCATAAAATGACATGCCCATGACCTTATATTGAAATATCCATGCAGTATCAGGTGCCAATAGGTTGTTATGGAGTGCTTGCACAATGACACACAGTCACAGTCAACACACATACACAAAGTCGAAGTCAATACACAGTGACAGTCAACACACACATACACACATACACACAGTCACAGTCAATACACAGTCACAGTCAACACACACATACACACATACACACAGTCAATATACAGTCACAGTCAACACACACATGCACACATACACACAGTCGCAGTCAATACACAATCACAGTCAACACACACACAATGGAGCTTGCAACAAAAAACAGACAAAGAAACACACACGCAGTCAGTCACACACACAGTCAAGGTCACACACGGTCACACACAGTCACACAGACACAATGGAGTGCTTGCACGCAGAAAACAAACATAGACATGAGAAAAAGTAAACTATTTGTTCAAGCTTCCTGTTCAAAACCTTCAACTTTGCATTATTTTAGTTCTTCAATTCCAAACCTCTCTCTGCATTACCCAACTACAAGCCAGGAGGCCACTACTGTTATATAAACAAAGACAAGTGTAAGAGAGCCCGAGACCAAACTAGGAGGTACCTTTTCTTTATCACCAAATTTCAGAGTATGCGCGTACCAAAATTGAATTTTGTGTCACAAGCTGAACCTAAAGAACTCACCAGGAAAATACTCAAATTAACAAATCAAGTGAATCATGGAGAACATCATGTAGAATAGCAGTCCAACAAATCCAAAGCAATTCAAGTATGTAGATAATCAGAGCTCATGTACATGCAAACCTTTCCCTCCCATAAGGTGATAAATTTGCAAGCTGAAGATCAAATTCGATTACCTTAGTTGGTAAAACAAAAAGCGGTAGGAACCCTGAGCAGTCCTTGGCATACTATCAGCATGAATACATAATCTTGTGAAGTGAACAAGGAAAACATGGCTGAATAAGCGTTTTGGGACTACAGACATCGGCATCACAAAATGTAAAAAACCATAAATATACCTGGCTGTAAGCAAACCCAACCCATCAGTGTCCTTAGCAATGCAAGGAAGAGCAAAAATGTGACATTTGTCTATATCCTACCTGAAATACTTAGAAAAGCATTATTCCAGTGATTGGACATCAGTAATACAAAAAAAGAATATGATATCCACACAAGACATAAGGAAACACACATATCACAAAAAATGTATTGTCAAACACCACAGTAAACATGATTATTATGATAAGAAAAATAAGGAACAAAAACAGGGAAAAGCGTGTTGTGATGAGTGAGTGAGATAAACAGGGAAGAGGGCATGGGATGCATTGGATGCCAAATCGGCCACGCAAAGGAGTGGAAGCCAAGCAAGTGAGTGTTACAAGAATCAAACTTTTCCGCTCAGCCTATCATCATCTATCAGCAGGAGAGAAGCCTGACCAGTGTCTCTGGATCCCTGCCTGCTCGAAACAGCCTACATGGTTTGCATCCCTCAACACATCCCCATACATGGGGAGACGACACTGGAACACAAGCAAAGCATGGAGAAGAAGCCAATTGCGCAGACCATATAAGCAGTAACACAATCAGAATCACCCCATCTAAGCAGTCAAACACAGTCACACACAGACAATGGAGTGCTTGCACACATGAAACAGACAAAGAAACATACATAGATAGATAGGGGCACATCACACACACACAGTCAGACTCACCCCATCTAAGCAGTCAAACACAGTCACACATAGACAATGGAGTGCTTGCACACATGAAACAAACAAAGAAACATACATAGATAGGGGCACATCACACACACACAGTCAGACTCACCCCATCTAAGCAGTCAAACACAGTCACACACAGACAATGGAGTGCTTGCACACATGAAACAGACAAAGAAACATACATATATAGGGGCACATCACACACACACAGTCAGACTCATCCCATCTAAGCAGTCAAACACAGTCACACACAGACAATGGAGTGCTTGCACACATGAAACAGACAAAGAAACATACATAGATAGGGGCACATCACACACACACAGTCAATACACACACAATGGAGCACTTACACACAAGAAACACATAAAGAAACAAACATAGATAGGGGTACAAACAGAAAGCTAATCCATGCAAGACCGAAGTAAACTCAGAAGGCTATAAAGAAGTTCTAGAAACTGAATGAGTAAACTGATTTCTGTAGAGGGGTGAGGGTAATTCAGATCTTCATTCCTGAAAACAGGAAGCTAGTTAGATCATCATCACTACGGCACTACCCACAAGTTTGTAGACAGAGAGACACATGCTTATTCTTGTCACAAAGCAGTAATTGAGTCAGTGAACCTCAAAAGGGAACAAAGAATAGTAGAAATGTATTGTCGAACACCACGGTAAATGATTATGATAAGAAAAATTGACGGCGTGAATGTTCATACACACACAAAAGAAATACCACTTGCAAACAAAACCTACTTGCGTTGTACATAAATTAAATTAAAAAATTAGCAGATTTACACTATATTAGGTCACAACCAGGTTATAAACAAGCATAGCATAAAATCTATATGCAATCCAAATCCTAATCACGCCCAGGCTTCCCAAGTGCATGGCTAACATAGCGACAAATACAGAAGTTAGCGTTCTTGATATTTTAACTAGAGTGAGTACAAAATTTGCTCCATAAAATTTAACAGGACAAACAAAAGGGACATGACAAAAGTGAGCAGCATTGATAAGAAACATGTGATGAGCGTGCTTTCACAGACAAATAAACTCTCGGGTTATGCTCACAGGAGAACCATATGCCCAGATGTGCAATGAAAAAATTCTAGAGTCATGCTATGCAATCTAGAACGAAGTCTAAGGACTAGCAGTACCTCATCTAGTACTCCTGTATGAATATGGAAATAGCAACACGAGGAATAAAAGAAGGAAACCTTGTCCTACAGTAGCAGCAGGAGGTGTTCAATTAGTCAAGCAGCAAGCCACATGATTTGCACTCTTTTAAAACTTTCTGCTATGCCTGCCTGCTCGAAAAGGCACCCACGGCCTACATGGTTTGCACCCCTGAACACACATCAGCATATATGGGAACATAAACAGAGCATGATAGGAAGTAACGAACCAATTGAAAAGAAGAGAAAATAACACCCATCAGAACAGAATCACCCCTGCATCTAGCCTGACGAAAGTGAAACAAGCTAGCTGGTACGTACAATCAGAATCGACATAGGAACCAGAGTATCTAGGCTAACACGAACAAGCTAGCCGTTTGAGATCAGAAAACAACCGACGAACAACCGCAGGAGCCTGTGAACCGATCTGAACTAGCACGCCAAACTGACAAGTGTTCTCCGCCTCTCCATCTCCGGCCGCAACCCAATTTCAAAACCAAGACCCCGACCGTTCCTGTAATGCTCGCGCTGACACGAACACGAAGAAACACAGGATCCAAAGCGTCTCTCAGACAACAGAAGCACACGCAGAAATTTTTGAATCGCAAACCAGACGGAGACCCTCGACGAGACGGGCCAAGAACATGCGAGCGCGTCGGGGCAACGGCTAGGACGAGCAAAAGCGGGCGACAGCGAGGACGAGCAGAATCAAATCAGAAGCGAGCGACTCTAAACTGACGACGGCGGGGGCGCGCAAAATCAACTACGGAGCGGTTCTAAACTGATGAATTTAGCGCGAGCAAAATCAAATCGGAAGCGGTTCTAAACGGGCGACGGCGAGAACGAGCAAAATCAAATTAGGCGGGGTTCTCTAGCTATCTAAACCAGGGACGGCAACGGTGACGGCGAGCAAAATCAAATCCGGACGCGACCCTGAACGGACAAATCGACCGAGGACGAGCAAAATCAAATCCAAACGCGATTCTAGACGGGCAAATCGATCAAGGAGGGCGAGCAAGATAAAATCCTGCTCGAGGAGGACATATGCACGGCCCGGGCGAAGGGTGGAGGAGCAGCGGACCGGCGGGAGCGTGGCGGGGATGCCAGATGAGAGAGGCACCGCCCGGACGAAGAGGAGGAGGAGATGACCGGGCAGAGCGCGGCGAGCAGGCGAGAGGCGCGGCCCGGACGAAGAAAGGAGGAGGAGGAGGAGCGGACCGGCCAAAGGGCGCGGCTTTATAGCCGGGGCATAGGCGGTGGCGGCAGCCGGAGCCTTGTCCTTGGCCGAGATGGCGTGGCGTGGCGGCGGAAATAAAAGGGAAGTGGAGCTGTGGGCTCGTGATGGATGGAAGGATCCGGAGCGGGCAGGGGTAGGCGAGTCAATGCGAGGTCGGCTGCTGTGCTGTGCTTCCGTCCCGAATTTCTCACCGTTGCGATGTCTACACCGTGTCTTGGAAATGTTTTTTTATTCTCGAAAAAAAATTGTTTTTTTAGTACAGGTCATGGTAATACCATAAGTCCGTCTCAAACGCTGACCATAAAATGGATACGCATCTATCCTCAGACGTTGACATCGATACGGAGCCGGTTGTCCAACCATGTCCGCGTACATTTCAAACCATATTTAAATAAACCAGACGAAATGCATGCAAATTGAACGGTTTTCACCCAAATCGGGTGATTTTGGTTTTTACGTTTCTTGCATATTTCATTAAATAAAAGCGATCGGACCTAAACTTAGTCTAAAAATTGAACCGGTGAGAGTCCTTATTCTTCCCTTCTGTGCCCTTATTGGGCAGCCGTGTCCATGTCCGACGGCCGGCTGGGCCATGCAGAGTGAAAGTGCGGCCGCCAATGAGCAAGACTAGAACATGGGACACGGATCGAATCACGGACTCGAGGCCTCGCCGCCTCCCACGCCCTACTGCTCCTCGTGGGAGTCTGCAGCCTGTCTCTCACCGGTTCACATGAGATAGATGATGGACATGGATGGACATGCCTCGCCGTGGAATCGGCACCCTTGAAACTTCATTGGCAGTGCGAAGGGTGCGCAGCTGCTGACATTCTCATTCACGACCGCCTGCGCTGCCTCCGTATCCGACTGTGTTGCGACTGCGTTGCAGGCAGCACGAGCGTGCATGGCCTTGTACAACACCCTTTGCTCGGTGATGAAGTTGGGGTTCTTCGCGGCCTTGGCCGTCTTGGCTTCCTTGCTCACGAGTTGGCCATAGATGTGGCCGTCCATTAGCCGATCCTGCTTGAGGAGGGAGAAGTTGTACCCAGTTCCTCCTGCACCTGTCGGAACCCTGACATCAACTATGGCGCGCCGGTTGCTACTCCGCCATGGCATCCTTGAAGTGCGCCCGTGCATGCTCCATGGTCAAGCTGACATGGAACAGGGCAGGCAGGGGCGTCGACTCGTCGTCGGAGGCTGTCTCCGTCATCGGGTCATCGTCGCAGACCTCCGAGGAGTAGGCCAGCAGGCCGGCCTCTATCCGCCTCACACGGCAACCCTGCCAGCCGGCCTCAAGGGTGTCCAGCTCATGCTTATGCTCTGTTGAGAGGCTCTCCAACAATGCACTAGAGCTCGTGGCACTAGAGCTCGTGATCATGCCGGAAGTGGTCCACGGGGGAGGATGTGAAGCAGACGTGGTGTGATGTGGTTTGTGTCGAGTGTGACCTGGTGCAAATGGCGGACACCGGCTAGGCCAAGCGGTGGGGTGTGTCAATGCGAGCGCCAGAGTTGGTTTCGCGGCCGGTGTGCCTGTATAATGATGGTAGGTGAACAGATGGCAGCACTACAAAAAAAATACACTTCCGTGATGATACGTGTTTGTCACAGTAGGTCGCGTTTTTTGTCATGCATGTACATCCATGACGATTTTATGACAGAATCAAGATAGTCATACATGTGCTGTCGTAGAAGTATTCCATGATATTACCAAAATTATCATCATGGAAGTGTCCACTTCCATGACGATAAATCTCGCGTCACAGAAGTGCTTTCGTCAAGGGTGACCGACACGTGGCATCCACCGTAACGGAACATCGTTAAGCTATCGGGTTGGGTTTTGGATCCGATAACCCGTTAGCAGCCCCGACCAATGGATATTTTCCGCGTGTAAAATCATCATTGGCTGGAGGAGACACGTGTCAGGTCCGCGTTGGCACAGGTGTCACTCATCCAATGGGCGAGACTCGCCTATGATATGTTGACACGTGGACCGGCCCATCAAGTTTAAATGGGCCCGCCCAACTAAAGGCCCACAAGATTTTGCGGACCATAATGGGCCGGCCCAGCTAAAGGCCCATGAGATTTTGCGGACCATAATGGGTTGGCCGAGCTAAAGGCCCACAAGATTTTGCGGACCATAATGGGCTGGCCCAGCTAAAGGCCCATGAGATTTTGCGGACCATAATGGGTTGGCCCAGCTAAAGGCCCACAAGATTTTGCGGGCCATAATGGGCCGGCCCAGGTAAAGGCCCACAAGATTTTTGTGTGCCATAATGGGTCGGCCCAGGTAAAGGCCCACAAGATTCTTGCCGGTCATAATGGGCTGGCCCTGCTAAAGGCCCACGAGATTTCGCCAACATTAATGGGCCAGCCCAGCTGTAGGCCCATAAGATTTTAAGGACCCAAGTAGGCCGGCCCACTAACTGGCTGCTATGTTTCGGGCCAAATGCCGGCATTTGATCCGGTCCATTAATGGCCTGCAACGCTTCGGGCCTAATAATGGCCCATATGAGATCCGACCCGTTAAAAGCCTACCACGTTCTGGGCCAGATTACGGCCCAGATCAGGTCCGGCCCTTTAAGAGGCTTTGGGCTAAATTACGGCCCATATCAGATTCGGCCCTTCAACTGGACGCTATGCTTTTGGGCCCACTTGCTAAAGGCCCATTTATTAATTCAGCCTGATATTAGTTTCGGCCTATTAAGGGCCCATCTAAACATTTCGACCCTATATTAATTTCAGCCTGTTAAAAGCCCATCATATAGTTGGGCCTAACTACGGCCCGGTTTGCATCCGGCCTGCTCGCAGCCGATATCTATTGGGCCAAACAAGGATCGAGACAATTTTGGCATGTTAAAAGCCCGTGATTTGATTCGCACAATCATGGGTCGGGATCCATTTCGGGCTGCTGCCAGCCCGTGAGCTGTTCGGCACGTTTCAGGCACAACCTACTTCTCAGCCTCTTAAAATCCCATAAGAGTTTTCTTGCGAAAAGAGGGTCGGTGGTTACTCGGCCTATTAAAGGCCCTTATCTACTAGTGGGCCAGTTTGTCGTTTAACGGACCATGATGACGGGGCCCATGATGCGGATCATACATCATGATTGCATGACGGCCCGATTATGTACCGTAATTTTACGATTTGGCCGGTGTACTACGAAGACAGTATATATATACAGTAAAATAACGACAACATCGTGAATAAGAAAAACCTAGACTATACAATAAAGAAATTACGGCATATTACATCCACTGGGCATCAAAGTTCGCCACTAAGATAATAAAGCACAAGTAGATAGCAGATTACATACACTGGGCATCAAAGATCGCCACCAATGCAAATAAACACGCCGACAAAATAATATACAAATCCGACAGCACTTCAATAGAGTTCAAGAAAGGTTAGCCCTACTGGGGAGCTGCAGCGCAAGCAGCTGAGCAAGATGATGAGACTGCGCTTGTTCAACACTTATATCTTCCTCACTCTGAAAGATAAACAAGCAGACAGATGACAGGTTTTGCACATAAAAGTATCAGTCCTGACAATTCATCATATTTCTTACTAACGAATAAAGTGACACAGTTTAAAATTGCACTAACACAATATGGTATTGTTCAGGTCAAGACATGGCAGGAAATGACATTGTGAAGGAGTTGGCAGCTTCACGACACCACTGGATTACAGATCAAGAACTCATAAGTATCAATGGTTAGTGTGCTGTCAATTTATCTCATTTCAGAATGTCAAATAAAGAGACGGTTTAAATAATAGTAGAATGATATGACATTGTTCATAGTTAAGACATTGCAGAATATGACATTGTGCTATAGTGGGTAGGTTCACCACACTACTAGATTACGGATGAAGAACAGAAGCATACATGCAGTGCAAAAGAAGATCACTTGCTCTGTATAGTTTAATTTACATGGTATGAGGAAGGAACTTGGTTGTACAACTAAAAACTTAAATTGAGAAGGACAAACTTTTGTTTATGAACTACATAATAAACCTTAAACATGCAATTTGATGCAAACACCAAAAATAAACAGCTGTTGCAGTCATGCCTAACCAAATATACACAACAAAGTTTGAAGGCTTGAGAAGGACAAACTTACATTACTGATGAAGACAGGCTCTATAAAGCCCTTGTCCATGCTGATGGGGGGGGGGGGGGGGGCAATTCAAGAAGTTTACCACATAATCTTCTTCATAAGCATTGCATTTATTCTACATTTTCTTTTAAAGTGGGAATAAATGGAATGGGGTTCCAATCTTCAGGAATTGGCCATCTCTGCAGTTGGGATAGGTCTTCGGCCGGTGGACTTGCTATACTTTTTGCTGGAGTGGGATTTTTCTTTGGTACGGCTGGTGCTATGGCAAATGAAATCGGTATACCTTTTGCTAGAGTGCAGGTCCTGTGTGGTGGGGCTAGTGGTGTGGCCAGTGAAGTATGGGTAGAGTCTGCTGGAGTCGGTCCTACGTTTTGTGTCACTTGTTGTATAGCCAATATAAGTGGGGTGCTGTCTGATTTCTCCGGCACCACCACGTTTTTCAAGGGCTTTGCTGGTGCTCCTTCAGGTTCGGCAATCACCCTCTTCCTTTTTGACGTCCGATGCACAAGAACATCATTTGAGTGAAAAAACATGGTATGATGACAGATGGAATATGTATTGATAATGGATGGGCATGGCATCTCAAGTTATATGATGAGTAAACTAAGCAGATGGCGGTGCAACAAAGTAGAATAAATGCAAGACAACATATGCAAGATATGCGCAATCAATAAAATCTTGCCAAATTAGAACAGGCACCTTGATGGGTGAACAGGACAGGCCATCTGCCTTTGACTCCTCGAGGTTAGAATAGTCATTAGGATGATATTCTGAACAAGAATCAACAGTTGGGGAGCGTATGAGTTTCATTACCTCCAGAATGGCACTCAATGCCTTGGTGCCAATTTTGTAAGTCACTGTAGTGTTTAGCTTCAAGAGTGTACTGCTGCTAGTGCGACACAAAGCAGCTACACAAATCATAGTGTAGATATAACAGGGAAAACCGTAAGTATCAGAGTAAAATCAGCAAAGTTGAACTTGCTGGAATATATGTGCTAGTACTGCCGGTATAGCTAGAAAGGCTTCGGATACCAGTTCTCTTCAACTGAAGGTGTGGTACTGTTAATATCAGTGTAACTCTAAAAGGCGACACAGCTCCCCGCATTTCCTTGTTATTCTTATAGGATTCAAGTGGGCAGGTCACTACAAATCCTATTCCTATGTTTACAAAATCCTACGAATCAAAGAGGCTCAAAGTGTCCATCACAACCGACCCTATAGACCTCTACACTGCGAATGTCCCTGCTCATCTTCAGTACAAGGAACATACTGTACTACTATCATACTCCCTCCGTTCCAAAATATAGGTCTTGGTAGAGATTTCCACTATGGATCACATATAGATGTATCCAGATACATTTTAGAGTGTAGATTCACTCATTTTGCTCCATATGTAGTCCATGGTGGAATCTATACAAAGACTTGTATTTAGGAACGGAGAGAGTGCATATTAAAGAAGAACGGAAGAGGAACATGGTAAAGAAGAGCAAGCAGATTTTGGATAATAAAATGTTGGTTGCGCAGTGCCCACACATGATGAACCAGAGCGCATTAAGAACGCAACTCCCAGTTGTCTCTCGACCATTTGAGGCGGTTGGATGAAGATCCTACGTCTCCTAACCCTTCTTCTTCCTCGTCTCTGATTCTTCCCATACAAAACACCGCACGGGCCGCCGGCCGGACCACCGGCCCCCATCGCCTGTGTCCCTCCGCCACCCCCACCCCCCACCCGCGTCGAGTTTTCTTCGTTCGGCGAGGCCCCACAACCACCTGAGCCCCTTTGTTCGCACCGGCCAACTCCGGCGAGCTCTGTAAAATCAACTGACCCAATTTTGAAATTTAGTCTACTTTGATTTAACTAGTATGGAATATAAAAGGGGAAAACCATAAGCATTGGGAGTGTAGTGTTGAGCGTGCCATGGCGGATCTGAAGGTGCAAACCGGACAAAGGCAACTTCGCAGCCAAGACAAGAAATTAGAGTAAAGCAGTGGCGATCTATTTTCTTGCTGCAATAAATAAGTTGAGCAGATACGAAAGAGTACCGCCTCTGGTGCGGTGCCATGTATGCATCTGCTGAGAATTTGACGGTGATGCGGTAGCGATGGCTGTAGGCAGCGTGGAAGCAGATCTAGGAGGGTAGACGGTGGCGGTGGGGCGCGGTGGACGAGACGGTCGTAGGAGCGGCGCCGGCAAGGTGGACGACGGCGGGGATGAAGCGAGAGGACAGGATGCAAGGATCCCGGTCCAAAGCCGTGGATGAGAGAGGTCGATCTCTTGTAATGGACGACGGCATCGGGGTATCAGCTCCGGCATGGTAGAGGAGAACGGCGGTGGATGGGGTGGCAAACATCGGCGGACGGAGGAGGCTGGGGTGGAGAGGGTGTTTTGGCGCCCACTTAGTACGAATGGGGAAAGGGAGGTAGAGAGGAAGGGGGGAACCATGTATTCAGGGCGCGCTTGTCTCAAATGCGAGGAAATTTACAAACTTAGCCCCCATTTCAAATTTCCTACTACATCACAGCAATATTAGTCGGTTGGGGATAGGACAGTAATCTCGCATACACCGAATATTTGCCGACGAGAGTTTGTTTTTGGCGCCCATCGTGTATGAATATGAATCGGGGAGGGAGTCGATTTTGGCCGAGGACACACTATGTTTTGGCGCCCACCGTGTATGAATCCGGGTGAGAGGCGGTTACATCACGTTTGGGTGAAATTACAAACTTACCCCTATCGAAACCTATAGAAATCCAGAAGATAGGCTTTGCGTGGCAGGGATAGGCAGTAGTAATTTCCATCTCGCAGATTTTGGTTTCGGGCGATTACTGCGACTTTCACCGCTTCGTTCAAATTTTGCAGAGTGCACGTTTACTGTGCCAACTCAATTCGAATCCCGTTTGTATTCTATTTTTTCCGGGCGGGATCCATTTTCTATTGGAATTACATTCTATATACATCATTTTTTTATATATACTTTCAAAAGCACAACACCATTTATACATAAATATGGTTTACAAATGGCATGATCTCAGATTCATAAGGTTGTATCCATCAATTTGGATTTTCAAATATTTGAAACCACTTTATGTTGAAATCCAATGTATGCATTCCTCGCTAACTATCTCCGATTAATGTGTGTTTCATGCGGGGTTTTTTTTTACTTCTCAAACATGTATAATGTGTTTCACACACGCAACATATAGTGTAATCCCGTTTAGACATTAATTGCATATAAACCATGCATTGTTTGTAATTAAAGAATCTAAGGATCACCAATATTGATAAACTATATAACATTACACGTGTGCCCAAATTCAAATGAATATGCATGTTTGATACACCAATTTGCGTTATGATATTATCGATGCCGTGATCTCCAGTTTAAATATTTGAATCCCCTTTAATCCAGATATTCATCTCATATAGCTACCACTCATGCTTATATAGGACTATCTCTCTGGACCTATACGCGTTCATCGTCTCTCAGGTATCTCTCGTGCTACCTGTATGTCAACAATGATCTTTTATCTTCGTAACACACTGACGGTACTCTCTCCCTCGACCTTCATCACTCTATCTCTCTCTAAGTATATCTCGCTCCCTGTTATGTGTCTCTAACTATGATTCTCCATGTGGAATCTCTTTCTCTCACACAAACACAAAACTTTGTCTCCCGGGGTCTCATTTCTCTCTACTATTCCCATGTGTGCCACTCGCACACCCCTCATACAGAGATGTCTTTCGCTAGTTAGATATGAGAACCTACGACTCTTCCTATTAAATATCTCTTTCTCACACACAAACACAAACTCTGTCTCCCAGGGTCTCATATTTCTCCATTGTTCTCTTGTATGTCGCTCACACACACTCTCTCTCCCTAGAGATATCTTGCGTTCCCTCATATGTCTCTCTAGCTATCACTCTCGTTGTGAAATATCTTTCTCTCTCGCAGACACAAAACTCCGTCTCTCGGGATCTCATTTCTCTCTGCTATCTGTTTTTATGTGACTCACATGCACCCTCTATCTATCTCTATTGCACCCACACACATAACTCAGCCTTCTGATCCACTCGACTCCTATCTCTAACGCACACTAGCTAGCATCTTTATCTTTCTATTTATCTGTTTCTCCATCAACCTTCTTTCTCGCCCTCACTCTTGATTCCTATCACGCACACTACATATGTTTCTCTCTACATGTAGTCAAGTGCCCTTTCACACACATATATAACTTCACCCTCTGAACCACCAAGTGGTCATCTCCAACACCCAAACTAGCGGATGACCCTCTAGCTAGCATCTCCATCTTTGTATCCATCTGTAGTTTCTCCGTCAACATTTTTTTCTCGCAAGGAGTATTGCTTCCTATCACCCACACTATATATGTCTCTCCATACATATGCATTTATAGGTTGATCTCTTTTGCACAATCGTTGTTCCTCACTCCCTCTGCTCGCCATAGATGCATGCTCCAACCTACGCCACTATCTCTTAAAGACAAAAACACATGCTCAATTGTCGGGACTTCTTCCCTGCATTCTCACATGCATGCATGTTGTCATACCGATCCGTCTCTCCCATGTCGTTGATCTTATGACTTATGTCTTCTTTCTTTTATCTCGATCATGCGCGCGCGCGCACACACACATATCCCACGTATACATGTATACCTCTCACGCATGCACGTTCAAGGTCTCTATGCCTCCATACGTAGTTAATTACCTTCAATCCTAACGCCACGTCGAATCGTTCTCCTCTTGTGTGCACATAACTTCCACCTGGATGGGTAAAGCACACACTCACACTTAACAATCTCCTTCTAGCTACCCCCCTCCTCTCACTCTTCCCCTATATCCCCGAAACCAATAAGACCATCCCTTTGTTTAATTCCCGCCTACATGCACCATCGATATACAGTAGTCTTCCTCGGTGTCTCTCAAACAAACACGTTCTCTCGATGTCGACTCCTCTCACACGCACACACCTTCTCTTCCCTCTCTATGGACATTTTCTCTCTCGCACCCCATCGTTGGTGGCCTCTGCCATACACATCACCTCTCTATGATGAAGCCATGCACACTTAAATTACATCCGCCATAAAGGACCCCGCGACACACACACACACACACGCACCCCCCCACACACACATTAAGACTCCATCTCTCTCTCTCTCACACACAAACACACACACGCGCACGCACGCACGCACACCCCCCACCCCCCACCCCACACACACTAAGACTCAATCTCTCTCTCTCTCTCACAAACACACTAAAACTCCATCTCTCTCTATCTCTCTCTCTCACACACACACACCACACTAAGACTCCATCTCACACACACATGCTCTAGGCAGAGCATTTGTTCCTACCACCCTTCATCCAACCTTACCCGTATGATAAACAATCACCTTAATTTACTTGCATAACATGGACAAATTCCACTTTACTTTAGTAGTCAGAACTTATCATCTGTACCCTTATAAAAAATGATTTGGCGATGATGGTGTGCCTGCCATCTTGTAATACAGACCGTATGATCTATATCTGACGGATAGAAAGCAAACTATGATAATTTTACAAAAGATACCCGCACCTCTCTCCACATCCTTATCTCCCACAACCTCATTGCTCAGCAATTAAAAAAGGAAGTATCTGGAACAATCTAGCATGGTGGCCGTTGCCGCTCGCCGGCGCCATCCATCCCCATGCCTCCACCCACTTAGACCACCAGTCACCACCATGCTCCACTCCTCCTTGCCTTATCTCTCATTTTTCATTTTTTCGATGACATTCTTGAGATACCAGTTTTCCGATAAAATTCTCGAGATATCATTAGTTTTTACAAATGGGATTACTCCTGCATGGGTCAATCACAACAGGTGTTTTGTAAAAAAAATGCATATTGATGTTCCGTGCAATGCACGAGAATCTTGCTTGTAATTATATAACGCAAATCACGAGCAGGAAGGGACATTTTTTTGACACAACCACGTTAACATGGCCACGTAAATCACTAGCTAAAGTAAATACCATTATACTTATATCCCGATGCAAAAGGTTGAGAACATGTCCGAAGAGTAGAGTCGCACACACGCACTTTGTCTCTCAGAATCTCTCTCACACACACACCAGTTATGTGACGCCCACTTAAGCAGACACGTATGTTATAATTTGTGCACCCGCGGGTACACGTGATGCTGCCCATTTATTTAAGCCGGAAGGCGAACCCAAACAGTAGCTGCATTCATTCCCCTCCCGCCGCCTCTTCTCTGGTCGCCGTCGCCCGGTAGCCATGGCCCGGCCAAAGGTAACAACATACGACATACTCCTGCTGGAGCGGCGCTTTAATATGGAAATTTTAGTGGTCATGCATGCATCTTTTTGTGCTAGTACTTCTATATAAGGGTTGACCGGTCGCTTCCTGCGGACATGCATGGGCGGTTGAAGAGGAAGGAGAAGGGAAGCGGGCTGTGGAGTAACGTTTTTTACCATAATTTCTTAGGAAACCGAGTGCAATAATTGAGTAGTTTTGCAAACTACCAGTACTACACCTGAAACGGTTCAAAACCTATACTCCCTTGCCAGCGCGCGCTTCCCGCGTGAAACGGTCAGCGTCGCCCTGGAGCGTCAGTGCCGCATTAATGCCAGGCCAGAGCGGAGGTGACCTCTCACTGGCGCCGGCTTTGAAGTGGCGCGATGGCCGAGAGAGTGACGGCCAGTGCACGTGACTGCTCCGCGTCGAGACTGGCCATAGGCCCTGTTTGGATCCATGGGTTAGAGTTAGTTTGAGCTAGTTGGGGCTCAAATAGCCCTAAAGTATCCAAGCATGAGGGTTTAAATTGGAGCAAGTTGCACCGAACCCACGAAAAAAACTATCCCACCCAAGAGGTGCTAGCTGGAGATAGTTCTCATTGGGACCACTGAAAAATCACTTCTCTCTCTCCATCAAGTGCATTTATTGTCAATCTAACCCTGTCACCCAAACACCTCTTTGGCTACAGTTAGTACAGGGTTAGTCATGAGTTAGTCTAACCTCTAGCTAAGTTAGAGTATCAAACAGGAGCAGTATAGGACATGCAAGTTGTTCAAAGCATACAGTCAAATTCGTACGTGAAAGGATTTTTTTTTCTTTTTGAAAACGGAACGTGAAAGGAATTTTTTTTAGAATGCTCTTGGCATGTCGCTAACATGTGATGAGTTAACCGACCTCAATAGACGGCAAAAATGCCAGCCCGCCGCACTTTGATAGAGACGAGGAGGGAGAAGCGATACAGGCTGATGGATTACTAGAGATAGGTGTCGCACGGAAGGCAAGAAATATGGTGATAGCATGGGTTAGCCATGTACTAGTATGATGTAACTACACTTGGCTGCCATGTTTCGTACTCTTCCAGTCCACTGTGGAGATGATTGGTTGATTTTATATCATTGAATAATATTAAATATTATTAGTGCAGACGCTCCACATGTCGTGTCAAAACCGGCGGATCTCGGGTAGGGGGTCCCGATCAGTGTGTCTTAGGCTGATGGTAACATGAAGCAAGGGACACAATGTTTACCCAGGTTCGGGCCCTCTCGATGGAGGTAAAACTCTACTTCCTTCTTGATTAATATTGAAGATATGAGTAGTACAAGAGTAGATCTACCACAAGATCGTAGAGGCTAAACCCTAGGAGCTAGCCTATGATGGTATGATTGTAATTGTGATCGGCCTTCTAAGGACCATCCTCTCCGGTTTATATAGACACCGGAGAGAGCTAGGGTTTACATGGAGTCAGTTACAAGGAAGGAAATATAATATCCATATCACCAAGCTTGTCTTCCACGCAAAGGAGAGTCCCATCCAGACACTGGCCGGAGTCTTGTGTCTTGTATCTTCACGCTTCAATAGTCCGGACGATGTATATAGTCCGGCTGTCCGGATACCCCCTAATCCAGGACTCCCTCAGTAGCCCCTGAAACGGGCTTCAATGACGATGAGTCCGGCGCACAGTCTTGTCTTCGGCATTGCAAGGCGGGCTCCTTCTCCGAATACTCCAAGGTAATTATCAAACACGTAGACCGTGTCCGGATCTGCAAGATGATATTCACACACCGTTATAGGGAACATAGCATAAATCCGTTCTGCTGGCAATCTTGGTACATCGTGCCCTTGCATCGTGGCCTGGTCCAACACGAACCAACGTTTCCTGCTCCACCTCGACTCGCGTTGCGAGGCAATTTTATTGGCACGTCCTGCCAAAGCAGAGATCGTGTTCCTCTTATTATGGGATCTTCATCAATATGGGCGTGTGTGACCCCACGGCGACCGTTGGCATGACTCCATGTATTTTAGATAAGCCTCAAGCGGTCACGCTGAGGACTCTTGATATTCATCCCTTTTATAAAGGGGTCAAGGCCTACGCCTCTTTGCCTCCCTTGCTCCTTCTCACACCTCGAGTTCTAACACCCAAGACCCAAGCTCCAACACCCGAGATCCTCCAGTATGTCCGGATCTGACGCAAAAGGCCGGTGGGTGGCCTCCTCGATCCAAGAGGAGGACATTACGAAGCTTAGGGAGGTCGGATACCTGACCGCCGATATCCAGCACAGGCTTCCTGCTCCAGGGCAAGTCATCCCTATGCCGGAGCCCAATGAGAGCGTTGTGTTCGTCCCACACTCTCTCCAAGGCTTGGGCCTCACCCTCGACCCCTTTGTGAGGGGGCTCATGTTCTACTATGGGTTGGATTTTCATGATCTGGCTCCAGGCGCTATCCTCCATATCTCGTCGTTCATTATTGTGTGCGAGGCTTTTCTCCACGTCACCCCACACTTCGGCTTATGGCTCAAGACCTTCAATGTGAAACCGAGGATGATCGAGGGGCGACATGCGGAGTGCAGAGGTGCCATAATAAGCAGGTACGCTAATGCCCCATGGCCAAAGGGTTCTTTCCGAAAAGTATCCGATGTATGGCAACGGAGGTGGTTTTATGTTACAGCTCCCAGAGGCACAAAGTGGGTAGCTGCCCCGAGTTCTGCTCGGGCCCTCTATCACAGTTAGCGTCTTGGACCGCCGTAGGATGGAATTTTGGGCCTGCTGGTGATGTACCAGAACTGCAGAATCGCATCCGGGAGCTTATTGAGAGGGACATAAATCTTGTTAGCATAATGCAAGTGATGCTAATCCGGCGGATGTTGTCATGCAAATGTCGGCCTCTCCGGATGTGGGAGTTTAATCCAGAGGGTCCGCAGACTATTAAGCACTTCTTCGGCCTGAAGCTCGAAGGGATGTGTAAATTATTCTTCGGACCACAAGTAAATTGTTCGGACACCACCGAGGATGCGGGCCTAAGCTGCAATCGCCTAGATGCCCAAGTAAGTAACCTTAAAGCTGGGCACTTTATTTATATTTACCATAACTATTATTCTGAAAATCCCTCTATCGGTGTCAAAACCGGTGGATCTCGGGTAGGGGGTCCCGAACTGTGCGTCTAGGCGGATGGTAACAGGAGACAAGGGACACGATGTTTTTACCCAGGTTCGGGCCCTCTCGATGGAGGTAAAACCCTACTCCTGCTTGATTACTATTGATGATATGGGTAGTACAAGAGTAGATCTACCACGAGATCAAAGTGGCTAAACCCTAGAATCTATCCTATAGTATGATTGTTGTTCGTCCTACGGATTAAAACTCTCCGGTTTATATAGACATCGGAGAGGGCTAGGGTTACACAGAGTCGGTTACAATGGGAGGAGATCTTTATATCGTATCGCCAAGCTTGCCTTCCACGCCAAGGGAAGTCCCATCCGGACACGGGACGGAGTCTTCAATCTTGTATCTTCATAGTCCGGGAGTTCGGCCAAAGGTCATAGTCCGGCCATCCGAACACCCCCTAATCCAGGACTCCCTTAGTAGCCCCTGAACCAGGCTTCAATGACGACGAGTCCGGCGCGCAAGTTGTCTTCGGCATTGCAAGGCGGGTTCCTCCTCCGAATATTTCATAGAAGATGTTGAACACCAGGGTAGTGTCCGGCTCTGCAAAATAAGTTCCACATTCCACCGTAGAGAGAATAATATTTGCGTTAATCGGATCTGCTGACATATTCCGCAGCATGACATCATGCCATGGCCAGGTTTTTATTCATTTTATTGTTCCACCTCAGCGCGTTTAGCGAGGCGGTTTCCCTGGCACGTCTTGTCAAAGCAGAGATCGTGTCCCCTTATTCCGGGATTCTCATCAATACGGGCGTGGGTAACCCAACCGCGCCATTAACCGCGGCGCTTGGGGGATAAACGAGTTTTATTCGGCCGGTGGGGAGCTTGTAGTTTTGGCCGCCCATATAAGGGGATAAGAATCTGCCCTTTCCATTCACGCCGTCTTCCTCCTCTGCTTATCCGTCCCTGCGCGCTCGAGCTCCAGCGCCCAAGCCCGCACTTCCCACCTCAACCTTCTCCAACCATGTCCGGAGCGAGAGGTATATGGATGGCCTCCTCCATTACGGAGGGGCAAATCAAAAAACTAAGAAAGGCCGGATACTTGTCTAACGACATCGCGCACCGGCTTCCCCACCTGTCTCACATCTTGGAAAGAGACGGGCCTGTCGTGGGGCAATCCGGAAGAGGTGACCGGACTACAAACCTGCATCCGAGACCTGGTAACCAAGAAGGTCAAGCTTGTCAACGTGGTCCAGGTCATGCTCTTCCGCCGGATCCTCCCGTGTCAACAACGGGACTTCAATTTGTGGGAGTTCGACCCGGCCCAGCACCAAACTCTATCCCGGCTCTTCGAAACGAAGCGCGAGGACGCCTGGAAGGTGCTTTTCAAGAGTTCCGAGGTCCCCCCTCCCGTCACCGAGGATCACGGATTCTGCGCCAAACGTCAAGCCTCCGAAGTAAGCTTACATTTAGTCCCTTACGGGATACCCGAATTTCATAGTGTGACTTTATGTGGGATCTAAACTCCCATTCCTTTGACAGGACTAGAAGAGGACATTCGGACAGTTTGACTGTCCGGCTCCTTTGCCCGAAGGCCCAGCATACGCGCAATTAGCAAAGCTGCTGGTTCCGGCACCTCATGTGGTGCCGAAGAAGAAGGCCAAGGAGAAGGCCACGGGGACCCGAAAGAGTTCCCGGTGTTCGGGGGCGTCGGATTTGCCCGACAACCCCAACGCTCCCTCCGCCTCCGAAGATGAGGAGGAGGAAGAAGAAGAAGAAGCCTCTCCCCCTCCAACGGGGGTAGGCACAAAAATAAAGGCCGCCCCAACTGGGGAAGCCCGAGGGTCCAAGAAGGGGAAGACCATTCTGCCGGACTACGCCCCCGACGCCGAAGACGGCGGGGGGGGGGAATGGCCATCCAGGGTCAAGCCCCTGTCCAAATCGTAAGTGTCCGGCTCCCCGAATGACTTATTACATTCCTTTACATTCGATAGCTTCCAACACCGAATCTAATTATGCAGTCCACCCCGAGCTCAGCATGGTGATTCGTCGAGCGGCTCTCTGAATTCGTCGGATGTGAATAGCGCTTCACTTCTGACGGCCTCCTCCCCTCTCCCCACAGACGACGCTGAGGTGGAGTCCCGTAGGGGACAAAACCAGGAGGAGGCGGTCCCGGAGGCGCCACAAGGCGACCTTCCAGACTCCGGGCCCGAAGGGGGTAAAGCCCCGGAGGGATCTAAGTCCGGCCCCGGGCCGGACACTCCTCCGGAACCATCAGCGGTTCCGGAGTTCGATAGGTGGCGCCTTCATAAGAAGAGCAAGCCTACGATGCCGGCGACTTCCGTCCATCCGGAGGCGCCGGACAATTTGCTGGAGGCGCTTAACGGCGCCTCCATCGACGAGGAACACCGCACTGTTATGAGTGCGGTGATTCAGAAGGTTCAGTCCGCCAAGAGCGGATTGACGGAAGCCTGCACAAGCGTGTTAACGGGCTTTGAGGTATGTGTTCAAAAACATATATAAAAAATGTTACCGCATAGACAGTAGCCCCTGATGCTTACTTCGGTGTTCAGAAAGAAAAGTCGAACTGAGGATCTTAAAAGGTATACGCAGGAGTCTAATAGAAATATGTCAATATGGGAATGCAGGCTGCGCTGATGACCTCTGCCGCACTGACTGTGGAGGTCTATGCGTTGAAGGAAAGCCTCGAGCGGTCCGAGAGCGAGCTCGGCCGTGCCAAGAAGCAGCTCGAGGATAAAGAGGGTACATAGTACCTCCTGTAAATGTATATAGAAATACTTGGTTGCAAAATAATAACAGGACCAATGTTAATGTTGCAGGAGCCACGAACGAGGTGGCGACCCTGAAAGAGGCGGTCTCCTAGGCCGAGAAGAGTGTGGCCTTGGAGCGCATCGAGCGAGAGAAGTAGGAGGCGCGGGTGCCGGAGGTGCGGCAAGAGATCCAGGCTCTCGTGGAAAAACACAAGAGTTTGGAGCGTGACTCGAAGACTCGAGAGTCCGAACTTGCCCTGGCTCTTGAGAGTGCCAGGACCGCTAAGGCCGAAGCCCAAAAGGCCCTTCAGGAGATCGAGGCGATGAAGAAGATAGCGGCAGGTAAGGCATTCTTTATGCAAAGCAAAAATATAAAAGTTAATTATCTGCTACTTACCCAAATCCGGAGCTCTCCAGGAGCATTCACCGATCTGCCTCGTAGCGTGTCTGACGCTGCCGCATACTACCGAGCCGAAGAGGGGAGCTCAACAGAAAAAGTGTTCTGGTCTCAGTACGCTGAGGCCGAACATCTGATGCCCCTGAGCGACCAGCTGAAGCAGCTGGTCGAGCTCCACAAGGTGGCCGAACAGGCCATGAAGGGCCTCATAGCTCGGCTGTGGCCTGGAGAAGTCATGCCTGGGAGCTACTTCGGTCTAGTGCGGCGGCTGGTGGACGCGTGTCCGTGGATTGAGGTCATCAAGCGCTCCGTTTGTATTGAAGGTGCCCGTCGGGCCCTTGCCCGTGCTAAGGTGCACTGGGGAAAGCTAGATGCGGAGAAGCTGTTGACGGACGCGCCACCGCCGGGCAAGGAGTATCATACGCCCGAGATGTATTATAATGGCGTTCTGAAGGGCGCCCGCCGTATAGCGGATGAGTGCTCCAAAGATGTAATATTTGAGTAGACTCGCATGTGTTATCCTGTACGCTAAAGCTTTGTTCATATGCGTTAAGCAACGCTTGTTGATTTAAAATATTACCTTCTGTGCGGCCGTTTATCAAATCTGAGAGATGCAAGTCGTCGGCTTCGACCCCCATGCCACGAGTGCTGGGGTGTTCGGGATAAACCTGAGCGCTCTTGTTCCCATTCTTGGGTCCATCTAGGGAGGCATTCAGCACTACGAACCAGGCCGTCGGACTTATAATGCTTTATCACTCTCACTTAGACATAGAATTCTATAATTTTAAATTTCGGGGAAGCCCCTAGTATTCGGAAGACCGAGTTCGGGGCGCTATCCACGCCTAGGCCGGATAAGTCCGGTTCCTCGCTCGAAGCGGCATAAGTCTGTAAGGACTCGAAAAAACCTCGCGAACAGCGACCGGTCTCTCGCACTATCATGACAGTCAGTTTTAGCTTTCTCTACTAAGGTGTTAACCCAGCTCAACTGAGGCACAATCGCAGTAGTTCTCCCAGCGCTACCTTAGCCAACAATGTGGAACGTAAGGTAACAAAACATGGGAGCCGGGCAAACCCAACTATTGACCAAAGACATGATTCAGAGCCGATGCATATAGTGCTATAAGTTCGGGGTGCCGCACTCGTGAGAGTGTTCGGTCTTATCACACCATGTTATGTGGCGTTGTAAGCCCCTGGTGTATTGTCCGCACCAAAGTGTACGGTTGCACGTCATGACTGAACATATTTGTATAAAAACTAGATAACTACAATAATAGATAAGAGCTATATATTGTTTATTAAAAAAGGGCTGCTGCGAAAGCAGAACGATACAAGAAGTGCGGTAAGCAAGGGATGGGAGTATTTGACATGTTCCCCTCCAGGGGCAAGCTGCGGGATTGTAAGTAAAACAGGTATTAAACTCGTTATAGAGACCACCTGGACTTTTGACGTGGCTTGTTCACTCCCTGGCTGTTGCATCGTGTGTTCGGCGAGTGTATGGCCGGACAGACCTTTCGAATAGTTGGGTCCTGAAAGTGTATAAAAAGTAAACAGCGGAATAGTGAGCCCCTTAGTGCGATTGAGCCGTCTTCTGGGCGTGCCGTTGTTGTGCCCCTCCCCTTATGCCCATGGTATCTCTAAGGCGTAGTTATGTACGCGTGGTACCAGTATCGCCGTTTGGCGGGGGCTGGGGTCGGGGCCGCACTGCTATGCTTGCTCGGAACGTGTCAGCCGGATTTGTTGTAGGTTACTTCGGGCTCGCTTGACGTTGTCCGGACGTTTGGCGCCTGGATTGGAGAACTGCCTTGAGAGGCTACTCTGTACTTCCGCCGCCAGGGCCGCCGTGTGCTCCTCCATTCGGAGAGAGCGTTATGTGTTTCCATTTACCGTGATGACTCCGCGAGGTCCTGGCATCTTGAGCTTGAGATATGCGTAGTGCGGCACCGCATTGAATTTTGCAAATGTGGTTCATCCGAGAAGGGCGTGATAGCCGTTGCGGAATGGGACTATGTCGAAGATTAAGTCCTCGCTCCAGAAGTTATCCGGTGATCCGAAGACCACCTCGAGTGTGACCGAGCCTATGAAGTTGCGGAATGGGACTATGTCGAAGATTATGTGTTTCCATTTACCGTGATGACTCCGCGAGGTCCTGGCTTCGACCCCTGGTATGACACCTTTGAAGGTTGTCTTTGTGGGTTTAATCCTTGAAGGATCGATGCCCATTTTTCGCACTATGTCCTGGTAAAGCAGGTTCAGGCTACTGCCGCTGTCCATTAGGACTCTGGTAAGGTGAAATCCGTTGATAATTGGGTCTAGGACCAGTGCGGCGAATCCGCCGTGACGGATGCTGGTGGAATGGTCCCGTCGATCGAAAGTGATCGGGCAGGAGGACCATGGGTTGAACTTTGGGGCGACTGGCTCTAGCGCATAGACGTCCTTGAGAGCACGCTTCTGCTCCCTTTTGGGGATGTGGGTTGCGTATATCATGTTCATCGTCCGAACTTGCGGGGGAAATCCCTTCTGTCCTTTGTTGTTCGGCGGCCGGGGCCCCTCCTCGTCATCGCTATGTAGCCCCTTGTGTCTGGTCTCGGCACTTATCTTGCCTGCCTGCTTGAACACCCAACAATCCCTGTTGGTGTGATTGGCTGGCTGTTCGGGGGTGCCGTGTATCTGGCACGAGCGATCAAGTATCCGGTCTAAGCTGGATGTGCCCTGGGGGTTTCGTTTGAATGGCTTCTTCCGCTGACCCGGTTTAGAGCCTCTGAATCCGGCATTGACTGTCGTATCTTCAGTATTGTCACCGTTAATGTGGCACTTATTCTTGTTGCAGCGTGACCTGCCGTTGTTATCCTTGTTATCCGAATTGCCGGGGCTCTTGCTTATGTTATTGCTACGAGCCAGCCAGCTGTCTTCTCCCGCGCAGAAGCGGGTCATGAGTGTCATGAGGGCTTCCATAGACTTCGGCTTTTCCTGTCCTAGGTGCCGGGCAAGCCATTCATCTCGGATGTTGTGCCTGAAGGCTGCGAGGGCCTCAGTGTCCGGACAATCGACTATTTGGTTTTTCTTTGTCAGGAACCGTGTCCAGAATTGTCTGGCCGATTCCTCTGGTTGCTGGATTATGTGGCTTAGGTCATCGGCGTCTGGTGGTCGCACATATGTGCCCTGGAAGTTGTCAAGGAATGCGGATTCCAGGTCCTCCCAACAACTTATTGACTTTGCTGGCAGGCTATTAAGCCAATGTCGAGCTGGTCCTTTAAGCTTGAGCGGGAGGTATTTGATGGCGTGTAGATCATCGCCACGGGCCATGTGGATGTGAAGGAGATAATCCTCGATCCATACCGCAGGATCTGTTGTGCCATCGTATGATTCGATGTTTACGTGTTTGAAGCCCTCTGGATTTGATGATCCATTACTTCGTCTGTGAAGCATAGTGGGTGTGCGGTGCCCCTGTACTGAGCTATATCGCGACCCATCTCAGACGAGCTTGGTCTGTTGTATTCGGCCGGGCCATACTTATTATGTCCAGCATGATGGCTAGCGTCACGTGACGCGGGGCGCCCATGCGATCTGTAGATCGATCTTGTTTGCCTTGCCTTATTCTCCAAGATGTCTCATAGGTCTGTTGCGTCTCCCCGTACTCTGGTATGTTTTGAGCGGTGTCGGGGTGCAGTTTGGGTCGAGGGCCGGAAGGCCTCTCTATCGCGGCCACGGGGTGGCCGATCGGGCGCATCGTACGCTGGTGATGTAGGTTTAGTTGCTTCCTCCTCAAGTTGGGGAAGCAGCCTGCGCTTCGGGTAGCTCTTGGATGGGCGTTCTAGTTTACACTCTTCGGCCGCCAGGACTTCGGTCCATCTGTCGGCTAGCAAGTCTTGGTCAGCTCTAAGCTGCTGCTGTTTCTTCTTGAGGCTGCTTGCTGTGGCTACGAGTCTGCGTTTGAAATGCTCTTGCTCGACGGGATCCTCTGGCACGACGAATTCATCGTCGTCGAGGCTTGCCTCGTCTTCGGAGGGAGGCATGTAATTGTCGTCCTCATCCTCTTTGTCGGCCGCTCTCTCACGAGGGCTGGCTCCTTCGTTCTCCTGCACTGAATCCTGCTGGAGGGGGTTGTCTTCGGCACTGTCCGGCGTATTGTTATCTCCGGTGCCGGAATCGCCGTTTTTGCTTTGGCGGGACTTGGAGCGGCGTCGCTGACGTCGGCGCTTGGGTTGCTTCTTGGAGGGGTCATCCTCCGTTTTCTCCTCGCCATCCCCCGCTTTAGGGGTGTCCACCATGTATATGTCATATGATGAGGTGGCTTTCTAGTTCCCTATAGGCGCTGGTTCTTGTTCGTCTCCTTCATCGGCGTCCATGCCGTCGATGTCTTCGGAGTCGAAGTCGAGCATGTCGGTTAAATCGTCGACAGTGTCTACAAAGTGGGTGGTGGGTGGGCTACAAATTTCTTTGTCGTCCGCGTCCCAACCGTGTTGGCCGTAGTCCGGCCAGGGCTCTCCTGGCAAAGAGAGAGACTTTAATGAATTCAGGATGTTGCCGAAAGGTGAGTGCTGAAAGACATCCGCGGCAGTGAACTCCATGACCGGAGCCCAATCGGGCTTAACCGGGAGAGGTGCGGGATTTACGGAGTCCGGATCGGAGTCCGGCACCTTAGAGTCACGGGCCTTGCGAGGGTCTAGGCCGGTATCCGGCTCTATCGCCATAGAGATTGCAGTTTCCGGGGTGGCGTCTAACCGTCCGTCCCCGACTGGCATAGTGGGCTCCGAGCTAATGGTTGGAGCGGACACCTGAGCGGCGCTCTGGGCGTTGTCCGATGATAGAGCTAAATCGTGCCCATCATGACAGTGTGGCGCGCCCGGTTGTGGCTCGAATCCGTCGAAGATCAAGTCCCCGCGGATGTCGGCCGTGTAGTTCAAGCTTCCAAACCTGACCTGATGGTCAGGGGCGTAGCTCTCGATCTGCTCCAGATGGCCGAACGAGTCAGCCCACAGTGCGAAGCCGCCAAATATGAAGATCTGTCCGGGGAGAAAAGTCTCATCCCGAACCGCATCGCGATTGACGAGCGAAGAAGCCATCGGGCCTAAAAGGCGATGACACAGAGGAACTCTCAATGAAAGCACCAATGTCGGTGTCAAAACCGGCGGATCTCGGGTAGGGGGTCCCGAACTATGCGTCTAGGAGGATGGTAACATGAGACAAGGGAAACAATGTTTTTACCCAGGTTCGGGCCCTCTCGATGGAGGTAAAACCCTACTCCTGCTTGATTAATATTGATGATATGGGTAGTACAAGAGTAGATCTACCACGAGATCGGAGTGGCTAAACCCTAGAATCTAGCCTATGGTATGATTGTTGTTCGTCCTACGGATTAAAACTCTCCGGTTTATATAGACACCAGAGAGGGCTAGGGTTACAAAGAGTCAGTTACAATGGGAGGAGATCTTCATATCGTATCGCCAAGCTTGCCTTCCACGCCAAGGAAAGTCCCATCCGGACACGGGACGGAGTCTTCAATCTTGTATCTTCATAGTCCGGGAGTCCGGTCAAAGGTCATTGAGGGAGTCCTGGACTAGGGGGTGTCCAGATAGCCGAACTATCATCATCGGCCGGAGTCTAAGACTATGAAGATACAAGATTAAAGACTTCGTCCCGTGTCCGTATGGGACTTTCCTTGGCATGGAAGGCAAGCTTGGCGATACGAACATGTAGATCTCCTACCATTGTAACCGACTCTATGTAACCCTAGCCCTCTCCGGTGTCTATATAAACCGGATGGCTTTAGTCCGTAGGACGAACAACAATCATACCATAGGCTAGCTTCTAGGGTTTAGCCTCCTTGATCTCGTGGTAGATCTACTCTTGTAATACCCACATCATCAATATCAATCAAGCAGGACGTAGGGTTTTACCTCCATCAAGAGGGCCCAAACCTGGGTAAAACATTGTGTCCCTTGTCTCCTGTTACCATCTGCCTAGACGCACAGTTCGGGACCCCCTACCCAAGATCCGCCGGTTTTGACATCGACATTGGTGCTTTCATTGAGATTTCCTCTGTGCCGTCGCAATCAGGAGGGATGCCTTTCCCCATCTTTAAAGACGGCGCCGTCGTCAAGGGAGCTTTGGCCCTCGGCCAAACTATCCGGCTAGGCGGTTTTCTTATGACCGCCTGTTCGGCCGCCGCTCTGACAATGACCTCTCGAGTCATCAAAAGCGATCTTCACGTCAACTCGGAATTCGCCGAGCAGCTAGATCCGATGGAGCTCTCCTCCGTAAATGAGCTCTTGGATCGCATCGCCGCCCTGGGAGTCGCCACAGACTATGATCAGATTGGGCTTAAAACCAATCTGACAGAAATTAACTCTCCCCAGGCTACCCACCATGTTGTCGTGGTAGAGGAACAACGCGGCGACTCTTCCTCTATGTTAAAGACCAGTTATGTCCGGATTCCCGATCCCTTCATGCCGGATTCCCGCGAAGGGACGGATGTCAATCAAGTACTGAACCTAAAGTCAGGCATCGGACCAGATTTGTCGGATAACATCCAGCAATCCAAGCTTCCAAATCCGGAAACTTCTCGGCCTTTGAGCCTCAGACCGGGCGGGGTTCCGAATTTAATTCCGCCCGCCCACCCAAACATAAGCGATCTATCTCAAATACGGCAAGAGCCCGACGAAACAGTACATCACTACTGGGCCAGATTCCTCCTGGTCATGGACAGGATAAAAGACTGCCGTGAGGAAAGCGCAATCTCAATTTTCTGCAACAATTGCACGGACAAGGGAATCATGAACGCCGTAAGTCGTTGCGAAGTTACACGCTTCGCCGATCTGGCGACCATAGTACAAAAATACTGTGCGATGGAGAGTGCCTGGAAAACCGAAACCAGGTTTTGGGACAATCCGGCCCTGAATACAACCCTAGTTCGAAATAAAAGGGTGCGTCATACTCAAGCACCTGGGTTAAAAACCAAAAAGAAAAAACCCCCTAAAGGGCACGGAACCGTACTAGAGGGATGGCTCAACGGACCCTGTAAAATCCATAGTACGGAGGGCGCCACTCCAACACATAGCCTTCGAGCATGTTGGATACTACGGCAGGTGGCCAAAAGTGGCGAAAGCTTTCTAGCCCCGGGTAACCAGCCCAACAGTACCAGTACGGTATTAACAGTCTTCGAGACTTTCGCATCAAATAACATGCGGAAACGAACAATCCGCAGCCTCGCCGAAGTCTACCAAGTAGCAACAACAAATCCATGGAGCGACACGGCTATCACCTTCAATGCCAGCGATGAACCTAAATTCCGAACAGCTCGAGCACCAGCCGCATTGGTCCTCAGTCCGATAGTGGACGACTTTTGTCCTAACAAGGTACTCATGGATGGTGGCAGCGTATTAAACCTCATCTACGAGGAAACCCTCTAAAAAATGGAAATTGACTGGAGCCGCATTGAGCGAAGCAGCACAATCTTCAGAGGAATAATCCCTAGTCGAGAAGTATGCTACACAGGAAAAATCACACTAGACGTAGTGTTCGGCTCGCCGGACAAGTACAGGTCCGAAGAGGTCACGTTCGAAGTGGCCCCATTCGGCAGCGGATATCACGCCTTGTTAGGGCGAGAGGCATTCACAATCTTCCAAGCTATACCCCATTACGGGTACATGAAGCTCAAAATGCCCGGGCCCAATGGAATAATCACTCTTGCCAGTGATCCAGATATAGCACTCCGCGCTGAAAATAAGACAGCCGCACTGGCCCTAGAGGCATTATCCGAAGCCCTAGCGGCAGAGGAACTCACTGCGCTGCGCTCCACGGTGGATAGGGACAATGTGATACCAGATAAGAGGTCTAAGTCCACCTCTTTTAAACCAGCAGACGAAATAGTCAAATTCCGGGTCTAGGTCCATCCAATGGACCCTACAAAGACGGCCTCCATTGGGGCACAATTAAATCCTGATGTAGAAGCCGCACTACGAGAATTCCTTCGGGAAAATTGGGACATCTTTGCTGGCACCCTTCAGACATGCCAGGAATCCCATGCAGGCTGGCAGAACACAGCCTAAATATCCTAAAAGGATTCAAGCCAGTCAAACAGGCTCTTCGGCGATTTTCCGAGCCCAAAAGAAAGGCAATGGGAGAGGAGCTAGCCAAACTCTTATAAGCCGGATTCATTAGAGATATAAAACATCCGGACTGGCTAGCCAACCTGGTAATGGTACCCAAAAAGGACAAATCCTGGTGCCTTTGTGTCGATTTCAAAGAGCTTAACAAGTCATGTCCAAAGGACCCTTTCCCTCTCCCTCGCATCGACCAAATCATCGACGCCACTGCAGGACACGATTCATTGTGCTTCCTCGACGCATACTCCGGATACCATCAAATCAAGATGGCGGAAAAAGACCAGGCCGCAACGGCATTCATTACTCCGTATGGACCATTCCGCTTCAACACAATGCCCTTCGGACTCAAAAACGCTGGCGCAAAATATCAGCGCATGATTCAGACATGTCTGGCCACCCAGATAGGCAAAATAGTGGAGGCGTACATAGACGATGTGGTCGTTAAGACCAAACACGTCGAAACTCTAATAGATGATTTGAGGCTTACATTCGACAACCTCCAAGCATACGACATTAAGCTCAACCCAGAAAAATGTGTTTTCGATGTACCAGCTGGAAAGCTCTTGGGCTTCATTGTATCCGGTAGAGGAATTGAAGCAAACCCAGCCAAGATCCGGGCTCTGTCACAATTGGATATCCCAAAAGACCTCAAACAAATACAAAAATTGACGGGATGCGTGGCAGCTCTAAGCCGCTTCATCTCCCATTTGGGAGAAAAGGCGCTGCCCCTCTATCGCCTCCTCCGGCGCACCGAACACTTTGAATGGACGGATGCTGCCACGGCCAGACTCGAAGAAATTAAGGCCATATTGGCAACAAATCCGGTCCTGGCCGCGCCCAACTTGGGCGAGCCTATGTTATTATATATCGCGGCAACACATCAAGTTATCAGCGCCGTACTCGTCGTCGAACGAGAAACAGAAGGGAAAAAATTCGCTCTTCAAAAACCAGTGTACTACGTATCCACTGTCTTAACTCCATCCAAGTCCCGGTACCCACATTATCAAAAGATAGCGTATGTGGTGTTCATGGCATCCCGGAAGCTGCGACACTACTTTCAAGAGTGTTCCATAACGGTGGCCTCTGAAGTACCTCTCAATGATATTATAAATAATCGTGACGCAACGGGCAGAATTGCAAAGTGGGCCATTGAGCTCTTACCATTTGACATAACCTACAAACCACGGCGAGCTATAAAGTCGCAAGTTTTGGCTAACTTCATCGCCGAATGGACCGAAGCCGAACTCCCTAAAGAGTACGACGCATACTCCAATTGGATCATGCATTTTGACGGCTCCAAAATGTTGGCTGGCTTGGGGGCTGGCGTCGTCTTGACATCCCCAACCGGAGACACAGTCCAATACGTGCTTCAAATAATGTACATGGACTCCAACAATGCAACCGAATACGAGGCCCTTCTACATGGCCTCCGGATGGCAATCTCCATGGGTATTCAACGCCTAGAGGTGCGCGAGGATTCAAACCTCGCAATATCCCAAGTAAATGGAGAATTTGACGCTAAAGATCCAAAAATGGCAGCCTACTGTAACGCCGTCCTAAAAATGTCAGCCCGGTTCGAAGGACTCGAATTCCACCATGTAGCCCGGGATAATAACCAGGCAGCAGACGTGTTGGCACGCATCGGTGCAAAATGCGACGCCGTCCCTCCAAACATCTTCCTGGAACGGATCTTTAAGCCATCCGTATTATGGGAAGAGGAGTCCAGAAATAACAACCCGGAACCAACTGCACCACCCAACACAGAACATTCTGACACCATCGGCGGCTCAGCCAATGAAATAACACCTTCAGCCCATGAAATAATGGCAGTAATTGCCCCGTGGACGGAACCATTCCTAGCCTACTTAATCAGGGAGGAACTTCCTGAAGACCAAAATGAGGCCCGCTCCATAGTTCGGCGATCTAATGCCTACAAGGTCCATGAGGTAGAACTTTATAAGAAAAGCACAACCGGAGTCCTTCAAAGGTGTATCTCCGAAGAGGAAGGGCGAGATCTCCTGGCTGAAATTCACGCCGGACTCGGCGGGCACCACGCTGCAGCCCGGGCCCTTGTAGGCAAGGCCTTCCGTACAGGATTTTATTGGCCGACAGCCCGGACAGATGCTCAGGACTTAGTCCAACGATGCGTTGGTTGCCAGCTCTTTGCTAATCAAAGCCACATGCCACCCACCGCCCTCAAAACTATACCCATCACTTGGCCGTTCGTGGTCTGGGGGCTTGACATGGTTGGACCCCTTAAAGGGGGAACCCACAAGCACAAATACTTATTGGTCACGGTGGACAAATTCACCAAATGGATAGAGGCCAAGCCGGTTAAAACGGCAGAATCCGGACCCGTGATAGACTTCATATCCGGGGTAGTACACCGTTTTGGCGTCCCCCACAGCATCATCACTGATAACGGTACGAATTTCACGGCCGACGAGGTTAAACTCTGGTGCAAAAACATGGGCATCAAGCTCGACTACGCTTCAGTCTACCACCCCAAACTAACGGTCAAGTGGAACGAGCAAATGGTCTAATCATGAGCGGCATTAAATGTAGATTAGTGCGGTCCCTCACGGAATCTAACATGCACTGGGTAGAGGAGCTCGACTCCGTACTCTGGGGGCTGCGGACCACGCCAAACCGCACTACCGGATTCACACCATTTTTTATGGTATACGGCGCCGAGGCAGTTTTGCCCTGCGATATAATTCATGACTCACCTCGCGTGCGCATGTACGAAGAAAGAGAAGCCGAGTTGGATCGGCAGGACAGTTTGGACGCCTTAGAGGAGGAGCGCGACGTGGCAAAATCCCGTTCCACATTCTATCAGCAGCAGGCTCAAAGATATCAAAGCAGAGAAGTACGGGCCAAAACTTACAATGTTGGCGAGCTAGTTCTACGCCTGCCGGACAAGAAAAAGGACAAACTTAAGCCCAAGTGGGAAGGTCCCTTCATCATCGACCAAGTCCTCACCGGCGGTGCATACTGTCTACGCAACGCATCTAACAACCGACTCGAGCCAAACCCATGGAATGCAGCCCGTCTCCGAAGATTCTACGCCTAGCGCCGGACTCAGAGTTCGTCTCCTTCCTCCTTCCACCTTTCATATGTTTCGCTATCTTTGTTTTCCCTCCTTTTTCCTCCCTCTTTCAGTACAAGCCTCTTGAGGGCTGATCTGCGCTTTGTTCGCACTCACTCAATGTGCTACTCGCACTCGTTATACCTGGGGGCTTCTTTAACAGAAGCTTATTTATAAGGGCTTCATGCCCAACACATGTGTCATACTTCCGCATGTACCTTTTGCTCACCATTATATGCATCGATATGACTTAAGTTTTGGCCAAGCCGGGTTGCCTAGCTCCTGTGCTTACCCCTACGTTCCCGATTGTTTGGCTAGGAGGTAAAGGGAGCACCTCTGTGATTGTTACTGCCGGGTTAGCCGGATGTGTACCTCAGATTGGGTGAAGCCGAAGGCTAGCGTTCTTAAGCGAATATTCGGTCGGTGACCTGAAAGATGATTTATTACTTATTTATTTATCTGCCCCCAGATGCTTTTTCTGCTCTTTTCGCAGTCCGGTCATGCACTTTAGGGCATGCCTCCCTGGGAAAGGAACCCCTAACGGAACTATTCTCCCTGGAAGATGTTTCTTACTAACCATGTAATATAACATAGCTAGTTGGGCACTTGTCTGATAAAGCACTTATGACCCCTACGTTTTGTCTCCATGCATGCCCCGGTTTTCCTTTTTTATAACCGTAAGGGTATTCGGACACACTCCGGACTGTTGGGTCCCGAGGTTGAAGCGAAAAGGTCCGCAAAGACAAACGATCTACAATCCGGCTAGAAGGCATTTTACGTGTCATTTTAAATTACATCGTCAAACTGACTGATTGTACTCCTCTTCAATCCCATCTAACAGGCTGTCTAATTTACAGTCCTGTTGGGAATATTTCGCGGCCAACTCTACTTGGCCGTACATCAGGCTCACAGGGATCTCCTTCCCATCGGGCCCCGCAGGTCCGACCTCGGCCATGTGGTTCGGATCAGCCTTCGGGTACCGCGTCTTCACCATGGCCCAGGCCTCCCTGGCGCCTTGACGGCAGGCTGATATCTTCCACAGACGGAGACGCCGCCGTACTCCCTGAAGCTTCTCAGCAAGCCCTCCAAGACCCTCGGGTAGGGAGACGGAAGGCCATAAGGCCTGAATGATGCCGCTCATCGCCTGCCGAACACGTTCGTGTAGTTGCAGCAGCTCGGGAAGAGGGTCTCCTGTGGAACCAGGCATCTGCTCCGCCGGACGACCCGTGAGCACACCTAAAGACACATTTCTGTCAATTGACTTCCTTGTCGAACTCTTCTTTTCAAAAGAGTTTGCTCAAGCACTTACTACAAATGCCGCGACGAAGCCGCTGATTCTCCTTTACGGAGTTAGACAGCTGGACCCGAACATCTTTTAGTTCTTCGCCCAGCTGGGTGTTGGCATCTTGGAGTTTGTTCCTCTCCTGCTGCACCCTCATAAGAACCTTCTCGCCGGCCTTCAGCTGGCGCAGCAGATGTTGCTTGTCCGGATCTAGTCCGGCACCCTCTGCAATATTATTGTCAGACTATACACACGCCGCACTTCATAAACTATTTCTCTTTTCAAAATATGAATTGCCAGAGGGGGTCTCCGTGGCTCCCCCGGCAGCGGCTAGTGCGGCCTCAAGTTGGGCCTTGCATTCTTGAAGCTCCTAGGACAGGTGGGTATTCTTCTCTGTAAGATCCTGCATAACAAATGATCCTTAAATCAGTTAGTTTAACAATTTTAAGTCTCGGGGGCTACTGGCATATATAACTATTAAAATTCATCACCTGTATGTCTTTCACATACTGCTCCGTGGCTCTGGTTAAACCATCTTGAGCATCATGGAGGTGCGCGTCTCCCGCATTAAAGGCATTCAACGCCTCTAGGGAGAAACACGCGTCACGAAGAACTGTCCGACGGCGCCTGTGATTCATGGCGCTCTCCATCTCAGATCTGGTGGCAGACAACCTGTCGTCATCCTCCATTGGAGGAGCATCCGGCTCGCGCCTTGCGCCCGCCTCCCTCTCCGGACTAGGCGTTGGAGCCTGGCTGGCGGAGGCTTGGTTGGCAGCCTCTCCGGACTCAGTCCAGCGAGTGCTCTTTCTCCTGGAAGAATCATGAGCATTAATATACCTCCCAGGAGTCTTTCCCTTAAAAGATAATGGCGCGCCATACCTTCGCGGCGATGTTTCGATTCGCTCCGCACTCCTCTTCCGCCTGCTGGGCCGCACTGACCTTGGTTGGTCGGTCGCCGCGGGCTCGGCTTCCCGCCGTAAAGGCACCTCCTGCGAAGCACCGTTGGTACACGGTGGTCAGAAATAAGCATTAAAAAGATAACGGTGTCAGGACTTCTGTCGTACTCACCTGGGAAGCCAGGGATAAATCGGGGGAGTCAGCCGTAATGGCGACTAGAGCATTGTCCATGCTGAGCTGGTGGAACACCCCGTCAATCAGTTCCACCGTTATGTCCGGATCCTCTCCGGAGGCCGGATCTGTGACACTCCAAAAATTTTGTGATTTTGTTTTCAGAAGAGCCTTGCTTGGTTTGAAAGAGGGTCATTTAAACCCTTCCTAAAAACCATCTTCTAAGTTTGCCCTCTCAAAAATCCTTTCCTTGGATTTAGTTTCTTTTAAAAAGAAAACCCTTTTAGTTTTGGGCTTTTAATTTGGTTTTGATCCCTTCTAAATTTTACCATGCCTCCTATGGTGAAATTTTCCCAAAAACCCCTCCTCCCACTTTGGTAGAACCCAAACATTCTGTCCAAACTAATAAAATCAATTTTTGGATTTTATTCCAACTATTTCTCCTCCCAAAATAATTTTGTCTTTTCTTTTGAGCCTAGGTGGATTGCAAAGCAAGTACCCTAATGCTTTTGACTTTTGACCTCAACTCAACACCCCTGGATAGTCCTTTGTACCCACAACCCAGAACCATCTTGATCCACTCTTCTCCGGTTCAAATATTTCAAATTTCACTCACTGCAAGTTTGGACCAGATTTGCCAAATTTGGTGAAATTCATATCTACACCTCTCCAAAAATTCCACAAATATTTATGCAGCCTCTAGATGCAATGAGAGACCCCTCCACCAAAAACTAGCTCAGGGAAAAATCCCTACATGCCTAGATCATTCTGTCGAACACCTTGCATGCACTGTTTCTGTTCATCTTCAGTTAAGTTCAGAGTTTCAGTGTCGATTTTCGTCAGAATTCAGTCACACGCTCACAGTGCACTTGGCACATTGCTCACGGCCTAGCTTGCTTGTCCGGAGCCTCACACGCGCGCTTGGAGCCTTCCTGGTGTCGATGGCGCCCTGGCCCGCATGCGCCGGCGTGCTTTGCGGCAGCCGAATCACCGTAGCGGCCGACAGGGAGCAGAACGGTGGCATAACGCCGTTCGGCGCCGCCCAAACCCCCTGGTGGCTCCGCGTGGCCATTTCCTCGCCAGCGCACGCATGCAGCACCGTCGTCATGGCGCGGCATGCACAGAGCGTGCTCCCTGCCGCCGACGGGCCCGCACCGCCCCGTTCCGTCGAGCTCCCCCTAAGCAACCAAATCCCGACGCGGTTAGAACCTAAATGGAACCAGGGGACACCCACGACGACGCTCAACCTCTGAACCCTCCCGTGCAACCGCAGCGCCGCCGTAATCACCTCGCCGGAGAACCCCGTTCTCGGCAACCGCCTCGGGCGGCTATATATAGCACCCCGAGCTTGCTCTCGCCCCCGCACGACTCCACCACCTCACCAGACCCCGCCCAGCCACTGAACGAGCCTCGAGGGGCCTTTCCTCCTCGACTCCGGCCACCTCCGTCCGCCTCGGGCTCCGGCATCATTCACTCCGGTGAGGTCATCTCCGGCTCCCTAACCTCGTCAGATACCTTCTCATGCTATCACGAGTCTAACCCCCTCCCCAATTCCACCTCCGCAGCTCTCTCCGACGAGTTCCACGACCACCCGAATCGCCATCCGCCGGAGCAAGCATCGCCGCCGACGTGGTACTCGCCGGCGACCACCACCACCTCCCACAGACGCGGAATGGCGCCCTGAACACGGAGGCACTCTCCGATCTCCTTGCCTCGCCGTGGATCGCCGCCGGCGACCACCGCGGCTCTCGGGCGCCGACGAGCCCCGACTCCCTCGTTTGAAATTTCAAACCTGATGGGTGGGACCCACGGTATTTACGTTGCATACGTATTTTTCTTATACCGTAGATACCGGAGGAGGTGACGGAGCTGCAAACTTCGCACAGTTAGACTCTGACTACTCCAAACCAGGCAAGCATGTTTGAACTCTTGATATGATGAGTGTTGTTGCATGTTTGCATTGTAGTATGGTCATGGCATGTTTGGGAACATCACTTTAAATGTTATGTTTCATGCACATAATCGGAAAGTAAGTTTCGGAAAGCATTATGTTGTTGGATGCATATTTGCATAGCCATGTGATGGGTAAGATGGCAGTGTTGTGACATGCCAGTCTTATGTCAGATTATTTGACTTCCGTGTCATCGTGAAACAAATCACATTTCCATTCATTCCTTCCTACTGTCACATGTTTTCCGAAAGGAATATGGCATAGTAAGTTGCAAATCGTTTTCCTGGTACACACCAAATAGAGAGGCCGGGGTGAGGGTTCCATGGCCCTGGATTAAAGCCCGTCATCTGGTCAGGGGGCATGGGTGTTTCCAGTTGGGATCGAGAGGGGGGCACCCCTTAGAGCGCGCGTATAGAAATTTGATCCCATGCTATTCGAGGTTGTGGCCTCCCCGTCTCAAAGTTTTTCTTGGACGTAGTCCAGGGTGATTCCTGGCATCGTGAGGTGAAATGGGTGTGTACTAGTTAAATGTGTTTCTACTGAAATACCGTAAACGGAACTAGTCCTTCGTGACTACGGAAATCTGTTGGCTGTGGTCAGTTCATCCAAACTCTGCAGAGTCCTAAATCTTTCAATTATCTTGTACTTTGTTCAAGTACTATATTCATCTTATCTTGTCAGGTATCAGCCTCAGTGACAAAACTCCGGTGGGATTTATGTGTGATAAATCCGGTTAAAAGATTATTCTTGTGGATGGACTAATCTTGTTGTTTACATTTATTACAAGCCCTGTCTGCGATGTCGCTCAGACGTCCGACGATGGCAGACCTATTATTTACTTTTGTTATAAGCCCTGTCTGCGATGTCGCTCAGACGTTCGATGGTGGCAGACCTGTTATTTACTTTTGTTATAGGCCCTGTCTGTGATGTCGCTCAGACGTCCGACTATGGTATTTCTTTTAAAGCCCTGTTTGTGATGTCGCCCAAATGTCCGACTGGGGTATTTCTTTTAAAGCCCTTTATGTGATGTCGCCCAGACGTCCGACTGTGACATTTCTTTTGAAGTCCTTTATGTGATGTCGCCCAGACGTCCGACTGTGGCATTTCTTTTAAAGCCCTTTATGTGATGTCGCCCAGATGTCCGACTGTGGCATTTCTTTTAAAGCCCTTTATGTGATGTCGCCCAGACGTCCGACTGTGGCATTTCTTTTAAGCCGTTTATGTGGTGTCGCTAAGACGCCCAACTGCGGCATTTCTTTTAAGCCCTTTATGTGGTGTCGCTTAGACGCCCGACTGCGGCACGCATTTTATTTATTTACCTTTCGAGGCGTCGCTCCAGACACCCGATCGGTTTTCAGTTATTTTTATTTATCAAGTCCTGCAATATTACCGTTGTTATATGAGCATCATCCTTTGTTCATGACGCATTCATGCATTCATTGATTATATCTTTTGTCCAAACTGTCTTGCGAGTACTTTCAAGTACTCACCTGGCTTGTTGATTTGGCCAGATGTTGATGAAGGCGATCTCATGGATGAAGAGTTTGATAGCGAGTCCGACGCCTAGAGGAGTCCCAGTCAGTCCCGTGCGATCCTGTCTTGGTCATTGTATTATCCGCTTCTTCAACCCCGAAATAAATTCATCGAGCCTCACCTCGACGCTCGATGAGCTGCCAGTAGAAGTCAAGTTATCCACCACCACTTTTTCCTTGAGCTAGTAGCATGCCACCACACCCCCGTGTCATAACCGCCCATATGTAAGATATTGGCGAGTTTGTAATAAATTGTTGAGCAGCCTCAGCTCAACCCTGTAATATATTCGATGCTACTGGTTCTCTGTTTATCAAGCTTTTGTCTACCAGAAAGGATGACTTTTCCTATACTGGGATTAAAATATCGGTTTTATCAATAAGCATTTTATTGAAAAGCCGGTCGTGACAGACTTGGTAACCAGAGCCAGGCTGACTGTAGGAAGCCACTAGGTGCGATCGCTAATTGGTTATTAGCATGATAGAGTTATTCATGTTTTTACAAGTGTAGTCATTTTTCTGACAGTCAGCATAAAATTTTATGATCTGATCACTCAGAATTTTTGCCTACTTTTGTAGATGGCCGGCAACGACTGCGAGTCTCAAATGTTTGCCAACGTGCCTGAGGGGTTCGTCAAACTCCTCTCCTTCATCGTTCAGGTTGCGATGGGGCCATCCGTGCGCCCAGTCTTCATGCTTTATCCACACAAGATCAACGACAGTCTGACTATGCACCAGGCCGCGGTGCAGTTCAGGGGAGGCCATGCTGAAATACGCCGCCTCCGATTCGTGGGGAGAGCCATGCCTACAGAAAGGCATGCTATGCAGATGGCTGCCGCGAGACGATAGCCCGTCTTCGGGATGTTCTTCCTGCAATGAAGACTCGTCGCTACCGCTACCTTCCATGCCATGTGCCTTACACCTGTCACTACTCTTTCTCTTGCCCCAGAGGAGAGAGAGACGAAGCCTTTGAGATGCTCATCGAGTACCTCCGAACCCTGGAGGCAGCATTCGACTGCATGGTGGATGACCTCGTAGCTGCACGCATGGACTCAGTTCATGGCTGTGCTGCTAACAGGAGGGAACTCCTGCACACCGCTCCACCACTGACTTTTGTGTCATCCACAGCCTCGCACTCACCTACCATACTCGCCTCTGCTCGTCGTCTGCCAACCACAGAGGAGTTTAACCAGGCTATTGCACCCACTCCCGTCCGCTCTGCACCACTTGTTGCACCCACTCCCATATGTGCTACTCCACCTATTCCACGCACTCATATTTGTGTTATTCCGCCTACGGCACCTGCTCCATCAGCTCAGCACAATGTTTCTCGTCTGGAGCCTATTAGCGAGGAGGAGGTTGATTTCCCAGCGTCTCTGCGTCTCACCCTCGGCAGGCCAAGGGAGATCCTCACCATCTCCGACTAAGTACGCATAGACGCCATGCAATGTATCGACTTGTGTAATATGTTTATATGTACATAGGTTGTGAGAAGTAGCCTGTTTGCGCATCATGTAGGATCTGGAGGAGTGCACTAGTTTAAATAACATGTCAGGATTATGTACGCATATCCTGAGTGATGTAATGTATAATTATGCCCGCGTGTAAGATATGCACTAGTTCTTCTCCGCGCGAAATCGTGTGTTTCCAAAAAAAATGTCCTGGAGTTTAAAAATGTTCTTTATGTGTGATTTCATTGACTTTTGCGACTCTCTTTCTTATCTTACGAGTTCACAAAATATATCCCCAGAGTGAAAGATGTCTTGTCCTTGGACGTGCTCCATGCCAACTCAGCCAGAAGAAAATTATGGCACACCGCAGAACCAAAATTTCACTCAGGGTCAGACAAGTCAACAGGACAGTGAAACAGCTTTTACACAAGTTTGTCATTTGTATGAACAGAGTCAGCAGCAACACCAGGAAATGATGAACCAATTCATCAATATGGGAAGTAACCGTGGTCAGTATCAACCGCAATCCAAATTATCTGAGTTACAAAAGACGCGTCCTCCAACATTTTCTCATACTGACAAGCCTCTTGAGGCCGATGACTGGCTTCGGGACATGGAGAGAAAATTAATTATCGCACAGTGTTCAGACCGTGAAAAAGTATTGTATGCACCACACTATCTCACAGGAGCAGCTGCATCGTGGTGGGAAAACTTCCTGCACATGCACCCCAACGAAAATGAAATCACCTGGGAAAATTTCAAAGAAGGTTTTCGTGAGGCACATATTCCTAAGAGCGTCATGAAAATCAAGAAGAAAGAATTTGATGAACTCAAGCAAAGGGCCATGACAGTGTCAGAATACAACAGCCAATTCACTCTGCTGTCTCGCTACGCCAATGAAGAACGCATGACCGAGAGCAAGAAGATGGAAAAATTCTTGGAAGGCCTGGCACCCGCCCTTGAGCGCCAGCTAGTTGTGCATACCTTTCCAGATTGTAAAACACTGGTGGATAAGGCCATTACCCTGGAAAATGAGCGACGTAGCCTGGAAGATTTCCGCAAACGAAAAAGGGACCAGACTACTTTTGCTCGCAATCACAGAAGCAAGAAGGAATTTCAGAAGGGGGATTCACACAAAACCCCGGCGATTAATTCACGTCCAATCAAGAATTTCCATGCAAGAGACAAAGAGTTCACCTATCGCCCAGGCATTACCGGTTATGCTTGTGGAGAAGAAGGACACTATGCCAAGCAGTGCCTCAAGCCAAGGAGCTCAACCCCGAAGCTCAATAATGGTGGAAATAATTCAGCACCAAAGCGAAGCAATTTCAACCCCAGCAACAACCACCGGAAAGGTCACTTGAACCACGTGACCCGAGAGGAAGCACAGAACGCCCCAGATATCGTACTCGGTACGTACCCCGTCAACACAATACCTGCCATGGTTTTGTTTGATTCTGGAGCTTCTCACTCATTCGTTTCGAAAATTTTCGCTTTGCAAAATAATTTTTCGATGCTTCCCTTGGAAAAATCAATGATCATCAAGTCCCCTGGAATTAAGCAAGGGACCCAGAGTTACTGTCAAGGTGTGGTTATTGAATTTGAAGGATTGAAGTTTTACGCCAACCTTATTGTACTGGAAAGCAAAGGACTAGATGTCATCCTAGGAATGGATTGGTTAACCACCAACAAAGGTTTTATTGACTGCTTCAACCGTACCGTGATTCTCACACACCATCATGGAAAGAAAATAAAAGTTTCAGCCACAGAGAGACAAATACCTCGGCAACCTAGATTAAACAAGGTGGACGTTTCTGAGCTGAACAAGGTTCCAGTAGTATGTGAATTCCCAGACGTATTTCCAGAAGAACTACCAGGCATGTCACCAGACCGAGAGATAGAATTCAGCATTGAGGTAGCACCCGGAACCGCTCCGATTTACAAGAAACCTTACAGAATGGCACCATCCGAATTGGTAGAGTTGAAGAAGCAAATAAAAGAATTATTGGAGAAAGGATACATACGAGCCAGCTCCTCACCTTGGGGTTCTCCAATTTTATTTGCCAAGAAGAAGGATGGAACAATGAGGTTGTGGATTGATTATCGAGCTCTCAACATGGTCAGAATCAAGAACAAATACCCAATGCCCCGAATAAATGATTTATTTGATTAGCTCGCACAGGCCAAAGTCTTCTCAAAAATTGACTTGAGATCAGGATACCACCAATTAAAAGTACGAACAGAAGATATTCCCAAGACCGCATTTACCTCCAGATATGGGCTGTATGAGTTCACAGTGATACCATTCGGACTAACCAACGCCCCCACATATTTTGTTCACCTCATGAACAAAGTATTTATGAAGTATATGGGCAAGTTTGTTGTGGTATTCATCGATGATATTCTGATATATTCCAAAACACCAGAAGAGCACGCCGAACATCTCAGGATTGTACTAGGAGAACTCAGGAAACATCAATTGTACGCCAAATTCAGCAAATGTGAATTTTTGGCTAAAACAGGTGGGTTTTCTGGGCCACGTGCTAACCCAGGAAGGTATTGCAGTAGACCCGGAAAAAGTCAAGGCCGTACTTGGCTGGAAACCACCAGCTAACGTAATGGACGTACGGAGCTTCTTGGGAATGGCAGGCTATTATCGGAGATTTATTGAAGGATTCTCTACTATAGCAAAGCCCATGACACAATTGCTCAAGAAAGGCAAGAAGTTTGAATGGACAGAAGCATGTGAGAAAAGCTTCCAAGAGCTAAAAAGCAAATTAACAACGGCACCAGTACTAATTGTGCTGGATATACACAAGAATTTTGAGGTATATTGTGACGCATCCCGGAAAGGCCTCGGATGCGTATTGATGCAAGAAGGCAAGTTAGTGGCGTATGTCTCTAGACAACTACGCAAGCATGAGGAAAATTACCCCACACATGACCTGGAATTAGCAGCGGTCATTCATGCACTCAAGGAATGGAGACACTTCCTACTTGGGAATCGTTGTGAGATATACACAGACCATAAGAGTCTTAAGTATATTTTCACACAGCCAGAGTTAAATTTACGGCAACGACGCTGGTTAGAGTTGGTGAAGGATTATGATGTTGGAATCCACTATCATCCCGGAAAAGCAAATGTTGTGGCAGATGCACTTAGTCAAAATCCCAGCATGGACGACGACAGTATACCAAAGTTGAGGCCAAAATTTCAGCAGGAATTTACCCGACTCAATCTAATAATGGTTACCGAAGGCAGTGTGTCGAATATAGAAATACAGCCTACCCTGATGGAAAGGATCAAGGAAGCCCAGCACGGACACCCCAGCATTGAGGGCATAAAAAGAAAAGTGAGTTTGGGAAGAGCCTCAGAATTCAACGTAGATGAGTAAGGAATATTGTGGTACGGAGAGAGGCTATGCGTACCAAATGTCAAGGACCTCAAACAGCAGATATTGACTGAAAGTCACACAGCTCCGTATTCAATCCATCCTGGAGGGACAAAAATGTACAAAGACCTTTAGGAAATTTTTTGGTGGCACGGTATGAAGAGAGATATAGCCATGTTCATTGCATGCTGTGACTCTTGTCAACGTATCAAGGTCGAGCACCAGAAACCGGCCGGACTGTTACAACCAAATAAGATACCCGAGTGGAAATGGGACGAGATTGGGATGGACTTTATCGTTGGGCTGCCACGGTCACAACACGGAAACGATGCCATATGGGTCATAACCGACAGAACCAAGGTGGCACATTTTATTCCGGTAAAAACAACTTACACCACTCAGAGACTAGCCCGACTTTATCTTGCCCGTATCGTCTGCCTGCATGGAGTCCCTAAGACTATCATCTCCGATAGAGGCACACAGTTCGTCTCTACATTCTGGGATCACCTACAACAGGCACTGGGAACACAACTAGCCTTCAGTACCGCATACCATCCCCAGACTGATGGGCAGACGGAACGCGTAAACCAAATCCTAGAAGACATGCTAAGAGCCTGTGTCCTCACCTATGGGAACAGTTGGGAACAAAGTTTGCCATGCGCAGAGTTCGCATACAACAACAGCTATCAAGCCAGCTTGCAAATGGCACCCTTTGAAGCTCTATATGGGAGAAGATGTCGTACCCCACTAAATTGGTCAGAGACCGGAGACAGCCATATTTTTGGCCCAGATATGCTCAAGGAGGCCGAGGAGAAAGTTAACAAAATTAGAGAACGACTCAAAACAGCTCAAAGTCGGCAAAAGAGTTATTATGACCGAAAGCATCGGGAAATCAGTTTTGAACCCAGAGAATTGGTATACCTGAGAGTTTCTCCTATGAAGGGTCTGCAACGATTCAGGATTAAGGGGAAACTAGCACCAAGATTCATCGGACCATTTCATATAGTGGCCCGACGAGGCAAGGTAGCCTACCAGCTAGACCTACCCGGAGACTTATCCGGTATCCACAACGTGTTTCACATCTCGCAGTTGAGAAAATACATGAGCAACCCAGAGAAGCAAGTTTCACATGAGTATATTGATGTACAACCGGACCTCACTTACCGGGAGCACCCAATAAAAATATTAGAGGAGTCTGAGAGGAGGACCCGACGGAAAACCATCAAGTTTTTCAGAGATCAATGGAGTAATCACACCGAGGATGAAGCAACTTGGGAGAGCGAGGATTTTCTTCGGACAGAGCACCCACACCTGTTTAAGGATCAGCTGAAATCTCGGGGACGAGATTTTTCCTAAGGGGGTAGGTGCTGTGACACTCCAAAATTTTTGTGATTTTGTTTTCAGAAGAGCCTTGCTTGGTTTGAAAGAAGGTTATTTAAACCCTTCCTAAAAACCATCTTCTAAGTTTGCCCTCTCAAAAATCCTTTCCTTGGATTTAGTTTCTTTTAAAAATAAAACCCTTTTAGTTTTGGGCTTTTAATTTGGTTTTGATCCCTTCTAAATTTTACCATGCCTCCTATGGTGAAATTTTCCCAAAAACCCCTCCTCCCACTTTGGTACAACCCAAACATTCTGTCCAAACTAATAAAATCAATTTTTGGATTTTATTCCAACTATTTCTCCTCCCAAAATAATTTTGTCTTTTCTTTTGAGCCTAGGTGGATTGCAATGCAAGTACCCTAATGCTTTTGACTTTTGACCTCAACTCAACACCCCTGGATAGTCCTTTGTACCCACAACCCAGAACCATCTTGATCCACTCTTCTCCTGTTCAAATATTTCAAATTTCACTCACTGCAAGTTTGGACTAGATTTGCCAAATTTGGTGAAATTCATATCTACACCTCTCCAAAAATTCCACAAATATTCATGCAGCCTCTAGATGCAATGAGAGACCCCTCCACCAAAAACCAGCTCAGGGAAAAATCCCTACATGCCTAGATAATTCTGTCGAACACCTTGCATGCACTGTTTCTGTTCATCTTCAGTTAAGTTCAGAGTTTCAGTGTCGATTTTCGTCAGAATTCAGTCACATGCTCACAGTGCACTTGGCACGTTGCTCACGGCCTAGCTTGCTTGTCCGGAGCCTCACACATGCGCTTGGCGCCTTCTTGGTGTCGGTGGCGCCCTGGCCCGCATGCGCCGGCGTGCTTTGCGGCGACCGAATCACCATAGCGGCCGACAGGGAGCAGAACGGCGGCATAACGCCGTTCGGCACTGCCTAAACCCCCTGGTGGCTCCGCGTGGCCATTTCCTCGCCAGCGCACGCATGCAGCACCGTCGCCGTGGTGCGGCACGCACAGAGCGTGCTCCCTGCCGCCGACGGGCCCGCACCGCCCCGTTTCGTCAAGCTCCCCCTAAGCAACCAAATCCCGACGCGGTTAGCACCTAAACGGAACCAGGGGACACCCACGACGACGCTCAACCTCTGAACCCTCCCGTGCACCCGCAGCCCCGCCGTAATCACCTCGTCGGAGAACCCCGTTCTCGGCAACCGCCTCGGGGCGGCTATATATAGCACCCCGAGCTTGCTCTCGCCCCCGCACGACTCCACCACCTCAGCAGACCCCGCCCAGCCACTGAACGAGCCTCGAGGGGCCTTTCCTCCTCGACTCCGGCCACCTCCGTCCGCCTCGGGCTCCGGCATCGTTCACTCCGGTGAGGTCATCTCCGGTGCCCTAACCTCGTCAGATACCTTCTCATGCTATCGCGAGTCTAACCCCCTCCCCAATTCCACCTCCGCAGCTTTCTCCAACGAGTTCCACGACCACCCGAATAACCGTCCGCCGGAGCAAGCATCACCGCCGACGTGGTACTCGCCGGTGACCACCACCACCTCCCACAGACGCGGAATGGCGCCCTAAACACGGAGGTACTCTCCGATCTCCCTGCCTTGCCGTGGATCGCCGCCGGCGACCACCGCGGCTCTCGGGCGCCGACGAGCCCCGACTCCCTCGTTTGAAATTTCAAACCTGACGGGTGGGACCTGCCCGTTAGCCTCTCTTTTGTTTCTTTTTGAATCAGTTACTGAAAGCGTACTCTGACAAATACGCTTTCACTCTGAACCGTTTTTCTGGATTTTCTGCAAAGCCCCCTGGAAGTTTTCTGTTTCATTACAGATGGGTCCTTGGGTTAAAACCCTTATAACTTTTTAACAGAAAGGAATTTTTGAGTGATTCTTTTTCTATCCTCTTCAAATTTTTGTCTAGTTTTTTATCATATTTATTTGAAAAAAAACTGGAACACTTTTCTGTACACTCACGGTATTTACGTTGCGTACGTATTTTTCTTATACCGTAGATACCGGAGGAGGTGACGGAGCTGCAAACTTCACACAGTTAGACTCCGACTACTCCGAACCAGGCAAGCATGTTTGAACTCTTGATATGATGAGTGTTGTTGCATGTTTGCATTGTAGTATGGTCATGGCATGTTTAGGAACATCACTTTAAATGTTATGTTTCATGCACATAATCGGAAAGTATGTTTCGGAAAGCATTATGTTGTTGGATGCATATTTGCATAGCCATATGTTGGCATGAGGATGGGTAAGATGGCAGTGTTGTGACATGCCAGTCTTATGTCAGATTATTTGACTTCCGTGTCATCGTGAAACAAATCACATTTCCATTCATTCCTTCCTACTGTCACATGTTTTCCGAAAGGAATATGGCATAGTAAGTTGCAAATCGTTTTCCTGGTACACACCAAATAGAGAGGCTGGGGTGAGGGTTCCATGGCCCTGGACTAAAGCCCGTCATCCGGCCAGGGGGCATGGGTGTTTCCGGTTGGGACCGAGAGGGGGGCACCCCTTAGAGCGCGCGTATAGAAATTTGATCCCATGCTATTCGAGGTTGTGGCCTCCCCGTCTCAAAGTTTTTCTTGGACGTTGTCCAGGGTGATTCCTGGCATCGTGAGGTGAAATGGGTGTGTACTAGTTAAATGTGTTTCTACTGAAATACCGTAAACGAAACTAGTCCTTCTTGACTACGGAAATCCGTTGGCTGTGGTCAGTTCATCCAAACTCTGCAGAGTCCTAAATCTTTCAATTATCTTGTACTTTGTTCAAGTACTATATTCATCTTATCTTGTCAGGTATCAGCCTTAGTGACAAAACTCCGGTGGGATTTATGTGTGATAAATCTGGTTAAAAGATTATTCTTGTGGATGGACGAATCTTGTTGTTTACATTTTTTACAAGCCCTATCTGCGATGTCGCTCAGACGTCCGACGGTGGCAGACCTGTTATTTACTTTTGTTATAAGCCCTGTCTGCGATGTCGCTCAGATGTCCGACGGTGGCAGACCTGTTATTTACTTTTGTTATAGGCTCTGTCTGTGATGTCGCTCAGACGTCCGACTGTGGTATTTCTTTTAAAGCCCTATCTGTGATGTCGCCCAGACGTCCGACTGGGGTAAATCTTTTAAAGCCCTTTATGTGATGTCGCCCAGACGTCCGACTGTGGCATTTCTTTTAAAGCCCTTTATGTGATGTCGCCCAGACGTCCGACTGTGGCATTTCTTTTAGAGCCCTTTATGTGATGTCGCCCAGACGTCCGACTGTGGCATTTCTTTTAAAGCCCTTTATGTGATGTCGCCCAAACGCCCGACTGTGGCATTTCTTTTAAGCCCTTTATGTGGTGTCGCTAAGACGCCCGACTGCGGCATTTCTTTTAAGCCCTTCATGTGGTGTCGCTTAGACGCCCGACTGCGGCACGCATTTTATTTATTTACCTTTCGAGGCGTCGGTCCAGACACCCGATCGGTTTTCAGTTATTTTTTTATTTATCAAGTCCTGCAATATTACCGTTGTTATATGAGCATCATCCTTTGTTCATGACGCATTCATGCATTCATTGATTATATCTTTTGTCCGAACTGTCTTGCGAGTACTTTCAAGTACTCACCTGGCTTGTTGATTTGGCCAGATGTTGATGAAGGCGATCTCATGGATGAAGAGTTTGATAGCGAGTCCGACGCCTAGAGGAGTCCCAGTCAGTCTCGTGCGATCCTATCTTGTTCATTGTATTATCCGCTTCCGCAACCCCGAAATAAATTCATCGAGCCTCACCTCGACGCTCGATGAGCTGCCAGTAGAAGTCAAGTTATCCACCACCACTTTTTCCTCGAGCTAGTAGCATGCCACCACACCTCTGTGTCATAACCGCCCATATGTAAGATATTGGCGAGTTTGTAATAAATTGTTGAGCAGCCTCAGCTCAACCCTGTAATATATTCGATGCTACTGGTTCTCTGTTTATCAAGCTTTTGTCTACTAGAAAGGATGACTTTTCCTATACTGGGTTTAAAAGATTGGTTTTATCAATAAGCATTTTATTGAAAAGCCGGTCGTGACAGGATCAAGGGATCTTCCCGGATCCTCGGGTTGCGGAGTCGGGCTTTCTATGCCCTCCACATCCCGGTGCAGTTCCTGCATCAAAATCATAAAGTAAGACACTTATCTTTGAAGGCACGAATCAGATATATAAACGTCCTCCTACCCAGCTCCGAGGGTTATTCATGGAGAATCCATTCAATGGACTCATGCGGAGGAAGTCCTCCTTCTCCCCCTTGTACAAGCCGGACAGGATCTTCACCAGATCGGCAGCCGATCCCGGCCCCTTGCGGCCATGACGGGTGGCGTCATTCTCCCCGTTGAAATCCCACATGGGGTGGCCCCTATATTGGAGCGGCTGCACCCCTCGCATGATGCATGTGGCCATGACTCCAATCATGGTTAATCCGGAATGGGCCAGTAACCGCATCCGGCCCATCAGATAGTGGACGCTCCTATCATCTTCCCGTTGAGGGCTCCGCGGGCGCCAACTCAGGCGTTTCTTCAGAGGAGCGTTGCTAAACTCCGGGAGGACAATCCAAACTGGATCCGGCAGCGGGGCATCTTCCATATAGAACCACTCTGAAGGCCAGTCTTTGGACGCCTTCTTCGAGGTTTCGGATAGATATCCGGTCCCGGCGATGCGCCATATTTCGGCTCCGCCACTTGATATATCGACCCCTCGTGAGAACGGGGTACGAGGCAAAACAGTCTCTTCCACAGCGCAAAATGGGGATCGATGCCCAAGAACAGCTCGCAAACAGCTACAAAGCCTGCGATGTGCAAAATGGAGGCAGGTGTGAGGTGGTGAAGTTGGAGTCCGTAGAACTCCAGGAGCCCCCGGAGAAATGGATGTATGGGAAATCCGAGTCCCCTTATTAAGTAGGGGACGAAGCATACCCGCTCTCCTTTGGAGGGATTGGTGACGCTCTCCGCCTGCTTCCCACCCTTGTAGGTGGCCAGTCCGGCTCGAACCGGAACCATAAAGGCTGGGGGAAGGTATCCCTCTGCTTGGAGCGTCACTAACTCGCTATGCAGGACTGAGCATCTCCTCCAATCTCCTGGCTGAGGACTGGGAGCGCGAGAAGAGGAGCCACATCGACTATCCATGTTGGAATGGATTCTTGTCAGATGCACTTCGATGAATACTTGCGAAAGGAGGATGATGTGATTTGGATCTGGATCCACGCCTCTCTTATAGGCGGCTTATTCGCGCAGCTAGGGGGGTAAAACATAAAAATACCTTGGCTTTTCACATTCATACAACACGTGGAAGAGGGCCATTATTGGACGTGGAAGCCAAGGAGCGCAACTTTTATGAAGAAACCGGACACTATTCGGCTAACACATGGAACATGGAGGAGAACCCGCCTTGCAAACGCCGAAGACAACATACGCGCCGGACTCGTTGTCATTGAAGCCTGGTTCGGGGGCTACTGAGGGAGTCCTGGACTAGGGGGTGTCCGGATAGCCGAACTATCATCATCGGCCGGACTCCAAGACTATAAAGATACAAGATTGAAGACTTCGTCCCGTGTCCGGATGGGACTTTCCTTGGCGTGGAAGGCAAGCTTGGCGATATGAACATGTAGATCTCCTACCATTGTAACCGACTTTATGTAACCCTAGCCCTCTCCAGTGTCTATATAAACCGGATGGCTTTAGTCCGTAGGACGAACAACAATCATACCATAGGCTAGCTTCTAGGGTTTAGCGTCCTTGATCTCGTGGTAGATCTACTCTTGTAATACCCACATCATCAATATCAATCAAGCAGGACGTAGGGTTTTACCTCCATCAAGAGGGCCCCAACCTGGGTAAAACATCGTGTTCCTTGTCTCCTGTTACCATCCGCCTAGACGCACAGTTCGGGACCCCCTACCCGAGATCCGCTGGTTTTGACATCGACAGTCATAGTCTGGCCATCCGGACACCCCCTAATCCAGGACTCCCTCACCCTCCGTGGCCAGGAATGGCTCAACAAGGCGGAGAGAATCAGCTGTCCGGCGCCACTTCCTGAATGCTCGCTTGGTCCGACCGTTGCCAAGATGCTTGGCCGGGTGCTTAGCAAAATCCCCTTGGGGAAAGGCGAAGGAAAGGGAAATGAAGCCGAACTTCACACATTACGCATCCAGACCGGGGGAATTGCTACCTCTCCTATGGAGGATAGTCGGGAAGGGGAGGTTAAAGCCTCCTCCCCGCGCAGGAGGAAGAGGGCCGCTTCCAAAGACTTGGAGGCGGAGATACCCAAACAAGGGAAGAAGGTATCACCAGGGGGCTCTACCGCGACGGGCACCCTCACTGCATTGTGCCCACCAACGGGCCAGCCCTCCACCGAGCTGTAAGTTATTCATTAATTCGAAGGTATGATGTTTCTCCGAGATTCATAACCAAGACTTCGTCTTGTGCAGTCCGGCGAGCAGCTCCTCTCAACAGAGTTCGTCTTCGGGGGATCTTCCTCCGGAGATGATGGAGAGTGAGACCCCACCCACCTCTCCGCCTCATGAAGCGGGTGACACTGAGGTGTCGTCATGGAGGAGTCCGGATCTGCCGAAGCCGGAAGCGAACACGTCAATCGCCCTGAGCCCGGAGCGTTTGGCTCCCACGGGGGGCGATGAGAAGGGTCTGGCACAGTTCGATGTCCGGGCGGACATACTGACAGGCCTTCTGGAGCCAGCCGTGCTCTCGGAGGAGCACCGCTCTTTAATGAGCACGGTGCTCATGAAGATTTCATCCGCTACCAGCGGTTTGAATGAGGCATTTACAAGCCTGCTAAAAGGCTTTGAGGTATGTAGTAAAAAATGCACTATGTTTTGGTTGTGAAGCACGCGCTAGGTGTGCTCCCTATGGATAGTAGCCCTTGAGACTCTGGTTGCCCGCCATAGGCGGCAGACGGGGGATCACATAGTAATGGCTGGGCCGTACATGTGCGCAGGTATCTAAGGATCCGGCAGCCGACCAGTCTGTTGAAGTTGCCGAACTAAGGAGGCAGATCGGATCTATTGATGCCGATATCACGCAGTGAACAAATGGCTGGAAGAATCACAGGGTATAAGCTCTGCTTCCCTTATCATGTTGTATAGGAAAATGCGAGAGTGGCATAATGTCAATGACATGTGTTTGTACTGCAGATGGTGCTGCTACCGTGGAGGCCCTGAGGGCGGAACTTGCTCAGGCCAAGGAACAAGCTTGGGCTAGCAATGCGGCTGCCCTAAAGGCGTATGAAGAATTGAGAGCCGAACAGGCTGCTCATCGCCGAAGCGAGGAAAAGATAGCCGAAATGGCTGGGGATTTGAAAAATGCCGCCGACCGATATGTACTCCTTGAAAAGGAGAATAAGGCTAGTTCAGCCGAGCTAGACAAGGCACGTAATGCTGCCAAAGAGATGCAGACCGAGATCCGGGGTATGCGGGAGGAGCTCCAACAAGCCGACAAAATCATGGCTGGGGGCTCCTACTTACTGCGGACGAGGTTTTTGGATCTGAAGTATGCTCCCCTGGCTAGGTGCTGGAGTCCTGCAGACACATATGAGGACTTGGCGAATAGTACAGCTGACGCTGTCAAGTTCTTCGAGGGTCAAGGTGATAAAGAAGTGGAGAAGCTTTTCTGGTCGCAGTTCAATGCTCTCACTCACCCGCTGCCACTAAATGAGAAGGTGGCTGCTGTGGCGGAGCTCCACAGGCTGTCCGGGCTTGCAATGCGGTCTGTAATAGACCAGCTTTGGCCAAAGGGGCCTAAGCCGGACAACTACTTTGGTTTGGTGCAGCAATTCATTGGGGCCGTGTCTCGGATTGATGCCATGAGGAGGTCGGCGTGCATAGAGGGTGCGCGGATGGCTCTTGCCCGCATTAAAGACTATTGGACGGATATGGAGGCCACCATTATAGCAACCCAGGATCCGGCGGGAGGCCAATATCCGGCCGAGCACTACTTGGCGCAGGTCACAGAAGGTGCCCGCCTAATAGAGGCTCAGTGCTCGAAGAATGTCTTGTTTGAGTGATAAGTCGAATCATTGTAAAAAATAATGTTTATTTTGATTATAAGGCTATATTTATACTTTTTGCCCGGAAGTATGATTGTGTCCCCTTTGCGGCCGTTTTTATATATAGATATGAGTAGTCCGAAAGTTAGCAGTCATTGGCTTCAGCCCCCACGCATACAATGCAGGGGTGTTCGCGAGAAATAGGCTTAATCACACTTGATCCAACGTCTTGGTCCATTAAGGAGGTGATCGCACGTCGACCTAGGCAATCGGACTATATAGCTGTAACACTTTCGCTTAGCCATGGGGGTCTAACGGTGGGGCTACTATGTAGCCCCTTGTACATTCGCATGCATCCGAATACGGTCGCGTATGTATATGGCCGGGAAACGGCCCTTTGTTAATGCAGAGGAATCCTTAAAGATTCCGGTGAGTCTTCGAGTGGTTGAACAATCTCTCGCTGTATCATGACAGTCAGTTTTCGGCTTTCTCTACTGAGGTGCTCATCCGGAATAACTAGGGCACAATCGCAGTAGTTCTCCTTTGGCCGCCTTAGCCGATAATAACGGAACGTAAGGCGGCAAACCCAGGAGCCGGGCAAACCCAACATTTGACCAAAGACATGATTCGCAGCTGATGCATATAAGGCCAAACTCGTGACGCCGAACACTCCCGAAGGTATTCGGTCTTTGTAAAAGAAAACAGGCTGACGAAAGCCTGTTATAGACCCTAAAGTTCCAGGTACTTGCGATGAATCTGTTGTGGCGAAATGCCAATAACGGTAGTATCCTCTGTGGGTATGGAACCCATGGGATGGTTAAAAAACAAGAGGCAGTAGAAAAGGTTTACACAAGGGCTTAATCTAAAAATAAACATGTTGAACGGGGCCCTGCTGCACGTATGCGCCTTTGTCTTTGTTGTGTCGTATCCTGGAAGGGTATCGCGCGAACCTTGTCTGTGGACAAAGAAAACTCATAGGAGAGAACAACGTAAGTATGCGATTGATAATAAAAGTGTAAGATATTGGCCTGCCAGTAAGGTTGAGCCAGATGTGGGGCTACATTAAATATTTATAGCCCCTGGAATCCGTTATGGGATTACATATACGGTGCCCTGGTCCAGTTTTATTCGGGCTACCGGACTCGTCTAACCATGTATGTGGTCGTAATGACTAGTCATGTTTTTGATATTGGAGGCCGCTTACAGTCTGGCCGCCAGGGCCGTCGCGTGTTCCTCTACGCGTGAAGAGCGCTCTGTGATTCCGCTAACGGTGACGACGCCACGTGGACCGGGCATCTTGAGTGTAAGGTAGCCATAGTGCGGCAATGCATTGAAGCGGGCGAAGGCCGCTCTTCCAAGCAATGCGTGATAGCCTCTTTGGAAGGGTGCGATGGTGAAGAGTAGTTCTTCGCTTCTGGAGTTACCTGGGGAGCCGAATGTTACTTCCAGCACGACGGAGCCCCTGCCGTGGGCTTCAATGCCTGGTATCACCCCTTCAAAGGTGGTGTTGCTTTGGCTAATTCTGGATGGGTTTATCCCCATTCTGCGGACAGTGTCCTCGTATATTAAATTGAGACTACTTCCGCCGTCCATAAGGATGCGGGTGAGACGATATCCGTCGATTATTGGGTCTAGCATCAAGGCCTCTGATCCTCCGTGCCGAATACTAGTCCGACCGTCCATGTGACCGAAAGTGATCGGACGAGACATCCAGAAGTTAGATGTGGGTACGATGGGCTCTACATCGTGCACGTCTCTAAGCGCGCGTTCATGCCTTCTCGTGAATGTGTGAGTCGCGTGGATCATGTTTACTATTTTAACCTCTGGCGGGAATTTTTTCTGTCCCCCAGTGTTCGGCTGGTGGGGTTCGTCCTCGTCTTCACTTGGTGTTTCCCTCCCCTTATGTGCGGCATTTAATTTCCCGGCCTGCTTGAAGACCCAGCATTCTCTATGCCAGTGGTTTGCAGGTTTCTCCGGGGTGCCATGAATTTGGCATAGTCTGTCCAGGACTCTGTTCAGACCGGACGGTCCCTCTTTACTGCCTTTAAATGGCTTATTTTGCTGATCAGGTCGAGAGCCCCTGAATCCTGCATTGACCGTTATGTTATCCGGGCTCTCTTCCTTGTTTTGGCGTTTGTGTTTATTACGCCGTGGCTTCCCATTGCCATCCCTTAGTTCGGATGTGTTGGGGTCGCTGGTGCCTTTACGAGCTAACCAGCTATCCTCTCCCACTCAAAAGCGGGTCATAAGGCCTGTTAAGGCTGCCATTGTCCTTGGCTTTTCTTGGCCGAGGTGCCGGGCGACCCACTCGTCGCGGATGCTGTGTTTGAATGCTGCTAAGGCTTCAGCGTCTTGACAATCGATTATTTGATTCCATTTAGTGAGGAATCTGTTCCAAAGCTTGCGGGCGAACTCTCCGGATTGTTGGATTATGTGACTTAGATCATCTGCATCCGGAGGCTGGACATAAGTCCCTTGAAAATTGGCCCTGAAAGCATCCTCGAGTTCCTCCCAACTCCCGATTGAATTTTCGGGGAGGCTTTTTAACCAGTGTTGAGCTGGTCCCTTCAACTTGAGGAGAAGGTATTTGATGGCGTGGAGGTTATCCCCACGAGCCATGTGAATATGCAGGATAAAATCCTCGATCCAGACCCCTGGATCTGTCGTTCTGTTGTATGCCTCTATGTTCACAAGTTTAAAGCCTTGTGGGAATTCATGGTCCAGTACTTCTTCGGTGAAGCACAGGGGGTGAGCAGCCCCTCTGTATCTGGACGCGTTGTGGCATGTAGTCGGCTGTTGTTGTGTCCGGTGTTTATTCCGAACTGGTATTTGGCTTGTATGAGCGTTAGGGTGACCATAGTCCCTCGTCGGGGTGTGTCCTTTAGATCCGTAGATGGACCTGGCTGCACCGGCTTTCTTATCCAGATGCTCACGTAGATCATGCGCGGTGTCAGTAGCCGCTCTGTTGTGGTTGTGAAGCGGTACGTCTGGTCTCCTGGTCGTAATATTCTTTGGTGGAACGGCCTCGTCGTTGAATTATGGCAGTAGCTTGTGTTTTGGATAGCTTTTTGTATGGCGAACGTCGCCATATCTTTCTTCAGTCTCTAGCACTTTATTCCATCTACGACTGAGCTTTTCCTGTGCGGCTTTAAGCTGTTGTTTCTGCTTCTTTAGACTTCTTGCTGTGGCCATAAGCTTTCGGTGGAGGTTGTCTCGTTCCACTCGTTCGTCCAGAATGGTGAATGCATCGTCGTCCGGACTGTGTTCTTGTTCTGGGGCGGCTTCATGAGCTCGTCCCTCCGGATCAGTGTGATCGGGTATTTGCTCCGAACTTGGTTTGGCGTGACCTGGCTCATCCTGCTCCATCGCTGGATCCATGTGGTCGTGATTGCCTTTGGTGTTTATTGGTATATCGATCCTTCTTGCGCTCTTATCGCTGTTTTTACTGTTGCCGGACTTTGAGGAGCGTGTGCGCCGCCATTTTGGCTTTTGCCCGGGTGTCTTATCATCCGGATTATCGCCGTCGTCCTTCTTGGGCGTATCCACCATGTAAATATCGTGTGACGAGGTAGTAGTCCCGCGCCCAGAGATTCTAAAGCTACTCCTGCATCGTCGTCCATGCCGTCGATGTCTTCGGAGTCGAAGTCAAGAACGTCGGTTAAATCATCGATCATGGCAATGAAGTGGGTGGTGGGTGGGCAACAAATTCCTTCGTCACCTGCTTCCCACTCAGGCCGGACATAGTTTGGCCCAGAGTCTCCTGACAAAGAGAGACTTTAATGAGTTCAGCATGTCGCCAAAGGGCGAGTGCTGGAAGATATCCGCAGCGGTAAACTCCCTTACCGGAGCCCAACTTGGCTCGGCTAGCTCGAGGGTCTGCGGACCTGGACCAACAACCAGATACGAGTCCGGGGGCCCAGGGTTACAGGCCTCCACAGAGGTGGGACCTGTGTTCGGCTCCACCGCCGATGAGTATGCGGCCTGCGGTGTGGGGTCCACCCCTCCGTCCTTAGGCAACGCAACCTGCTCCAGATTTAGATCCGGGGGTACTGCAGGGGTGATATCCCGAGCATTATCCGACTGCAGGTCTAGGCCGTGCTCGTCATGATTGTCCGGCGTTCCTGGCACAGGCCCGAATCCGTTGAAGACCAAGTCCCCGCAAATATCCGCCGTGTAGTTCAAGTTTTCGAACCTGACCTGGTGGCCAGGGGCGCGGCTGTCGATCTGCTCTAGATGACCAAGTGAATTGGCCCACAGTGCGAAGCCGCCGGACATAAAGATCTGTCCGGGGAGAAAAGTCTCCCCCTGGACCGTGTTGTTGGCGATTGAAGACGCCATCAAGCCTCAAAGCGACGACACAGAGAAACTCTCAATGAAAGCACCAATGTCGGTGTCAAAACCGGCGGATCTCGGGTAGGGGGTCCCGATCTGTGCGTCTTAGGCTGATGGTAATAGGAAGCAAGGGACACAATGTTTACCCAGGTTCGGGCCCTCTCGATGGAGATAAAACCCTACTTCCTGCTTGATTAATATTGAAGATATGAGTAGTACAAGAGTAGATCTACCACGAGATCGTAGAGGCTAATCCCTAGGAGCTAGCCTATGATGGTATGATTATAATTGTGATCGGCCTTCTAAGGACCATCCTCTCCGGTTTATATAGACACCGAAGAGAGCTAGGGTTTACATGGAGTCAGTTACAAGGAAGGAAATATAATATCCGGATCGCCAAGCTTGTCTTCCACGCAAAGGAGAGTCCCATCCGGACACGGGCCGGAGTCTTGTGTCTTGTATCTTCACGCTTCAATAGTCCGGATGATGTATATAGTTCGGCTGTCCGGATACCCCCTAATCCAGGACTCCCTCACCACCACACGAGGTTCCTTGCTCCTTCTCGGTCATCGGGAATCTATGTTCTTCCACTCTATTTTTTTACGTGAGCTTTGTTCATCCTTTTGCCAACACGCGAGACATCTAGCATCAAGGTGCACGTGTTATGCAAGGATCGTTCCATCTATATGAAGAACACGTGGGACTGAAACTACGAGACGGACATGTACCCAGGAGTGGACGTACGAACCTGAGTAATGTAGCATAGTAAGTGAAGTAGAAAGGCACAAATGGTATGAACATGCGTGGCATGTAGGGTGTGTTTGGTTGCGTTCTCGTCTTAGCATAGTTGTTCCCTCTTCATGCATGCTCAACTCAACACCCATCTTCATGCATGCTCTCTTCATGCATGCTTCTAGTGTATTTGTGCTAAACTAGTGTGGACTCATGCACCCTCCATACACTCTATCAAAGACCCAAAAGTAGGTCGAGAAGGGAACTCTTGGGTGGCATTTATCTCTTACTACGTACTACCACTAAATGTTGTACGTGCAATGCACGGTGATGTTATGGAGTATGTGCCTAAGTACTCTAATACTACTATATTAGTTGGAGGCACGTATTAACTTTTATGTTTGTTTATGTGTATGCCCCGAGACCTTCCAACTAGACGTGTCTTTCTCTCCAGGTCGCACTTTGTATCATTCATACCACTAAGTACTACTACATGTGGTCTCCGACCCAGAAGTGGAAGAAGTGGAGACGCTCTACCACGCTGTTTTTCTTTTACGCTGGGCTCTACCACGATGTTCATGTCCCACTCCTTTCGCTGATGTGTGGGACATCCAACACGTGCCGCGTTTGGCACTCTTCGTCGTAAGCGTTGAAACGCTAGCATTCATCAGAAATAAAAAATAATTATAAATCAGCAGTGATACTATTTTTTTGAGAACCAATCAGCAGTGATACTATACCACGCGGTTTCCTTGCTCCTCGATATCGGAAAGAATACTTCTGTTCGCCAACATGTGGGATGTCGACCATCCTGGTCCACTTGCCATGCACGCAGAACTCCAAGGGAGAGTCACCCCGGTCGTCGCGCCGCAGTAACAATGACTAATGAGCCGTCAAATCACATGCCCACTTCCCACTTTGAAGTTGCTCGGACGAAGGAACCATCATGACTTCGTTGAATTCCGCTTCTTGATGAAAACTACTGTACCAGCAGTACTGCTAGCTACAGTAGTTACTCCAACGGAGGCCTCCTTTCGTTCATAGGATATTAATTTTATAGGAATATGAAAATCATAGGAAGTGATATGGCATGCATCTCAATTCCTATAGAGAAAGAGATGCCATTTGATGCATAGGATAGGAATTTTTCCATTTAGTCTAGGCTAATGTACTTGTAATTTGCTCTAAAAACTACAGTAGTAACTAGTAGTACTGGTACATGCTCGTACTCAGACACAGACACACACACTAACTACTAGTACTACTACTTCTCACATGTTGGCCAGACGCCGTCGTTCTCCTTCCCGGATTTGTCGGCGACACCCCACCGTGCTTGGATCTCCACCGACCTCTCCACAGCAGCGCGTGCATCCTTTTCTTTCTTGTGGCGGCGGGCCTCTCTTTTCTTGAGTGCTTTCTGACTTTTCCGCTCCCTCTATGCGGCTTTGGCCGCCTCTTGCTCTACCGCCCATTCGGCCTTCGCATCTTCAAATTCCTCCCACATAGTTGTGAGGTCGCGAGCGGCGATGAACTCGGCACGAAGGGATGCCATCGCTTCCCTACCATTTTGTGTGCGGTCGTGGGCGGCGAGGAACTAGGCGCGGCAGGATGCCATCACTGCCTTACTGGTTAGTGTGCGGCGCGGTGGCATGAACGACGCTTGGTGAGAGCTCTGGGGTGGAGTGGCCGGACAACCGTATAGTGCATTGGTTTGTCAAGAGCTCAAGGACAGAGGACGAAGGAAATTTGGATTCCCCTTCAATCCTGGTCATTTATTACCGAGTAAAATGCATTGGCGGTCATCGAACTTGTCTTGATAGCTCACTTTGATCATTGTATACGAGATATGGTGATTATACGGTCACTGGCTCAGCGTATAGCTCTGTATTTGTCTAGTTGACCAGTCAAACAGTCTGCATGCGCCTCATCAGCTCGTGTTCTTTATCTATCTATGCGGGCCTACCTGTCAATGGAGAAAGAAATACTGTAAAACCAAAATTATGCATATGTGGGGAATCAAACCACGGACTCGTCGCTGCAACGCACCCTCGTCAGCCAAATGAAAATGAAATACTTCGCGTCAGACACTCACGCTCACGTTGTCAAAGCATGCTAATGCATGCATGTCACCCTCTAAATCAAAGTCCTGCTCATGGCGCAATGCAAACGGCGAGCCCATCACCTGCGCGCCCCGGCAGTGCCTGACATTACTGTTTAGACATTTGATGGAGGCCTACGCGAACGCTGAGCATGTATTCACCTGACTCAACACCAACGGTCATACTTGGAGCGCCTTGCTCATGTATATCGTCCATCACAACGACAATCTATAAAACAGCCTAGCTAGAGGGGGTACTATGGTAGTATGGTACGAAGTATGTACTATCATGAGCGACCGATCTTAGTGCCACTGCATGAAACCCCTTCCATCGCTAGCGCGTGCTTCCCGCCTGAAACGGTCACCGTCTCTCCAGAATGTCAATGCCGCATTCACCGGACTTAACTGCAGGTGCAATTGGTGTGTCACTGACATGCGGGCTAGAGGCCCGTTGGGCCCACATGTCAGTAACCCAACGCATCTGCAGTTAAGTCACTGAAGCAGCGTCCGCATTAACGCCCGATGAACCTACTCCGGCGCCAGTTGTCCATCTGTATGCTGCGGCTCATTGCCATTCGCCCGCTGTATTAACTTGAGTCCCAGCTCCCAGCCATAGCCAAAGACCCACACTTATTCTCCTCTGGCCCCTTCCTTCTGTCCGCACCACTCCAACCATGGCCTCCTGGCGCTCCGAAGCTCTCTTGGACGTACTGTCGCAGGAGCAGACGAGGGACATCGGCGTCTCCGCTCCGGGCGTGCTCCAAAGCTCTCTTCGACATACTGTCGCAGGAGCAAACGAAGGAGAACGCCGGCACCCCCCCCCCCCCCCGGCCGCCCTCTGCCGCCACGACCACGAAGTCGGCGCGCGTCCGCGGGCGCAGCCGGCGGCGAGGAAGAGTAGTACACGGTAGGTCACCACTGCTCTGGTCCCAGGAAGGCCACCGCTACTCCACTCAGTCGATGCCAAGCTTGGTGGGGTAAACATCGACGGCCGATTAGCCGCTTGACGGCAACGTGGAGGCGGAAATCTTCAGAACCTTGTGCTCCGGAGGAGGAGGTTATCGAGGCAGATGAGGAGGAGGCAAAGGCAATGGCCGGCTTTCTCAGGTTCATGGCCGGACATGGTGGTCGTGCACCGGCGATCGTTTAGATTAGGTTTACAGTAGGTTTTAGTATGGTTTGTGCGAAATATGTAATGAATTTCGTCCAGTTTGTAGGAAAAGTTTTCGAAATATAATGAATTTCATCCAGTTAATTTGAAATTTGCTTTATTTGCATGAATTTCGTCCGGTTAGTTCATATAGTTATCGAAAGGTATGCGGGCAGCATCGGATGGCATCCATCAGTGTCCTCGGACAGATGTCGGTGTAAATTTGTGGGCCAATGCTGGAGATGCCCTAACTATCATGCTATAATCGCTAACAGTCCTCCATTATTTGGCAGGGAACAGTTATCCCTCGATCAATATCAGATCCTCGGTGTTTCGCACTCCTCCCACGTAAGAGTGTAAACTCTTGCTTACATAAAAATGGAGCAAGTGGACGGCACTGTAGCACGTCATATCACTCGAACTAGCCCGCCTAATGAGCGGGAAAGCACCGCCCTCGTCATTTTGTTCTGGATTTCTATCGATCGATCGTGCGAAAATGTTATGCTTTGCAAGTTCTAAAGGAAAAGGCAGCACACTTACGACTCATACGTGTCGCACCCCCGACAGTCCGGCTCGCACGCCGCTCACCAGAGGGGACACGCGTTTGTCTTGCAATTTCACTGACATGTGGGACTGTAATTGAATAAACCGTCGATAGCCAAAATCTAATCGCTCGGCGGGCGTCGGCTGAGATGAGAGAAACGGGGGAGGGAGAAGAGATCGCCCGCCCGCCGTGTACGGACTCCAAGAAATATATGGTGATAATGTGAGGTGGGCCATGCTGGAGTCTGGACCGCTTCCGGAGCCCGCTCTGACCGCCCTGGCCCCTCAAGACGCCAGCTGCCTGTCGCATGCATAGCAAGTAGTCCCAGCTTATGTGGAGGAGAGAGAGGCATTGACAAAGTCAAGGAGTAACAGTGGAGACAATAGCTTTCATCAAAAATAAACAATGAATACTTGTTGCTCGTCCTCTATATCGGAAAGAATACTTTCATTCACCGACATGTGGGACGCCGACCATCCTGGTCCACCTGCCATGCACAAAATTATCCTGGACTACCCCAGTCGTATCGCAGGCCCAACCTTTCCCACTGTAAGTTGTTCGGACGAAGGAACCATCATGACTTCTTTGAATTCCGCTTCTTCAAGAAAACTTACTGTACCCGCAATACTGCTACCACACGCGAAGACTAGACGGCACTGTACCACGTCATATCACTGAAACCCACTAGGCCAAACTAGCCCGCCTAGGTCATCTATTTTGGAACGGAGGGAGTACGTCTCTGCACTACTATGATTTTGTGTCGTAAGTCTCTGTACTTTTGCTACGATTTTCCTACCCTATGAACCAAATGAGGCCTGAATGTATCCGTGTCGACTATTGTTTGATCAATCGCTAAGCCTACAATTTTAGGAGCTAGGGCTATTGGTCGATTAACGATGGATAAGTATAAGCGTACCACGAGCTCATCAGCCCCAACGTTTCTATTCGGTGAGTGTTTTGCAAGTACTATAGCTCGCACAGTAGCTAGCCTACTAACACCAAGAATCATCAAACAAGCCCTGCTGATATGATAAACAGTTCAAACTTACATCTAAGCATGCCATATATTACATTAAAATCCAGTGAGGATACATCTGTTTCCATAACTCGGAGACGGTTCGCATGATTCACTATCAAACAAAAGTAGCAAGTACCACCCACACAAGACAGTGCACTAGCCCTAAGATGGTTTGATAACACGCATCGTTCGGGTAATTCAACACAGGGCAATGCAAACTACCCTGAAGGATTAGCGCGACCAACTATTTCTTGTCATCGATCTCTCGGGCAATTACCACATCACGGATAGCGGCATGGGAATCGATCTCTGGCGCGATGTCCACAGGACTGACCGTGACATTGGAATCGATCTCTAGGGAGATGTCCACAGGATGGACAGCGGCATCGGAATCAATCTCCAGGGATGCCAACAGGACGGGCTGCGACATAGGAATCATCAAGGACGTCCACCGGCACCTGCACAACCCTAACATATTAGCTAGCACATTGCAAACAATAAAAAACCACAACTATGGTAATAAGCCATTATTTTTTACCTTGTGCAGCTCACCGGGGGATCTCATCCCTCCGGGGGCCATCTCCTCGTCCTCGATGGGGCCATCACCTTGCCAAGTGAATACTGCTTCTCAACGGCGACTATCTCCTCAAACTCGGCCTTGAGCGTCGCATAGGTGGCCATCAGAGTTCCTGGGGTAGGGAAGGTGGGGCCGTTGCTGTTCTTCCAACTTTCTTTGAGGAGTTCGTCCGCCAATGTCGTCAACTCTTTGGCCTGTGCTTGTTTCTTGGAGTTCTTCGTCTCCATGGGTTGGCCCGCCAACATGGTCAACTCGTTGGTCGGTGCTTGCTTCCTGGAGATCGTTGTTTATAGTGGGTTGTCCACTGGCAACTCTTTGCCTAGTGCTCCAGGATCCATCAATGAACTGACAAACAAAAAGCAATCGAAAGGAAACCACAATCGCAATGAAAACGGGAAAAGAATAGGATGTGAGAATCGGTCGGTGCTTCGCAAAAAGAAGATTCTTGGAATGAAAATATAGCAGCATAACTGATTCGCCCACCTTTCCTTCATCGGTACAGAAGAAAAATGGCAGAAGTGAGTAGCCTGGAGTGAGGTTTTCTTCAAGAAAGGGAAGAAAGGGCTTGAACGAGCATTCCAGTGAAATGATGGTTGCTTCATCCAGTCCAACTTGGAGGCCACCTTACCACTGCTGGTAAAGGTGTGGGTTTTGTGATATGACGGGTCATGACGGCCACACCGGGGTGACAGGTGAGTCTTGACTGTAGCACCTCGCTGTGATTTGCTGGATGGCACGCGGGCCCGGATGCTTTGAAATGTCCCACATGTAGATAGAGCGGCTAGTCATATAGGAGTGCTCGATACTTGTGCACCGCGACCAAGGCGGAGAGGAAAATGAGAGAACTACGTAATTAATGCATGAGTTTAATTAGGGTAGTTTTGTAAAGTACGAGATACATTCCTCCAATCGCAAAATGCCTTGGTTCATGAGATTTGAGATGTGAGCCCTATAAACCGGAAGGGAGGGAGTACTGCACGCGGTGTAGTCTAGTCACTTGTTGAAATCTCTAGATAGGCAAATACTCCTTTCCAGTTTACAGGGCTATACTACTCCCTCCGTCTAGGTGTGTAAGACTAGCCACAATGGTGAGTAATATACACTAGTAACATACACATATCCCTAGACTTTGTTACTGCCTTCATAGTGGGTACATAAGTGTGGTAACATGCAAAGCTTCATTTTTTAGTTTATAGACTCATATTGCATTGGGGCATGTGATGTTACAGTAACTAGCTAAGTTACTATAACTACCTCTCTCCTCATTAACTCATTGCCACATAAGCAAATTTGCTGAGTTGGACTCGATGTTACTGCCGAAGTTACTCCCATTGTGGCTAGTCTAAGTCATCTTACAAAAACCAAAGTCCCAAAACACTTAGGTGTGGTGCATTAACTTCTACCTTGTTTCTTGTTTCTTGACATATCAACCAATAAGAGATGAGAGGTGTGCATGCTTTTAATGACTTGCAGTGGCTAGTTCATTGCATGCAATGCTATTAATTAGCAAATAAACATTGGTGACCCCAGGAGGAAACGGTGCTAAGCGCGTGGACCTATGCAGAATGAGTATCAACCAATGGATGATGGAGTTTAATTGTTAAACAATTTAATGAGGGAAGCTTAGCTACAAATTCAACAACTTACTCACCAAGACGGAGGGAGTAGCAAGTACTAGTACTACAATAGTGGGCTCAAATAGCAATTTTGTCTCATGCAAGAGCCTGGCTACTATATGCATGCTCCAAGGAACCGCACCACGCGAGTGTTCGCAACTGCCACGTTCGGGTTGCGCTTGGCTCTTCGCCTCTTCAAGAAGACGAACAATGATGTTACTCCTACTTCTACAGTATCGAATCCACTGCTGCATGTCCGTCCACCTCGTGCGGGAGGGATAGCGTGTTGCAAAAGCTCTACTTACTGCTCTTGCCTTTGCGTCTATGACAGGTGGGCCCAATAGGTGGTTGGCCCTCCTGTCATGAAGCTAAAGGCAGGCGCAGTTAAGGCACCGGAGCTCAGTCCGCGAGGGAGAGGGCGTTGTAGTAATCAAATTTCTCGGTCTTGTACGAGTTGACGCGACACATCAAAGCACTACACTCGATATAGTAAGTCTTTTTACACATTTCAAATGGACTACAACATACGAATGAAGACATATTTCTTCTTTGTATGTAGTCACTTGTTGCAATCTCTAAAAAGACTTATATTTGGAAACAGAGGGAGTACAACGCATGCATGCATGCAGTGACTTTCCTTTTGATACTTGCATATGTTGATTTGATGCACCTTGCCAAAATTTTAACTATAATTTAACTAACCAAATTTTCATGCATGTCACAAAAAATTACGGGGCTGTTTGGATTGTGACTATGTTTGTCTTATGTTGCCACATTATTTTTCCCACACTTGCCACACTTGCCTAACTTGAGTTGCTCAAATTGTTAGACACACTTTGGCTTGCCTAAGGGAATCTTGCCACAAATTTTTGTGTCTATGACATGTGGGGTTCACTGCTAATAAAAAATTCTTGTCTTAGGTATGGCTAATAAAAAAACTTATATTTAGGACCGGAGGGAGTAGAAAATATAAATAATAATGCATGTTGGGGCAACCCACGTTTCCGCTAATTTTAGCCGTGGGCTTGTTCACAATTTTTACGAGGGGGTGGTTGTTCATTTAATGGAGGGACTTGTAGTATACCAGACTTAACGATACAAAGTGCGACCTGGCACACCGTAACACCACTTGGAACAAGCAGGTAGCTATCTCAAAAAACAATCAACAACTAAAAAAACCGCAACCTGGCATGTAGTAGTACACAATTTTAAATGATTGTTTTGATGGAGTGAAAAAGGAAAACTACCCCACTACGTATATATAGGCCGGAGCCTCCGCGCTTGCTTGCTACGGTTGCTCTATTCACACACTCTCATCCTCTCCAGATCTAAACAAGATAGGGTTAGTAACACTGTCTTTCTCCCTTCAAAAAACACTTTCTTTCTATCCTCAACGCTGGTTACAGATCCGGATGTATCCCCCTCCGCCGGTGAAGGGAAGGAGGGGCGGTGTTTAGGCCGTTGTCGATAGAAAGGGAGGAGACCCACTGCTGGCCGCACCGTTATCTCTGGCCGAGCGCCGGCGTGGGAGGTCCTCCGATCCCTTCGTTGTTGCCTGTGGGCGGATCCGGCCTCCCGCCGCCCACCTATCCACATCCCGACGACCTTTAGGTATATCTTCGTTCGAAACCGCCTTAGCTCTACTTCCCCTGCTCACTATGTCACTGCATGTCCATCATTTTCTACCTCTCAGCCCCTCTCGATCGGATGGTCCAATGTCACCTACTATTTTTTTTCTTCTATTGTTAGAGGTAAAGCTACTTCATGGAGTTGAATCTTGTACTCCCTCCGTCTGAAAATACTTGTCATTGAAATGGATGTATCTAGATGTATTTTAGTTCTAAACACATCCATTTTGATGCCAAGTAATTCCAGACGGAGGGAGTACTTGGTTCAAACAAGAAATAAAGTGGGGGTGGGGGAATTTAGTATGTACATCGGACTTGGTACAAACAGGAAGGAAAGGGGGTGAGAGTAGTACAGACTGGTCATCCAACCGGTATCTTGGTCGAAAAGGGAAATATAGGGATAACGCTGTACACAGTGGTATGACCAGGACTAGATTTGCTATCCACACATAGGAGTAGGTGGCTAGAGTGAACAAAAATGGGACCGACCCAGATATGTTTCTTGGATGTTTGTTTCTCGGGGGAACAAACTATGAATCACCACTTTATGCCCCTGTTTACGTACATGGTGATGGATTGCTGGTGCACCCACTGTCCCATGCCCTTATACCAAATATTTAGCTGTTCTTAATCTAATGTCCCTGGTAAAAATGAAGCCATGCCACTGTTGTAATCCATGACAAATTTAGCCAAATGTTTTTGCCTGTAATTGTTTGAGACTCTGACTGTTTCCTCTGTACCTTTTTGTGCAAATAGGGATATCCAATTCACCTGGTTGCTGTTGTGACCTTTTGGTGCACTGCACAAAACTCTTCTTAAAAGAAGTGACTTTTGTGCTATTTAACTAGAATGCCAGAATGGAACAGTTGGTTCATTTCGGTGGAACTGCACAAAGGGAGATCTGTGTTCCAATCCTCATCATCCATATTGGTGCCATAACCTTCCTTTAGGTAAGAATGATATTTAATGCATGTGTTCATCTCTATTTTCCGTCTGCCATGAGAAAATAATGCTATTTTTTACTAGTACAATTGTACTCCCTCACTGACAAAACCAATTCTGAACTAGAAGGCCAATCATGTACTTGGTTTCACCAACTGGTGAGGAGAAAGACAAACAGAGCATGAAGAGGAAGAAGAAGAAGAATAAACATTGCCAAGGCGATCTTGCTGAAGCCAGAGGCCTCAGTCGAGGCCATTCTAGGGCTCCGGCAATGACTACCTTACATGTGATATGATCCTCCAGGGAGCCCTTCCACTTCTGCTGTCTCACTTAATTAATTAGGAGTACTTAAGTACTCCTAATTTATTGCTGCCTAATTTCCTGTCGGAGTTAAACAAATCTTTAGTAGGACCCTATGCTGAATCATGTACTCCCTCCGTCGGGAAATACTTGTCATCAAAATGAATAAAAGGGGATGTATTTAGATGTATTTTAGTTTTAGATACATCCTTTTTTGTCTATTTTGATGACAAGTATTTTCAGACAGAGGGAGTACGTGTGTATGTTTGTCTATGGAGGTGAATCATGTGGTGGAGCAGGGATGGAATATTATTAGTGTCATGACATAATAGTGCTATTGTTTTGCATGTCAATTTATTGCCATTGGTTCAATGAGGCAATGTTTTGCGTATTGTCCATCATGAATTTGATGCTACTGTTTGAGTAATATGCTAATGTCTTCCTATCCTTTCTCACTAAGCTAATGAAGGTTTCACCTTGTTCCTACTTGTGCAAACAGGGATCATGTTGTGCCAATCATACATTTTAGTGGAACTACACAAGACAATACAATGAACTATATCCCAGCCAGTGCTTTAACTCTGCTAGAAGTTCTTGATAATCTTTCGATATAATCTCAGCACTGGTAAACAAGAGTGATTTCAACCATACATTTGAAGTGCACAAAAATATATACTATTGTGTGATTCCATGAGTGCTTTATCATCTCTTATGGGACTACATGAATAAGCTTTTTTTCTCAGGTTGGTACGGGCCTAAGGCCTTCATCCATATTAGTTTGCTGTCATCTCTATTTGTATCATTCTACTGTCGTGAGAAACTCCTTTATCTTTGCACGTTGAAGTTTTGCAACCTATGATAAATGGCAATGCTTTGAGTGTTGAGCTAATTGGCACTGATTAAATAAACTAATACCTTTCTTTAAGCAAGACTACTATGTTGCTAACTTTACCCATTAAGATAATGAGGGTGCTTCTATTTGTTAGTGTATGTTTCATCAACTAGTCCCACTATTACAATAATCTCACTCTCTCAATATATGTGCCAACAGGGATGCTCGATTTTGGTGGAACTGCACAAAAACTTTGGGTGCTCCATTGCCTCGACAGCTTCAGTCCTTTCTTGTCAGTCGCTAATCTCGGCTTGCTTTCTTCCTTTGTTGTTAGTCACTTCGCTTATCTCGGCTTCCAGTCAAAGGAAATAGTAATTGATATGCTAGCACACACATGTTGGTACTGGTCTTTATCCTGATTATTGTGCTTGTCATGTATTGGTAATTTGGTATTGTGCTACTGTTTGCCGATTTTATAAAGGAGTAACTTGGAGCCTGAACTCGCACGCAAATCATTGCATTGGGTGATTTTAGTAGAACTGCACAAAATGATCAGATGGACAGATACTTATGCTGCTGCCATGTACTCCAAAGTTCACTCAGACAAGCATCGATGTTGACAAGAAGTGCCTATATTCATTCGAGTATCAACCAGTTGTCAAAATCCCAAGTATTAGGAGAGTGAACGCCAAAAATAATTCTTGGCGCATAGCCCAGAAGAACACAGTCCAGTCTTTGGTCCCAACTTGTGCCTTTTGGTTATCGGCAGATACGGTAGTGAACTGTATGGCATGGAGTCTAAAGATTTGAAACAAGTTGGTTGACGCGTATATTCATCTGGCACTTAATCAGTCTGCACGCCAGGGATGCTCCATTTCAGTTGAACTGCACAAAAAATTTGGGTGGTTCATTTTCTCAACCGCCTCCTTTCTCGTCTGCAATGTAGAATTTTGGCGAGCTACAGTACCAAGATGAGCCAGTAAACTAGTTGGATGAAAGTAGTGGCCAAGTTGCTCAAACCTCGCTCGGCATGAGGCCACTATTTGAGGATAAACCTACAAGAAAAGTTCAGATTGTCTATGCTACCTCTTATGTACTCGAAAGTTTACTCGTACAAGAACTAATTTTAGCAAGAAGTACCTCCGACTGAACACCATTTACCAGTCTGTACCCTAGGTAATTAAAGTTCGTCCATGGATCATATTGTAATGCCCCGGCTCCGATGCGCCAGGTGTCTGCCAGTTATTCGCCATCTTTGCCATGTCATTTGCTTGTGTGTTGCATTTTATCATGTCATCATGTGCATCTCATTTGGCATACATGTTCGTCTCATGCATCCGAGCATTTTCCCCGCTGTCCGTTTTGCAATCCGACACTCCTATGTCCCCCAGCATCCCCCTTTTGTCTCCTGTTGTGAGCGGGTGTTAAACATTCTCAGAATGGACCATGATTTTCCAAGCGGCCTTGGTATACCACCGGTAGACCGCCTGTCAAGTTTCATGCCATTTGGAGGTCGTTTGATACTCCAACGGTTAACCTGGGTATCGTAAAAGCCTCTTTTGTGTGCAGCCCAACACCCTTCCAAAGTGGCCCAATAAACCATCCAAACCCCTTCCATGCTCTCGGCCGTTCGATCACGATCGTGTGGGCGAAAACCGCACTCCATTTGGACTCTCCTAGCTCCCAGAACCTATAAATACACCTCCCCCTCCAAAATTCACAGACGAAACCCTAAAAATTCTCCTCCCACCACGCCGGACATGTCCGCCGCCTCCGGACGAAACCGCCGCCGCCGCCCGCGCCAATCGGGGAGCGCCATGTGGCATCGCCGCCGCCCCACCGCCGCCGGCCCGCCCGAGCCCGGGTCGGGCCCCCCAAGCCCATCGCCGCCCGCGCGCCTCCCGCGGCTCCCCTGCCAGTCGCCGCCGTCCGCCGCCCGTCGCTCCGGCCGCGCCACCACGCCGGTCGCCGCCCCGGCTGACATCCGCCGCCGCCGCCACGCGCCGGATCCGGCCAGATCCGGCGGGGCCCGTCCACCCCGACCCGCCGGTGCCTCCCCCGAGCCCTTCTCCGACCACCACGCGCTCCATCTCCGGCGAGCCCCTCCGGCCGCCTCGGTTCCCGCATGCCCAATCCAGATCTGGAGAGGTTGACTTCCCCCCCCCTCCGTTTTCTGCCAAGTCCCGAAATTCTAATGATATGTTGCTCTATTCATTGCACCATAACTCCACATCTGTAGCTCCGTTTCATGCGCATGATCTATCAAAATGTTCATCATGATATGCGCTTCATTTCATTCCATTGTGCCATGTTTGTTTGAGTCCATCTTGATGCCCTAATCATCGTTGCAAGAGTGCTATATGATGTTAACCTACTAAAACTGTTATTACTTGGTGATTTGTCTTTTTCGTTGCATTTTGTGTGTGCATCCTATGAGCATGAGCTCTACATGTATCTTGTGCTACATCATTCCATCTTTATAGAGGTGCAATCCATGCATTTTTGTGAGTCTTGTACTGAGTGCATAGATCGTGAAGTAGGGTACTTGTTGTTGTTGTTTTGCTAGACAGATTCTGCTATATCATGATGCTATGTAAACCTGCTGCTACAAGTCATTCTATGCATAATCTGGAGATGTTCACTAAGGATGTTTTGTTAGAAATGTTATGCTCTATCCATCCATGCCCCTGGCTGCATTTATAGCCTGTTGTAGCTTGTTGTAATCTTGCTCTCAAGTTTGCTAAATAATGTTGGTGTCAGCCTGTTAACTTTAAGTCCAGTTTTGCCATGAGTTTTGCTAGTGATCCTTGCACCCTATGAACTTGTTCTTGCCATGTATAGCTTCATAAACATATCTTCGTATTGTTGGTTACATTTTCATACCATGTATTGCTCTGTGGTGAGTGGTACAAGCTCACCAACATGCCTATTTATTGTTGTTCCTGCCATGTCTGAATCTGCCATATCATTTGCCATGTTTGCATGGATGCCACCATATTTTCTGTTGATCTTTGGATTTAGTTCAGTAAGGTAGATTTGTTCTTTGTCTTTAGTAGTAGAATGCCATGCCTTTGTTTGCCATGATAAGTTCCTGTAACATGTTGTTTGATAGCTCTAAACATTGCAACCTGATGTTATTTCTGCTAAGTCTGAAACTGTTATTATTTGCAATCTTGCCATGTCTTTTTGAGCATGTTCTAATGTTTTGTGGAAATAGCTCAGTGTTCATGTTTTGTTATGCTTTACCTGTACATCATGTCCCTGCCTTTTGTTTTCGTGTTAAGGTGCTTTAGCATGTTTTTTTGATGCTTGCAATATGCCTAGTTGCTGTTTTGGACAGCTTGTCCTTTAAACTTGTTTCATGTGTGTGTGTTGAACCGTTGCTCCGTTTTGAGTGAGCTCTATATGAAACTTGCTTAGAATTGCATGTAGTTTCATATTATCATGTTGCATCCTTGTTTTGGTGTGTTTGCTTGATGTTTGAATGCATTTTGCATCAATGCCATGTTTAACTTGTTTTGCTCTTATCTTCTAGGCCATAGCTCCAAATCTAATGAACTTTATATGTTACTTGACTAGAATCTCATGTAGATCATCTTGGTGCATCTTAACTTGCTGTTTAACAACTTGAACATAAGGTTTATTCAGATCTGGACCAATTTTGAAATTTGCATATGAGGACTTACCGGAATTGTTATATGTTGTTCCCGGCCTCATTTAAACTTGCCTTGATGTGTTGCTCATGTTTGCATCATCTCTTGCCATGAGTAGATTCATGTAGCCTTGTCTTGCATCATACTTGGTTGAGCATCATGTCTTGTCTATGTGTGGTGTGTTTACTATGTTGTGTGCTTCTTCTCGATAGTTTCCGTTTTGTTGCGATCGTGAGGATTCGTTCATGTACGCTCGGTTCGTCTTCATGGCTTCATCTTCTTCATGGACTCGTTCTTCTTCCTAGCGGGATTTCAGGCAAGATGACCGTCACCTTGGATCTCACTACTATCATTGCTATTCTAGTTGCTTCGTTCTATCGCTTTGCTGTGCTACCTATCACTTGTTCTTCAAGCCTCCCCAATTTGCCATGTCAGCCCCTAACCTTTTCACCCTTCCTAGCGAACCATTGCTTGGCTATGTTATCCCTTTGCTCAGCCCCTCTTATAGCGTTGTTAGTTGCAGGTGAAGTTGAAGATTGCTCCATGGTGGACAGGATTATGTTGGGATATCACAATATCTCTTATTTAATTAACGCATCTATATACTTGGTAAAGGGTGGAAGGCTCGGCCTTATGCCTGGTGTTTTGTTCCACTCTTGCCGCCCTAGTTTCCATCATATCGGTATTATGTTCCCGGATTTTGCGTCCCTAACACGGTTGAGTGATTTATGGGACCCCCTTGACAGTTCGCTTTGGATAAAACTCCTCTAGCAAGGCCCAACCTTGGTTTTACCATTTGCCTCACCACCACCTACTTTTCCCTTGGGAGTCGCTCTCTCGAGGGTCATCTTTATTTTAGCCCCCCCCCCCCCCCCCGGGGCCAATGCTTGTCTAAGTGTTAGTCCAAACCGAGCGATGTCCGGCGCCCCCTGGGCAACCAGGGTTTATGCCAACCCGACGTCTTGCTCATCCGGTGTGCCGTGAGAACGAGATATGTGCAGCTCCTATCGGGATTTGTCGGCACATCGGGCGGCTTTGCTGGTCTTGTTTTACCATTGTCGAAATGTCTTGTAACCGGGATTCTGAGACTGATCGGGTCTTCCCAGGAGAAGGAATATCCTTCGTTGATCGCGAGAGCTTATCATGGGCTAAGTTGGGACACCCCTGCAGGGTATAAACTTTCGAGAGCCGTGCCCGTGATTATGTGGCAGATGGGAATTTGATAATGTCCGGTTGTAGATAACTTGACACTAGATCCGAATTAAAACGCATCAACCGCGTGTGTAGCCGTGATGGTCTCTTTTCGACGGAGTCCGGGAAGTGAACACGTTTTTGGGTTATGTTTGACATAAGCAGGAGTTCAGGATCACTTCTTGATCATTGCTAGCTTCACGAACGTTCTGTTTGTTCTCTTCTCGCTCTTATTTGTGTAAGTTAGCCACCATATCATGCTTAGTCGCAGCTGCAACCTCACCACTTTACCCCTTCCTTTCCCATTAAGCTTTGCTAGTCTTGATACCCATGGTAATGGGATTGCTGAGTCCTCGTGGCTCACAGATTACTACAACAACAGTTGCAGGTACAGGTTATGCGATGAGAGCGATGTTTGCTTGTTTTGGAGTTCTTGTTCTGCTTCTTCTTCGATTAGGGGATAGGTTCCAGGTCGGCAGCCTGGGCTAGCAGGGTGGATGTCATTTGAGTTTCTGTTTGTGTTTCATCCGTAGTCAGATGGTGCTCTTATGTAAGATGATGTTGTATTCGTGTGGCATTGTATGCCTTTTGTATGTATCCCCATCTATTATGTAATGTTGATGTAATGATATCCAACTTGCAAAAGCGTATCAATATGCGGTTCTATCCTTGGTGGGACCTTCGAGTCTCTTTAGGATAGTATCGCATATTGGGCGTGACACATATTGGTTGTGTTCTCAATCATTTGGATGCATAAACATACTGAACATGTGTATATATGAATCTTTTTATGAATTATGCATGAATCTTGACTACGGAAATCCGTTGGCTGTGGTCAGTTCATCCAAACTCTGCAGAGTCCTAAATCTTTCAATTATCTTGTACTTTGTTCAAGTACTATATTCATCTTATCTTGTCAGGTATCAGCCTTAGTGACAAAACTCTGGTGGGATTTATGTGTGATAAATCTGGTTAAAAGATTATTCTTGTGGATGGACGAATCTTGTTGTTTACATTTTTTACAAGCCCTGTCTGCGATGTCGCTCAGACGTCCGACGGTGGCAGACCTGTTATTTACTTTTGTTATAAGCCCTGTCTGCGATGTCGCTCAGATGTCCGACGGTGGCAGACCTGTTATTTACTTTTGTTATAGGCTCTGTCTGTGATGTCGCTCAGACGTCCGACTGTGGTATTTCTTTTAAAGCCCTGTCTGTGATGTCGCCCAGACGTCCGACTGGGGTAAATCTTTTAAAGCCCTTTATGTGATGTCGCCCAGACGTCCGACTGTGGCATTTCTTTTAAAGCCCTTTATGTGATGTCGCCCAGACGTCCGACTGTGGCATTTCTTTTAGAGCCCTTTATGTGATGTCGCCCAGACGTCCGACTGTGGCATTTCTTTTAAAGCCCTTTATGTGATGTCGCCCAAACGCCCGACTGTGGCATTTCTTTTAAGCCCTTTATGTGGTGTCGCTAAGACGCCCGACTGCGGCATTTCTTTTAAGCCCTTCATGTGGTGTCGCTTAGACGCCCGACTGCGGCACGCATTTTATTTATTTACCTTTCGAGGCGTCGGTCCAGACACCCGATCGGTTTTCAGTTATTTTTTTATTTATCAAGTCCTGCAATATTACCGTTGTTATATGAGCATCATCCTTTGTTCATGACGCATTCATGCATTCATTGATTATATCTTTTATCCGAACTGTCTTGCGAGTACTTTCAAGTACTCACCTGGCTTGTTGATTTGGCCAGATGTTGATGAAGGCGATCTCATGGATGAAGAGTTTGATAGCGAGTCCGACGCCTAGAGGAGTCCCAGTCAGTCTCGTGCGATCCTATCTTGTTCATTGTATTATCCGCTTCCGCAACCCCGAAATAAGTTCATCGAGCCTCACCTCGACGCTCGATGAGCTGCCAGTAGAAGTCAAGTTATCCACCACCACTTTTTCCTCGAGCTAGTAGCATGCCACCACACCTCTGTGTCATAACCGCCCATATGTAAGATATTGGCGAGTTTGTAATAAATTGTTGAGCAGCCTCAGCTCAACCCTGTAATATATTCGATGCTACTAGTTCTCTGTTTATCAAGCTTTTGTCTACTAGAAAGGATGACTTTTCCTATACTGGGTTTAAAAGATTGGTTTTATCAATAAGCATTTTATTGAAAAGCCGGTCGTGACAGGATCAAGGGATCTTCCCGGATCCTCGGGTTGCGGAGTCGGGCTTTCTATGCCCTCCACATCCCGGTGCAGTTCCTGCGTCAAAATCATAAAGTAAGACACTTATCTTTGAAGGCACGAATCAGATATATAAACGTCCTCCTACCCAGCTCCGAGGGTTATTCATGGAGAATCCATTCAATGGACTCATGCGGAGGAAGTCCTCCTTCTCCCCCTTGTACAAGCCGGACAGGATCTTCACCAGATCGGCAGCCGATCCCGGCCCCTTGCGGCCATGACGGGTGGCGTCATTCTCCCCGTTGAAATCCCATATGGGGTGGCCCCTATATTGGAGCGGCTGCACCCCTCGCATGATGCATGTGGCCATGACTCCAATCATGGTTAATCCGGAATGGGCCAGTAACCGCATCCGGCCCATCAGATAGTGGACGCTCCTATCATCTTCCCGTTGAGGGCTCCGCGGGCGCCAACTCAGGCGTTTCTTTAGAGGAGCGTTGCTAAACTCCGGGAGGACAATCCGAACTGGATCCGGCAGCGGGGCATCTTCCATATAGAACCACTCTGAAGGCCAGTCTTTGGACGCCTTCTTCGAGGTTCCGGATAGATATCCGGTCCCGGTGATGCGCCATATTTCGGCTCCGCCCACTTGATATATCGACCCCTCGTGAGAACGGGGTACGAGGCAAAACAGTCTCTTCCACAGCGCAAAATGGGGATCGATGCCCAAGAACAGCTCGCAAACAGCTACAAAGCCTGCGATGTGCAAAATGGAGGCAGGTGTGAGGTGGTGAAGTTGGAGTCCGTAGAACTCCAGGAGCCCCCGGAGAAATGGATGTATGGGAAATCCGAGTCCCCTTATTAAGTAGGGGACGAAGCATACCCGCTCTCCTTTGGAGGGATTGGTGACGCTCTCCGCCTGCTTCCCACCCTTGTAGGTGGCCAGTCCGGCTCGAACCGGAACCATAAAGGCTGGGGGAAAGTATCCCTCTGCTTGGAGCGTCACTAACTCGCTATGCAGGACTGAGCATCTCCTCCAATCTCCTGGCTGAGGACTGGGAGCGCGAGAAGAGGAGCCACATCGGCTATCCATGTTGGAATGGATTCTTGTCAGATGCACTTCGATGAATACTTGCGAAAGGAGGATGATGTGATTTGGATCTGGATCCACGCCTCTCTTATAGGCGGCTTATTCGCGCAGCTAGGGGGTAAAACATAAAAATACCTTGGCTTTTCACATTCATACAACACGTGGAAGAGGGCCATTATTGGACGTGGAAGCCAAGGAGCGCAACTTTTATGAAGAAACCGGACACTATTCGGCTAACACATGGAACATGGAGGAGAACCCGCCTTGCAAACGCCGAAGACAACATACGCGCCGGACTCGTTGTCATTGAAGCCTGGTTCGGGGGCTACTGAGGGAGTCCTGGACTAGGGGGTGTCCGGATAGCCGAACTATCATCATCGGCCGGACTCCAAGACTATAAAGATACAAGATTGAAGACTTCGTCCCGTGTCCGGATGGGACTTTCCTTGGCGTGGAAGGCAAGCTTGGCGATACGAACATGTAGATCTCCTACCATTGTAACCGACTTTATGTAACCCTAGCCCTCTCCAGTGTCTATATAAACCGGATGGCTTTAGTCCGTAGGACGAACAACAATCATACCATAGGCTAGCTTCTAGGGTTTAGCATCCTTGATCTCGTGGTAGATCTACTCTTGTAATACCCACATCATCAATATCAATCAAGCAGGACGTAGGGTTTTACCTCCATCAAGAGGGCCCCAACCTGGGTAAAACATCGTGTTCCTTGTCTCCTGTTACCATCCGCCTAGACGCACAGTTCGGGACCCCCTACCCGAGATCCGCCGGTTTTGACATCGACAGTCATAGTCTGGCCATCCGGACACCCCCTAATCCAGGACTCCCTCACCCTCCGTGGCCAGGAATGGCTCAACAAGGCGGAGAGAATCAGGTGTCCGGCGCCACTTCCTGAATGCTCGCTTGGTCCGACCGTTGCCAAGATGCTTGGCCGGGTGCTCAGCAAAATCCCCTCAGGGAAAGGCGAAGGAAAGGGAAATGAAGCCGAACTTCACACATTACGCATCCAGACCGGGGGAATTGCTACCTCTCCTATGGAGGATAGTCGGGAAGGGGAGGTTAAAGCCTCCTCCCCGCGCAGGAGGAAGAGGGCCGCTTCCAAAGACTTGGAGGCGGAGATACCCAAACAAGGGAAGAAGGTATCACCAGGGGGCTCTACCGCGACGGGCACCCTCACTGCATTGTGCCCACCAACGGGCCAGCCCTCCACCGAGCTGTAAGTTATTCATTAATTCGAAGGTATGATGTTTCTCCGAGATTCATAACCAAGACTTCGTCTTGTGCAGTCCGGCGAGCAGCTCCTCTCAACAGAGTTCGTCTTCGGGGGATCTTCCTCCGGAGATGATGGAGAGTGAGACCCCACCCACCTCTCTGCCTCATGAAGCGGGTGACACTGAGGTGTCGTCATGGAGGAGTCCGGATCTGCCGAAGCCGGAAGCGAACACGTCAATCGCCCTGAGCCCGGAGCGTTTGGCTCCCACGGGGGGCGATGAGAAGGGTCTGGCACAGTTCGTTGTCCGGGCGGACATACTGACAGGCCTTCTGGAGCCAGCCGTGCTCTTGGAGGAGCACCGCTCTTTAATGAGCACGGTGCTCATGAAGATTTCATCCGCTACCAGCGGTTTGAATGAGGCATTTACAAGCCTGCTAAAAGGCTTTGAGGTATGTAGTAAAAAATGCACTATGTTTTGGTTGTGAAGCACGCGCTAGGTGTGCTCCCTATGGATAGTAGCCCTTGAGACTCTGGTTGCCCGCCATAGGCGGCAGACGGGGGATCACATAGTAATGGCTGGGCCGTACATGTGCGCAGGTATCTAAGGATCCGGCAGCCGACCAGTCTGTTGAAGTTGCCGAACTAAGGAGGCAGATCGGATCTATTGATGCCGATATCACGCAGTGAACAAATGGCTGGAAGAATCACAGGGTATAAGCTCTGCTTCCCTTATCATGTTGTATAGGAAAATGCGAGAGTGGCATAATGTCAATGACATGTGTTTGTACTGCAGATGGTGCTGCTACCGTGGAGGCCCTGAGGGCGGAACTTGCTCAGGCCAAGGAACAAGCTTGGGCTAGCAATGCGGCTGCCCTAAAGGCGTATGAAGAATTGAGAGCCGAACAGGCTGCTCATCGCCGAAGCGAGGAAAAGATAGCCGAAATGGCTGGGGATTTGAAAAATGCCGCCGACCGATATGTACTCCTTGAAAAGGAGAATAAGGCTAGTTCAGCCGTGCTAGACAAGGCACGTAATGCTGCCAAAGAGATGCAGACCGAGATCCGGGGTATGCGGGAGGAGCTCCAACAAGCCGACAAAATCATGGCTGGGGGCTCCTACTTACTGCGGACGAGGTTTTTGGATCTGAAGTATGCTCCCCTGGCTAGGTGCTGGAGTCCTGCAGACACATATGAGGACTTGGCGAATAGTACAGCTGACGCTGTCAAGTTCTTCGAGGGTCAAGGTGATAAAGAAGTGGAGAAGCTTTTCTGGTCGCAGTTCAATGCTCTCACTCACCCGCTGCCACTAAATGAGAAGGTGGCTGCTGTGGCGGAGCTCCACAGGCTGTCCGGGCTTGCAATGCGGTCTGTAATAGACCAGCTTTGGCCGAAGGGGCCTAAGCCGGACAACTACTTTGGTTTGGTGCAGCAATTCATTGGGGCCGTGTCTCGGATTGATGCCATGAGGAGGTCGGCGTGCATAGAGGGTGCGCGGATGGCTCTTGCCCGCATTAAAGACTATTGGACGGATATGGAGGCCACCATTATAGCAACCCAGGATCCGGCGGGAGGCCAATATCCGGCCGAGCACTACTTGGCGCAGGTCACAGAAGGTGCCCGCCTAATAGAGGCTCAGTGCTCGAAGAATGTCTTGTTTGAGTGATAAGTCGAATCATTGTAAAAAATAATGTTTATTTTGATTATAAGGCTATATTTATACTTTTTGCCCGGAAGTATGATTGTGTCCCCTTTGCGGCCGTTTTTATATATAGATATGAGTAGTCCGAAAGTTAGCAGTCATTGGCTTCATCCTCCACGCATACAATGCAGGGGTGTTCGCGAGAAATAGGCTTAATCACACTTGATCCAACGTCTTGGTCCATTAAGGAGGTGATCGCACGTCGACCTAGGCAATCGGACTATATAGCTGTAACACTTTCGCTTAGCCATGGGGGTCTAACGGTGGGGCTACTATGTAGCCCCTTGTACATTCGCATGCATCCGAATACGGTCGCGTATGTATATGGCCGGGAAACGGCCCTTTGTTAATGCAGAGGAATCCTTAAAGATTCCGGTGAGTCTTCGAGTGGTTGAACAATCTCTCGCTGTATCATGACAGTCAGTTTTCGGCTTTCTCTACTGAGGTGCTCATCCGGAATAACTAGGGCACAATCGCAGTAGTTCTCCTTTGGCCGCCTTAGCCGATAATAACGGAACGTAAGGCAGCAAACCCAGGAGCCGGGCAAACCCAACATTTGACCAAAGACATGATTCGCAGCTGATGCATATAAGGCCAAACTCGTGACGCCGAACACTCCCGAAGGTATTCGGTCTTTGTAAAAGAAAACAGGCTGACGAAAGCCTGTTATAAACCCTAAAGTTCCAGGTACTTGCGATGAATCTGTTGTGGCGAAATGCCAATAACGGTAGTATCCTCTGTGGGTATGGAACCCATGGGATGGTTAAAAAACAAGAGGCAGTAGAAAAGGTTTACACAAGGGCTTAATCTAAAAATAAACATGTTGAACGGGGCCCTGCTGCACGTATGCGCCTTTGTCTTTGTTGTGTCATATCCTGGAAGGGTATCGCGCGAACGTTGTCTGTGGACAAAGAAAACTCATAGGAGAGAACAACGTAAGTATGCGATTGATAATAAAAGTGTAAGATATTGGCCTGCCAGTAAGGTTGAGCCAGATGTGGGGCTACATTAAATATTTATAGCCCCTGGAATCCGTTATGGGATTACATATACGGTGCCCTGGTCCAGTTTTATTCGGGCTACCGGCTCGTCTAACCATGTATGTGGTCGTAATGACTAGTCATGTTTTTGATATTGGAGGCCGCTTACAGTCTGGCCGCCAGGGCCGTCGCGTGTTCCTCTACGCGTGAAGAGCGCTCTGTGATTCCGCTAACGGTGACGACGCCACGTGGACCGGGCATCTTGAGTGTAAGGTAGCCATAGTGCGGCAATGCATTGAAGCGGGCGAAGGCTGCTCTTCCAAGCAATGCGTGATAGCCTCTTTGGAAGGGTGCGATGGTGAAGAGTAGTTCTTCGCTTCTGGAGTTACCTGGGGAGCCGAATGTTACTTCCAGCACGACGGAGCCCCTGCCGTGGGCTTCAATGCCTGGTATCACCCCTTCAAAGGTGGTGTTGCTTTGGCTAATTCTGGATGGGTTTATCCCCATTCTGCGGACAGTGTCCTCGTATATTAAATTGAGACTACTTCCGCCGTCCATAAGGACGCGGGTGAGACGATATCCGTCGATTATTGGGTCTAGCATCAAGGCCTCTGATCCTCCGTGCCGAATACTAGTCCGACCGTCCATGTGACCGAAAGTGATCGGACGAGACATCCAGAAGTTAGATGTGGGTACGATGGGCTCTACATCGTGCACGTCTCTAAGCGCGCGTTCATGCCTTCTCGTGAATGTGTGAGTCGCGTGGATCATGTTTACTATTTTAACCTCTGGCGGGAATTTTTTCTGTCCCCCAGTGTTCGGCTGGTGGGGTTCGTCCTCGTCTTCACTTGGTGTTTCCCTCCCCTTATGTGCGGCATTTAATTTCCCGGCCTGCTTGAAGACCCAGCATTCTCTATGCCAGTGGTTTGCAGGTTTCTCCGGGGTGCCATGAATTTGGCATAGTCTGTCCAGGACTCTGTTCAGACCGGACGGTCCCTCTTTACTGTCTTTAAATGGCTTATTTTGCTGATCAGGTCGAGAGCCCCTGAATCCTGCATTGACCGTTATGTTATCCGGGCTCTCTTCCTTGTTTTGGCGTTTGTGTTTATTACGCCGTGGCTTCCCATTGCCATCCCTTAGTTCGGATGTGTTGGGGTCGCTGGTGCCTTTACGAGCTAACCAGCTATCCTCTCCCACTCAAAAGCGGGTCATAAGGCCTGTTAAGGCTGCCATTGTCCTTGGCTTTTCTTGGCCGAGGTGCCGGGCGACCCACTCGTCGCGGATGCTGTGTTTGAATGCTGCTAAGGCTTCAGCGTCTTGACAATCGATTATTTGATTCCATTTAGTGAGGAATCTGTTCCAAAGCTTGCGGGCGGACTCTCCGGATTGTTGGATTATGTGACTTAGATCATCTGCATCCGGAGGCTGGACATAAGTCCCTTGAAAATTGGCCCTGAAAGCATCCTCGAGTTCCTCCCAACTCCCGATTGAATTTTCGGGGAGGCTTTTTAACCAGTGTTGAGCTGGTCCCTTCAACTTGAGGAGAAGGTATTTGATGGCGTGGAGGTTATCCCCACGAGCCATGTGAATATGCAGGATAAAATCCTCGATCCAGACCCCTGGATCTGTCGTTCCGTTGTATGCCTCTATGTTCACAAGTTTAAAGCCTTGTGGGAATTCATGGTCCAGTACTTCTTCGGTGAAGCACAGGGGGTGAGCAGCCCCTCTGTATCTGGACGCGTTGTGGCATGTAGTCGGCTGTTGTTGTGTCCGGTGTTTATTCCGAACTGGTATTTGGCTTGTATGAGCGTTAGGGTGACCATAGTCCCTCGTCGGGGTGTGTCCTTTAGATCCGTAGATGGACCTGGCTGCACCGGCTTTCTTATCCAGATGCTCACGTAGATCATGCGCGGTGTCAGTAGCCGCTCTGTTGTGGTTGTGAAGCGGTACGTCTGGTCTCCTGGTCGTAATATTCTTTGGTGGAACGGCCTCGTCGTTGAATTATGGCAGTAGCTTGTGTTTTGGATAGCTTTTTGTATGGCGAACGTCGCCATATCTTTCTTCAGTCTCTAGCACTTTATTCCATCTACGACTGAGCTTTTCCTGTGCGGCTTTAAGCTGTTGTTTCTGCTTCTTTAGACTTCTTGCTGTGGCCATAAGCTTTCGGTGGAGGTTGTCTCGTTCCACTCGTTCGTCCAGAATGGTGAATGCATCGTCGTCCGGACTGTGTTCTTGTTCTGGGGCGGCTTCATGAGCTCGTCCCTCCGGATCAGTGTGATCGGGTATTTGCTCCGAACTTGGTTTGGCGTGACCTGGCTCATCCTGCTCCATCGCTGGGTCCATGTGGTCGTTATTGCCTTTGGTGTTTATTGGTATATCGATCCATCTTGCGCTCTTATCGCTGTTTTTACTGTTGCCGGACTTTGAGGAGCGTGTGCGCCGCCATTTTGGCTTTTGCCCGGGTGTCTTATCATCCGGATTATCGCCGTCGTCCTTCTTGGGCATATCCACCATGTAAATATCGTGTGACGAGGTAGTAGTCCCGCGCCCCAGAGATTCTAAAGCTACTCCTGCATCGTCGTCCATGCCGTCGATGTCTTCGGAGTCGAAGTCAAGAACGTCGGTTAAATCATCGATCATGGCAATGAAGTGGGTGGTGGGTGGCAACAAATTCCTTCGTCACCTGCTTCCCACTCAGGCCGGACATAGTTTGGCCCAGAGTCTCCTGACAAAGAGAGACTTTAATGAGTTCAGCATGTCGCCAAAGGGCGAGTGCTGGAAGATATCCGCAGCGGTAAACTCCCTTACCAGAGCCCAACTTGGCTCGGCTAGCTCGAGGGTCTGCGGACCTGGACCAACAACCAGATACGAGTCCGGGGGCCCAGGGTTACAGGCCTCCACAGAGGTGGGACCTGTGTTTGGCTCCACCGCCGATGAGTATGCGGCCTGCGGTGTGGGGTCCACTCCTCCGTCCTTAGGCAACGCAACCTGCTCCAGATTTAGATCCGGGGGTACTGCAGGGGTGATATCCCGAGCATTATCCGACTGCAGGTCTAGGCCGTGCTCGTCATGATTGTCCGGCGTTCCTGGCACAGGCCCGAATCCGTTGAAGACCAAGTCCCCGCAAATATCCGCCGTGTAGTTCAAGTTTTCGAACCTGACCTGGTGGCCAGGGGCGCGGCTGTCGATCTGCTCTAGATGACCAAGTGAATTGGCCCACAGTGCGAAGCCGCCGGACATAAAGATCTGTCCGGGGAGAAAAGTCTCCCCCTGGACCGTGTTGTTGGCGATTGAAGACGCCATCAAGCCTCAAAGCGACGACACAGAGCAACTCTCAATGAAAGCACCAATGTCGGTGTCAAAACCGGCGGATCTCGGGTAGGGGGTCCCGATCTGTGCGTCTTAGGCTGATGGTAATAGGAAGCAAGGGACACAATGTTTACCCAGGTTCGGGCCCTCTCGATGGAGATAAAACCCTACTTCCTGCTTGATTAATATTGAAGATATGAGTAGTACAAGAGTAGATCTACCACAAGATCGTAGAGGCTAATCCCTAGGAGCTAGCCTATGATGGTATGATTATAATTGTGATCGGCCTTCTAAGGACCATCCTCTCCGGTTTATATAGACACCGAAGAGAGCTAGGGTTTACATGGAGTCAGTTACAAGGAAGGAAATATAATATCCGGATCGCCAAGCTTGTCTTCCACGCAAAGGAGAGTCCCATCCGGACACGGGCCGGAGTCTTGTGTCTTGTATCTTCACGCTTCAATAGTCCGGATGATGTATATAGTTCGGCTGTCCGGATACCCCCTAATCCAGGACTCCCTCACCACCACACGAGGTTCCTTGCTCCTTCTCGGTCATCGGGAATCTATGTTCTTCCACTCTATTTTTTTACGTGAGCTTTGTTCATCCTTTTGCCAACACGCGAGACATCTAGCATCAAGGTGCACGTGTTATGCAAGGATCGTTCCATCTATATGAAGAACACGTGGGACTGAAACTACGAGACGGACATGTACCCAGGAGTGGACGTACGAACCTGAGTAATGTAGCATAGTAAGTGAAGTAGAAAGGCACAAATGGTATGAACATGCGTGGCATGTAGGGTGTGTTTGGTTGCGTTCTCGTCTTAGCATAGTTGTTCCCTCTTCATGCATGCTCAACTCAACACCCATCTTCATGCATGCTCTCTTCATGCATGCTTCTAGTGTATTTGTGCTAAACTAGTGTGGACTCATGCACCCTCCATACACTCTATCAAAGACCCAAAAGTAGGTCGAGAAGGGAACTCTTGGGTGGCATTTATCTCTTACTACGTACTACCACTAAATGTTGTACGTGCAATGCACGGTGATGTTATGGAGTATGTGCCTAAGTACTCTAATACTACTATATTAGTTGGAGGCACGTATTAACTTTTATGTTTGTTTATGTGTATGCCCCGAGACCTTCCAACTAGACGTGTCTTTCTCTCCAGGTCGCACTTTGTATCATTCATACCACTAAGTACTACTACATGTGGTCTCCGACCCAGAAGTGGAAGAAGTGGAGACGCTCTACCACGCTGTTTTTCTTTTACGCTGGGCTCTACCACGATGTTCATGTCCCACTCCTTTCGCTGACGTGTGGGACATCCAACACGTGCCGCGTTTGGCACTCTTCGTCGTAAGCGTTGAAACGCTAGCATTCATCAGAAATAAAAAATAATTATAAATCAGCAGTGATACTATTTTTTTGAGAACCAATCAGCAGTGATACTATACAACGCGGTTTCCTTGCTCCTCGATATCGGAAAGAATACTTCTGTTCGCCAACATGTGGGATGTCGACCATCCTGGTCCACTTGCCATGCACGCAGAACTCCAAGGGAGAGTCACCCCGGTCGTCGCGCCGCAGTAACAATGACTAATGAGCCGTCAAATCACATGCCCACTTCCCACTTTGAAGTTGCTCGGACGAAGGAACCATCATGACTTCGTTGAATTCCGCTTCTTGATGAAAACTACTGTACCAGCAGTACTGCTAGCTACAGTAGTTACTCCAACAGAGGCCTCCTTTCGTTCATAGGATATTAATTTTATAGGAATATGAAAATCATAGGAAGTGATATGGCATGCATCTCAATTCCTATAGAGAAAGAGATGCCATTTGATGCATAGGATAGGAATTTTTCCATTTAGTCTAGGCTAATGTACTTGTAATTTGCTCTAAAAACTACAGTAGTAACTAGTAGTACTGGTACATGCTCGTACTCAGACACAGACACACACACTAACTACTAGTACTACTACTTCTCACATGTTGGCCAGACGCCGTCGTTCTCCTTCCCGGATTTGTTGGCGACACCCCACCGTGCTTGGATCTCCACCGACCTCTCCACAGCAGCGCGTGCGTCCTTTTCTTTCTTGCGGCGGCGGGCCTCTCTTTTCTTGAGTGCTTTCTGACTTTTCCGCTCCCTCTGTGCGGCTTTGGCCGCCTCTTGCTCTACCGCCCATTCGGCCTTCGCATCTTCAAATTCCTCCCACATAGTTGTGAGGTCGCGAGCGGCGATGAACTCGGCACGAAGGGATGCCATCGCTTCCCTACCATTTTGTGTGCGGTCGTGGGCGGCGAGGAACTCGGCGCGGCAGGATGCCATCACTGCCTTACCGGTTAGTGTGCGGCGCGGTGGCATGAACGACGCTTGGTGAGAGCTCTGGGGTGGAGTGGCCGGACAACCGTATAGTGCATTGGTTTGTCAAGAGCTCAAGGACAGAGGACGAAGGAAATTTGGATTCCCCTTCAATCCTGGTCATTTATTACCGAGTAAAATGCATTGGCGGTCATCGAACTTGTCTTGATAGCTCACTTTGATCATTGTATACGAGATATGGTGATTATACGGTCACTGGCTCAGCGTATAGCTCTGTATTTGTCTAGTTGACCAGTCAAACAGTCCGCATGCGCCTCATCAGCTCGTGTTCTTTATCTATCTATGCGGGCCTACCTGTCAATGGAGAAAGAAATACTGTAAAACCAAAATTATGCATATGTGGGGAATCAAACCACGGACTCGTCGCTGCAACGCACCCTCGTCAGCCAAATGAAAATGAAATACTTCACGTCAGACACTCACGCTCACGTTGTCAAAGCATGCTAATGCATGCATGTCACCCTCTAAATCAAAGTCCTGCTCATGGCGCAATGCAAACGGCGAGCCCATCACCTGCGCGCCCCGGCAGTGCCTGACATTACTGTTTAGACATTTGATGGAGGCCTACGCGAACGCTGAGCATGTATTCACCTGACTCAACACCAACGGTCATACTTGGAGCGCCTTGCTCATGTATATCGTCCATCACAACGACAATCTATAAAACAGCCTAGCTAGAGGGGGTACTATGGTAGTATGGTACGAAGTATGTACTATCGTGAGCGACCGATCTTAGTGCCACTGCATGAAACCCCTTCCATCGCTAGCGCGTGCTTCCCGCCTGAAATGGTCACCGTCTCTCCAGAATGTCAATGCCGCATTCACCGGACTTAACTGCAGGTGCAATTGGTGTGTCACTGACATGCGGGCTAGAGGCCCGTTGGGCCCACATGTCAGTAACCCAACGCATCTGCAGTTAAGTCACTGAAGCAGCGTCCGCATTAACGCCCGATGAACCTACTCCGGCGCCAGTTGTCCATCTGTATGTTGCGGCTCATTGCCATTCACCCGCTGTATTAACTTGAGTCCCAGCTCCCAGCCATAGCCAAAGACCCACACTTATTCTCCTCTGGCCCCTTCCTTCTGTCCGCACCACTCCAACCATGGCCTCCTGGCGCTCCGAAGCTCTCTTGGACGTACTGTCGCAGGAGCAGACGAGGGACATCGGCGTCTCCGCTCCAGGCGTGCTCCAAAGCTCTCTTCGACATACTGTCGCAGGAGCAAACGAAGGAGAACGCCGGCACCCCCCCCCCCCCCCCCCCCGGCCACCCTCTGCCGCCACGACCACGAAGTCGGCGCGCGTGCGCGGGCGCAGCCGGCGGCGAGGAAGAGTAGTACACGGTAGGTCGCCACTGCTCTGGTCCCAGGAAGGCCACCGCTACTCCACTCAGTCGATGCCAAGCTTGGTGGGGTAAACATCGACGGCCGATTAGCCGCTTGACGGCAACGTGGAGGCGGAAATCTTCAGAACCTTGTGCTCCGGAGGAGGAGGTTATCGAGGCAGATGAGGAGGAGGCAAAGGCAATGGCCGGCTTTCTCAGGTTCATGGCCGGACATGGTGGTCGTGCACCGGCGATCGTTTAGATTAGGTTTACAGTAGGTTTTAGTATGGTTTGTGCGAAATATGTAATGAATTTCGTCCAGTTTGAAGGAAAAGTTTTCGAAATATAATGAATTTCATCCAGTTAATTTGAAATTTGCTTTATTTGCATGAATTTCGTCCGGTTAGTTCATATAGTTATCGAAAGGTATGCGGGCAGCATCGGATGGCATCCATCAGTGTCCTCGGACAGATGTCGGTGTAAATTTGTGGGCCAATGCTGGAGATGCCCTAACTATCATGCTATAATCGCTAACAGTCCTCCATTATTTGGCAGGGAACAGTTATCCCTCGATCAATATCAGATCCTCGGTGTTTCGCACTCCTCCCACGTAAGAGTGTAAACTCTTGCTTACATAAAAATGGAGCAAGTGGACGGCACTGTAGCACGTCATATCACTCGAACTAGCCCGCCTAATGAGCGGGAAAGCACCGCCCTCGTCATTTTGTTCTGGATTTCTATCGATCGATCGTGCGAAAATGTTATGCTTTGCAAGTTCTAAAGGAAAAGGCAGCACACTTACGACTCATACGTGTCGCACCCCCGACAGTCCGGCTCGCACGCCGCTCACCAGAGGGGACACGCGTTTGTCTTGCAATTTCACTGACATGTGGGACTGTAATTGAATAAACCGTCGATAGCCAAAATCTAATCGCTCGGCGGGCGTCGGCTGAGATGAGAGAAACGGGGGAGGGAGAAGAGATCGCCCGCCCGCCGCGTACGGACTCCAAGAAATATATGGTGATAATGTGAGGTGGGCCATGCTGGAGTCCGGACCGCTTCCGGAGCCCGCTCTGACCGCCCTGGCCCCTCAAGACGCCAGCTGCCTGTCGCATGCATAGCAAGTAGTCCTAGCTTATGTGGAGGAGAGAGAGGCATTGACAAAGTCAAGGAGTAACAGTGGAGACAATAGCTTTCATCAAAAATAAACAATGAATACTTGTTGCTCGTCCTCTATATCGGAAAGAATACTTTCATTCACCGACATGTGGGACGCCGACCATCCTGGTCCACCTGCCATGCACAAAATTATCCTGGACTACCCCAGTCGTATCGCAGGCCCAACCTTTCCCACTGTAAGTTGTTCGGACGAAGGAACCATCATGACTTCTTTGAATTCCGCTTCTTCAAGAAAACTTACTGTACCCGCAATACTGCTACCACACGCGAAGACTAGACGGCACTGTACCACGTCATATCACTGAAACCCACTAGGCCAAACTAGCCCGCCTAGGTCATCTATTTTGGAACGGAGGGAGTACGTCTCTGCACTACTATGATTTTGTGTCGTAAGTCTCTGTACTTTTGCTACGATTTTCCTACCCTATGAACCAAATGAGGCCTGAATGTATCCGTGTCGACTATTGTCTGATCAATCGCTAAGCCTACAATTTTAGGAGCTAGGGCTATTGGTCGATTAACGATGGATAAGTATAAGCGTACCACGAGCTCATCAGCCCCAACGTTTCTATTCGGTGAGTGTTTTGCAAGTACTATAGCTCGCACAGTAGCTAGCCTACTAACACCAAGAATCATCAAACAAGCCCTGCTGATATGATAAACAGTTCAAACTTACATCTAAGCATGCCATATATTACATTAAAATCCAGTGAGGATACATCTGTTTCCATAACTCGGAGACGGTTCGCATGATTCACTATCAAACAAAAGTAGCAAGTACCACCCACACAAGACAGTGCACTAGCCCTAAGATGGTTTGATAACACGCATCGTTCGGGTAATTCAACACAGGGCAATGCAAACTACCCTGAAGGATTAGCGCGACCAACTATTTCTTGTCATCGATCTCTCGGGCAATTACCACAGCACGGATAGCGGCATGGGAATCGATCTCTGGCGCGATGTCCACAGGACTGACCGTGACATTGGAATCGATCTCTAGGGAGATGTCCACAGGATGGACAGCGGCATCGGAATCAATCTCCAGGGCGATGCCAACAGGACGGGCTGCGACATAGGAATCATCAAGGACGTCCACCGGCACCTGCACAACCCTAACATATTAGCTAGCACATTGCAAACAATAAAAAACCACAACTATGGTAATAAGCCATTATTTTTTACCTTGTGCAGCTCACCGGGGAATCTCATCCCTCCGGGGGCCATCTCCTCGTCCTCGATGGGGCCATCACCTTGCCAGGTGAATACTGCTTCTCAACGGCGACTATCTCCTCAAACTCGGCCTTGAGCGTCGCATAGGTGGCCATCAGAGTTCCTGGGGTAGGGAAGGTGGGGCCGTTGCTGATCTTCCAACTTTCTTTGAGGAGTTCGTCCGCCAATGTCGTCAACTCTTTGGCCTGTGCTTGTTTCTTGGAGTTCTTCGTCTCCATGGGTTGGCCCGCCAACATGGTCAACTCGTTGGTCGGTGCTTGCTTCCTGGAGATCGCTGTTTACAGTGGGTTGTCCACTGGCAACTCTTTGCCTAGTGCTCCAGGATCCATCAATGAACTGACAAACAAAAAGCAATCGAAAGGAAACCACAATCGCAATGAAAACGGGAAAAGAATAGGATGTGAGAATCGGTCGGTGCTTCGCAAAAAGAAGATTCTTGGAATGAAAATATAGCAGCATAACTGATTCGCCCACCTTTCCTTCATCGGTACAGAAGAAAAATGGCAGAAGTGAGTAGCCTGGAGTGAGGTTTTCTTCAAGAAAGGGAAGAAAGGGCTTGAACGAGCATTCCAGTGAAATGATGGTTGCTTCATCCAGTCCAACTTGGAGGCCACCTTACCACTGCTGGTAAAGGTGTGGGTTTTGTGATATGACGGGTCATGACGGCCACACCGGGGTGACAGGTGAGTCTTGACTGTAGCACCTCGCTGTGATTTGCTGGATGGCACGCGGGCCCGGATGCTTTGAAATGTCCCACATGTAGATAGAGCGGCTAGTCATATAGGAGTGCTCGATACTTGTGCACCGCGACCAAGGCGGAGAGGAAAATGAGAGAACTACGTAATTAATGCATGAGTTTAATTAGGGTAGTTTTGTAAAGTACGAGATACATTCCTCCAATCGCAAAATGCCTTGGTTCATGAGATTTGAGATGTGAGCCCTATAAACCGGAAGGGAGGGAGTACTGCACGCGGTGTAGTCTAGTCACTTGTTGAAATCTCTAGATAGGCAAATACTCCTTTCCAGTTTACAGGGCTATACTACTCCCTCCGTCTAGGTGTGTAAGACTAGCCACAATGGTGAGTAATATACACTAGTAACATACACATATCCCTAGACTTTGTTACTGCCTTCATAGTGGGTACATAAGTGTGGTAACATGCAAAGCTTCATTTTTTAGTTTATAGACTCATATTGCATTGGGGCATGTGATGTTACAGTAACTAGCTAAGTTACTATAACTACCTCTCTCCTCATTAACTCATTGCCACATAAGCAAATTTGCTGAGTTGGACTCGATGTTACTGCTGAAGTTACTCCCACTGTGGCTAGTCTAAGTCATCTTACAAAAACCAAAGTCCCAAAACACTTAGGTGTGGTGCATTAACTTCTACCTTGTTTCTTGTTTCTTGACATATCAACCAATAAGAGATGAGAGGTGTGCATGCTTTTAATGACTTGCAGTGGCTAGTTCATTGCATGCAATGCTATTAATTAGCAAATAAACATTGGTGACCCCAGGAGGAAACGGTGCTAAGCGCGTGGACCTATGCAGAATGAGTATCAACCAATGGATGATGGAGTTTAATTGTTAAACAATTTAATGAGGGAAGCTTAGCTACAAATTCAACAACTTACTCACCAAGACGGAGGGAGTAGCAAGTACTAGTACTACAATAGTGGGCTCAAATAGCAATTTTGTCTCATGCAAGAGCCTGGCTACTATATGCATGCTCCAAGGCACCGCACCACGCGAGTGTTCGCAACTGCCACGTTCGGGTTGCGCTTGGCTCTTCGCCTCTTCAAGAAGACGAACAATGATGTTACTCCTACTTCTACAGTATCGAATCCACTGCTGCATGTCCGTCCACCTCGTGCGGGAGGGATAGCGTGTTGCAAAAGCTCTACTTACTGCTCTTGCCTTTGCGTCTATGACAGGTGGGCCCAATAGGTGGTTGGCCCTCCTGTCATGAAGCTAAAGGCAGGCGCAGTTAAGGCACCGGAGCTCAGTCCGCGAGGGAGAGGGCGTTGTAGTAATCAAATTTCTCGGTCTTGTACGAGTTGACGCGACACATCAAAGCACTACACTCGATATAGTAAGTCTTTTTACACATTTCAAATGGACTACAACATACGAATGAAGACATATTTCTTCTTTGTATGTAGTCACTTGTTGCAATCTCTAAAAAGACTTATATTTGGAAACAGAGGGAGTACAACGCATGCATGCATGCCGTGACTTTCCTTTTGATACTTGCATATGTTGATTTGATGCACCTTGCCAAAATTTTAACTATAATTTAACTAACCAAATTTTCATGCATGTCACAAAAAATTACGGGGCTGTTTGGATTGTGACTATGTTTGTCTTATGTTGCCACATTATTTTTCCCACACTTGCCACACTTGCCTAACTTGAGTTGCTCAAATTGTTAGACACACTTTGGCTTGCCTAAGGGAATCTTGCCACAAATTTTTGTGTCTATGACATGTGGGGTTCACTGCTAATAAAAAATTCTTGTCTTAGGTATGGCTAATAAAAAAACTTATATTTAGGACCGGAGGGAGTAGAAAATATAAATAATAATGCATGTTGGGGCAACCCACGTTTCCGCTAATTTTAGCCGTGGGCTTGTTCACAATTTTTACGAGGGGGTGGTTGTTCATTTAATGGAGGGACTTGTAGTATACCACACTTAACAGTACAAAGTGCGACCTGGCACACCATAACACCACTTGGAACAAGCAGGTAGCTATCTCAAAAAACAATCAACAACTAAAAAAACCGCAACCTGGCATGTAGTAGTACACAATTTTAAATGATTGTTTTGATGGAGTGAAAAAGGAAAACTACCCCACTACGTATATATAGGCCGGAGCCTCCGCGCTTGCTTGCTACGGTTGCTCTATTCACACACTCTCATCCTCTCCAGATCTAAACAAGATAGGGTTAGTAACACTGTCTTTCTCCCTTCAAAAAACACTTTCTTTCTATCCTCAACGCTGGTTACAGATCCGGATGTATCCCCCTCCGCCGGTGAAGGGAAGGAGGGGCGGTGTTTAGGCCGTTGTCGATAGCAAGGGAGGAGACCCACTGCTGGCCGCACCGTTATCTCTGGCCGAGCGCCGGCGTGGGAGGTCCTCCGATCCCTTCGTTGTTGCCTGTGGGCGGATCCGGCCTCCCGCCGCCCACCTATCCACATCCCGACGACCTTTAGGTATATCTTCGTTCGAAACCGCCTTAGCTCTACTTCCCCAGCTCACTATGTCACTGCATGTCCATCATTTTCTACCTCTCAGCCCCTCTCGATCGGATGGTCCAATGTCACCTACTATTTTTTTTCTTCTATTGTTAGAGGTAAAGCTACTTCATGGAGTTGAATCTTGTACTCCCTCCGTCTGAAAATACTTGTCATTGAAATGGATGTATCTAGATGTATTTTAGTTCTAGACACATCCATTTTGATGCCAAGTAATTCCAGACGGAGGGAGTACTTGGTTCAAACAAGAAATAAAGTGGGGGTGGGGGAATTTAGTATGTACATCGGACTTGGTACAAACAGGAAGGAAAGGGGGTGAGAGTAGTACAGACTGGTCATCCAACCGGTATCTTGGTCGAAAAGGGAAATATAGGGATAACGCTGTACACAGTGGTATGACCAGGACTAGATTTGCTATCCACACATAGGAGTAGGTGGCTAGAGTGAACAAAAATGGGACCGACCCAGATATGTTTCTTGGATGTTTGTTTCTCGGGGGAACAAACTATGAATCACCACTTTATGCCCCTGTTTACGTACATGGTGATGGACTGCTGGTGCACCCACTGTCCCATGCCCTTATACCAAATATTTAGCTGTTCTTAATCTAATGTCCCTGGTAAAAATGAAGCCATGCCACTGTTATAATCCATGACAAATTTAGCCAAATGTTTTTGCCTGTAATTGTTTGAGACTCTGACTGTTTCCTCTGTACCTTTTTGTGCAAATAGGGATATCCAATTCACCTGGTTGCTGTTGTGACCTTTTGGTGCACTGCACAAAACTCTTCTTAAAAGAAGTGACTTTTGTGCTATTTAACTAGAATGCCAGAATGGAACAGTTGGTTCATTTCGGTGGAACTGCACAAAGGGAGATCTGTGTTCCAATCCTCATCATCCATATTGGTGCCATAACCTTCCTTTAGGTAAGAATGATATTTAATGCATGTGTTCATCTCTATTTTCCGTCTGCCATGAGAAAATAATGCTATTTTTTACTAGTACAATTGTACTCCCTCACTGACAAAACCAATTCTGAACTAGAAGGCCAATCATGTACTTGGTTTCACCAACTGGTGAGGAGAAAGACAAACAGAGCATGAAGAGGAAGAAGAAGAAGAAGAATAAACATTGCCAAGGCGATCTTGCTGAAGCCAGAGGCCTCAGTCGAGGCCATTCTAGGGCTCCGGCAATGACTACCTTACATGTGATATGATCCTCCAGGGAGCCCTTCCACTTCTGCTGTCTCACTTAATTAATTAGGAGTACTTAAGTACTCCTAATTTATTGCTGCCTAATTTCCTGTCGGAGTTAAACAAATCTTTAGTAGGACCCTATGCTGAATCATGTACTCCCTCCGTCGGGAAATACTTGTCATCAAAATGAATAAAAGGGGATGTATTTAGATGTATTTTAGTTTTAGATACATCCTTTTTTGTCTATTTTGATGACAAGTATTTTCAGACAGAGGGAGTACGTGTGTATGTTTGTCTATGGAGGTGAATCATGTGGTGGAGCAGGGATGGAATATTATTAGTGTCATGACATAATAGTGCTATTGTTTTGCATGTCAATTTATTGCCATTGGTTCAATGAGGCAATGTTTTGCGTATTGTCCATCATGAATTTGATGCTACTGTTTGAGTAATATGCTAATGTCTTCCTATCCTTTCTCACTAAGCTAATGAAGGTTTCACCTTGTTCCTACTTGTGCAAACAGGGATCATGTTGTGCCAATCATACATTTTAGTGGAACTACACAAGACAATACAATGAACTATATCCCAGCCAGTGCTTTAACTCTGCTAGAAGTTCTTGATAATCTTTCGATATAATCTCAGCACTGGTAAACAAGAGTGATTTCAACCATACATTTGAAGTGCACAAAAATATATACTATTGTGTGATTCCATGAGTGCTTTATCATCTCTTATGGGACTACATGAATAAGCTTTTTTTCTCAGGTTGGTACGGGCCTAAGGCCTTCATCCATATTAGTTTGCTGTCATCTCTATTTGTATCATTCTACTGTCGTGAGAAACTCCTTTATCTTTGCACGTTGAAGTTTTGCAACCTATGATAAATGGCAATGCTTTGAGTGTTGAGCTAATTGGCACTGATTAAATAAACTAATACCTTTCTTTAAGCAAGACTACTATGTTGCTAACTTTACCCATTAAGATAATGAGGGTGCTTCTATTTGTTAGTGTATGTTTCATCAACTAGTCCCACTATTACAATAATCTCACTCTCTCAATATATGTGCCAACAGGGATGCTCGATTTTGGTGGAACTGCACAAAAACTTTGGGTGCTCCATTGCCTCGACAGCTTCAGTCCTTTCTTGTCAGTCGCTAATCTCGGCTTGCTTTCTTCCTTTGTTGTTAGTCACTTCGCTTATCTCGGCTTCCAGTCAAAGGAAATAGTAATTGATATGCTAGCACACACATGTTGGTACTGGTCTTTATCCTGATTATTGTGCTTGTCATGTATTGGTAATTTGGTATTGTGCTACTGTTTGCCGATTTTATAAAGGAGTAACTTGGAGCCTGAACTCGCACGCAAATCATTGCATTGGGTGATTTTAGTAGAACTGCACAAAATGATCAGATGGACAGATACTTATGCTGCTGCCATGTACTCCAAAGTTCACTCAGACAAGCATCGATGTTGACAAGAAGTGCCTATATTCATTCGAGTATCAACCAGTTGTCAAAATCCCAAGTATTAGGAGAGTGAACGCCAAAAATAATTCTTGGCGCATAGCCCAGAAGAACACAGTCCAGTCTTTGGTCCCAACTTGTGCCTTTTGGTTATCGGCAGATACGGTAGTGAACTGTATGGCATGGAGTCTAAAGATTTGAAACAAGTTGGTTGACGCGTATATTCATCTGGCACTTAATCAGTCTGCACGCCAGGGATGCTCCATTTCAGTTGAACTGCACAAAAAATTTGGGTGGTTCATTTTCTCAACCGCCTCCTTTCTCGTCTGCAATGTAGAATTTTGGCGAGCTACAGTACCAAGATGAGCCAGTAAACTAGTTGGATGAAAGTAGTGGCCAAGTTGCTCAAACCTCGCTCGGCATGAGGCCACTATTTGAGGATAAACCTACAAGAAAAGTTCAGATTGTCTATGCTACCTCTTATGTACTCGAAAGTTTACTCGTACAAGAACTAATTTTAGCAAGAAGTACCTCCGACTGAACACCATTTACCAGTCTGTACCCTAGGTAATTAAAGTTCGTCCATGGATCATATTGTAATGCCCCGGCTCCGATGCGCCAGGTGTCTGCCAGTTATTCGCCATCTTTGCCATGTCATTTGCTTGCGTGTTGCATTTTATCATGTCATCATGTGCATCTCATTTGGCATACATGTTCGTCTCATGCATCCGAGCATTTTCCCCGCTGTCCGTTTTGCAATCCGACACTCCTATGTCCCCCAGCATCCCCCTTTTGTCTCCTGTTGTGAGCGGGTGTTAAACATTCTCAGAATGGACCATGATTTGCCAAGTGGCCTTGGTATACCACCGGTAGACCGCCTGTCAAGTTTCATGCCATTTGGAGGTCGTTTGATACTCCAACGGTTAACCTGGGTATCGTAAAAGCCTCTTTTGTGTGCAGCCCAACACCCTTCCAAAGTGGCCCAATAAACCATCCAAACCCCTTCCATGCTCTCGGCCGTTCGATCACGATCGTGTGGGCGAAAACCGCACTCCATTTGGACTCTCCTAGCTCCCAGAACCTATAAATACACCTCCCCCTCCAAAATTCACAGACGAAACCCTAAAAATTCTCCTCCCACCACGCCGGACATGTCCGCCGCCTCCGGACGAAACCGCCGCCGCCGCCCGCGCCAATCGGGGAGCGCCATGTGGCATCGCTGCCGCCCCACCGCCGCCGGCCCGCCCGAGCCCGGGTCGGGCCCCCCAAGCCCATCGCCGCCCGCGCGCCTCCCGCGGCTCCCCTGCCAGTCGCCGCCGTCCGCCGCCCGTCGCTCCGGCCACGCCACCACGCCGGTCGCCGCCCCGGCTGACATCCGCCGCCGCCGCCACGCGCCGGATCCGGCCAGATCCGGCGGGGCCCGTCCACCCCGACCCGCCGGTGCCTCCCCCGAGCCCTTCTCCGGCCACCACACGCTCCATCTCCGGCGAGCCCCTCCGACCGCCTCGGTTCCCGCATGCCCAATCCAGATCTGGAGAGGTTGACTTCCCCCCCCCCTCCGTTTTCTGCCAAGTCCCGAAATTCTAATGATATGTTGCTCTATTCATTGCACCATAACTCCACATCTGTATCTCCGTTTCATGCGCATGATCTATCAAAATGTTCATCATGATATGCGCTTCATTTCATTCCATTGTGCCATGTTTGTTTGAGTCCATCTTGATGCCCTAATCATCGTTGCAAGAGTGCTATATGATGTTAACCTACTAAAACTGTTATTACTTGGTGATTTGTCTTTTTCGTTGCATTTTGTGTGTGCATCCTATGAGCATGAGCTCTACATGTATCTTGTGCTACATCATTCCATCTTTATAGAGGTGCAATCCATGCGTTTTTGTGAGTCTTGTACTGAGTGCATAGATCGTGAAGTAGGGTACTTGTTGTTGTTGTTTTGCTAGACAGATTCTGCTATATCATGATGCTATGTAAACCTGCTGCTACAAGTCATTCTATGCATAATCTGGAGATGTTCACTAAGGATGTTTTGTTAGAAATGTTATGCTCTATCCATCCATGCCCCTGGCTGCATTTATAGCCTGTTGTAGCTTGTTGTAATCTTGCTCTCAAGTTTGCTAAATAATGTTGGTGTCAGCCTGTTAACTTTAAGTCCAGTTTTGCCATGAGTTTTGCTAGTGATCCTTGCACCCTATGAACTTGTTCTTGCCATGTATAGCTTCATAAACATATCTTCGTATTGTTGGTTACATTTTCATACCATGTATTGCTCTGTGGTGAGTGGTACAAGCTCACCAACATGCCTATTTATTGTTGTTCCTGCCATGTCTGAATCTGCCATATCATTTGCCATGTTTGCATGGATGCCACCATATTTTCTGTTGATCTTTGGATTTAGTTCAGTAAGGTAGATTTGTTCTTTGTCTTTAGTAGTAGAATGCCATGCCTTTGTTTGCCATGATAAGTTCCTGTAACATGTTGTTTGATAGCTCTAAACATTGCAACCTGATGTTATTTCTGCTAAGTCTGAAACTGTTATTATTTGCAATCTTGCCATGTCTTTTTGAGCATGTTCTAATGTTTTGTGGAAATAGCTCAGTGTTCATGTTTTGTTATGCTTTACCTGTACATCATGTCCCTGCCTTTTGTTTTCGTGTTAAGGTGCTTTAGCATGTTTTTTTGATGCTTGCAATATGCCTAGTTGCTGTTTTGGACAGCTTGTCCTTTAAACTTGTTTCATGTGTGTGTGTTGAACCGTTGCTCCGTTTTGAGTGAGCTCTATATGAAACTTGCTTAGAATTGCATGTAGTTTCATATTATCATGTTGCATCCTTGTTTTGGTGTGTTTGCTTGATGTTTGAATGCATTTTGCATCAATGCCATGTTTAACTTGTTTTGCTCTTATCTTCTAGGCCATAGCTCCAAATCTAATGAACTTTATATGTTACTTGACTAGAATCTCATGTAGATCATCTTGGTGCATCTTAACTTGCTGTTTAACAACTTGAACATAAGGTTTATTCAGATCTGGACCAATTTTGAAATTTGCATATGAGGACTTACCGGAATTGTTATATGTTGTTCCCGGCCTCATTTAAACTTGCCTTGATGTGTTGCTCATGTTTGCATCATCTCTTGCCATGAGTAGATTCATGTAGCCTTGTCTTGCATCATACTTGGTTGAGCATCATGTCTTGTCTATGTGTGGTGTGTTTACTATGTTGTGTGCTTCTTCTCGATAGTTTCCGTTTTGTTGCGATCGTGAGGATTCGTTCATGTACGCTCGGTTCGTCTTCATGGCTTCATCTTCTTCATGGACTCGTTCTTCTTCCTAGCGGGATTTCAGGCAAGATGACCGTCACCTTGGATCTCACTACTATCATTGCTATTCTAGTTGCTTCGTTCTATCGCTTTGCTGTGCTACCTATCACTTGTTCTTCAAGCCTCCCCAATTTGCCATGTCAGCCCCTAACCTTTTCACCCTTCCTAGCGAACCATTGCTTGGCTATGTTATCGCTTTGCTCAGCCCCTCTTATAGCGTTGTTAGTTGCAGGTGAAGTTGAAGATTGCTCCATGGTGGACAGGATTATGTTGGGATATCACAATATCTCTTATTTAATTAACGCATCTATATACTTGGTAAAGGGTGGAAGGCTCGGCCTTATGCCTGGTGTTTTGTTCCACTCTTGCCGCCCTAGTTTCCATCATATCGGTATTATGTTCCCGGATTTTGCGTCCCTAACACGGTTGAGTGATTTATGGGACCCCCTTGACAGTTCGCTTTGGATAAAACTCCTCTAGCAAGGCCCAACCTTGGTTTTACCATTTGCCTCACCACCACCTACTTTTCCCTTGGGAGTCGCTCTCTCGAGGGTCATCTTTATTTTAGCCCCCCCCCCCCCCGGGCCAATGCTTGTCTAAGTGTTAGTCCAAACCGAGCGATGTCCGGCGCCCCCTGGGCAACCAGGGTTTATGCCAACCCGACGTCTTGCTCATCCGGTGTGCCGTGAGAACGAGATATGTGCAGCTCCTATCGGGATTTGTCGGCACATCGGGCGGCTTTGCTGGTCTTGTTTTACCATTGTCGAAATGTCTTGTAACCGGGATTCTGAGACTGATCGGGTCTTCCCAGGAGAAGGAATATCCTTCGTTGATCGCGAGAGCTTATCATGGGCTAAGTTGGGACACCCCTGCAGGGTATAAACTTTCGAGAGCCGTGCCCGCGATTATGTGGCAGATGGGAATTTGTTAATGTCCGGTTGTAGATAACTTGACACCAGATCCGAATTAAAACGCATCAACCGTGTGTGTAGCCGTGATGGTCTCTTTTCGGCGGAGTCCGGGAAGTGAACACGTTTTTGGGTTATGTTTGACATAAGCAGGAGTTCAGGATCACTTCTTGATCATTGCTAGCTTCACGAACGTTCTGTTTGTTATCTTCTCGCTCTTATTTGTGTAAGTTAGCCACCATATCATGCTTAGTCGCAGCTGCAACCTCACCACTTTACCCCTTCCTTTCCCATTAAGCTTTGCTAGTCTTGATACCCATGGTAATGGGATTGCTGAGTCCTCGTGACTCACAGATTACTACAACAACAGTTGCAGGTACAGGTTATGCGATGAGAGCGATGTTTGCTTGTTTTGGAGTTCTTGTTCTGCTTCTTCTTCGATCAGGGGATAGGTTCCAGGTCGGCAGCCTGGGCTAGCAGGGTGGATGTCATTTGAGTTTCTGTTTGTGTTTCATCCATAGTCAGATGGTGCTCTTATGTAAGATGATGTTGTATTCGTGTGGCATTGTATGCCTTTTGTATGTATCCCCATCTATTATGTAATGTTGATGTAATGATATCCACCTTGCAAAAGCGTATCAATATGCGGTTCTATCCTTGGTGGGACCTTCGAGTCTCTTTAGGATAGTATCGCATATTGGGCGTGACACATATTGGTTGTGTTCTCAATCATTTGGATGCATAAACATACTGAACATGTGTATATATGAATCTTTTTATGAATTATGCATGAATATTGTCGTGTGATCTATCAATCATTTGGATGCATAGATATGCTGAGCTTGTGTATATATGAATCTTTTAAGTTGTTGATAGTGAATGTTGGCTGTGAATATGAACGTGTCCTGTGAACCTGAGTTTGATATGAATGTTTACCTTTTCTGTTGTATTTGTGTGTGAACTTGTTAGTATGCCTACTGTGGGGTATGTGACGTGTGGGTGTCAACGGCACACCTTCTTCCTGAGAAGAATTGCACCTGATTTGTTAGGGTAGCAACGACGCATCAGCTCTTTTTAATCTTTTTGTTACTCTGTCTTCCCCTCTCCCCTGCTCAACCCCTGCCGTAATGTTTTCGGCCTCAAAACAAACATAGTACTGCGTTGTTTTTGGGGCTTGATGAAAAATCGAGTGCTGGTTTCTGTAGGTTGGCCCGCCCAGCAAATGGGTTGCTGGTCCACCACGACAGACTGGGAGGCTAAAAATACAAGTTGTATGATGTAGAGGCAAGTAAAAAAAGCTATCGAGAGCCATCCACTGAAGAAAAAAAATTGCTCCTGATGTGCTTCTTCAGTCGTGCCGCCGGCCCCCTCTTTAATCCAGTTTGGTCGGGGATCTGGTATCATTTTTTTTCCAGAGGTCGAACAAGTATCAGCTAGGCCTAGGTTTTGTATTTTAACATGCGTAGCCCATGACATACGGAGACAGTGGTTTCAACTTATTTTTTGAGGTCCATACCGGCCTATGGGCTTTTTCTTAAAGATCGGCAGCCCAATGTATTTTTTAATAAAACGCAGGTCTGTGTTCTATTTATCTATATATAAGTATAATAATGTTGTGTCCAATTTATGTTTTCCCTTCTAACCACATTATATATATTTATATTATTACTATTATTGTATATTTTATAGAGACTTATATATACATTATAAAAACATCCCACGTGTTATTAACTTATAAAAAGTAAATGTTTAACGGAAGTTGGCAAGGAAAATCCTGGTTGTTTTTGACTCACAGGCAAGGAAAAATCCTGGTGATTGCGTACCAATTTAATAATAAAGCGCTCATTTTTATTTTGAGCAATAACTCGCTAATTTGTTAATTATATATAAAAAATGTGCCTCTCTAGTTTATTCTTTGATATTTTTTCGAATTCTATTTTGAGCGGTTGTTTGAAATTATTAATCGTTGTCCTAACTAGAAGTTGGGCTGTACTTTTAACAACCTGTAAATGGGTTGTAGTAAATTCCATTAGAATTGAAAAATGGTTGTACATTCTTACAAATCGCAAATGGGCTATATGTTCCCTGCCAAAACCGAGTTGTGGGCCTACTAAGTTGATGCGTACCAAGGGCTTTGTCAACTTAGTCAATATAAACGATTCTAGCTGCAGTGACCGTATGATGTCCATCCAAATGTCGTAGTGCTTCTTCAACCTCTGGTCTTCTTGCTCCAGCCGCCCAAAGCACTGCCGGTCGTGCCGCGTGCTCCTGCCTCTCGTGGCCGGCTGTGATGCCGCGGAGGCCTCACCGCCCCCTACTACTCCCACAGCTGGCCCAGGGTATCCCTCTACTCACCCACACCCCCTATTATTCTGCGGCGACGGCAGCCTCACGCCGCAGCCGAACCAGTGAACCCTCGTACTCCTCTCCGCGTGGGCATCCACTGTCGCGTCTTCCCTGGCTCCGTGTCTTCCCCTTCCTAGGCCTTGCCGTCGTCCACCGCCTTGGTGCTCTCGGTGCTGCGTGGTCAATATGGTCAACGACCGACTTCCATCGGAGGAGTACTGTACGTGGAGAGGTTGACAGCTGGGTCCACGGCCACAACCCAGTTTTTTGTAATTTGCCAAGTAAGTCGCTTTGTCAAGCCTGTTAGGCTGCAAATATTTCATGACGACGAGAGCTTCATTCGGCTTGCCGAAAAAATGGCCTATCAGTAATGAGAAATGGGTTGTACATTTTTAAAACACATCAAACCGGCAATTAGTTTCAAATTTCTTTTTTTCATTTCGAGATTTTAAATTGCATTGATTTTTATATTTATATACATTTATTTTTAAAATCAGTTTGAATGTGACTCGAAATTTCGGGATTAAAAACAGTTCGGACCGCATCGAAATATGCAAAATTTCGTATAATTTTTTAACCATGGCCACAATATGGGCTGTAATGCTAACAAAAAGAATATGGGCTCCAAAAAAACCTTAAGAATTAGCAAATGGGCTATAAATTATTAGAAATAATGGCAGACGGGATTTATGCTATTTTCCACAGATTTGAGGCTTTCCTAAAAAAAGGTTGACGCACAAGCAGTGACTGTTGGATTTCCATCCAACGGCCGTCGTGCTTCTTCAATCTCTGCTCTTTCTGCTCCAGCCGCTCAAACAAGCGCCAGCAGGACTGCCTGCTCCCTCCTCCCCGCGGCCGGTTGTGCTGCAGCGCAGGCCTCACCGCCCCATCGTACTCCCATCGCTGGCCTAGCCATCCCTCTACTCACCCACACCTGCTATTATTCTCCGGCGACGGCAGACGAACCAGTAAACCCTCGTACAGTCGTACTCCCCTCCGCGTGGGAAACAACTGCCGAGTCTTCCCTGCCTCCGTCTCGTTCCCTTCCTAGGACTCGCCGTCGTCCACCGCCGTGGTGCTCTCGGCGCGGCCTGGTCAACATGGTCAACGACCGACATGCATCTGAAGTGGACTGTATGTGGAGAGGCTGATAGCTGGGTCCACGGCTGCAGCAAGGAAGTGCCTCCTTATTACACGGAAAATAATGATTCCTCCACCTAACAGCTGGGACCCACCGGACGGGCTACTGTATTTCGCAAAAAAAGTGTTTCCCACTGACTGCTGGGACCCACCAGCTACATCTTCGCACACAAGGAAGTGCGTCCGAAAAAAAAACGATTCGCCCCCTGACTGCTGAGACCCACCAGCTACATCTTCGCACATAAGGAAGTGCCTGACAGTCGGGACCCACCTGGTCGAAGCGTACATAGCGTTATCATTATGGTCGCGAACGTGTACCTACATACTGGTGGATGTAGAGGCGCGCACGTGTCGTAGTAAAGGCGCGCACGTGTCGTAGTAGAGGCACGCACGTAGCATGTACACGTACGTACAACGGGCAGGGTGCAAGAAAGAAAAAACGGCCACGTATGTGTACATACGGGCGGGGTCTCGAACGCCTACTCACGCATACGTATGGCTAGGGCTCGTGTACATGGCTTGGTCGGAACAAAGAAACAACGTCGTCGTCGTGTTCATGGGGAGCCAACCGGCTGGGTCGGAACGGAATGCGTCATCGTGTTCATCGGGAGGGCTTAGATGGAACAGGCGATGGAAACGAGGCCTTGTGTACCGTAGAACGGAGGAAACGGCCTTGTGTTCGACCGGCCACGTTCGAAACAGGATCATGTTCATCGGGAGGGGTGTGGCATAGCGGAAAACGGAGGAACGGACCTCCTACGGTCGAAACGGGGGTCCTGTTGATCGGGAGGGGTGTGGCGTACCGCAAAACGGACGAAACGGACTTGTGTTGGAGCGCTATGGTCGAAATGGGGGTCCTGTTCATCGGGAGGGGTGTGGCGTACCGCAAAACGGGACTCCACGGGATACTGTTCATCTGCACCATCGACCTCCTCCAGCCTCCACGGGCTACTGTTCATCCACCGTCGACCTCCTCCAGCCTCCACCTGCGACTGTTCATCCACGGGCTCCTGTTCATCCAGCCTCCACCGCGCGCTACTCCACCGGCTACTGTTCAACCACCCCTCTCCATGGGCTCCTATTCAACCACCTCTCCACGGGCTACTGTTCATCCACCCCTCCACCATCTACTATTCATCCAGCCATCCACGGGGTCGTCCTGTTCATCCAGCCCTCCACGGGGTCCTGTTCATCCAGCCCCAACCGGCTCGATCGATCAGGGTCCTGTTCATCCACTCCCACCGCTCACTGTTCATCCAACCCCCCCCCCCCCCCCCGGCAACACCCACAGTTCATCCAGAGAGGCAGCATTGATCGGCTTCAGTTAGCAGCAGTAGCGAAGGAATCGCTCAATCGGGTTCAGTTAACAGCCATCAATCGATCGCTCGGGTTCAGTAACGCGTAGCCAGCAGTGCAATCGCTCGGGTTCAGTTAGAGCCAATGCCTCGCACACACGCGCGTACATGTATGAGAGAAACGCACATCGCTCGGCCCCCGACCACCCACCGTAACCGCGAACTCCCCAAAATTTTCCTCGCCCTCGCGTCTACCACGGTTTTTTCCATCATGGACGGCCCAAAGAATGTCATGCAGCTGCGTCTCCGGCCCGCCCAGGACGAAAAGCCCATTTTCTGTCATGATTTTTTGTCATAGAAGTAGGATCCCACCACATCTATGATGATACCGGGTTTTGTCATAACTATCGTCATAGTGCAGCCTGCTTCAAGTGGTAGATATCCATCATGTCCCGGCTAGTAATGTTTATACGGAGTTGGTTTCACGGCCAGTGTGCCTGTATAATGACGGTAGGTGAACAGATGGCAGCCTGCTTCAGGTGGTAGATATCCATCATGTCCCATCCAGTAATGTTTATACTGAGTAGGTTTCGCGGCCGGTGTGCCTGTATAATGACGGTAGGTGAACAGATGGAAACCTGCTTCAAGTGGTAGATATCCATCATGTCCCGTCCAGTAATGTTTATACGGAGTTGGTTTTCGCTACCGGAGTTGGTTTCGCAGCCAGGCCAAGCGGTGGAGTGTGTCAATGCAGGCGCCGGAGATGGTTTCGCGGCCGGTGTGCCTGTATAATGACGGTAGGAGAATGAATGGCAACCTGCTTCAAGTGGTAGATATCCATCATGTCCCATCCAGCAATGTTTATATGACATTAAACAGGCGCGGACATCGGACACATTGCAAGTGGTGCTCTCGACAGATGCGTCGTTTTAATGTCAGCACAAATGAGAGGTTGCATTCGCTCTAGGCCGGCATGAATGTAGTGCTCGTGCTCTGGAGTGGCTTGAGAAATGGCAACCGCTTCATGCGGGGAGAGATTTCGGATCGGTCCAGGGTCACCTTTGTGTACGTGGCAGCAATCCTGCCAAGGCCTTGGTTTTCCCTCTAGTTTGCGGGAAAACATACGTCCAAACCGGTCCGTGGACCGATGGGATACTGATATGTCTCCATCGTATCTATATTTTTTTATTGTTCCATGCCAATATTATACAACTTTCACATATTTCTGGCAACAATTATGTGATTTATTGGACTAACCTATTAATCTAGTTCCCAGTGCCAGTTTCTGTTTGGTGCATGTTTTTTGTTTCACAAAAGAACCGTATCAAACAAAGTCCAAACATGATAAAAATTTATGAAGAATTATTTCAAAATATATGTGATTTTTGGGAGGTGGAATCAACGCAAATGGGGGGCCACAGTGACCACAACCCACCAGGGCGCGCCGGGCACCCTCTGGCGCGCCCAGGTATCTTGTGCCCTCCTTGAAGGTCGGTTGGGCCCTTCTTCTGGCGCAAGAAAGATAACTGATGGAAAAAAATGTGTAAAAATTTTAGCGCAATCGGAGTTACGAATCTGTGGGAATTTAAGAAACCATGAAGGGCCAGATCTGGGGAATGCGAAACAGAAGAGAACAGAGAGGAAGATCCAATCTCGGGGGCTCCCGCCCCTCCGCCGCCATGGAGGTCATGGACTAGAGGGGAAACTCTACTCCCATCTAGGGGGGAGGCCAAGGAAGAAGAAGAAGGAGGGGGCTCTCTCCCCCTCTCTCTCCCAATGGCGCTAGAGTGCCGCCGAGGCAAGGATCGTGACGGCGATCTACACCAACAATGTTGCTACTGTCAACACCAACTTTCTCCCCCTCTATGCAGAGGTGTAACCCCCTTCTCCCCGCTGTAATATCTACTTAAACATGGTGCTCAACTCCATATATTATTTCCCAATGATATTTGGCTATCCTATGATGTTTGAGTAGATCCGTTTTGTCCTGTGGGTCAATCATGATCTTGGTTGGTATGATTGTATATTTTATTTATGGTGATGTCCTACAATGCCCTCCGTCTCGCGCAAACGTGAGGGATCCCTACTGTAGGGTGTTGCAATACGTTCATGATTCGCTTATGGTGGGATGCTATGGTTGGGTTTCACAACCTTAATGATCTTTAGTAGTTGCGGATGCTTGCTAGGGGTCTAATCATAAGTGCATATGATCCAAGTAGAGAAAGTATGTTAGCTCATGCATCTACCTCATATAAAATTGCAGGAATGATTATCGTACTTGTTATCGATTGCCTAGGGACAAATGACTTTCTTGTTGACAAAAGCTATCTACTTTTATTATCTTGCAATTTATTCATAGTTTTATCCTCGCAAAGTACTCATAGTTTAATTCTTGCAAAATAGTTTCATACTTGTTCTAGGTAAAGCAAACGTCAAGTGTGCTAGAGTTGTATCGGTGGTCGATAGAACTTGAGGGAATATTTGTTCTGCCTTTAGCTCCTCATTGGGTTCGACACTCTTATTTATCGAAGAAGGCTACAAATGATCCCTTATACTTGTGGGTTATCAAGACCTTTTTATGATGCCGTTGCCAGGGAGCAATAATGTGGGGTGAATATTCTCGCATGTGCTTGTTTACTTTATCACTAAGTAATTTTTATTTTGTGCTCTTGTTTTCTATCTTTAGTTATGGGTAGGAACGCAAAATACCAAAAAAATTGTTGTACCTGCTAAACCAATGGTTGAAGAACCACCCAAAATCTATCATACTACTGAAGCTTTCTACTTGGATCATCTTCGATCAGGGCCGGTCCTGAGATTTCAGGGGCCCGGGGCGAAACAAGAACCGGGGGCCCTTATATGTTACCTTAAATTCTTTTCTTCTATCTTTCTAGATGGAAAGTCGCTCATGATGTTATCAATATCATTCTTATTCAATAATTTATTTTGAATGTGTAATTTGCAAACATAATCTATCTTTGCACATTACGGACCTCACATCATTTCGTCAATATATATCTATTTATAAGATGCACATGCATGCTTATTACAGTAGGACAAAAAAATCACATAAGGAAGCATACCTCAGCCATTATCAACACGTCAGCTGCCTCATCATACATGCTCAACGAGAATTTTTTTGCTCTCTCATGAAGCACGAGAACCATCTTCTGAGCCCTATAAACAACATGGACAATGGGTCAAATGTCATATATAAGAAATAAGCAGATGATTCATTGTATTACTTGATTCATATGCAGATACAAAAACATCACTTTGTGTCCACTTTGATACTGATTTAAATTGAAAACTTCTACAAGGAAGGGAGCATCTGGATCTGTTAGAGAAAATCCTAATTTTTGAATCCAATCGATCCAGTGGAACTACTACTTTTTCCGCCTAGAGCAAGAAAGAGAAGAAATCACAAAATCCATACAAACTGACAGGATTCAATAATAAAAAGAGCAAAGAGATGCCCCTGCCTACCAAAGAGCAAAGAGATCACAGCGGTGAGGAGAGGCTACAGCCTACAGATTTCTCCTCCACTGCCGCCAGCGGCGGCGGTGATGGCCTTCCTGTGATTCGGGGAACTGGAGTTTGAGATGATCGGTGGGCTGGAAAAAAACAAGATGTGGGTTTTTCGTTTTGGAGGAATATAGAGGTGGGTTTGTTCGCTATACATAAACTATGGTCTTCGGGCCGTCGGCCATCCGCTAGGCCTGCCTCATGCGTATACTGTAAGGGCATATTTATCCCTAAGGTGTTTTGGAGATTGATGACAATGGTTTTGCGGACTAATCGTGTGCGTTGAGCTATTCAGATATTTATCCTTTGGCACGAGATGATTCTCTCCCCTCGATGTGTTATTCAAGACGGTGCAGCTCTTTTGTTTCTATGTTGGTGGACTAGTTTCTAGGAGTCACCGTACTATCAAGAGGGGATCTGCTTTGGTAAGGCTAGGGTGGAATCAACACGTACACATCCTTATCGCACCCGCTGAACCTTCCCGCTTCAATGGAGTACTCTTTCCCCTCTCTGTTTTCTCTATATGGTCCCAGCGGTAGTACCGCCCAAACGCAACAAGCGGTAGTACCGCTCCTCAGCGGTAGTACTACTTGGAGCCTTCCGCCGTAGTACCGCTGCGGCTCCGTGCTCCTACCGCCTCGACTCGAGGGCCCCTTTTCTCGTGTCGGGTTTTGCGGCACTAGCTGCGGTTGTAGAGGCGGTACTACCGCCCCCAAGCGGTAGTACCGCCCTTACCACCGCGGTAGTACCGCTCAGGGTCCAGGACCTCGCTCCTTTCCTTTGCGCGGAAGTACTGCTGGCTCAGCGGTAGTACCGCCCACCCCAGCGGTAATACCGCTCTCTACGGGGCTGCTAAGGGGGGTAACGGTTGGATTGTTCCCCCCCCCCCACTATATAAGGGGGTCTTCTTACCCAAAGTTGACCTACCTCTTCCCCCAAAAGCCCATTGTTGCTCCAAGCTCCATTTTCGCCCGATCTCTCTCCCTAGCTAATCAAACTTGTTGATTTGCTCGGGGGTGGTTGAGAAGGCCCAGATCTACACTTCCACCAAGAGAAATTTGATTCCCCCCACTAATCCCTAGCAGATCTTGTTACTCTTGGGTGTTTGAGCACCCTAGACGGTTGAGGTCACCGCAGAGCCATAGTCCATTGTGGTGAAGCTTCGTGGTGTCGTTGGGAGCCTCCAATTAAGTTGTGGAGATTGCCCCAACCTTCTTTGTAAAGGTTCGCTCGCCGCCTTCAAGGGCACCAATAGTGGAATCATGGCATCTTGCATTGTGTGAGGGCGTGAGGAGATTACGGTGGCCCTAGTGGCTTCTTGGGGAGCATTGTGCCTCCACACCGCTCTAACGGAGACGTACTTCCCCTCAAAAGGAAGGAACTTCGGTAACACATCCTCGTCTCCACCGGCTCCACTCTTGGTTACCTCGTGCCTTTACTTGTGCAAGCTTATTTGTGTTGTATCCCTTGCTTGTTTGTGTGCTATTTGTTGTTGCATCATATAGGTTGCTCACCTAGTTGCATATCTAGACAACCTACTTTGACGCAAAGTTTAATTTGGTAAAGAAAAGTATAAAAAGTGTTAGTTGCCTATTCACCCCCCCCCCTCTAGTCAACTATATCGATCCTTTCATATACCTAAGGGCTCCTTGGTGGATCGCTATGACAACAATGAGAAGGACGGACATAGACGTACGTTGTCGTGTGATTTATATTTTCCTGATGCATCGCTGCCTAGCCCATGGGCTACATGCATACATGGGAGGGGTCCCTGGACCTTGGGGGCCCGGGGCGGCTGCCCCCCTGCCCCTCCCCAGGGTCGGCCCTGTCTTCGATCTATTTGTGCTTGTGCTGAAAATCCAACTAGCTTAGTTGAGGGAAAAACATTAGATGAGCATGCTTGTTTTGTGCGACACCGCTTATCTCAAAAAGGGAAACTTTTATGGCATCATATTAATAGTTTGTATTGCTATGCTTTGAATTTATGTGAAATACATGATTTTACTTGTTCTAAAGACCCTAAAGAACACCTTCCCTTCCAATGTGAATTTAAGGATAATGGAATCGTATCTTCTTATGCCAAAGGTGTTTATAATTACTATGATGTTGAACAAATTGAAGAATTTGTTGCTTTTAAGGGTGCTGATGAAATTGCTTCTTTGATTGAAAAGTATGATGCTACTCTTTACAAATCTGAAAATTTTGCCATACTTAAATATTGCTATAAAAACTATGCTTCCAATGCTTATGTTAAAGAATATATTGAGTACTTCTCCGCTGTCCAAGAAGAGACTAACATTTTGCAGGAGTCTATGAAAGAAGAAAATTATGAAACTGTGACCTCATTGGATGAAAAAGATGAGGAGGAGAGCGAAGAACAAAAGTAGGAAGAGCGGATTAGCTACCCGTGCCCACCTTCTGATAAGAGTAACTCTTCAACTCATACATTGTTTAATGTCCCTTCTCTCTCATCGAAGGATGAATGCTATGATAATTGCTATGATCTCGTTGATTCTTTTGAAATATCATTTTTGATGAATTTGATGTTTGCTATGCTTGTGGCCAAGATGCCAATATGAATTATGCTTATGGAGATGAACTTGCTATAGTACCTTATGTTAAGAATGAAATTGTTGCTCTTGCACCCACACATGATAGTCCTATTATCTTTTTGAATTCTCCAAACTACACTATATCGGAGAAGTTTGCACTTATTAAGGATTACATTGATGGGTTGCCTTTTATTGTTACACATGATAATTTTGATGAATGTAATATACATGTGCTTGCTGCTCCTACTTGCAATTATTATGAGAGAGGAACTACATCTCCGCCTCTCTATGTTTTCAACACGATAAAATTGCAAGAAACTGCTTATGCTATGTATTGGCCTTTACTTCATGTGCATGAATTGTTCTTGTATGACATGACGATGCATAGGAAGAGAGTTTTGTTTTAGGGTTAAACTGCCGCTTTATTTAACTAATTAAACCAAGTCTGGGATCTCCGCAGAGACCACCGAAAGCACAAAATCCGGAGGAACCATAAGCCAAACCTTACAAAGTTCATCACCTACTCCTACTCTTGCTATCTTATGCGCAGCAGAATTCACAGAGTGACCAACCCAGGAGACTTTCACTTCGTCGAAGAAACGAAACATGTCCTTGATCTCTTTTGCTCTTGGCCCCGTGGCAGCCAAGTTCTTCTCTGTTGCCTGAAGCATCGATGCCACCGTCTTGTTATCTGTCTCTAGATGCAGTTCTCATACATTGATCTCGGCCGCTAGTTCAACAGCCCTTCTACAAACCAGCATCTCCACACTTTTTGGATCCGAATCATGACGATAGAAGTGGCATGCCGCTGCTCTAAAATCACCAGTGTGGCCACGTAGAATAACTCCCGCTCCTCCTTTGTCGCCATGCTTGGACACCGCACCATCTGTGTTTGCTTTGATCCATCCTTCATCCGGTGGCGCCCACTGCACCGCTTCTTTCGTCGCCCTTGCCGGTGCCTCCTTCCTATGAACAGCATAGGAAGAGAGTTAGACTTCATCATTTCATGATACTAGTAAGCCTGCACGTGCAACGCATGAATAACCGTACACAGGAATTTCCCTATTCATAATTAGCAAAATTCACACATCGAAGGCAATCAAGGGGGTGAACTTTTCCATAGAGAACATATGGGATATTTATTGTGCGTATAGTAAAAATGGAACAAAATATTCCATAATGTTTCTGTTATCTAATGCAAACTTCATATGACTTATGATGCATTATGCATTGTACAAATGAACATGGTAGAGACAGAAAAGAGGTACAAAAAGGAAAAATGGGAACATACTAAATGAGCGCCAAGGTAAAGTTTATCAGAGTTATAATTGATAAAGGGCCATACACTGTCACAAGTCACAAGAATTGTCATTAAAAACAATGAAAAAAGGTTAAATAATAATATGATTGTTAATGGTTCTTACATGATGAACCACAAATGTTTCCAAAAATAAACATGGGAAAAATATCATATAGTACTCCCTCCGATCCATATTACTTGTCGCTCAAACAGATGTATCTACAGATATTTTAGTGCTTGATACATCCATTTAAGCAACAACTAATATGGATCAGAGTGAGTATATGATTTTAGAACAAATGCCATACATGCATGAGAATAACGCCCGATTCACGAATCAACATCAATCTTAACACGTACCTATGAAAATTATAACCTTGTAGTGCCACAGAACAGTTCACCAATCTATACTGATCACAATCGGTTCAATTTCACACACATATGCATTGGACATAGTGCTCCTAAAGGCAATGCCTTCGTCTTGGTAGAATTTTGTCTGATACATACTGGACACATAGAAACATTTGACACATCAGGTGCATCACCTTGATATTGGCGCGGTTGTGTTAACAATAGCGCATTTCCTGATGAAAATATGAGATACCATGCAAATTACTATCTAATCTTGAACGGGCTTCACGCGGTATCTAGAAGCCAACGCTAGAGGAGCATTAACTTGATTGCAGCGTAGCTAATGCTCAACCCCTGAATCCTCTTAACTATTGTCATGCCCATGAACATGCCCACCTGCACCCTGTAACTCAATCAACTGATCAGAGTTATAATGTAAAAACAAATTGAGGTCACATCTATATTCAAATATGTCATCTTCTTTAGAATACTTAACTTTCCTTTATCTAAGAAAACAGTGTCATAAACATATGCAGATTCAGCATCCTATCTCAGAGAAATAATAAGTACAAAAGAAATTGTCAAGGTTTCTACATGCAGCATTCCAATGCTTGATGCGCCCTCTCTAGGAGCAGCAGTACATAAATTGAGTCCTTGCAAGCCAAGAGCTGAATCCCCCACACAAGAATATCAATTTTTCACAAGAGGAAATTAACCCCACAAACTAAAATAAAAAATTGAATCCTTGCAAATAAAAATCAAAAGTGAATGCCCTGCAGAACAAGTCACATATGCTCAAAATAGAGAACCGAATTAACAAGATGGTAGGTTAATCTATCAGGGGGAAGAAGTGGGCGGATCAACTTATGGGGACAGAGATACCAGTGTCTTGGGGTCTCGATTGCAGGGAGTCAAAAGCGAGTGAGGTGGCTGACTAGAGAACATTTGCGATATTTGTTAGGCCAAAAAAAGTTCCAGATCAGTCAAGTCATTCCCAATGAAGAAGCTGAGCCAAACCTAACGAATCAACGCCTCCATTTTGGCCATCTCAGTGTGGTTGACCCCTAATTCGAGTGTGGTGCATCGATGCAGACTCTCCACGCCTCCACCAAGCCAAAAATATATGCATTCAATTTTAGTAAGGGCATTCATGATTAATGGAGGACCAAATTCTCACTTTTAGTAAAGGAATTCATGGTGTCTATTCGAATTATAGTCATACTGGGATCTAGAGACTACACTGTTAAGACAAACTCTCAAATGGTATACTGCAGTGTACAGTGAACAAACTAACTAACATGATATTCATGGGAATTTTAGATAGAAGTGTACGAATACAAAAGTAGGATCCAGTGCTGAATTTATACCTTTGAGGCTACCTCCTGTGACATCTTTTGGTATACTCAGAAAGCTTCAACTCTAGTTATTCTATATATGGCGTACAAAATGATAATTTGATGCAGTGAAACAGTGGTGGTTCTTGACATTGATTATCAATTGGGGGATCACAAGACGGAAAGATAGATCACCATTTAAGGAATTATATTGGTGCTAAAAACCCGCGCCCACTAAATAATATAACCTACAAGAACATCAAATTGAATGCAATTACAGGGGTAAATTTATTGTATTTAGGCATCTGCAAGATAGATTGTACTCTGAAAAAATGTGTGCCTATTTCTCTGTAATGGAATGCCCTAATACTAAGGTTAAAACATCATCTAATAATTTCTGTATAATGAAAATTTTGTATCAAATAATTATTTCTGCTTAAATATGTTCAACTGAAAATGCAAGGAGGAACATATCGATCAGGTTGATGGCAGTATATACTTAAACACAGTCTCCTACTTCCTCTGAAGTTTTGCTAATTCCCTCCCCAGATTCATAAATCACAACCCACCTCAATTTTACGTTTATAGACAACCAGTGGAACTGCACATACATGGACAAAATCAAGATTTCAAGTAATCTAATGCAACATGGTTCTCATTGAGAAAAATAACATACACGTGAGCTCCACACTCTGGGTCCCCGATACGAAAAAAACATTGCATGTCTATGAGCGTATGACGAAGGTGAGGCAGCTCGCAGCGACGGAGTGAGGGAGGCGGAGGACACGGTGAAGGGCGGCGGTGGGTCCTGCTCCCTCGGCGGAGAGAGGCATGATGCAGACGGCATGACAGGATGCCGAGGTCACAATGGCTCCTGCTCCTTCGTGGCACAGCAGCGCAGCATGCCGCGGGCGGCATGAGGTCGGGGGCACGGCGGCTCCTGCACCCTGGGTGGCACGGCGGCGGCAAGGAGGGGGCGGCACGAGGTTGGGCGTGCGGCAGCTCCTGCACTTTGGGTGGAACAGCGGCGGCAGGTCGGGGGCGGCAAGAGGTCGGGGGCGCGGCGGCGGCAGGGAGGTACCGCGAGGATAGTGATTTACTTTTGGAAGTTTATCTCAGCGTGTGTGATTGCAGGAGATGGTTATGTGATTATCTGAGGGTGGGTGATTTCGTTTTTTTTTGTACCTCGCGTGATTAATTATGGGGATGCATTTGCAGACGAGCGATGTGAAATTTCCTTCATGGTGGAGTGCGGTCACTTATGGGAAATTTCTAAGTGCACACGATAAAGGCATTAGATTAATGATGAATGTTAGATTAAAAATTGTGGGCCTAATCATGTGGTGCTGGTTGATTCGTGCGGCGTTGTGGGACTAATTGTGGGGTGCATCTAAGAAAGTTCTTGTTTGATTGTTTAATAGTAATAGAGATATGTTGCTTTGTGATCACTAATAAATGCTAAATCATTGTTAATTAAAATTGGCTTTGATATATCTTAGGATCCGGGTGGATTCATTATTTGAGCACTTTATGCCTAGCTTAATGGCTTTAAAGAAAGCGCTGCCATGGAGACAACCCGGAAGTTTTAAAGAGTCATTTATTTCTGTTGAGTGCTTTTGTAAAGTATAAAAACAAAAAAAATAGAGGAGAACTTAAAACTTCACAAAAAGGAAAGTGAAAGTGAGAGAGACGATAATTGTTGAAGTGGGGGAACTCCTTAAACTTGTCTAGGCTCATGGAAACTTTGTGAATCTCAATTACAGAAACGTTTCAACAAAAATAATTATCCCCTTGCACAAATCCTTTGTATTGTAAAATTATTGTGCCGAGGTTTGCCTTTAGGATGATTAGATTGCTTGTTGGTATGTGCGGTGCAGAAACAGAAACTTTGGCTGTAGTGCATGAATTTTCATTTTTTTACTGCAACGTCAAAAGGTTCTGGAACTTCTTGCACACTATTGATATACAATTTTTTTTATTTCCTCCTATTTTTTCAGAATTTTTGGGGTACCAAAAGTATGGTAGATGTACAGATTGCTAGGGACTGTCATGTTTAAGACAGATTCAGTTTTTGATGCATTGTTTTGAAACTATCGATTCTATCGGTGGTATAAGCCATGGAAAAGTTATATTACAGTAGCTATAATGCAAAAACAAAATATGAATTGGTTTGCAATAGTACTTAGAGTAGTGATTTGCTTTATTATACTAACGGATCTTATCAAGCTTTCTATTGAGTTTTGTGTGGATGAAGTGATCAAGATCGAGGAGGTCTCGATATGCGGAGAAGGAGGAGAGGCAAGAGCTCAAGCTTGGGGATGTCCAAGGCACCCGAAGTAAATATTCAAGGAGACTCAAGCGTCTAAGGTTGCGGATGCCCTGGAAGGCATCCCATCTTTCTTCAACAAGTATCTGTATGTTTTCGTCTTCGTTTTGTTCACGTGATATGTGTAAATCTTGGAGCATCTTTTGTGTTTATTTTTCATTTTTCTTTTATGCACCATGCTGGTATGAGATAGTCCATGGTTTATTTATAGAATGCTCATTGCACTTCACTTATATCTTTTGAGTATGGCTTTACAGAAAGCTTCATGTGCTTCACTTATATCATTTGAAGTTTGGATTGCCTGTTTCTCTTCACATAGAAAACCGTTGTTTGTAGAATGCTCTTTTGCTTCACTTATATTTGTTAGAGCATGGTATTTTATAGAAAGAATTAAACTCTCATGCTTCACTTATAACTGTTTAGAGTCTCAACAGGAATTGGTCAAATTGCATGGTTAGTCACAAAATCCTACATAAAACATATGGATCACTAAATATGATGTTTGATTCCTTGCAATAGTTTTGCGATATAGAGATGATAATATGTGGGAGGTACTAGTAAACGGTTGTGGTTAGTAGGAATATTGGTGTTAAGGTTTGTGATTCCCAAAGCATGCACGTATAGTCTCTCGTTATGCTATGAAGTTGGAGCATGATTTATTATTGATTGTCTTCCTTATGAGTGGCGGTCGGGGACGAGCGGTGGTCTTTTCCTACTAATCTATCCTCCTAGGGGCATGCGTAGTAGTACTTTGCTTCGAGGGCTAATAAACTTTTGCAATAAGTATATGAGTTCTTTATGACTAATGTGAGTCCATGGATTCACTACAAAAAAAGGACACATCCGTGACATTTTGGGCCGAACGAGTTTTTTTCTGACATACTTATGACACTTCTATGACGATAATTATGACAAAACCCAGTATCATCATAGATGTGGTGGGCTCATACTTCTATGACAAAAAATCATGACAGAAAATGGGCTTTTCATTCTGGGCGGGCCTGAGACGCACCTGCATGACATTCTTTGGGCCGTCCATGACGGAAAAATCATGGTAGAAGAATTTCGGGGAGTTCCTGGTTATGGCGGGTGGTCAGGGTCGAGCAACGCACGGAGGTTTGCGCATTTCTCTCATACACGTATGCACATGGGTGTGAGGCATTGGTCTCTAACTGAACCCGAGCGAGGCGGTCGCCTACTGAACCCGAGCGATTGCACTGGTTACACGTTACTGAACCCGAGCTATCGATCGATCCCTAGCTGTTAACTGAAGCCAATCGAGCGATTCCTTCCCTACTGCTGCTAACTGAAGCCGATCGACCTGCTGCCTCTTGATGAACAGTGAGCGTTGTTGGGGGTTGGATGAACAGTTCCCGGTGGGATTTGGATGAACAGGACCCTGTGGGGGTAGAGGCCGTTACCACTAGATGAAGAGGACCCCGATCGAGCCGGTTGGGGGTGGATGAACAGGACCCCGTGGAGGGCTGGTTGAACAGTAGCCAGTGGAGGGTTGGATGAATAGTAGCCTGTGGAGGGGTGGTTGAACAGTAATCGGTGGAGGCTGGATGAACAGGAGCCCGTGAATGAACAGTAGCTGGTGGAGGCAGGAGGGAGACGCCATGGATGAACAGTCACAGGTGGAGGCTGGAGGAGGTCGACAGTGGATGAACAGTAGCCCATGCAGGCTGGAGCAAGGCAGTAGACGGTGTATGAATAGTAGCCCGTGAAGTCCCGTTTTGCGGTACGCCACACCCCTCCCGATGAACAGGACCCCCGTTTTGACCATAGGAGGTCGAAGAGAAGTTTGTTTCCTCCGTTTTGTGGTACACCACACCCCTCCCGATCAACAGGACCCCGTTTCGATCGTAGGAGGTCGAAGAGAAGTCCGTTTCCTCTGTTTTATGGTATGCCACACCCCTCCCAGTGAACAGGATGTTATTTCAACTGTGTAAATATTCGCAGCAATGCACATGAGTGTAAGAGAAGTGACAGTGGAAGAAAGGATATTAATCATGATGATAAACACATACGAACCCATAGGTAGCATGCGCTGATATCTAGACGATCCATTACAGATAGTTCACATGGTTCAAAAGAAAAGCAATCTACCTAATCAAGATGTCATTCGACTTGAACATCACGTCCAATCACGATTTTCACAAAGAAACATGCATAAAACATAAGGGTTGGGTAGTGCCTCCATCAACAGCTCAACACCCGCCTCCCCACCATAGTCATCTGCTCGACATACTTCACAACCACCATTGTCCGGTCAAGCAGGATATGTGAAATCTCTGTGATAGTACTTAAAAATGAGTGAAGATAACCAGTATGATTCTATAGAACAGAGTTTAGTAGTTCACTGCTTGGCCATTGAGTGGAAATATGTGAAAGCTTCATTTAGAAAGAACAGTTATCAAAAAACTAATACCCATGAAGCTAGTAATGCAATATTGTAGTTGACGTTCCAAGCTTTGCTCAAATCTACCTACCACAATGAAAATGCATAGAACAATGCTTGCCTGAATGTTGCTACATCACTGGTTCAATGGCCGGCTCCTATTGGTATTTAATAATCAAACAACAGTTCTACCTTGGAGACAGACCTCACCACCACGAAGTACTAGCATGCTCAAGAAGAAGTTCCTCACGCGGATACACGACCTCAAGCACCTCACCACCAAGCCGACATGCCAGACATTACTATTCAAGTTTAGAACGGGATTCTTGCAAATATTTCACTGGAATTAGTTCATTCCAGGTGGAAACAGAACAAATAAAAATCGCATAATAGACTGGGATGGGGAGGCAGGTATTAACCATGCATATGTTAAAGAGTATAATATGAAGGAAATATGCCCTGGATGCAATAATAAAGTTATTATTTATTTCCTTATTTCATGATAAATGTTTATTATTCATGCTAGAATTGTATTAACCGGAAACTTAGTACATGTGTGAATACATAGACAAAACATAATGTCCCTACTATGCCTCTACTTAACTAACTTGTTTATCAAGGATGGCTATGTTTCCTAACCATAGACATGTGTTGTCATTTGATGAACATGATCACATCATTAGGAGAATGATGTGATGGACATGACCCATTCGTTAGCTTAGCATTATGATTGTTACAGTTTCATTGCTACTGCTTTCTTCATGACTTATACATGTTCCTCAGACTATGAGATTATGCAACTCCCGAATACCGGAGGAACACCTTGTGTGCACTAGTGCAGAACAGGCCTTTACTGCCGGTTCGTAATGGCCTTTAGTGTCGGTTCGGCAACCGGCACTAAAGAGTGGGGACTAAAGGTCCCTCCCCCCTTTAGTACCGGTTCGTCATGAACCGGCACTAAAGTGCCACCACGTGGCACGAGCCAGGCCCGGGTGCGTGTAGGACATTAGTACTGGTTAGTAACACCAACCGGTACTAAATGTTTGGGTGTTTTTTTTTTAATTTTTCCTCTAATTTAGTGATTGTTTTACATTATAATGAGTTGTTAAATCATTAGCTGAAAGTACCGCAGATTAGTTTCAACTAGATGCATTGGATCCTAGCTATTAGCTAAGTGATCAAGTATATGCCATATCCATATTATACTAATATATATGGATATGGCATATACTTGATCACTTAGCTAGGATCCATCCAGCTAAAACTAATCTGCGGTTTCTTTCATTAAATGATATAATAACTCATCATCATCATCATCATATTAATATAAAAACTCTTGCATCATATCATCAATATGAGTATATATACTCTAGCTAGCTAAAAATCATCGTAGTCATCATTATCACTATTTAATCATCATAGTCATTACCGCTATCTAATCACCACCAACACTAGCTTAAAGAAGAAACATTCACTTGCACCAGAAGCAAAAATATCATCGAGTTCAACATGATGGTCATGATATTATAAGCGTTCATAACACCACAAAAGCAAATCACTCTTTGAGATTAAGTTCAGGACGAAGAACACGGACATGAGATGACAAGTACTAAGAGCATGAACAAGCTAAATCACTCCTGCTGCTCTCTCTCAGGTAAAATAGCATAGAACATGTATAGCTCTCCTGATTCATCATACTGGAGCATGCAGATGAACCTATCTCCTAATCGTGGGTTGCGCTTCTCATTGCTGCCCCCTAGTACTTCTCTGCGATCGTTAACAATTTTCCTCCAATCTTTCACTATTAAGCATTCATCGCTTCTAGAAATCCTGAATGCACTCATGTGCAATGTAGGATATCTTGGCCGTAAGCTAACAATTGACATGCGACCTTTAGTCTCGATCCCCTGAGGCGCAACTGACATCGGGAGTCCCTGTTGAAGAACATCGTATAGTACTTAATTAATATACTTAGCAATGAAAGTTTAGGAAAAAAATTATGTATGCAAAATATGCACTGAGGACAAATAGTAAAAATCTTACCATCATTCCTAAATAGATGTGACTGTAGTTCAATACGATCACTACTGGTCGCACGTTTTGAGTACTAACATTTCTAAGTGCAGGAAGAAAATTTGTCTTGACAGTATGAAGATCCTCAATCCATGAAACATAATGACTTATCTCCTCGCAGTTTAGTTCAGCTCCGGGATAGTAGTAGGTCCTGTCTACCAAGCGCCGGACATGTTTGCTTGAATGGAATAAGCTGTCAATAGAAATTAGTTGTCAATTATTTTTGAATAAGCAATATCAAAGACAAAAATATAGTTGAGAAGAACTCACATAATGGTAGAACTGGAGGCGTCTGCACATCGACCCAGATGTGTCTATTACCTTCAATATCATCTTCCGGACGAATATCAAAGGTGATAACCATATCAGGCTCAAATGCATAAGCCTTGCATAGTGCTTGCCAAGTTTTGCATTCAAAATAGGTGTACGTGTCTGCATTGTATACTTTGACGTTGAAAGTATAACCATGCTCAGTTTTCAGGTAAACTCTCTTTACCTCCATAGTTTCCATAGCATTGAAACCTATCTTATCCAAGACAAAAATTCTTGCATGGCAGGGGATGCTCTAGTAGAATAGTGAAAATTAAAAATTATAAGTTGAAGCAAATGAAGAATATATAAGTCATGCTTAATTATGAAAAAAGACTTGTCGTTGTGACTTACTGTATCGAATTCGAAGGTCTCATCCAGCTTGATGCTGAATCGCCTATCATCAAAAAGGAAATTTCTGTCGCAGAGGCCGCGCTGGTCTTCACAGTATTTGCACATAATGAAATATTTTTCGTCGTCAGACGACATTTCCTATGTTCATATAGGCAAAACATTAAACACTTACTAATTCAATTAATTCAACTAATTGACATATAGGAGAAACATTAAACACTTACTAATTAATATAGGCAAAAATAAACTTGTTCTATTAATTTTCTTACTAAAATAAACTAGTTCTATTAAAATCTCATATACCTAAATTTTAATTAGTTCAAATAATCTCATATACCTAAATTTCTTACTAAAAATAAACTAGTTCTATTAATTCAACTAGTTCAACTAAGTATTTACTAAAAATAAACTAGTTTTATTAATTCAACTAGTTCAAATAATCTCATATACCTAAATTTTCTTACTAAAAATAAACTAATTATATTAATTCAACTAGTTCAAATAATCTCATATACCTAAATTTTCTTACTAAAAATAAACTAGTTATATTAATTCAACTAGTTCAAATAATCTCATATACCTAAATTTTCTTACTAAAAATAAACTAGTTATATTAATTCAACTAGTTCAAATAATCTCATATACCTAAATTTTCTTACTAAAAATAAACTAGTTATATTAATTCAACTAGCTCAACTAAGCATTTACTAAAAATAAACTAGTTATATTAATTCAACTAGTTCAAATAATCTCATATACCTAAATTTTCTTACTAAAAATAAACTAGTTATATTAATTCAACTAGTTCAAATAATCTCATATACCTAAATTTTCTTACTAAAAATAAACTAGTTATATTAATTCAACTAGTTCAACTAAGCATTTACTAAAAATAAACTAGTCCTATATTCATCTAGCTAACAACTTTTCTTCATCTAACATTAATCTAAACAATAGAAAACAGAAAATTAGTAAAAAAAAATATGTGTGTGTATGTGTGTGTAGTGTGTGTGTGTGTGTGTGTCTATGTGTGTATGTGTGGGTACAAGCGGGCTGGGGGCGACGACGGGGGCGGGAGCGTACGGACAACGACGGGGGACGGCGCAATGGCGACGGGCCGGGGGAGATCGCGAGGCAACGTAGTACGGGGCGAGACGGCGACGATGGCATGAGACGGCGACGACGGGCGGCGGGGGCGACGACGCGCGGCGGGGGCGGCGAGGGCGGCGGGGGCGACGAGGGCGGCGGCGGCGGCGACGATGTCGCGCGAGTGGAGAGAAGAAGTGGTCGATATAGAACTGATTTTTCGTAAGTGCCATATATATAGGAGGGGCCTCTAATACCAGTTGGAGCCACCAACCGGTACTAAAGGCCAATTTTGGCCAGGCCAATCGGTGGGAAACGAGCACCTTTAGTACCGGTGCATTACACCAACCGGTACTAAAGGACAACACATTAGTACCGGTTGGAGCCACCAACCGGTACTAATGGTCGTGCGCTGCCACCCGCGGTGCACTATGTTTAGTCCCACCTCTCCGAGCGAAGGGCAGCCGCACTGGTTTATAAACCCAGCCTCGGTTGCTCTTTCGAACTCCTCTATATAGCAGGCTTCTGGGCCTAACTAGGGCGCACTGCCCTGTGAGCCTGCCGGCCCTTCTGGGCCTGAATTTGCACACCCTAGGTCTGGCAGGCCCATCGGGCAGCGCCCCAACTATTTTTTATATAGTTTTTTTTCTTTTCTGCATTACTTAGTTTTGAGTAAATTTTCTATATAGTTTTTTCTTTTCTACTTTATTTTTTTCTATTTATTTCTTAGTTTTTTTGTTGTATTTAGTTTCTTTGTGAACATTTTTGCTATATATAGTTTTTTTCTTTTCTGCATTATTTATTTTCTTCTATTTATTTTTGAGTAATTTTTTTATATAGTTTTTTCTTTTCTGCTTTATTTTTTTCTTCTATTTATTTCTGAGTGGTTTTTTTGCTGTATTTAGTTTCTTTGTGAATATTTTTGATTTATATAGTTTTTTTCTTTTCTGCATTATTTATTTTCTTCTATTTATTTTTTAGTAATTTTTTTATATAGTATTTTCTTTTCTGCTTTATTTCTTTTCTTCTTTTTATTTCTGAGTAGTTTTTTTGTTGTATTTAGTTTCTTTGTGAATATTTTTGCTTTAGTTGCTTCGAATGTTGCATAATGCTTCATTTTGGACTGATTTTGAATTTCACGGTCATTTAGCTATCTAAACAAATTGATGACGTCGCTTCGAATGCTGCATAATGCCGGCTCAAAAAAAGTATGGAGTTCAAATAAGTTTAAAAAATGAAGTGCCTGTGTAACAGATGAGTTCCGGTCCGAAACCCTGATACTCCAAAAGAGATTGTCCAGTTTGTACACGAAGTGCGTCTAGTCTTTGCCGTGACCCTCTCTACTCTTTCGGACATGCTATGCGGGTGAAATGATGATACCATGCCAAGTTTCAACATTTTCAGAGTTCATTTTGTTGTGATTTACTGTTTCACGGTCATTTAGCTCTCTGAACAAATTGGTAAATGACTGAAAAACAGCAAATGATGTCAGAACATGTTGGAAATTGATGACATCGCTTCGAATGCTACATAATGTCGGCTCAAGAAAAGTCTGGAGTTCAAATAAGTTTAAAAAAATGAAGCGCCCGTGTAACAGATGAGTTCTTGTCCGGACCCCTGATACTCCGAAAGAGATTGTCCAGTTTGTACATGAAGTGCGTCCGGTTTTTTTCGTGGCCCTCTCTACTCTTTCGCACATGCTATGCGGGTGAAATGATGATACCTTCAACATTTTCAGAGTTTGTTTTGTAGTGATTTTCAATTTTACGGACATTTAGCTTTGATCTAAACAAATCGGTTACTGAAAAACGGCAAATGATGTCAGAACGTGTTGGAAATTGATGACGTCGCGGGGGATTGAGGGGGAGACCGAGTGAGTGGAGAGAGTGAGGGCGTAAACATGTAAAAATATACATCGAAAATACATTGATTATCAATGATCTTTTTGTGTACAATCTGAATTGTCAATATGAGTCCTCAACGGTTTAGAAACCGATGAAGGCTCATATTGAGTCCACAAATTATACACATAGAGTTCAATGAAGACCAAATGCTTGTGATAGTTTGAGAAGTAACATATTTGAATTGTGCATCTGAACGCAGAAAAAATACATTGATCAGTACCGCCTTTCAGCCAAAACGCGGTACTGCTACAGAGAAGTACATAAAAAATACATTGATCATCAATGATCTTTTTGTATAGAATCTAAATTGTCAATAGGAATCTACCCCGATTTAAGAACCGGGGAAGACTCCTATTGCAGCCACAAATCCTACACATAGAGTTCAATGAAGACCAAATGCTTGTGATAGTTTGAGAAGTAACATATTTAAGTTGGTAAAAATCTTGCTAGGGGAGGGAGGTGGGACTAAAAATAGCCTGCCAAAACCTCTTTACTACCGGTTCGTGCCATGAATCGGTACTAAAGATGCTGGTGCCTGGCCAGCACATGTAGTACCGGTTCGTGGCACGAACCGGTACTAAACATTCGCATTGAACAGGTTTTAAAGATCTCCTCCCGCCAAGCCATTTGAACCGGCACTAATGGACACATTAGTGCCAACTCAAATGCAAACCAGTACTAATGTTGTCGGATTTCGGGTTCCGGCAGACCCTCTAGATTTGAACACTGGGGTGCGCACGGAGATTTTGCCCTCTGCCTACCTGCACCTCACCGCCTCGCTATGATCTAAGCAATCAAAGGAACAACACAAGAGACACAGGGTTTATACTGGTTCAGGCCACCATTGTGGTGTAATACCCTACTCTAGTGTGTGGTGTGGTGGATTGCCTCTTGGGCTGAAGATGAACAATACAAGGAAGAACAGCCTCGCGAGGGTCTGTTCTTGGCTGGTGCGATGAACTTCTAGGGGGAGTTCAGTCGCTCTCTGAATCGATTTCCTGGTGATGACCGGATGCCTCTACCTTGTGGTGGCTAGTCCTATTTATAGGCAAAGGCCCTGGGTCTCTTCCCAAATATTGAGCGGGAAGGGCGCCAACAATTGGCCATTTTGAAGGGGAACATCTAGTACACTTATCCTGACTAAAGTTGGTCCTCGCCTGCCAAAGGCTCTGGTGGTGACGCCGGCTTGGGCACCACGATGACCTCCATCCTGCCGTTCTGCTGGTCTTGGTCTTGTTGCACCGAAATGGATGCATTTGCCTGATGCTCTCGCCTGCACTTGCCCCCCTTGCACCAAAGAGGAAAGAAGGACACTACGCGGGTTGGCACCCGCCTGGTGCCCTTGGTCATCATGGCTTGCGTCATGGGCACCTCGTGATGTACCCCGCCTTGATCTGTCCGCCTCCTCGCGAGCCAGCCTGACGAGGCCGTGCCTGAGGAGGCTCCTTGTCGTCCACCCCGCGAGGCTTGGCCCCTCGCGAGGGTCTTGAGCTTGTGCTGACAAAGATGGTCCGTGCTGGGCCACCCCTTGAGCCACGCCGCAGGCCACAGGCAGGCAAGTCTGGGGACCCCCGTTCCCAGAACGCCGACCATAGCCCCCGGGCCCAAGCCGCGCCCGGACTTGGCTGAGCAGAGGAATGAAGGGGTAAGCACGAAGCGCCACGGGCCCTAACAGCCTGCGGCCTCGGTCGCCGTGTGGCGGTTGATTGGACGTGGGTGGCCCTACTTCCCCACGCCTCCTTATTTTGCGCCCAGCTAGGCGGACCCGTGGTTGCACACAGTCTTTCCCCTTTTCGCCGCTCGACTGTCCCCTGCTCTTCCTCCTCTCGAGATCCAGTCTCTGCTTCCAATCCAATCTCGAATCCTCCCTCTTCCCGTCGCCATGGCTCCGACGAAGAAGGGAAAAGGGAAGAAACCGGTGCCTCCGCCTCGCTCGCCGTCGTCGGCGGCTCCCGCCGTCGATCGGTCGATCATACTCAACCGCGAAGGCTTGGGCAAGGTCAGCTTTGCTCTGGCCACCATCTTCAATGAGTGCGGGAGGACGACAGCCTGGCCCGCATCCCACTTCTCCATTGACAGTGTGGTCACCGAGGTCCAGTACTTTGCCAATGCCCTGTGGGCGGGATTGGTTCCCCCCTTTTCAGATTTCTTCAACGCTGTGCTTTCCCATTACCAGATCCATATGATGCATTTGGGTCCTAAATCCATTACTCGTCTTGCCGTCTTCGCCTTTGTCTGTGAGGCGATGATGGGCATCCCTCCTTCGGTTGCCTTGCTGCGCCACTTCTTCTCTCTACGCCTCGTCGATCCCACCCAATGCTCAGGGTGCGTGAGCTTCATTGCCGTACCAGAAACAGCGGCTTCAGGGATTGATTTCAGCCTTCCTCCGTCCGTGCCCGGGTTCCACGAGCGGTGGCTATACGTGGATGTAGGGGTGCCCAGTCCCCTGCTTTCGGAGCCAAAGTCGCCTGTTGTCCCCAATTCAGGCTGGGGCCAGGAGACGCTCACGAGCCCCCGGCTCATCTTCGTCTGGCATCGCTTCGCGCTCTTGATGGAGCTTGGTGTGACGGCGCCCAAGGTGGTGAAAGAGTTCCTGCTACGCCGCATTGCTCCTCTCCAGCGCCACTCCCACCGGATGTGGGGCTTCAGCTGGCGTGAAGATCGCATGAGGCTCCAGGAGGAGGACCTGACGCCCGAAGCGCTGAGGAAGGTGCTCTTGGTCTTGACTGGGGACCCTTCCCCCGGCAGCGTCCGGCATGGGGGTGCTTTGTTGTACCTTTGCTCGAATAGGGGCGACTTTGTGAAGTAGATGCCCGGCTTCGACGAATGGGGGCTGCGCCCCGCCGGCCTCAGGGGTCCTCGCGAGAACCCAGTGATGGTGACTGCCCTCCCAGTTGCCCACGGCGGTCCTTCCTCGAGTGGCGGAGCAGGGAGGCATGGGCCGCCGGAGGCTGAGGGGGCCCCCGCCGGAGTGACGAGGCCAGGCGGCACTCCTGAGGGGGAAGCTCCTGAGGCCCGTACTGCTGCGGCTGGAGGCATTGAGCCGCTGCCCACGGCGCGCGTGGTTGAGGCCCTTGGGGCCCCAGCTATCCTTCTTGGTGAGGCGACCGGCGGCGTGCATCAGGACGACGCACCAGACGCTGGGCATCTTGACGCTTCTTCCTCATCGCAGGCTGACCCCTGCGCTCAACTCCTGGGTCGTTTCTGTGTGGACTTCGAGGCTCTCCGGAAGAAAAGGGAGGCCTTGGGTGACGATTACCCTTACCGCCTACTGAAGCGCCAGAAGTATTTCGCCATTGACGAGTAAGCCTTCCCCTTTCCTAGCTCCTGATCCTCCCGTTGCTTTGGCTGATCCTTGCTCTGCAGGGCCCTTCCTGCCGAGCTCACGGAGATGGCTGAGGAGCCATCCCCCCAGGCTCCGCCCTCTCCACTGCCTTCAAGCGCTCCGAGTTCTAGCAGAGCCCTTGCGGTGAGGTCGGACGGAGAGTTGAGCCATCCTGTCGTGCATCGCGGCCCTGCGCGCCTTGCGACCCTCCTTCGCGAGCCCCCTCGGGGCATAGCTAGCCTGCCTTGGGCTTCGCGTCTGGTCGTGGATGGAAATTGGCTGAGGTCGGCCCTGCGCTCTTCATTTGGGGAGGGGCTGGCTCCTGGCTGGGCTTCTAGCGAGGCGTGCCCGGCCATCACGAGGGCGCCAGCCCCCAGCCCCCTGCCCAGAGAGGGAGTGCTGATTCGTGGCCCCCCGCGCTTACTTGGGGCGGATGACGACGCGAAAGATGTGCTTGAGCGCGCCCGGAGGCGTCGCGTTCTTCGCCAAGGGTTTCTCCGGAGGGCGGCTGACGCAGTGAGCCGGCTTGGTGAAGAGCTTGATGATGAAGACGCGCGCCTTGAGGCTGAGGGCCTGCGCCTGGCTGGAGAGAGGCACAAGCTGGAGGCGGCCGTTGCCCTTGCACACCACCAGCGTGACCTCGACAATGAGGAGTCCGAGGCGTTGCTGGCGGCCTCTCGGGAGGCCCGTTCCCGGGCCGTCGAGGAGGCCTGAGAGGCTGACCGGCGGCGCGAGGCGTCGGAGGAGCGGGCACGGGAACTCTTGGCCCGGTGCCACTCCCTGGAGCAGCAGGTGGAGCTGCATGAGACGGCGCTTCTATCGATGAAGGTGGCTTCGGTCGACCAGGCAGAGCTCCTGAGGCACGAGGAGGCACTGACGCTAGAAGCCGCTGAGCGCGTGCGCGATCTCGAGCGTCTGGAGACGAGAGAGCACTTGGTGACACAGGCGGAGGACGACGTTGCTACGCGCGAGGCTCGAGTCCTGGTAGAGGTTGGACGTGGGGTGGCGACGGCCCGCTTGAACCTTGAGCGCGAGTTCGAAGAGAGGCTGGGGTTGATACGGGTCAAGGCCGAAGGCCGGACCGCCGCCCTGAGGGCCAACCTGGAGGAAGTGACGCGGCGGGCCGACGCTTCCCGGGCCGTCCTCGACGTGGCGCAGGAGGAGCTGACTACCTCCCGCGCCGAGGCGCTTCTTCTCCGCCAGCGGGTGGACGAGGCTGAGGCCATTGCTCGGCAGAACGAAGACGAGATACGCCAGCGGCGGATTCTGGAGCACGAGCACGGCCCCATGCTCGCCAGGCTTCGGGAGAGAGCCAATGCGGCCTTGGGTAACATCTCCGAGGCGGCTATTGACCAGCCCCATGCAATCAACTATGCTGGCAATCTTCTGTTCTTCACTAATGTGGTGATGCAGCTGGAGGCGCGGTCGGTCGGAGCCAATAGGCTGGTGGAGGAGAGGAGCCGCGCCCTGCTCGGGCGCGCCTTCTCTTGTGTCTTCAGCTACCTTCAGAACATGGACCCCAACTTCGACTTTGACGCTGCCATCGCCCCAGTGCCCCAGGCCGTCCGGGGCGACCTGGCGCGCTGGGTGGAAGACAACGTGGATGCCCTTGTCAGGGCCTTCGCTTCTGATAACGACAACGCGGTCGTGGCTGCTGATGAAGGTGATGTGGTGAACGTCCCTGGTGCCGCTGCCGGTGACGCGGAGAACGACGGCGAGGCCAGCGACGCCAGCGATGATTCAGGAGGCGCTCCCGAGGATGCATTGGGGGATTTATCCGATTGACCGCGTGTTATCTCTGCCTCTTTACCCTGCGCAGGTAGAGTCGGGCCTTGCCCTAAAGGTTGTAAGAGCATTTTGAGATGGGGAGCCCCTTATGTAAAAACTCGTATTCAGCATATTAGTAGATGCAATATCACCCGTACGCCTGCGCCAAGCGGCTGACTTTGCGACGAGATGGTTGGCTTGTTTACCTTCGACCCGCGTGGGCCTCGAGTCATCCTGCGGAGGGCTGTGGTGCCTCGAGCGTCTCCTGAACGAGCCCATTGAACCTGTAATGAAAACCTCCTGAGAGGGCGCGGCGATGGCAGTCTGGGCTGCACGCAAGCTAGGCCTGGCCCGGCTCGCGAGGGGCTCATGAGGGGAGGCAGCTGAGGCGAAGTGGTAACCAGAACGCTGGAGATTGCTCGAACAAGACTAAACACCCCTTCCCCAAACACACGCAAATCCTCGAGCTCAAATCCAACTTAAATTCAACGGGGGAAAACGACAACCAAGGGGGAAAAGCAACGAAAGCAGAAAAAAGGCCGCGTCCGGCACCTAATCTAGTCTTGGACGTCTTCTCACCAGCATGGAGCTAAGTGCTGCCACTGGGCGAGGGAGGGAGCCCCAGGGCCTAAGGCCGGCACCCCTGAGACTCCGGGGCGTGTACAGCCCCACTCATTATTACGTGAGAGTGTCACGGGGCGGCGAGCTTCACAGGCACTGGGCCTTCTTCACAGGTACCGGCCTTGCTTCATATCGCCAGACAAGGGCCCCGCCTTGCGCCACACTCTAGTGCCACCGACAACGACCGGAAACCAGGACGCCGTCGATGGGGTAGAGCGGTCGCCAGCGGTTCCCCCGACGACCACAGGTCCTCTGCCAGGGGCAGGCCCTGAGGCACCTCCCCAGTAGAGGGCCTACCTCCTAAGGACGCCTTGCTCCGAACGCCGCGGTGGTGATGTCGGATCTTGGCCCCTCTCCTGCAGCCCTCGACGCCCTCCTCCTGAGGGGTAGGAAACTGCAGGAGTGGGGCAGCCGCCCGTCGTGGTGACCTGCACCTCCTGCGATCCATGGTTTGCGTATGCCGGCTCCTGAGGAATTAGTGGTACCTGATAATCGTTGTTTCTAGCGTAGCCGACAGGGCCTTCCCGGGGCTCCTGGAAGAGCTCAGCTTCTGGTGCCTCGTCCCCCCAGCTTGGGCCGAGGAGCGAGCCTTGTTCGTCCTCATGCGCGCGCCCTTGGTCCATCATATGGGGCACGTACTCTTCTGGGGCCGCCATCCCGAAGGCCACGCCATAGCGCCCCGCGTGCCATGCAGTGCTTCTTGGGGCGCCCGGCTGGGGGTGGTAGCGTGGCGGCCCACTAGGGCTGTGGGTTGTGGCGAGTCCTTCTTCGATGGCCGGGGGCGGAGGCAGCGCTGCTGCTGGCCCGGCGCTAACAGCCTGGCCGGCGTTGGGGTGGCCTTGGAGTCCGCTTGGGGCTGCACGGGCGTGCGTGGAGCCCCCGCGCGGGCCACCCTGGACCTGAGGTGGGAGTTGGGTGCAGAAGGGGGGAGCCCCCGAGGCGGCGAAGCCCAGGAGCTCTGCCACCTGCTCTAGTAGCACATCGTGACCGCCTTCCAGCAGCCTGCACTGCAGCAGCTCTCGGGCCACCGTGAGCGCGGCCCTCGAGTTCGCCTACTCCCGTCGGGTGTACGGCATCGTGGCCGCAGCGTGGTGGGAGGCCCTCGCCGCCGACCGCGCCTGCCGTGTCGTGAGAGCTGTCGTTGCCTGTCCATGCCGCCCGCGGCCCGTAGCGCCCTGCGGACCGCGAGCTGCCTGGGGTATGGGGTTGCCCGGGGCGAGCAGCTCTGCGTGGGCGGGCCAGGCCGCCCAGGGATCAGGGTTGCCTGCCTGGTCGCCGGACATGTTGATGACGATGCGATGGGACGCGAAGCGGCAGAAGGTGGATTCCGGCGCACCCCTACCTGGCGCGCCAAATGTCAGATTTCGGGTTCCGGCAGACCCTCTAGATTCGAACACTGGGGTGCGCGCGGAGATTTCGCCCTCTGCCTACCTGCACCTCACCGCCTCGCTATGATCTAAGCAATCAAAGGAACAACACAAGAGACACAGGGTTTATACTGGTTCAGGCCACCATTGTGGTGTAATACCCTACTCCAGTGTGTGGTGTGGTGGATTTCCTCTTGGGCTGATGATGAACAATACAAGGAAGAACAGCCTCGCGAGGGTCTGTTCTTGGCTGGTGCGATGAACTTCTAGGGGGAGTTCAGTCGCTCTCTGGATCGATTTCCTGGTGATGACCGGATGCCTCTACCTTGTGGTGGCTAGTCCTATTTATAGGCAAAGGCCTTGGGCCTCTTCCGAAATATTGAGCGGGAAGGGCGCCAACAATTGGCCATTTTGAAGGGGAACATCTAGTACACTTATCCTGACTAAAGTTGGTCCTTGCCTACCAAAGGCTTAGGTGGTGACACCGGCTTGGGCTCCACGATGACCTCCATCCTGTCGTTCTGTTGGTCTTGGTCTTGTTGCACCGAAATGAATGCCTTTGCTTGATGCTCTCGCCTGCACTTGCCCCCCTTGCACCAAAGAGGAAAGAAGGACACTACGCGGGCTGGCGCCCGCCTGGTGTCCTTGGTCGTCACGGCTTGCGTCATGGGCACCTTGTGAGGTACCCCGCCTTGATCTCTCCGCCTCCTCGCGAGCCAGCCTGACGAGGCCGTAACTGAGGAGGCTCCTTGTCGTCCACCCCGCAAGGCTTGGCCCCTCGCGAGGGTCTTGAGCTTGTGCTGATGAAGATGGGTCGTGCTGGGCCACCCCTTGACCCACGCCGCAGGTCGCAGGCAGGCAAGTCTGGGGACCCCCATTCCTAGAACGCCGACAAATGTGTCTCAGATTTGACCCTTTTTCTACTAGTGGTGCTATCAAACGTCGCAACATAAATGGGTGATTATAAAGATGCTCTACAGGTGTATCCGAAGGTGTTTGTTGGGTTGGCATAGATCGATATTAGGATTTGTCACTCCGTGTTTCAGAGAGGTATCTCTGGGCCCTCTCGGTAATGCTCATCACTATAAGCCTTGCAAGCAATGTGAATAATGAATTGTTGTGGGATGAAGCATTACAGAACAAGTAAAGAAACTTGCCGGTAACGAGATTGAACTAGATATGATGATACCGACGATCGAATCTCGGGCAAGTAACATACCGATGACAAAGGGAACAACGTATCTTGTTATGCCGTTTGACTGATAAGAATCTTCGTAGAATATGTAGGAATCAATATGAGCATCCAGGTTCCGATATTGGTTATTGATCGGAGATATGTCTCGGTCATGTCTACATAGTTCTCGAACCCGTAGGGTCCCCACGCTTAACGTTCGATGATGATTTGTATTATGAGTTATGTGATTTGATGACCAAAGTTTGTTCAGAGTCCCGGATGAGACCACGGACATGACGAGGAGTATCGAAATGGTCGAGACATAAAGATCGATATATTGGAAAGCTATATTCGGACATCAGAATGGTTCTGGAGAAGTTCAGGTATTTTCCGGAGTACCGAGAGGTTACTGGAACCCCCTGGGAGAAGTTATGGGCCTTGTGCGCCCCCCTTGGGCAGGAGGCTGATTAGGATTAGGAGAAGGAGGCTGCCCCTCCCCTTTCCTTCTCCTTCTCCCTTCCCCCTCCTAGTAGGACTCCACACCTTGGCGCGTCCCCTAGGGCCGGCTGCCTCTCCCTCTCCCTCCTTTATATACGGGGGCAGGGGGCACCCTAGAACAAACAAGTTGATCTTTTAGCCGTGTGCGGTGCCCCCTTCCACGGTTACACACCTTGGTCATATCGTCGTAGTGCTTAGGCGAAGCCCTGCATCGATAACATCATCATCACCGTCGCCACGCCGTCGTGCTGACGGAACTCTTCCTCGGCCTCAACTTGATGAAGAGTACGGGGGACGTCATCGAGTTGAACGTGTGCTGAACGCGGAGGTGATGTGCGTTCGTTACTTGGATTAGTTGGATCGCGAAGATGTTCAACTACATCAACCACATTATTGAAACGCTTCCGCTTTTGGTCTACGAGGGTACGTAGACACACTCTCCCCTCTCGTTGCTATGCATCACCTAGATAGATCTTGCGTGATCATAGGATTTGTTTTTGAAATTACCGTGTTCCCCAACAGTGGTATCAGAGCCAGGTCTATGCGTAGATGTTATATGCACGAGTAGAACACAAAGAGTTGTGGGCGATAATAGTCATACTACTTACCACAAACGTCTTACTTTGATTCGGCGGTATTGTTGGATGAAGCGGCCTAGACCAACATTACATGACCGCGTTCATGAGACTGGTTCTACCGACGTGCTTTTGCACATAGGTGGCTGGCGGGTGTCTGTTTCTCCAACTTTAGTTGAATCGAGTTTGACTATGGCCGGTCCTTGTTGAAGGTTAAAACAACACACTTGACAAAAAAATGTTGTGGTTTTGATGCGTAGGTAAGAACAGTTCTTGCTAGAAGCCCGTAACAGCCACGTAAAACTTGCAACAACAAAGTAGAGGACGTCTAACTTGTTTTTGCAGGGCTTGCTGTGATGTGATATGGTTAAGACATGATGTGATATAATTTGTTGTATGAGATGATCATGTTTTGTAACAGAGTTATCAGCAACTTGCAAGAGCCATATGGTTGTCGCTTTATTGTATGCAATGCAATCGCCATGTAATTGTTTTACTTTATCACTAAGCGGTAGCGATAGTCGTAGAAGCAATAGTTGGCAAGATGACAACGATGCTATGATGGAGATCAAGGTGTCGCGTCGGTGACCATGGAGATCATGATGATGCTTCGGTGATGGAGATCATGAGCACAAGATGATGATGGCCATATCATGTCACATATTTTGATTGCATGTGATGTTTATCTTTTATGCATATTATTTTGCTTAGTACGGCAGTAGCCTTATAAGATGATCCCTTACTAAATTTCAAGGTATAAGTGTTCTCCCTGAGTATTCACCATTGCAACAGTTCGTCGTGCCGACACACCACGTGATGATCGGGTGTGATAAGCTCTATGTTCACATACAACTAGCGCAAGCCAGTTTTGCACACGCAGAATACTTGGGTTAAACTTGACGAGCCTAGCATATGCAGATATGGCCTCGGAACACTGGAGACCGAAAGGTTGAGCGTGAATCATATAGTAGATATGATCAACATAGTGATGTTCACCATTGAAAACTACTCCATCTCATGTGATGATGGGACATGGTTTAGTTGATTTGGATCACGTGATCATTTAGATGACTAGAGGGATGTCTGTCTAAGTGGGAGTTCTTAAGTAATATGATTAATTGATCTTTAATTTATCATGAACTTAGTCCTGATAGTATTTTGCAAATTATGTTGTAGATCAATAGCTCGCGTTATAGCTTCCCTATATTTTTATATGTTCCTACAGAAAACTAAGTTGAAAGATGATAGTAGCAATGATGTGGACTGGATCTGTGATCAGAGGTGTATCCTCATTGATGCACAAAGAATTATGTCCTTAATGCACCGCTAGGTGACAGACCTATTGCAGGAGTAGATGCAGATGTAATGAACGTTTGGCTAGCTCAATATGATGACTACTTGATAGTTTAGTGCACCATGCTTTACGGCTTAGAACCAGGACTTCAAAAACGTTTCTCAAACGTCATAGAGCATATGAGATCTTCCAAGAGCTAAAATTGGTATTTCAGACTCATGCTTGTGTCAAGAGGTATGAGACCTCTGACAAGTACTTTGCCTAAAAGATGGAGGATAGTTTCTCAACTAGTGAGCATGTGCTTAGAATGTCTGGGTACTACAATCACTTGAATCAAGTGGGAGTTAATCTTCCAGATAAGATAGTGATTAACAGAGTTCTCTAGTCACCATCACCAAGTTACTGGAACTTCGTGATGAACTATAGTATGCAAGGGATGACGAAAACAATTCCCGGGCTCTTCGTGATGCTGAAATCGATAAAGGTAGAAATCAAGAAAGAGCATCAAGTGTTGATGGTTAAAAAAGACCACTAGTTTAAAGGAAAGGGCAAAGGGAAAGAAAGGGAACTTCAAGAAGAATGGCAAGCAAGTTGTCACTCCCGTGAAGAATCCCAAAGTTGGACCTAAGCCTGAAACTGAGTGCTTCTACTGCAAAGGAAATGGTCACTGGAGGTGGAACTGCCCCAAATATTTGGCGGATAAGAAGGATGGCAAAGTGAACAAAGGTATATTTGATATACATATTATTGATGTGTACCTTACTAGTGCTTGTTGTAATCCCTGGGTATTTGATACTTGTTTGGTTGCTAAGATTAGTAACTCGAAACAGGAGTTACAGAATAAATAGAGACTAGTTGAGGATGAAGTGATCATGCGTGTTGGAAGTGGTTCCAAGATTGATATGATCATCATCGAGCACTCCCTATACTTTCGGGATTAGTGTTGAACCTAAATAAATGTTATTTGGTGTTTGCGTTGAGCACGAATATGATTAGATCATGTTAATTGCAATACAGTTATTCATTTAAGACATAGAATAATTGTTATTCTATTTACATGAATAAAACCTTCTATGGTCATACACCCAATGTTGATGGTTTATTGAATCTCGATCGTGGTAATACACATATACATAGTATTGATGCCAAAAGATGCAAAGTCGATAATGATAGTACAACTTATTTGTGGCACTGTCGTTTGGGTCATTTCGGTGTAAGGCGCATAATGGAACTCCATACTGATGGGTGATTATAAATATGCTCTATAGGTGTCTTCGAAGGTGTTTGTTGGGTTGGCATAGATCGAGATTAGGATTTGTCACTCCATGTTTCGAAGAGGTATCTCTGGTCCCTCTCGGTAATGCCCATCACTATAAGCCTTGCAAGCAATGTGAGTAATGAGTTAGTTGCGGGATGAAGCATTACGGAATGAGTAAAGAGACTTGCCAGTAACGAGATTGAACTAGGTATGATGATACCGATGATCGAATCTCGGGCAAGTAACATACTGATGACAAAGGGAACAATGTATGTTGTTATGCGGTTTGACCGATAAAGATCTTCGTAGAATATGTACGAGCCAATATGAGCATCCATGTTCCGCTATTGGTTATTGATCGGAGATGTGTCTCAGTCATGTCTACATAGTTCTCGAACCTGTAGGGTCAGCACGCTTAACGTTCGATGACGATTTGTATTATGAGTTATGTGATTTGATGACCGAAGTTTGTTCAGAGTCCCGGATGAGATCACGGACATGACGAGGAGTCTAGAAATGGTTGAGATATAAAAATTGACGAGGAGTATGCGTCGGTCTTCTTCTTAAAGATCCATTTATTTTCTATGGCTTGCCGATCATTGGGCAAGTCCACCAAAGTCCACACGTTGTTCTCATACATGGACCCCATCTAAGATTTCATGGCCTCGCCATTTCGCGGAATCTGGGCTCATCATCACTTCCTCATAGTTCGTAGGTTCATCATGGTCTAGTAACATGACTTCCAGAATAGGGTTATCGTACCACTTCTGTGTGGATCTTACTCTGGAAGACCTACGAGGTTCGGTAGTAACTTGATATGAAGCTTCATGATCATCATCATTAGCTTCCTTACTAATTGGTGTAGGAATCACTGGAACTGATTTCTGTGATGAACTACTCTCCAATAAGGGAGAAGGTAAAGTCACCTCATCAAGTTCTACTTTCCTCCCACTCACTTCTTTCGAGAGAAACTCCTTCTCTAGAAAGGATTCATTCTTAGCAACAAAGACTTTGCCTTAGGATCTATGATAGAAGGTGTACCCAACAGTTTCCTTTGGGTATCCTATGAAGACGCACTTCTTCGATTTGGGTTCGAGCTTATCATGTTGAAGTTTTTTCACATAAGCATCGCAGCCCCAAACTTTAAAAACGACTGATACGTCTCCAACGTATCTATAATTTTTGATTGTTCCATGCTATTATATTAACCTTTTTGGATGTTTATGGGCTTTACTTTACACTTCTATATCATTTTTGGGACTAACCTACTAACCGGAGGCCCAGCCCGAATTGCTGTTTTTTTGCCTATTTCAGTGTTTCGAAGAAAAGGAATATCAAACAGAGTCCAAACAGAATGAAACCTTCGGGAGCAATCTTTCTGGAACAAACGTGATCCAGAGGACTTGGAGTGCAAGTCAAGAAACATGAGGCGTCCACGAGGGTGCCCGGCGCGCCCCCACCCTTGTGGGCCCCTTGATCATCCACAGACGTACTCCTTCCTCCTATATATACCCATGTACCCCAAAAACATCAGGGGAGACGATGAAAAACTATTTCCACCGCCGTAACCTTCTGTATCCGCGAGATCCCATCTTGGAGCCGTCGTCGGCGCTCCGCCGGAGGGGGAATCCACAATGGAGGGCCTCTACATCAACTCCAAGGCCTCTCCAATGAGTTGTGAGTAGTTTACCATAGACCTTCGGGTCCATAGTTATTATCTAGATGGCTTCTTCTCTCTCTTTGATTCTCAATACAAAGTTCTCCTTCCTTTTCTTGGAGATCTATTCGATGTAACTCTTTTTGCGGTGTGTTTGTCGAGATCCGATGAATTGTGGGTTTATGATCAAGTTTATCTATGAGAAATATTTGAATCTCCTCTGAATTCTTTTATGTGTGATTAAGTTATCTTTGCAAGTCTCTTCAAATTATCGGTTTGGTTTGGCCTACTAGATTGATCTTTCTTGCAATGGGAGAAGTGCTTAGCTTTAGGTTCAATCTTGCGGTGTCCTTTCCCAGTGACAGCAGGGGCAGCAAGGCACGTATTGTATTGTTGCCATCGAGGATAAAAAGATGGGGTTTATATCATATTGCATGAGTTTATCCCTTTACATCATGTCATCTTTCTTAAAGCGTTACTCTGTTCTTCATGAACTTAATACTCTAGATGCATGCTGGATAGCGGTCGATGTGTGGAGTAATAGTACTAGATGCAGAATCGTTTTGGTCTACTTGTCACGGACGTGATGCCTATATACATGATCATGCCTAGATAATCTCATAACTATTCGCTTTTCTATCAATTGCTCGACAGTAATTTGTTCATCCACCGTAATAATTATGCTATCTTGAGAGAAGCCACTAGTGAAACCTATGGCCCCCGGGTCTATCTCTTATCATATAAGCTTTCAATCTACTTTTATTTACATCTTTACTTTTCCAATCTATATTCATAAAATACCAAAAATATATTTATCTTATCATATTATCTCTATCAGATCTCACTTTCGCAAGTGGCCTTGAAGGGATTGACAACCCCTTTATTGCGTTGGTTGCGAGTTCTTGTTTGTTTGTGTAGGTGCGTGAGACTTGTGAGGAGCCTCCTACTGGAAATATACCTTGGTTCTCAAAAACTGAGGGAAATACTTACGCTACTGTGTTGCATCACCCTTTCCTCTTCAAGGAAAACCAACGCAAGCTCAAGACGTAGCAAGAAGGATTTATGGTGCCGTTGCCGGGGAGGTCTTCGCTCAAGTCAAGACATACCAAGTACCCATCACAAACTCATCTCCCTCGAACTTACATTATTTGCCATTTGCCTCTCGTTTTACTCTCCCCCGCTTCACCCTTGCCATTTTATTTGCCCTCTCTTTCCCAATCTCCATCTCCTCTCTCTTTCGTTTGCCTTTTTGTGTGCTCATGTGTTAGTTATTTATCTCGTTATCATGGCTAGTCCTCCTATCATCATTGATACTCCTGATCATGAAGTTCTTAATTTTAAACAAAGGGAGGGAGAAAATCTAAAAGATGCTTGGCATAGAATTTGCAATGCTCAAAATAGATCTACTAGGAAGCAATCCACTTTTGTTCTTCTTCGCAATTTTTATGTAGGAATTACCCCTTGGAATAGATACATTCTTGATACCATTACCGGAGGGAATTTTTTGGGTAGTCATACTTTTGATGCTTACAATGCCATGACAGATTTGTTCGGTCTACCGCCTCTTTTGGTTAACGGAACAATTTTAACTTTAGGACATGTGATACAAAAGCTTGAAATTATTGAAAATAAAGTTTCCACTGTCGAGTTAATTGAAAATTTGGATAAAAAGATCCACAACCAAATTACTCAATATGGATCTAAGGTTGGAGTTGCTCTAAAAAATCTTAAAGAAAAGGAACCTATAGTTAATGAAAAATTAGAACAATATTCTATAAGAATTGGTAAACTTGAGGATATAATTACTAACATAGGGTCTGCCTTTTCATCCATGAAAAATAGTCCAACTCCTCCTATTAAATTTTGCAAATTAATATATGTTCCTAAAAATAAGGGTGAATCTTCTAGTAAGGAGAATGCGGATCTCAAATCCATAAGTGTTCACCCCAGTTTTTCCACTATCATTGAGGAACGTTTTGCTACAAGTAAATTTCTTGATTTCTTGCCTAGAATTTTAATCATTACTAAAAATAAAGAAGTTCCTAAGGATTGCAAGTGCTCTATTAAAGAATCAAATGCCAGAGATGGCAATATTTAGATCTATCCTTGCTTTTATGCCTAGCTTGGGGCGTTAAACAATAGCGCTAGTTGGGAGGCAACCTGATTTTATTTTAGTTTATTTGTTTTTTCTTCTGTTTAGTAATAAATTGTGTATCTACTTTCTGTTTAGATGTGTTTTCTTGTTTTAGTTAGTGTTTGTGCCAAGTAGAACCTATAGGATAACATATGGTAAGAGTTAATTTGATTCTGCTGAAAAACAGAAACTTTGCACTCACGAGAAAAAATTCAATAAATCACATAAACACGATTTTGCGTTGATTATTTTTTTTGTAGATCAATAGACAAATTTCTTAGGACTTCCTATTTTGGTAGGATTTTTGGAGTTCCAGAAGTATTCGAAAGTTACAGATTGCTACAGACTGTTCTGTTTTTGACAGATTCTGTTTTTCATGTGTTGTTTGCTTATTTTGATGCATCTATGGCTAGTATGTAGGGGTATGAACCATAGATAAGTTGGAATATAGTAGGTTTAACACCTATATAAATAAATAATGAGTTCATTACAGTACCTTATGTGGTGGTTTTTATTTCTTGCACTAACGGAGCTTATGAGATTTCCTGTTGAGTTTCGTGTTGTGAAGTTTTCAAGTTTTGGGTAAAGATTTGATGGATTATGGAATAAGGAGTGGCAAAAGCCTAATCTTGGGGATACCCATGGCACCCCAAGATATTCAAGGCTAACCAAAATCCTAAGCTTGGGGATTCCCCGGAAGGCATCCCCTCTTTCGTCTTCGTCTATCGGTAACTTTACTTGGAGCTATATTTTTTATTCGCCACATGATATGTGTTTTGCTTGGAGCATCGTGTATGATATTAGTCTTTGCTTGTTAGTTTACCACAATAATCCTTGCTGTACACACCTATTGGGAGAGAAATACTTGATTTGAAATTTATTAGAATACTCTATGTGCTTCACTTATATCTTTTGAGATAGATGATTTTTGCTCTAGTACTTCACTTATATCTTTTAGAGCACGGCGGTGGCTTAATTTTGTAGAAATTGTTAATCTCTCATGCTTCACTTATATTATTTTGAGAGTCTTTTATAACAGCATGGTATTTTCTATGGTTATAAAATTGATCATAGAATGGTGGGTATCCAAGTTGGGTACAATAAAAACTATCATAGGAAATGAATTGAATAGTATGATGAAATTGATGCTTAATAATTGTTTTGAGATATGAAGGTGGTAATATTAGAGTCATGCTAGTTGATGTAATTGTGAATTTAAGAAATACTTGTTTTGAGGTTTGCAAATCTCGTAGCATGCACGTATGGTAACCGTTGTGTGACAAATTTGAAGCATGAGGTGTTATTTGATTGTCAACCTTATGAGTGGCAGTTGGGGACGAGCGATGGTCTTTTCCTACCAATCTATCCCCCGAGGAGCATGCACGTAGTGCTTGGTTTTTGATGACTTGTAGATTTTTGCAATTAGTATGTGAGTTCTTTATGACTAATGTTGAGTCCATGGATTATACGCATTCTCACCTTCCATCATTGCTAGCCTCTTCGGTACCGTGCATTGCCCTTTCTCACCTTGAGAGTTGGTGCAAACTTCGCCGGTGCATCCAAACCCCGTGATACGATACGCTCTATCACACATAAACCTCCTTATATCTTCCTCAAAACAGCCACCATACCTACCTATTATGGCATTTCCATAGTCATTCCGAGATATATTGCCATGCAACTTTCCACCGTTCCGTTCATCATGACACGCATCATTATTGTCATATTGCCTTGCATGATCATGTAGTTGACATCGTATTTGTGGCAAAGCCACATGCATAATTTTTCATACATGTCACTCTTGATTCATTTCCCATCACGGTACACCACCGGAGGCATTCATATAGAGTCATACTTTGTTCTAGTATCGAGTTGTAATTCATGAGTTGTAAATAAATAGAAGTGTGATGACCATCGTTATTAGAGCATTGTCCCTTAAAAAAGGCCAAAGAAAAAAGAAAAGAAAAGAAGAAAGGCCAAATAAAAAAATGAAAGGCCCAAAAAAATAAAAAAAATAAAGGGGACAATGTTACTATCTTTTTCCACACTTGTGCTTTAAAGTAGCACCATGTTCTTCATATAGAGAGTCTCATTTGTTGTCTCTTTCATATACTAGTGGGAATTTTTCATTATAGAACTTGGCTTGTATATTCCAACGATGGGCTTCCTCAAAATGCCCTAGGACTTCATGATCAAGCAAGTTGGTTGCACACCCACTTAGTTTCTTTTGTTGAGCTTTCATACATTTATAGCTCTAGTGCATCCATTGCATGGCAATCCCTACTCCTCATGTTGACATCAATTGATGGGCATCTCCATAACCCATTGATTAGCCTCGTCAATATGATACTTTCTCCTTTTTTGTCTTCTCCACATACCCTCATCATCATATTCTATTCCACCCATAGTGCTATATCCATGGATCACGCTCATGTATTGCGTGAAGGTTGAAAAAAGTTTTAGATTAGTAAAGTATGAAACAACTTCTTGGCTCGTCATCGGGGTTGTGCATGATGAGAGCATTCTTGTGTAATGAAAATGAAGCATGACCAAACTATATGATTTTGTAGGGATGAACTTTCCTTTGCCATGTTATTTTGAGAAGACACGATTGCTTAAGTTAGTATGCTTGAAGTATTATTGTCCTTTTTGTCAATATGAACTTTTATTTTGAATCATTTTGATCTGAATATTCATGCCACAATAAAGAGAAATACATGGAGAAATATGCTAGGTAGCATTCCACATCAAAAATTCTATTTTTATCATTTACCTACTCGAGGACGAGCAGGATATAAGCTTGGGGATGCTTGATACGTCTCCAACGTATCTATAATTTTTGATTGTTCCATGCTATTATATTACCCTTTTTGGATGTTTATGGGCTTTACTTTACACTTTTATATCATTTTTGGGACTAACCTACTAACCGGAGGCCCAGCCCGAATTGTTGTTTTTTTGCCTATTTCAGTGTTTCAAAGAAAAGGAATATCAAACGGAGTCCAAACGGAATGAAACCTTCGGGAGCGATCTTTTTGGAACAAACGTGATCCACAGGACTTGGAGTGCAAGTCAAGAAACAAGCGAGGCAGCCACAAGGGTGCCCGGCGCGCACCCACCCTTGTGGGCCCCTCGATCATCCACCGACATACTCCTTCCTCCTATATATACCCATGTGCCCCAAAAACATCAGGGGAGACGACGAAAACTATTTCCACCACCATAACCTTTTGTATCCCCGAGATCCCATCTTGTAGCCGTCGCCGGCGCTCCACCGGAGGGGGAATCCACCATGGAGGGCCTCTGCATCAACTCCAAGGCCTCTCCGATGAGTTGGGAGTAGTTTACCACAGACCTTCGAGTCCATAGTTATTAGCTAGATGGCTTCTTCTCTCTCTTTGATTCTCAATACAAAGTTCTCCTTCCTCTTCTTGGAGATCTATTCGATGTAACTCTTTTTGGCGGTGTGTTTGTCGAGATCTGATGAATTATGGGTTTATGATCAAGTTTATCTATGAGAAATATTTGAATCTCCTCTGAATTCTTTTATGTGTGATTAAGTTATCTTTGCAAGTCTCTTCAAATTATCGGTTTGGTTTGGCCTACTAGATTGATCTTTCTTGCAATGGGAGAAGTGTTTAGCTTTGGGTTCAATCTTGCGGTGTCCTTTCCCAGTGACAGCAGGGGCATCAAGGCACGTATTGTATTGTTGCCATCGAGGATAAAAAGATGGGGTTTATATCATATTGCATGAGTTTATCCCTCTACATCATGTCATCTTTCTTAAAGCGTTACTCTGTTCTTCATGAACTTAATACTCTAGATGCATGCTGGATAGCGGTCGATGTGTGGGGTAATAGTACTAGATGCAGAATCGTTTCAGTCTACTTGTCACGGACGTGATTCCTATATACATGATCATGCCTAGATAATCTCATAACTATTCTCTTTTCTATCAATTGCTCGACAGTAATTTGTTCACCCACCGTAATAATTATGCTATCTTGAGAGAAGCTACTAGTGAAACCTATGGCCCCCGGGTCTATCTCTTATCATATAAGCTTTCAATCTACTTTTATTTGCATCTTTACTTTTCCAATCTATATCATAAAATACCAAAGATATATTTACCTCATCATATTATCCCTATCAGATCTCACTTTCGCAAGTGGCCTTGAAGGGATTCACAACCCCTTTATTGCGTTGGTTGCGAGTTCTTGTTTGTTTGTGTAGGTGCATGGGACTTGTGAGGAGCCTCCTACTGGATTGATACCTTGGTTCTCAAAAACTGAGGGAAATACTTACGCTACTGTGCTGCATCATCCTTTCCTCTTCAAGGAAAACCAATGCAAGCTCAAGACGTAGCAACGACAACTTGGGTTTCTTGCCAAACCACAATTCATAAGGCGTCGTCTTAACAGAGTTTGATGGTGCCCTATTTAAAGCGAATGCAGCCGTCTCTAAAGTATAACCCCAAAACGATAGCGGTAAATCAGTAAGAGCCATCATATATTGCACCATATCTAATAAAGTACGATTACGACGTTCGGGCACACCATTTCGTTGTGGTGTTCTAGGTGGTGTTAATTGTGAAACTATCCCATGTTGTTTCAAATGAAGACCAAACTCGTAACTCAAATATTCTCCTTCATGATCAGATCGTAGAAACTTTATTTTCTTGTTACGATGATTTTCCACTTCAGTCTGAAATTCTTTGAACTTTTCAAATGTTTCAGACTTATGTTTCATTAAGTATATATATATATAACCATATGTGCTCAAATCATCTGTGAAGGTAAGAAAATAGCGATACCCACCACGAGCATCAATACTCGTTGGACAACATACATCGGTATGTATTATTTCCAAAAAGTCAGTAGCTCGTTCCACTGTTCCGGAGAACGGAGTTTTAGTCATCTTGTCCATAAGGAACGGTTCGCAAGCACCAAATGATTCATAATCAAGTGATTCCAAAAGTCCATCATCATGGAGTTTCTTCATTCGCTTTACACCGATATGATCCAAATGGTAGCGCCACAAATACGTTGCACTATAATTATTAAACTTCAATCTTTTGGCTTCAACACTGTTAATATGTGTATCACTACTATCGAGATTCAACAAAAATAGACCACTCAGCAGGGGTGCATGACCATAAAAGATATTACTCGTATAAATAGAACAACCATTATTCTCTGATTTAAATGAATAACCGTCTCGCATTAAACAAGATCCAGATATAATGTCCATGCTCAATGCTGGCACCAAATAACAATTATTCAGGTCTAAAACTAATCCCGATGGTAGATGTAGAGGTAGCGTGTCGACCGCGATCACATCGAGTTTGGAACCATTTACCACGCGCATCGTCACCTCGTCCTTAGCCAATTTACGCTTAATCTGTAGCCCCTGTTTCGAGTTGCAAATATGAGCAACAGAACCAGTATCAAATACCCAGGCGCTACTGCAAGCATTAGTTAAATGCACATCAATAACATGTATATCAAATATACCTTTCACTTTGCCATCCTTCTTATCCGCCAAATACTTGGGGCAGTTTCGCTTCCAGTGACCAGTCCCTTTGTAGTAGAAGCACTCAGTTTCAGGCTTAGGTCCAGACTTGGGTTTCTTCTCTTGAGCAACAACCTTTTTGTTGTTCTTCTTGAAGTTCCCCTTCTTCCCTTTGCCCTTTTTCTTGAAACTAGTGGTCTTATTTACCATCAACACTTGATGCTCCTTTTTTGATTTCTACCTCCGCGGCCTTTAGCATTGCGAAGAACTCAGGAATAGTCTTGTTCATCCCTTGCATATTATAGTTCATCACGAAGCCTTTATAGCTTGGTGGCAGTGATTGAAGAACTCTGTCAATGACACAATCAACTGGAAGATCAACTCCCAGCTGAGTCAAGTGATTATGATACCCAGACATTTTGAGTATGTGTTCACTGAAAGAACTATTCTCCTCCATTTTGCAGATGTAGAACTTGTTGGAGACTTCATATCTCTCAACTCGGGCATTTGCTTGAAATATTAACTCCAACTCTTGGAACATCTCATATGCTCCATGACGTTCAAAACGTCTTTGAAGTCCCGATTCTAAGCCGTAAAGCATGGCACACTGAACTATGGAGTAGTTATCAGCTTTGCTCTGCCAGACGTTCTTAACGTCATCGGTAGTATCTGTAGAAGGCCTGGCACCTAGCGGTGCTTCCAGGACGTAATTCTTCTGTGCAGCAATGAGGATAATCCTCAAGTTACGGACCCAGTCTGTGTAGTTGCTGCCATCATCTTTCAACTTAGCTTTCTCTAGGAACTCATTAAAATTCAAAGGAACGGTAGCATGGGCCATTGATCTACAACAACATAGACATGAAAAATACTATCAGGTACTAAGTTCATGATAAATTAAAGTTCAATTAATCATATTACTTAAGAACTCCCACTTAGATAGACATCCCTCTAATCATCTAAGTGATCACGTGATCCAAAACAACTAAACCATGTCCGATCATCACGTGAGATGGAGTAGTTTTCAATGGTGAACATCATTATGTTGATCATATCTACTATATGATTTACGTTCGACCTTTTGGTCTTAGTGTTCCGATGCCATACCTGCATATGCTAGGGTCGTCAAGTTTAACCCGAGTATTCTGCATGTGCAAAACTAGCTTGCACCCGTTGTATGTGAATGTAGAGCTTATCACACCCGATCATCACATGGTGTCTCGGCATGACGAACTATAGCAATGGTGCATACTTAGGGAGAACGCTTGTACCTTGAAATTTAGTAAGGGATCATCTTATAATGCTACCGATGTTCTAAGAAAAATAATATGCATAAAGGATAAACATCATATGCAATCAAAATATGTGACATGATATGGCCATCATCATCTTGTGCTCATGATCTCTATCACCGAAGCATCGTCATGATCTCCAACGTCACTGGCGCGATACCTTGATCTCCATCGTAGCATCGTTATCGTCTTGCCAACTATTGTTACTACGACTATCGCTACCGCTTAGTGATAAATTAAAACATTTATATGGTGATTGCATTGCATACAATAAAGCGACAACGATATGGCTCCTGCCAGTTGCCGATAACTTTGTTACAGAACATGATCATATCATACAACAATTTATATCACATCATGCCTTGACCATATCACATCACAGCAGGCCCTGCAAAAACAAGTTAGACGTCCTCTACTTTGTTGTTGCAAGTTTTACGTGGCTGCTACGGGCTTCTAGCAAAAATTGTTCTTACCTACGCATCAAAAACCACAATGATTTTTCTTCAAGTGTGTTGTTTTAACCTTCAACAAGGACTGGGCGTAGCCACACTCGATTCAACTAAAGTTGGAGAAATAGACACTCACCAGCCACCTATGTGCAAAGCACGTCGGTAGAACCAGTCTCGCGCAAGCGTACGCGTAATGTCGGTCTGAGCCGCTTCATCCAACAATACCGCTGAATCAAAGTATGACATGCTGGTAAGCAGTATGACTATTATCGCCCACATCTCTTTGTGTTCTACTCGTGCATATAACATCTACGCATAGACCTGGCTTGGATGGCACTGTTGGGGAACGCGGTAATTTCAAAAAAAAATCCTACGATCACACAAGATCTATCTATGTGATGCATAGCAATGTGAGGGAAGAGTGTGTCCACGTACCCTCATAGACCAAAAGCGGAAGCATTTAGTTAACGCGGTTGATGTAGTCGAACGTCTTCGCGATCCAACCGATCCAAGCACCGAACGTACAGCACCTCCGCATTCAGCACACGTTCAGCTCGGAGACGTCCCTCGTACTCTTGTCCAGTTGAGGCCGAGGGCGAATTTCGTCAGCACGACGGCATGGTGACGGTGATGATGAAGTTACCGGCGCGGGGCTTCGCCTAAGCACTACGATGATATGATCGAGTTGTGTAACTGTGGAGGGGAGCACCGCACACGGCTAAAACAATTGTCAACTTGTGTGTTTTAGGGTGCCCCCCTGCCCCCGTATATAAAGGAGCAAGGGGGAGGCCGGCCGGCCCCTGTAGGGCGCGCCCCAAGTAGGATTCCTATTAGGGATCCTATTCCTAGTAGGTTTCCAACTTGGGGAAGGGAGGGGGAAGGAAGGAGAGGGAGAGAGGGAAGGCAAGGGGGGCCTTCCTTGTCCTATTCAGACTTAGGGGGAGGGGGCACGCGGCCTACCCTGGTCGGCCCCTCTCTCTCTCTCCAGTAGGGCCCATCGAGGCCCATTAGTTCCCCAGGGGGTTCCAGTAACCCTCCAGCACTCTGGTTTTATCCGAAACTTCTTCGGAACACTTCCGGTGTCCGAATATAGTCATTCAATATATCAATCTTTATGTCTCGACCATTTCAAGACTCCTCGTCATGTCCGTGATCACATCCGCGACTCCAAACAATCTTCGGTACAACATATCATGTAAAGTCATAATACCAATCGTCATCGACCGTTAAGTGTGCGGACCCTACGGGTTCGAGAACTATGTAGACATGACCAAGACACGTCTTCGGTCAATAACCAATAGCGGAACCTGGATGCTCATATTGGTTCCTACATATTGGTCTGACCGATAAAGATCTTCATCGAATGTGTAGGAACCAATATGAGCATCCAGGTTCTGCTGTTGATTATTGATCGGAGATGTGTCTCGATCATGTCTACATAGTTCTCGAACCCGTAGGTCCGCACGCTTAACGTTCGATGATGATTTGTATTATGAGTTATGTGTTTTGGTGACCGAAGTGTGTTCGGAGTCCTGGATGAGATCACGGACATGACGAGGAGTCTCAAAATGGTAGAGACATAAAGATTGATATATTGGAAGGTTACATTTGGACGCCGGAATGGTTTCGGGAAGTTTCTGATAAATTTCGGAGTACAGGGAGGTTACCGGAAACCCCCGGGATGTTATTGGGCCTACATGGGCTTTAGTGGAGAGAGGAGGCAGCGGCCAAGAGGTGGCGCACGCATGCACCCCTATCCGAACCGAATTGGACTAGGGGCGGGGGGCTCTTTCCTTCTCCCTCTTGCTCTCTCCCTTCCTCCTTATCCTACTCCGGAAAGGAAGGGGGAATCCTACTAGGACTAGGAGTCCTAGTAGGACTCCCCCCTTTGCGCTCCCCCTCTAGGCCGACCGCCTCCTCCCCCCTCCTTTATATATGGGGGCGGGGGGCACCCCAAAGGCACACCAAGATTTCTCTTAGCCGTGTGCGGTGTCCCCCTCCATAGTTTACACCTCCGGTCATATCGTTGTAGTGCTCAGGAGAAGCCCTGCGCGAATCACATCACCGTCATCACACCATCATGCTGACGAAACTCTCTCTGATGAGGACATCAATACCATTGTTACACCCACAGCCCCTGCTGCTACACATACTGGACCAATTACTAGAGCTCGTGCAAGCCAATTAAATTACCAGGCACTTACGTTTCTTGGTAATGATTCTAATGTTCATGAGAATATGATGCTACCTAAATTGGATACATTTGTTTTGCTTACAAATGAAGGGCCTAGCTTGGAGAAGGATGAACATTGGAGCAAGAACAAGCATGGATATGATGGCATGCGTAAGGGGAACAAGAACAGAGTTACATGTGATGATTTCAGGACATTGAAGCTACCATAATGAGTGCATGAAGCATTGGACGAAATATACAAGATGCTACTTCATAACTTTCGTCCACAGGCTATTCTAGGTGTTGTGTCACCTTATTATTGGGCCAGGCCCATGTAATTTCGAAATACTTGATTATAGGCTATTTTTAGAGTCCGTATGTGTGGGGAAACAAGAGATAGGGTTGATTTCGGACCCCTCCCTCAAGGGCCACGAAATCCCCCTCCCCTCTTCCTCCATATATACAGCCCTTAGGGCATCGCTTAGACTTTGGGTTTTGTTTAGATTAAAGTTCGCCATAGCTGCAACTTCGCGTACTTCATTTGTGTTCAACGACCAGACAAAGACGTCACAGAACCCCATCTTGATCAATAAAGCTTTCATCTTATTCACAATATCCAGATTGCAATCTCAGCTTCTTGCTTGTTCTTCGTTTGCTTTCAGGAAATAGACCCTCGTGGTCAGGTTGATCGTGCTCCGGCGTGGTCAATAACCTCTCGGAGTTGGTTTAGCGGTTGCTAAGGCGCGACATCTTCGCACGTACGTAGTCGTATCGTCAAAGTCTACTCCTCCGAAACATAATCACCATCTCATCGAAAGACGGGACACCTTTGCCTCTATCAAGTGGTATCAGATTTCCAGGTTGCTTGGTGAGATTTTACAGTTTTTCATAGTTCGATTGAGTCTGTTCTTCTTACCTACAGTCCACGAAAAAGCCAAAAAAAAAGTCCAAAAACCACCCTCTGTTTGGGCCCAAAATTTTCCGAAAACGCACTTGTCAAAAAAAATTCTGGCTATCCTATTTTTAGGTGTTTCTGAGTGTTTTTAGACAGGTACCATTATAGAAAGTTTTTTTGAGCCGTTTCCAGATTTTCGTCCGAGCAGTCAAAAAAAATTTGGTTGCAAAAATTTCGTGTCTATCCTGTTTGACTTGGGAAGAGTTTTGAGACACTCGCCATTATAGTGAATTTTTGCAAAAGAAAAAGAAAAAATAGGAGCGCAAAAAAAGAGCGCAAAAAAGTGCAATTTTTTTTACAGTGTGCTTTTCCCTTGTTTACGTGTCGCGCCGTGATTTTGTTAGTGTTCTAGGCTCGCGTCTCTAGCATGGTCTAGCCTAGGACCAGCACAATATCGTCGTTGAGCGTTTATTCAACTTTGCATCTCTGAATTGATTATTGCTGGCCCTTTTTGCTACCATATTATAAGCCTTCCCAGCTCCACATACATCTGCGTCGCGCGTTTGACTCTCCCTAGTGATTGCTCTATCCAAGCTTTGGGAGTTTTGACTACAACGGTTGCCGATCACCACCTGCTGCTGGGTAAGAACTGGTAAGAATTTGAGATTCGCTTGACGGACTTGTGACAGCCCACCACCACCATACTCCAGTAATCTGTAGGATCATATTCTTGTCTGTTTCTATTTCTGCTAACTATGGCAGGACCATAAGCCGATGAGATTGACTGGGAGAACATGATGGACCAGGAGCTTCATGATAAGTTTCATCAAATGTTGGGTCAATAGGTGGAAGACATGATGGCCAGCTTTGGAAAGGCAATGGAGAGGATGGATGACATTGAGAAGACAATTGACACAAAGTTGGACGCCAAGTTCGATGAATTACTCAAACGTCTCCCACAACCAGCTCTACGCTGGGATACAGTAGGGCGAGCACGGTGTGTTCCTATTGAGCCAGGACAAAATTCTGGTGCCGCTGCTACTGTTGTTGGTGCTTCTGTACCTCCTGCTGCTACTACAGAGGTGGAGGACTATTACGAGGATGAGGTTGATCAAAATCAGAACTACGTACAGCCACCACCACCACCAGCAGGTCGACCTCAGGTATATATTCGCAACGGTAGGCCTGCACCACCACCTCAGGTACGAGATCATGACCATGTTCCTAAACTGAAATTGAATATTCCACCGTTTGAGGGTAGATACATTCCTGATGTATATCTTACTTGGGAGTTAGAAACTGAACAACGTTTTACATGTTTACAATATGCCGAGGAGAGACGGGTTGTTGCTGCTGTTTGTGCTTTCACTAGTTTTGCATGTGTATGGTGGTCTGAACATTGTAGATTATATCCTATTCCAACTACTTGGGATGCTTTGAAAACTGCTATGCGTACTCGTTGGGTTCCACCATATTATCAATGTGAATTACTTCAAAAACAGCAGCGTTTAAGATAAGGAAAAAATTCTGTAGAAGAATATTACCAGGAATTACAAACTAGCATGATTAGATGGGGTAATGTTGAGGAGAATGAAGCTATGCTTGCATGTCTTGTGGGTGGATTAAATAGAGAGATTCAGACCATTCTAGAGTATAAGGAGTATACTTATATCACTCATTTACTCCATCTTGCTTGTAAAGCTGAACGTGAAGTGCAGGATCGACAGGCATTGGCGTGAACTAATATTTCTGTAGGTCGACCTTCATCATGGACACCGCGTGCATCTTCTACTTCCACTGCACCAGCATCTCCATCAGGTGCCACCTCCAGCCGTGATACACGAAAGCAGGCACAACCACCATTTATCTGCCAAGAGCGCACCTGCCGGGCCTGCACAGAGCTCTTCTTCTACCATGGCATCAACAGGGCACACAAGTGATATTATTTGTCGTCGTTGTAAGGGAAGAGGTCATTATGCGAGAGAATGCAAATCTCAGTGTGTGATGATTGCTACTGAGGATGGTGGGTATGAGTCCGCTAGTGACTATGATGAGGAGACTTTGACTCTTATTACACATGAAGAACATGGTGGAGATGATTCTGATCATGAGACGCAATACATGGCTCTTGAAGACGCTGACAGGTATGAATGTTTAGTTGCTCAATGTGTTTTGAGTGTGCAGGTCACACAAGCTGACCAATAAGAGGCATAATTTGTTCCGAGTTGTGAAGGAACGTTCTGTGCATGTCATCATAGACGGAGAGAGCTACAACAACTTGGCTAGCATGGAGATGGTGGAGAAGCTATCTCTCACCACAAGACCACATCCACAACCTTACTACATCCAATGGTTCAACAACAGTGGAAAGGTTAAGGTAACATGTACTGTTCGTGTGCATTTTAGTATCTCTACATATGCTGATTATGTTGATTGTGATGTGGTACCTATGCAAGCATGTTCCTTATTACTTGGTAGACCATGGCAATTTGATAAAAATTATGTACACCATGGTAGAAACAATCAGTATACTCTTGTTCATAAGGATAAAAATATTACTTTGCTTCCTATGACTCCTGATTCCACTTTGAAAGATGATATTAATCGAGATAATAAAGCAAAACAGGAGAAAAATAAGAGTGAAAATCAGATTGTGGCAAAAGAATTTGAGCAACAAATGAAGCCTAATAATAAACCATCTAGTGTTGCTTCTGAAATTAAATTGAAAAGTGCATGTTTATTTTCCACCAAATCTGATATTGATGAGCTAGATTTCAGCAAATCTGTTTGCTATGCTTTTGTGTGCAAAGAGGCATTATTTTCATTCGAGGACATGCCTTCCTCTTTGCCTCCTGTTGTCACTAACATTTTGCAGGAGTTCGCTGACGTCTTTCCACAAGACGTGCCACCGGGATTACCGCCTATTCGAGGGATTGAGCATCAGATTGACTTAATTCCTGGTGCTTCACTGCCAAACCGTGCGCCATACCATACCAATCCAGAGGAGACGAAGGAGATTATGCGTCAAGTACAGGAGCTTCTCGACAAAGGTTATATACGCGAATCTCTTAGTCCTTGTGTTGTTCCTATTATTCTAGTGCCAAAAAAGGATGGTACATCGCGTATGTGTGTTTATTGTAGATGCATTAATAATATTACTATTCGTTGTCATCATCCTATTCCTAGGCTAGATGATATGCTTGATGAATTGAGTGGCTCTACAATATTCTCCAAAGTTGATTTGCGTAGTGGATACCATCAAATTCATATGAAATTGGGGGATCAATGGAAAACAGCATTTAAAACTAAGTTTAGATTATGTGAGTGGTTAGTCATGCCTTTTGGGTTAACTAATGCACCTAGTACTTTCATGAGATTAATGAACAAAGTTTTACGTGCTTTCATTGGACGATTTGTGGTAGTCTATTTTGATGATATACTGATTTATAGCAGATCTTTGGAGGAACATTTGGAACATTTACGTGTTGTTTTTATTGCTTTACGTGATGCACATTTGTTTGGTAACCTTGGGAAGTGCACCTTTTGCATCGACCGAGTATCTTTTCTTGGCTATGTTGTTACTCCACGGGGAATTGAAGTTGATAAAGCCAAGATTGAAGCTATTGAGAGTTGGCCGCAGCCCAAAACAGTCACACAAGTGAGGAGTTTTCTTGGCCTCGCTGAATTCTATAGGCGTTTTGTGAGAGATTTCAGCACCATTGCTGCACCTCTCAATGAGCTTACAACGAAAGATGTGCCTTTTGTTTGGGGTACCACACAGGAAGAAGCCTTCACGGTATTGAAAGATAAGTTGACACATGTTCCTTTACTCCAACTTCCTGATTTTAATAAGACTTTTGAGATTGAATGTGATGCTAGTGGAATTCGATTAGGAGGTGTGTTATTACAAGATGGCAAACCTGTTGCATACTTTTCTGAAAAATTGAGTGGGCCTAGTCTGAATTATTCTACTTATGATAAAGAATTATATGCACTTGTTCGGACTTTAGAAACATGGCAACATTATTTATGGCCCAAAGAATTTTTTATACATTCTGATCATGAATCTTTGAAACATATTAAAAGTCAAGCTAAACTGAATCGTAGACATGCTAAATGGGTTGAATTCATTGAGACTTTCCCTTATGTCATTAAACACAAGAAGGGTAAAGAAAATGTTATTGCTGATGCATTGTCTCGTTGCTATACTATGCTTTCACAACTTGACTTAAAAATATTTCGTTTGGAGACCATCAAAGATCAATATGTGCATGATGCTGATTTTAAAGATGTAATGCGGAATTGTAAAGAAGGAAGATTATGGAACAAGTTCTTCATTAATGATGGATTTGTGTTTCGTGCTAACAAGCTATGCATTCCAGCTAGCTCTGTTCATCTTTTGTTGTTGCAGGAGGCGCATGGAGGAGGATTAATGTGACACTTTGGCGTGAAGAAGACGGAGGACGTACTTGCTACACATTTCTTTTGGCCAAAGATGAGACGGGATGTTGAGCGTTTTATTGCTCGCTGCACTACATGTCAAAAAGCTAAGTCACGACTCAATCCTCATGGTTTATATATGCCATTTCCTGTACCTAGTGTTCCTTGGGAGGATATATCTATGGAATTTGTTTTAGGTTACCTCAAACAAAGAAGGGGAGGGATAGCATATTTTTTGTCGTGGATAGATTCTCGAAAATGGCACACTTTGTACCATGTCATAAAAGCAATGATGATGTTAATGTTGCTAATTTGTTCTTTCATTAAATTATTCGCTTGCATGGTGTGCCAAATACTATTGTTTCAGATCGTGATACTAAATTTCTTAGTCACTTTTGGAGATGTTTATGTGCTAAGTTGGGGACTAAACTGCTTTTTAGTACTACTTGTCACCCCCAAACTGATGGACAAACTGAAGTAGTCAATAGAACATTGTCTACTATGCTTAGGGCTGTTTTGAAGAATAATAAGAAAATGTGGGAGGAATGCTTGCCTCATATTGAATTTGCATATAATCGTTCATTGCATTCTACTACTAAGATGTGCCCTTTTGAAGTTGTGTATGGTTTTCTACCTTGTGCACCTATTGATTTATTGCCTCTTCCATCTTCGGAGAAGGTTAATTTTGATGCTAAACAACGTGCTGAATTGATTTTAAAAATGCATGAGTTAATTAGGGAAAACATTGAGCGTATGAATGCTAAATATAAACTTGCTGGAGATAAGGGTAGAAAACATGTTGTGTTTGCACCTGGAGATCTTGTTTGGTTACATTTGCGTAAGGATAGATTTCCTGATTTGCACAAATCAAAGCTAATGCCACATGCTGACGGACCTTTTAAGGTGTTAGAGAAAATAAATAATAATGCATATAAACTTGAGCTGGCTGCAGATTTTGGGGTTAGTCCCACTTTTAACATTGCAGATTTGAAGCCTTATTTGGCAGAGGAAAATGAACTTCCGTCGAGGATGACTTCATTTCAAGAAGGGGAGGATGATGAGGACACCAATACCATTCTTACACCCACAACCCCTGCTGCTACACATACTTGACCAATTACTAGAGATCGTGCACGCCAATTAAATTACCAGGTACTTTCGTTTCTTGGTAATGATTCTAATGTTCATGAGAATATGATGCTGCCTAAATTGGATACATTTGTTTTGCTTACAAATGAAGGGCCTAGCTTGGAGAAGGATGAACATTGGAACAAGAACAAGCATGGAGATGATGGCATGCGCAAGGAGAACAAGAACAGAGTTACAAGTGATGATTTCAGGACATTGAAGCCACCATAATGAGTGCATGAAGCCTTGGACGAAATATACAAGATGCTACTTCATAACTTTCGTCCACAGGCTATTCTAGGTGCTGCGTCACCTTATTATTGGGCCAGGCCCATGTAATTACAAAATACTTGATTATAGGCTGTTTTTAGAGTTCGTATGTGTGGGGAAACAAGAGATAGGGTTGATTTCGGAACCCTCCCTCAAGGGCCACGAAATCCCCCCCCCCCCTCTTCCTCCATATATACAGCCCTTAGGGCGTCACTTAGACTTTGGGTTTTGTTTAGATTAAAGTTCGCCATAGCTGCAACTTCGTGTACATTGTTTGTGTTCAACGACCAGACAAAGACGTCACAGAACCCCATCTTGATCAATAAAGATTTCATCTTATATTCACAATATCCAGATTGCAATCTTAGCTTCTTGCTTGTTCTTCGTTTGCTTGCAGGAAATAGACCCTCGTGGTCAGGTTGATCGTACTGCGGCGTGGTCAATAACCTCTCGGAGTTGGTTTAGCAATTGCTAAGGCGCGATGTCCTCGCACGTACGTAGTCGAATCGTCAAAGTCTACTCCTCCAAAACGATAATCACCATCTCATCAAAAGATGGGACACCTTTGCCTCTAACACTCCCTCGACCCTCTGCTGGATCAAGAGTTCGAGGGACGTCATCGAGCTGAACGTGTGCTGAACTCGGAGGTGCCATACATTCAGTGCTAGATCGGTTGGATCGTGAAGACGTTCGACTACATCAACCAAGTTAACATAACTCTTACGCTTTCGGTCTACAAGGGTACATGGACACACTCTCCCCTCTCGTTGCTATGCATCTCCTAGATAGATCTTGCATGATCGTAGGATTTTTTTTTTGAAATTGCATGCTATGTTCCCCAACACCTTATTGATCCACACTCAGGCCAGTGGGATGAAATGCTAATTAGGGATAATTTTTCACCTGTGGATGTTCATCAAATATTGCAAATGCCCCTACATGTACAAGGATTTTGTGGCATGGAATTATACAAGGTCGGGAACATTTTCTGTCAAGTCTTCTTATCACAGGGAGTTTGAACATCAATTTGGAGGCAGACTAGTGCGACCGGATGGCCAAGGTAATGCCCAGATCAACCCCATATGGAAGACTAATTGGAACCTATGTATCCCTGGGAAGATCAAGCACTTCGCCTAGAAGGTTCTTCGCAGCTCTCTTCCTTGCTATGGAATTTTGGCTGGTCGCCATGTCCCATGTGCTACGCAATGCCCAATTTGTCGGGTGGGGCATGAAGATATTCAACACTATCTTTTCACCTGTCGTAGAGCAAGAGATATCTAGAGAGCTTTGGGACTAAGCGAGATTGTGTGGCATGTAGTGGCTCAAGATAGATCAGGATCGATCATGCTGGAGGTGTTAGCCAGGACGGAAAGAGGCTCAACTGAGGTACCAAATCCTGAACTGGTAATGGTGGCGGCCTGGTATATATGGTGGAAAAGGCAAGAGTTCGTCAAAGGAGAAACCATTCAAACGCCAGAACGAACAATGATTTCTATACGAGTACTTGCGACTAATTATTTCAGAGCATATAGTCAAAAGCATACGAATCGGAATGGTGATTTCATGTGGAAGAAGCCTAGTAGGTGTTAGAAATATGAGCAATTTACCAAATGATTTTATTAACAGAAATACTAGATAAAACATGACTAGTATAGCAGTGATAAAACAAGTCATGCGATTTGACAAAGTGAAGGTAAATAACATCTGCATATATGAGCTAGAAAGGATCATCTCTCGAGCAGACAGTAGATTAAGATGCATATATGAGGTAGATCCTAACATGTGTAGGATAAACACTAGAAGAAAGAACTGTGGCAGGACCTCTAACAGGGAAAACAAGAACACGTACTGGATAGAAACTGGAGCAGAGGCACTGGACTTGGGGTCGGTGTCCTCCATGTCGTCGAGGAGGTTGCCGACGTCGGGGAAGTAGTCGTCGTCGGGGAAGTAGTCGTCGGAGTCCGGGGCGTCCGTGACGAAGAAGTCAGTAGTCGCGCAGAGCGCTCCCCAAAAACCTTATCACCCTTCTCCTGTACAGGACTCAAAAGGTGCGGTTTCGGAGGCCTACTGTCCCGACTCGCGGTGCACGCCGCAAGCCGGGATGAGGAAGACAGCAGCAGCGCAGAGATTGGAACCGGTGGCTAGAGGAAGGAGAAGTTCTGGTGCATCTCTCTGAGAGGAGCGACCTCCCTTTTATAGGCGCAAGAGAAGGAGGCGAGAGGGCAGCAATGGAAGGTGAAATGAAGATGAAGCGAACAGCCAGCAGCCGAAGGGCTGCACCATTTGCATTCAAACTCCACTATCGCAAAAACTTTTCAGCTTCCGTGTGACCTTTTGTATACCCGTAATGCGTGGCAAACATTTAGACATCGGCTCGGCTCATTCCCGCAACTCGCGGCGCGTCGTGACGAGGCGCGGCGGGCGGCGAAGGAGGAGCGCGCGTGGATGTCCCTCTTGTTCTCATGCTCATACAAGTGGGAAAGGAGCCTCCCTTATAAAGAGGTCCAACTCCCTCTAAACTAGCAATGTGGGACTAAACTTTAGTTCCACCTCTTGCCTTGCACGAATGGGCTGCGTGGGCCTCTAGGATTTTTTAGGAATTTCTGAAATAGCTATTGGGCTAGTCCCAAATAAACAAAAATTCCAGCAATCCCCCACCAGATCCCAGAGGCACACAAAATTTGCCTTTGGTTCCAAAACACTGTTTTATATATCGGTACTGCAGTGGAGACTGTTAAGTTGAACTTCCACCTAGAACACTATGCTACACTAGTAAGCAACTTGAACAGTGGACTGGGCCTTGAACTGCAAGTTTTTTGCGAATCTAGCTTCACATAAAGCCTTGACCAATACGTGGCTACCGTGGGTCTTCCCCGCGGGGGGAGCTTATGTGTCATACTCCGAGACCTTTCATGAGTTTACTAGAGAGAACCCTACTCTCATAGATTGCGACGTTTAACAATCCGACTCATATAGGCGCGTTCTTCAAAAGATGTTCTGCAGGACAACATCTCTCTTCAAAGAGCCACTTAGAACACATTAAGATATATATCAACTTGCCATGCAGATTAGGAGAGTATTGCATCTTCATGGAGTGGTATTTTTAACAGTAAGGATACTCTCCTCCCAGTTGACCAACAACTTGTCTTCCACATCTAATTCACGGGATCTCCGATCACAAAGAATAGGTTACCACTGTGAACAACTCATATTGTGGGTCTCATACCCATCTCCCTCGATGCATTATCTATCACATTACGTGATAGACCCTTAGTAAAAGGATCTGCCAAATTTTTAGACGTTTGGATATAATCCAATGCAATAACTCCGGTGTTTTTCATTTTCCTGACAGACTTTAACCTTCTCTGAACGTATCTTGATGACTTCATGTTATCCTTTGAACTGTTCACTTTCGTGATCACAGTTTGATTATCGAAGTTCATAAGGATACCCGGTACGGGTTTCTCAACAACCGGCAAGTCATTCAAGAGCCGACAAAGCCAATCTGCTTCGACCGTAGTTGTATCTAGTGTTGTGAGTTCTGCTTCCATTGTTGACCTCGTTAAGATGGTCTGCTTGCAAGACTTCCAAGAAACAGCGCCACCTCCATGAGTGAATACATATCCACTCGTGGCCTTTATCTCATCAGCATCTGAAGATCCAGTTTGAGTCACTATACCCTTCAAGCACCTTTGGGTGCCTAGTGTAGTGAATTCCATAATTCATAGTGCCTTTCAAATAACGCAAAACTCTCTCTAGAGCTTTCAGCAAAAGAGATGTCAGGTCTTGTAGCACTGGCTAAGTACATAAGCGAGCCAATAATCTGAGAATACTTTAATTGATCTCTAGAAATTCTTCGATTCTTTCGAAGCAGCACGCTAGCATCATATGGTGTTGGAGAGGGCTTGCAGTCACTATAGCCAAAGCGACTCAAGATCTTTTCCACATAGTGAGATTGAAGCAATGTAATCCCACCATCATCATCTCTCAACAACTTGATGTTCAGAATGACATCAGCCACTCAATCCTTCATCTCAAAACAACGAGATAGGAAATCCTTGACCTCCTTAATAACATTCAGATTTGTTCCGAAAATCAGTATGTCATCAACATACAAGCAAAGCATAACTCCCTCGCCCCCACCATGGCGATAGTACACACATTTGTCAGCTTCGTTCACAACAAAGCCTGCAGCTGTTAAAGTTCTTTCGAACTTCTCATGCCACTGTTTGGGTGCTTGCTTGAGTCCATACAAAGACTTCAGAAACTTGCACACTTTCCCTTCCTGACCATCTATTACAAACCCATCTGGTTGTTCCATATAAATTTCCTCATCCAACTCTCCATTTAGGAAAGCGGTCTTAACATCCATTTGATGAACAAGAAGACCATGTGAGGCAGCTAGTGAAAGTAGAACTCGAATAGAGGTCAGTCGAGCCACAGGTGAGTAAGTATCAAAGAAGTCTTCACCTTCCTTTGGGTATAACCCTTAGCCACGAGTCGAGCCTTGTACTTTTCGATAGTACCATCAGGCCTAAGCTTCTTCTTGAATACCCATTTGCATCCTATAGGTTTGCACCCATAAGGACGGTCAGTTATCTCCCAAGTTTCATTCGCCAAGATGGAATCCATCTTGCTACAAACCGCTTCCTTCCAGAAGTCAGCATCTTCCGATGCATAGGCCTCCGAAATAGAACTGGGAGTGTCATCTATGAGATACACAAGAAAATCATCACCAAAGGACTTTGCAGTCCTCTGTCTCTTGCTCCTAGTAGGAACTTCATTGTTCTCCTCCACAGGACTTTCAAAGTGTTCCATCGAAATGGCAGGTTCAGTAATTGTAATTGGTTCCTGATTCGATGAACTAGTGTAGGACCTTGAAGTATGTCTAGAGGGGGGGTGATTAGACTACTTGACCAATAACACTTAACCTTTTCCCGATTTTAGAGTTTGGCAGATTTTAGCTGTTCTAGGACAAGTCAAGCAATCATCACACAATACAAGCAAGCATGCAAAGAGTGTATAGGCAGCGGAAATTAAAGCATGCAACTTGCAAGAAAGTAAAGGGAAGGGTTTGGAGGATTCAAACGCAATTGGAGACACGGATGTTTTTGGCGTGGTTCCGATAGGTGGTGCTATCGTACATCCATGTTGATGGAGACTTCAACCCACGAAGGGTAACGGCTGCGCGTGTCCATGGAGGGCTCCACCCATGAAGGGTCCACGAAGTAGCAACCTTGTCTATCCCACCATGGCCGTCGCCCACGAAGGACTTGCCTCACTAGCGGTAGATCTTCACGAAGTAGGCGATCTCCTTGCCCTTACAAACTCCTTGGTTCAACTCCACAATCTTGTCGGAGGCTCCCAAGTGACACCTAGCCAATCTAGGAGACACCACTCTCCAAGAAGTAACAAATGGTGCGTTGATGATGAACTCCTTGCTCTTGTGCTTCAAATGATAGTCTCCCCAACACTCAACTCTCTCTCATAGGACTTGGATCTAGTGGAAAGAGGGTTTAAGTGGAAAGCAACTTGGGGAAGGATAGAGATCAAGATTCATATAGTAGGAATGGAATATCTTGGCCTCAACACATGAGTAGGTGGTTCTTTCTTAGAAATGGTAAGTTGGAAGTGTAGGTTTAGTCTGATGGCTCTCTCCACGAATGAAGAGGAGGTGGAGGGGTATATATAGCCTCCACACAAAAACTAACCGTTACACACAATTTACCAAACTCGGTGGGACCGAATAGTTAAACTCGGTCGGACCGATTTAGTAAACCTAGTGACCATCAGTGATTTTCGGTGGGACCGACATGCATCTCGGTGAGACCGATTCGGTTAGGGTTAGGGCATAACATAATCTCGGTAAGACCGATTACACAAACTCGGTAAGACCGATTTTGGTAATAAGCTTTCCACAGAGTTGGTCAGGTAAACTCGGTGGGACCGATTTGCTCTTTTCGGTGAGACCGAAATGTTACAAAAAGGAAACAGAGAGTTTACATTGCAATCTCGGTGGGACCGATCGCTCACTTCGGTTAGACCGAAACGTTACGAAGGGAAACAGAGAGATTACAATCCCATCTCGGTGAGACCGAGATCCCTATCGGTAAGACCGATTTGCTTAGGGTTTGTGGCAGTGGCTATGACTTTTGGAATCGGTGGCGCCGGATTGAAAGAATCGGTGCGACCGATCTTGGCTTTAGGTTTAGGTCATTTGTGGATGTGGGAAAGTAGTTGAGGGTTTTGGAGCATATCACTAAGCACATGAAGCAAGAGGCTCATTAAGCAACACCTCATCCCTTCTTGATAGTATTGGCTTTTCCTATAGACTCAATGTGATCTTGGATCACTAAAATGTAAAATGAAGAGTCTTGAGTTTTTGAGCTTGAGCCAATCCTTTGTCCTTAGTATTTTGAGGGATTCACTTTCATCATCCATGCCATGCCATTCATTGAGCTTTCCTGAAATAATAGTCTTGGAATAGCATTAGCTCAATGAGCTATATGTTGTTATGAATTACCAAAACCACCTAGGGATAGTTGCACTTTCAATGTCCCCCTTTTTGGTAATTGATGACAACATATAGATCAAAGCTTCGACAAATGATAATGACATTTAAATAACAACGTCGCTTTGAGAAGTATGTGATAAGCAAGAGCTCCCCCTAAATTTGTGCATAATTTTAGATTTGCTTTGGACTGCAAATGCACAATGAATTAGGCTCATGGGTTACTCTCCCATGTCACATACATCTTGGTGGAGCGCTCAAAATAATAAACAATGAATACATGCACTCATCACCAAGCATAGTGAGTGATCACATATGATAGATAAGATAATATCAAGCATGCATAAGTGTAGCTTATGATCAAACACATGATCATCAATGTCTCACAAGCATAGTATCTCAACCAAAAGCAAACAAGATAAAGACACCAAAAGCAAGAGAGAACAAAAGCAACACTCTCTCTCGAAGCCTATGATTTATACATATTTCTCCCCCTTTGGCAACAAGTTACCAAAAAGTTCATAGAAAATGCATAGTGCTAGATCGACTCTCAGGCTTGATCTTCTGGTGGTGGTGTCCTGATGACTCCAAGGACGAAGGCTTCAGTTGATGTAGAGGGCGCTGGAGTTGATGCTGAAGCTGGTTGCACTGGAGCTGAAGGGGCAGTGGCTGGTGCTGAAGTTGTTGCTCTAGTGTCTATCACTGGATCTGCAACTGACCTCTGGGCTCTGGGCACTCTGGCAAACACATTGGTGGTTGTCTTGCCCTTCCTCTCCTGCATGTCATCCTGCAGCTGCTCCACAACTGACTGAATCTCAGTTACCTTGACATCTAGATCATAGATTTTTTGTTCCGTGATTCTTTCTAGGCTCTCCTGGTTTTGAGTTAGGGTGGCCAACTCCTTCTCAATCCTCAGAGATGATGCTATCAAGTAACCAAGCTGCTCCTGTTTGGTTTTCAAGAAATATTCAGATGCCTCCTCTTGAGTTGGCATCTTAGCAGCCTTCTCCTTCCTTGCCTTTTCTTTCTTCTCCTGAGCTTGAACTGATGATGGATCATCTTCATTCATGACAACCTCATTGTCCTCAAAGTCTGGATAAAGTGGAAAGTGTTCCTTATCCAACTGATATTTGCCAGTTCCCATCTTTGAGTTGATCAATTCCTGAATCTGAGGTGCATATCCACATCTCCTCTTCTGATCTGCTGCTGTCCTCTTGATAGTTTCAACTATAAGGCTCATGACTTTGAATTTTTGTGGCACATCAAATAAATGTATCATGTTGATGGCATGCCCTCTGATCATGTTTTGGTCACCTGACTTGGGCAACAAAGTGTGCCTCAGAATCCAATTGATAGTAGCCAGCCCTGACAGCAAAAAGTGGACTGATCCAAAAGAGAAAGTCTCTAGGGCTTTGTCTGGGATCTCCTTGTACATGTGAGCCATGGAATTGTGTCCCATCTTCTTCTTTGCATAAATGTCCAGATCATCATCATTTTCCTTTGGGGCATTGATTAGACTTGCCCATTCTTCAACAGTGGATTGGTACCTTGTACCTTTAGACATCCAAACAATTCTCCCATCTGGATAAAAATGTGCTATGGAGTAGAATTGCATGATAAGTTCATCATTCCAATTTGTGAGCTTTTACCCAACAAAATTAGCAACTCCACAACCAACAAAGCTGTCTTGCACTCCAGGATAGTGATGTTCATTCTCCTTGATGTATTTCCAGTCAACCCACCTCATGTCACAAACTATGGGCTTCTTGTCCAACAAGATTGTCTCATAGAAGTCCTGTTGTTCCTTTGTATGGAACCTGTAATCAATAGCAGTTCTTCTCCTTGTGGCATATGGATCTGCCATTCTCCGCAGTCTCAGCCCTAAATCCTTCCTGATTTTCAAGTCCTCAGCCACAGGATGGGCATCATTGTGGTCTGGTATCTTGGGCTTGAGTTTTCTTAGAACTTGTCCTTCTTCATCTTCCTCCTCGGCAACATTGGACACTGGGGTCTTGTTCTTCTCAGCAGTTGGAATACTCCTGGTATTCCTCTTTGGTGCAGACTTGGCCTTGGGGGCAACTCTGGGTGCTTCCTTGGGCTTAGATGTTGCAGCCCCTGATCTGATTGCATCACCCATAAGCTTAGGTGCCTTTGGTGCTAGTGCAGCAAGCTCTTCCTCTTCCATCATGGAAGGTTGCCCAACAACTCTGGCCATGGTCTTCTTGACCCTTTCCTTCCTCTTCTTGCTTTCTTCAGCTGGCTCTTTGGGATCAGGATTTTCAGGTAGTTGAGTTGATGCTCTAGCCTTGGGCATAGGTTGCCTTCTTGCAGGCCTTTTAATCTTCATGCCTAGCTTTATATCCTTTGCTGAGCCATATTCCTTCTTGAGCACCACTTTCTTGGAGGTAGCCTCATCTTCCTCAGCCTTGTAGTCTTCATCCTCTGAATCTGAAGTTATTTTCCTCCTTTGCCTAGTTGCAGCCTTAGGCAAATTGCTAGGAGTACTTCTGCTCCCTTCATCTGAAGTACTGGAGGGACTAGTGCCCTCACTCAAGTCCATCTGCTCTTCTGGCCTGTTCTGGCTGTCACTTTGATCAGACATACTGCAAAAGCTGACTGCTGACCCTGTGAAGAGTTATAGATGAGATAGAAAAGATGAGCATCACAAAATGCAGAGGTTTTTGCAAAAGAATGACTCAAAAATTCAGTTTTAATTTTCCACAGAAAGCATTTCGGATCCACCGATTTTCAAACTCGGTGATGCCGAAGCAGTTTTGGAACCTAAACTGATGATCTCGGTTGGACCGAGTTTCAGTTCGGTGGTACTGAGACTGCTAGGGTTTCACAGAATTCTCAAATCGGTTGCACCGATTAGTAATTCTCAGTCAGACCGAGAGTCACTAGTGCAATGGCATAAGCCAAATCGGTGAGACCGAGTTTTTCAACTCGGTGGGTCCGAGATGGTTTCAGCGGAAACCTAAACCTAAAAATTCGAATCACATCTAATCTATGAACTACTTTGGCTGGATAGAAGAGTTTCAATCGTGGCAAGAATCAATATGAAAGCAATGTGCTAGGAATCAGACGTGGATAGCACAAAGATCAAGTCCATACCCTAACTTGGCGGTGGACTTGCTACGGCGGCAACGGAGGAGATGAAATCCGTTGACGGCAGCGAAGACCAGCAACAGGAGGCTGCTGGCGATGAGGAGACGATCCGGAGACCATGATGGCAGAGCGAGCTGTTGCGCGGGCGAAGGGTTTTGGAGAAATTTCCAAAATTTTGCCCGTGACTATATATAGCCCGACCCTGTCGGTGTGACCGAGTGGAACAACTCGGTGGCACCGAGATGCATAGCTGTGTTCAGTTACAACAAATCAGTGAGACCGAAAAGTTCAAATTGGTTGCACCGAGATTGAAAACTCAGATCAACTTGATGATCTCGGTAGGACCGAAATGGGAGGATCGGTCAGACCGAGAATCGCTAAGAGGTTTTGGAAGTTTAAGTCTATGACGAATCGGGGACTCTGAGTGCTCCTCACGCAGAGTGGTTCGAATCTGACTTGATCAAATTTTGTGATGTAGCATGAATAGAGTTTGAGACGAGAAAAGCATAGATAGCTAAAGAAGGTTCTTAGGCATTCTTGTCCATCCACTTGGCACAAAGAAATGAACCAAACAATCAAAACAACAAGTGGATGTCCTTGAATGAGTAAAATATGCACCAACATGCTCACACAATAAGATGGCAATTGAAATATGTGGCAAAGCATGTGCACAACCAATTCTAGCATCTATCAAACAATTGGCGATGACTAGGTCATCTACATATGAGTATATTGACTTAGGAGTCAAATGAGAACATTCGATCATAGGTCATACTCATCGTTTAAGCTCAAGTGGGGTTACCACTTTTACATAATGCATTAATGTGTTCACACCATTAGAGTTGCTTTGACTCAATTCTTTGAGTTAAGCTCCCCCTAGATGTGAGGTCCCCCTTAGAGGGATGAACTAACCTTGGGTTTTGTCGATGATGACTTCATGTAGGTGTTGAAGATGTAGATGCTCAGTGTTGATGTAGATCATTTGGAGCAATCCTTTGGAGTGAGTTGCACTTTCAACTTACCTACATGGGTTAGTCCCACAAGGAACAAACAAGAATATCCATAGACATAGAGTGATGCACACACAAGATGATGTCTATGAAAACATTAGGTTACCGTGTCCCTTGCCTTACCAACATGAGGGTTTGTGACTCCTTGAACTAGTGCAAGATGTGAAGGTTGATTGCACTTGTTCTTGCCAAAATGATATGAGTGAAGAATGTTGGCGGAGTCACCCTCAAGAACTCTCTAGTTCTTCTTCTTCGGGATCCACATCATCTTGATGGGAATCCTTGGAGTTGTAGTTGTACTTGATGAAGTAGAACTTGACGTAGTCTTGGGGACCCACTTGAACGAGGCTTTAGGTGCTTCTTCAAATGCATCAATCTCTTCTTGAAGCTTGTCCTTGCCTTTGTTCTTGTGGTCTTGTAGTGGAAAATCATCTTGAGCTTGTGTCCCCTTGAAGGAAGTAGGATCATACTTATCTTGTTGTGGAACAAACTTTGTCTTGGGGTATTGATCTTCTTTCCACTCAACTCCATTGGCGTTGAACTTTCGTTCAAAACCAACACCTTGATTCTTCTGGTGCCTTCCTTGCTTGCGTACAATTTCCTCGAATTGCTTACTCCCGGCAAGGCTCTTGTAAACACCTTTCTCTATAATTCCCTTCAATAAACTATTTTCTTGCTCAAGTGTAACTTGGCTAAGAGAATCATTAGTGGAATCAAGAGAACTACTAGAAGCAACAATATTGGATTCAACATTATTATTGTTACTACTAGAGGAAGTATCTTTCTTGTACTTGTTACTAGACTTGACTTGAGGCATGTAAGTAGATAAGAGTAAACGCTAGGCAATGTAAGAAGAACTTTTCTTGCGGAGATCATCATTGATTGCCTTTAAGAACTCATGCTCTTGCTCAAGATTGAGCTTTTCAAAGCATAACTTCTCATGAGCCCTTAAAAGTTCTCGATGATCTTCGAAGATAGTTTCATGAGCCAACTTAAGAGTGTTTAGTTCTTTAGTTAGAAGCTCAATTTTCTCCTTATCATTGTCATTCGTTTGACTAGCATGATTAATTGACGTTTCATCATAGTATTCATCACTAGAGTTGTCAACAAGTAAATCATCATCCACAAGCAAGTCATCTTCATCACTATTAAAATCAACATACTCGGGATGTGTTACCTTTGGACCTTTGGCCATGAAGCATCTTCCAATTCCTTCATTTGGTGAATCAAATAGGTCGTAGGAGTTGGTTGACACAAGTGCTAGACCGGCAACACCTTCATCTTGAGTATATTCGGAGTCGTAGTGATAGCTTCTCTCAGAGTGTTTGTCGGAGTCGGAGCCGGAAACCCATTCACCAACATGAGCTTGATGTCTTCATTTTGTGTAGCTCCTTGATGACTTGTCCTTCCTTTCTGAATCCTTGCTTCTCCGTGAGGGTCTTCGTTCATAGCGATCATCTCTACTCCTCCTACCTCTTGGTGGTGATTCTTCTCTTTTGCTCCTTCTTCTTGGAGAATCTTCTCTTCTTTTGTAGGGTGCCGTACACTCATTGTAGTAGTGTCCAGGCCTCCCACAATTGTAGCAATTGCGCTCTCGACTAGAAGATCTCTTGTCATTGTAAGACCTTGACTTGGAGCTTCTTTCTTTGCTTCTACTCTTGTAGAATTTGTTGAAGTTCTTCACCATTAAGCTCAATTCTTCATTGAAGGTTTGTTTCTCACTTGATGATGTGGGGACTTCACTTGAGGCTTTGTAAGCACCACTTGACATGTTGTGAAGTTCCTCCTTATCCTTGAGTGACATCTCATGAGCAACAATCCTTCCAATGACTTCCGTTGGCTTGAGATCTTTGTAGTTTGGCATCATTTGGATCAATGTGCACACGGTATCATACTTTCCATCCAATGCTCTTAGGATTTTCTTGATGATGAATTTGTCGGTCATCTCTTCACTCCCTAAGCCGGCAATCTCATTTTTGATAAGAGCAAGCCTAGAGTACATTTCAGCGACACCTTCACCATCCTTCATTTTGAACTTGTCAAGCTGACTTTGGAGCACATCCAACTTGGATTCCTTGACGGACTCGGTACCTTCGTGCATATCAATCAAAGTATCCCAAATTTCCTTTGCATTCTCAAGACGGCTGATTTTGTTAAATTCTTCGGGGCACAATCCGTTGAAGATGATGTCACATGCTTGAGTGTTGTATTGCAGCATCTTCAATTCTTCCGCATTAGCTTCACGATTCGGTTCTCTCCCATCGAAGAATTCACCTTGCAAGCCAATACAAATAATTGCCCAAACAGCGGGGTTATGTCCAAGAATATGCATTTTCATCTTATGCTTCCAACTAGCAAAATTAGTACCATCAAAGTAAGGACCTCTACGGTGATAATTTCCCTCGCTAGAGGCCATACTCTCCTAGGTTGTGAAACCAAGGCTATGACCACCAAAAGCTATGGAAATCAAAGAAAATGGAGACCAAGGCTCTGATACCACTTGTAGGACCTTGAAGTATGTCTAGAGGGGCGTGATTAGACTACTTGACCAATAAAACTTAACCTTTTCCCAATTTTAGAGTTTGGCAGATTTTAGCTGTTCTAGGACAAGTCAAGCAATCATCACACAATACAAGCAAGCATGCAAAGAGTGTATAGGCAGTGGAAATTAAAGCATGCAACTTGCAAGAAAGTAAAGGGAAGGGTTTGGAGGATTCAAACGCAATTGGAGACACTGATGTTTTTGGCGTGGTTCCGATAGGTGGTGCTATCGTACATCCACGTTGATGGAGACTTCAACCCACGAAGGGTAACGGCTGCGCGAGTCCACGGAGGGCTCCACCCATGAAGGGTCCACAAAGTAGCAACCTTGTCCATCCCACCATGGCCGTCGCCCACGAAGGACTTGCCTCACTAGCGGTAGATCTTCACGAAGTAGGCGATCTCCTTGCCCTTACAGACTCCTTGGTTCAACTCCACAATCTTGTCGGAGGCTCCCAAGTGACACCTAGCTAATCTAGGAGACACCACTCTCCAAGAAGTAACAAATGGTGCGTTGATGATGAACTCCTTGCTCTTGTGCTTCAAATGATAGTCTTCCCAACACTCAACTCTCTCTCATAGGATTTGGATCTGGTGGAAAGAGGGTTTAAGTGGAAAGCAACTTGGGGAAGGCTAGAGATCAAGATTCATATGGTAGGAATGGAATATCTTGGCCTCAACACATGAGTAGGTGGTTCTTTCTTAGAAATGTAAGTTGGAAGTGTAGTTTTAGTCTGATGGCTCTCTCCACGAATGAAGAGGAGGTGGAGGGGTATATATAGCCTCCACACAAAATCTAACCGTTACACACAATTTACCAAACTCGGTGGGACCGAATAGTTAAACTCGGTCGGACCGATTTAGTAAACCTAGTGACCGTTAGTGATTTTCGGTGGGACCGACATGCATTTCGGTGAGACCGATTCGGTTAGGGTTAGGGCATAACGTAATCTCGGTAAGACCGATTACACAAACTCGGTAAGACCGATTTTGGTAATAAGCTTTCCAGAGAGTTGGTCAGGTAAACTCGGTGGGACCGATTTGCTCTTTTCGGTGAGACCGAAATGTTACAAAAAGGAAACAGAGAGTTTACATTGCAATCTCGGTGGGACCGATCGCTCACTTCGGTTAGACCGAAACGTTACGAAGGGAAACAGAGAGATTACAATCCCATCTCGGTGAGACCGAGATCCCTATCGGTAAGACCGATTTGCTTAGGGTTTGTGGCAGTGGCTATGACTTTTGGAATCGGTGGTGCCGGATTGAAAGAATCGATGTGACCGATTTTGGCTTTAGGTTTAGGTCATTTGTGGATGTGGGGAAGTAGTTGAGGGTTTTGGAGCATATCACTAAGCACATGAAGCAAGAGGCTCATTAAGCAACACCTCATCCCTTCTTGATAGTATTGGCTTTTCCTATAGACTCAATGTGATCTTGGATCACTAAAATGTAAAATGAAGAGTCTTGAGCTTTTGAGCTTGAGCCAATCCTTTGTCCTTAGTATTTTGAGGGATCCACTTTCATCATCCATGCCATGCCATTCATTGAGCTTTCCTGAAATAATAGTCTTGGAATAGCATTAGCTCAATGAGCTATATGTTGTTATGAATTACCAAAACCACCTAGGGATAGTTGCACTTTCAACTAGGCATCTCCTGATTAGATGAAGTAGCCATATCCTTCATGGGAAAGATATCTTCAAAGAAAGTCGCATCATTTGACTCCATGATCGTACCGACATGCATGTCAGGTACCTCAGATTTTACAACCAAGAATCTATAGCCAATGCTATGAAAATCATATCCCGAGAAAACACAATCCACAGTTTTTGGTCCCAGCTTCCGCTTCTTTGGAATTGGCACATTGACTTTCGCCAAACAACCCCAGGTTCGTAGATAAGAGAGCTTTAACCTTTTCTTCTCCCATTCCTCGAATGGAGTTATCTCTTTGTTCTTTGTGGGAACTCGGTTTAGGACATGACATGTAGTTAATATCGCCTCCCCCCACCATGCCTTGGAGAGACCCGATGTGTCTAACATGGCGTTAACCAAATCAGTTAGAGTACAGTTCTTTCTTTCAGCCACCCCATTTGACTGAGGTGAGTAGGGAGGCGTCCTCTCATGGATTATACCATGTTCCGCACAAAAAGCATCAAATTCATTGGAAAAATACTCTCCGCATGGTCGGACCTAAGCCTCTTGATTTTGCGATCAAGTTGGTTTTCCACTTCAACTTTATAGATCTTGAAAAAGTTCAAAGTCTCATCCTTAGATTTTAGAAGATACACATGGTAGTATCTAGTGGAATCGTCAATTAACATCATGAAATATTTCTTTCCACCTTATGTCAAAACACCATTCATTTCACATAGATCTGAATGTATAAGTTCTAGTGGTGCAAGATTTCTCATCTCCGCAGTCACGTGAGACTTACGAGGTTGCTTAGCTTGCACACACACTTGACACTTAGATCCCTTGACAGTGGTGAAACTAGGGATTAAGTTCAACTTCGCTAGTCGCGACATGCAACCAAAGTTAACATGACAAAGACGTGAATGCCACACATTTGATTCACTATTGTTGCAAATATGATTAACAACTTTATTGCAAACGTCTGATAAGGATAAACGAAATAGGCCTCCTGAGTCATAGCGTTTACCAACAAAGGTTCCATACTTGGATATTACAAATTTATTCGACTCAAAGACAAGCTTATAGCCATCTCTACACAGAAGAGATCCGCTAACAAGATTTTTATTGACGGAGGGGACATAATGCACGTTCTTTAGGCGCACGATCTTCCCCAAAGTAAACTTCAGATCGACCATGCCAACACCACGAACAGAAGCACTTGAACCGTTGCCCATCAGCACGGTTGAAGTCCCTGCGGTCTGATAAGACGAAAACATGGAAATATCACCGCATACATGCACATTAGCACCCGTGTCAATCAACCAATCAGGAGAATGACATACTGAAAGAATAGTGGGAAATATACCATACCCAGCATCCTTCATGTCAATGTCTCCGATGACAACATTAGCGGTCTTGCCGCCTTTCCCAGGATGACGCTTGTCGTAGCGATTAGGACAACTAGGAGCCCAATGATTAGGATCTCCACACACGTGACAAGCACCTTTCTTCTTGTCACTCTTCTTCTTGAAGTTCGTGTGTTGTACAGCCTTGTTCTTCCCATCAAACTTTGCTTTACCATCAAGCTTGCCCTTGTTCTTGAACTTGTGGGACTGGAAGTTTTTCTTCTGTACCAGATTGGTACTAGATCCTCCCTCAATACCTCGAGCACGTGTGTCCTTTGCTCTCGCCTTTTCTTCCACATCAAGAGTACCAATGAGATCCGGGACGGAAAACTCCTGTCTCTTATGCTTCAGTAAGGTAGCAAAGTTCCTCCACGAAGGAGGAAGCTTAGTGATGATACCCCCGGCAACAAACTTGTCCGGTAGGATACAATTGAAGTGCTCAAGTTTTCTAGCAAATGACTGTATCTCATGAGCTTGCTCAACCACGGAGCGCTCTTCAGTCATCATGTAGTCATAGAATTGCTCCATGATGTACAGCTCAGTGCCAGCATCCGAGATCCCAAACTTGGCCTCGAGTGCATCCCACATATCTTTTCCATTATCAATTGACACATAAACATCAACTATGTTCTCACCGAGAACACTCAAGAGAGCAGCCTTAAACAAAGTATCCATTTTCTGAAAAGCTTGTGCACGTTGAGCATCAAGTTCTCCTTCAGGTCTACCAAGAGTGGCGTCATAGCAACTCATGGTTTGAAACCATAAGACTGCTCTCATGCGCCACCTCTTATAGTGGATACCCTCAAACATAGGAGGTCTCATGGAAGCAGCAAAACCATTCGAGGTAAATTGCCTATAATAACGTTTTTGGATTGTTGGAAATATGAGCCATTTACTGAATGATTTTATTAACAGAAATACTAGATAAAACATGACTAGTATAGCAGTGATAAAACAAGTCATGCGATTTGACAAAGTGAAGGTAAATAACATCTACATATATGAGCTAGAAAGGATCATCTCTCGAGCAGACAGTAGATCAAGATGCATATATGAGGTAGATCCTAACATGTGTAGGATAAACACTAGAAGAAAGAACCATGGCAGGACCTCTAACAGGAAAAACAAGAACACATACTGGACAACAGCTGGAGCAGAGGCACTGGACTTGGGTCGGTGTCCTCCATGTCGTCGAGGAGGTTGTCGACGTCGGGGAAGTAGTCATCGTCGGGGAAGTAGTCGTCGGAGTCCGAGGCGTCCGTGACGAAGAAGTCAGTAGTCGCGTAGAGCGCTCCCCAAAACCTTATCACCCTTCTCCCGTACAGGACTCAAAAGGTGCGATTTCGGAGGCCTACTGTCCCGACTCGCGGTGCACGCCGCAAGCCGGGATGAGGAAGACAGCAGCAGCGCAAAGATTGGAACCGGTGGCTAGAGGAAGGAGAAGTTCTGGTGCATCTCTTTGAGGGGAGCTACCTCCCTTTTATAGGCGCAAGAGAAGGAGGCGAGAGGGCAGCGACGAAAGGTGAAACGAAGACGAAGCGAACAGCCAGCAGCCGAAGGGCTGCACCGTTTGCATTCAAACTCCACTATCGCAAAAACTTTTCAGCTTCCGTGTGACCTTTTGTATACCCGTAGTGCGTGGCAAAAATTTAGACATCGGCTCGGCTCATTCCCGCAACACGCGGCGCGGCGCAGAGCGGCGCGGCATGACGAGGCGCGGCAGGCGGCGGAGGAGGAGCGCGCGTGCATGTCCCTCTTGTTCTCATGCTCATACAAGTGGGGAAGGAGCCTCCCTTATAAAGAGGTCCAACTCCCTCTAAACTAGCAATGTGGGACTAAACTTTAGTTCCACCTCTTTCCTTGCATGAATGGACTGCGTGGGCCTCTAGGATTTATTAGGAATTTCTGAAACAGCTATTGGGCTAGGCCCAAATAAACAAAAATTTCAGCAGTAGGGGGGCAGTCAAGATAAATGTGGATGCATCTTTATAGCAACAGAACGGGGATGGAGCTACCGGAGCTATAGCACGAGATGGCCGTGGCAATTTTATTGCCACTGCAACCTGGTTGCTTCCAGCCGTGACTTTTGTGGATTCCGCAGAAATTCATGCCATTAGGAATGGGCTATACTTGGCGGGCCAGATTGGATGTAACAGCGTGCAAGTGGAATCAAACTGTAGCTTTGCTTCAGCAACAACTTCAGGTCTAGTGTAAATTAGTTAACTAGCTCAACATGTACCCTCTCGATTAGGGTTTAGGCGACTCCGCTGGCGACTCCATCGCCGGTGGGAGATCTCCGCTTTGGTCATTGAATACCGAATCGGGGGAGACTCCGAGGGAAGTAGGGAGAGGGTTCACGTTCGGAAGGCTGTAGTTTTCCTTCGCTATGGCGGCTTCGAGCTCTGCAACAACGGCTGGGGCGAAAGAAGAGATAGATCTGGAGGAGATGCTCAAGAACATGGAACTAATGGATGAGGAACTGGACGACGTCATGATCGGGGCAGAGGAGGCGGAGTCTTTCAATGAGAAGGCGGGCTGGATGGCAATTGCAAGGGTGAATACCAATCGGAACTTTAGTCCGACAGCTTTTTCAGATAATATGAACTTCATCTGGGGCTTGGCTCAGACCCCAGACACTTCAGAGAGGCCGGGGAAAACTTATTCATCTTCAAGTTCTTCTGCCTAGGGGATTGGAAGAAGGTGGTTCATAAAGGGCCATGGCTGTTCAGAGGATTGGCGGTGGTGATCGAGGACTATGATGGGAAGGCGGATCCAGAATCGGTGGTGCTAGATGGATTGTATGTTTGGGCACAAATCCATAAAATCCCAGAAGTTTACCGCCATGAACCGGTGGTGGATCAGCTTGCCCGAAGAATAGGGAAAGTCAAGGAGGTTCAGATGAGACCAACGCTCTTCTACGAGGGGGACTACATGAGGGTTAGAGCTAGGGTTCTCACGAAAAAACCCTTGACTCGGTTCATCCCATTGACTGTGGCAGGAGAAGGGACCCGGATGCTCGTGGTGAAGTACGAGAAGATTCCGTTTTTTGCAAGGTGTGTGGAATCATGGGGCACAGTCATGAGGAATGCGGCAGGGGGATTTGGAAAGAAGAGGATAAGAAGTGGGGCTCTTGGATGATTGCAAAGCGCAGGACGGTCACGTACTCACAACCTTTTGGGAGAGGCTTTTTCAAAGGGGGGAGAGGGTATGGCAATGGTGGTACCTCAGGTCAATCAAGAGGTGGAGGTAGAGGAGGAGCTGCGGCAGATTTTCAGCGGGACAAGGAGGAAGAGGGTGTGGACCCGAAGCAGCAACCTGACCTTACTGGAATAAAATCAAACTTCAAGAGATCATCACAGGATAACACTTTGTTGGTGGCTGCGGCATCCTCTGCCGAGCAGCGTCCCATGGAAGGTGAAGAAAACAATGCTATGATGACGTTCCCGAATCCATCGGGGGTCCCTCCGCTACCTTCTGTTTATGTGTCACCAAGGAAAGTAAACAAGAGGTTGAAGAACTCGCTAAATGAGCTGGGAGAAGGCACCAACGCAGGAGGGACAAAGAACACAGTTGCACCATCGGTGGGCTCCCCCGAGGAGTACGGTCGGGCACAATGAATATCATATGTTGGAACTGTCGGGGTGCGGGTAAAGCCTCGACAGTTCGCGAACTTCGTGAGTTAGTGAAGAAATTTACCCCTACTGTGCTTTGTATCGTTGAAACTCAATTGGAGAAAGCAAGAGTAGAAGGTTTAGCTAGCTCCATAGGTTATGATAAAGCCTATGCAATAAGTAGTAGTGGTAGGAGTGGAGGTATTGGAATTTTTTGGAATAATTCAATAAATGTGGAGATTTTGGGCTACTCTGTGTATCATGTTGATTGCAAGGTGGATAATGGGTGGAGGCTAACGGTAGTATATGGGGAGGCGCAGACTCATCTTCGCCACCAAACTTGGGACAAAGCTCAAAGAAATATGCGGTTTATATGACCTCCCATGGCTCTGTATGGGAGATTTTAATGAGGTGTTGCGGCCTGATGAGCATGAGGGGGTTGGGCAGCGGAGTCATGCACAAATGCAATGTTTCAGAGACATGTTGGATAGCTGCAACCTGATGGATATTGGCTTCAAAGGCAGGTTTTGGACTTTCGAAAAGAAAGTTACAGGAGGTACATACACTAGAGTTAGACTTGGTCGAGCTCTAGGGTCGACTGAGTGGGGCGCCTAGTTCCCATTGGCGTGTCTCAGTCATTTGACCGCTGCGACATCGGATCATGGACCTATATTGCTGCAGCTCGAGGGGGAAAGTAACAGGTTCAGGAAGCCTCCTATTTTCCGATATGAGACAGCCTGGGAATCTCATGGCAATCTGAAAGAAACAATAATGGAAGAGTGGGCGGCAAACCAATATAGTACTAGGGTGGAAGATATAAAGCAGAAGCTCTCCTCTCTAGCGACCAGACTTCAAAGCTGGAACGTCGACACCTTTGGGTCAGTCCGTAAGGAGATCAAAGGCTTAAAGAGAGAGCTAGAAAAACTCAGGAGTACGCCGCAGAGGGTGGGACCGAGTCAAGAGGAGATACAGATAAATAAGAGACTAGTTGAGTTATACCATAGAGACGAGATGCTATGGAGGCAACAATCGAGAATCAACCGGCTCGCGGAGGGGGACAGAAACACAATTTTTTTCATATCCAAGCCAGTATGAGGAGAAGGAAAAATATGATAAAAGCACTATCTAACTCCCTTGGAGTTGTGGTTGATGATCCGGCCGGATTAAAGATTCTGGTCTCAAATTTCTATAAGGATTTATACACTTCATAGGGAGTTACAAACATGGAGGGAGTACAAGATCATGTGCCTACGGAAGTCACAGATCATATGAATGATATCTTATGTGCTACATACACGGGTGAGGAGGTAAAAACAGCTTTATTCCAAATGTTTCCGACAAAATCACCAGGTCCGGATGGGTTCCCAGCACACTTTTATCAGCATCATTGGGATGTTTGTGGGGAAGAAGTAACGAAGGCAGTGCTGAGAATAGTAAGAGGGGAAGAGAGTCCCGAATGTATTAATGATACTTTCTTGGTTTTGATCCCAAAGGTAATGAATCCAAATCTCCTGACTCAATTCAGACCAATAAGTTTATGCAATGTGTTATACAAAATAGCTTCGAATGTGGTTTCAAATAGACTCAAACAAATCCTTCCAGATATCATATCAGAGGAGCAGTTAGCCTTTGTCCCAGGGAGACTTATTACTGACAACATCATATCTGCTTATGAATGTTTACATTTTATGAAAAGAAGCATGTCAAAGGTCAATAGCCATTGTGCCCTAAAGTTGGACATGATGAAGGCTTATGATAGGCTGGAATGGACATATTTGGAAGCAATGATGGGAAAACTGGGATTTGCCCCAGAGTGGATAAAGTTGGTGATGGGAATGGTGAAATCAGTTTCTTTTGAGGTGTTGTTCAATGGTGAAAAACTTGATCAGTTTAAACCCTCTAGAGGGATACGACAGGGAGACCCAATTTCTCCTTATCTTTTCTTGATCGCAGCGGGGGGCCTCTCGTGCCTTTTGAAATTCAGTTCTCAGTCATCTAGTGTTGTGGGAGTTAAGGTGGCGCCGACAGCCCCGGTTGTCAACCACCTTCTCTTTGCTGATGATAGCCTGCTGCTATTCAGGGCAAGTAATGATGGAGCAGTTGCAGTGTCAAACTTGTTGGACATCTATTGCAAAGCGTCTGGTCAAAGGGTGAACAACGACAAATCTTCTATTTTTTTCAGTAAGGGATGCCCTCAAACAGTTCGGGATGGCATAAAGGGGACTCTCAACGTCCACAATGAACAACTTAGCGAGAGGTATTTGGGTATGCCCACTGATGTGGGACACTCAAAAAATGGCACATTCAAATACTTGAAAGATAGAGTTTGGGAGAAGATTAAAGGGTGGATGGAAAAGTTGCTATCTTATGCGGGCAAAGAGGTTCTGATTAAGGCAATTGCACAAGCTATCCCGGTCTACTCGATGGCCTGTTTCAGATTATCAAGAGGAGTTTGTGAAAGCATAACATCTCTAATCAGACAGTTTTGGTGGGGTAGTAAGAGAGGAAGGAGAAAGCCTTGCTGGGTCGCTTGGGACGTGTGCACGAAACCGAAACATCTGGGAGGCCTAGGTTTCCGTGACATGGAGCTGTTCAACCTGTCTCTCTTGGCAAGGCAGGCGTGGCGGCTCCTTCAGGAGCCAATGACACTTAGTGCAAAAATCTTGAAGGCAGTTTATTATCCCGCCACGAGCATTCTAGAAGCAAGCCTCGGCGGTCATCCATCCCAGGTTTGGTGCGCGATCCTAGACGGGCGGGACATCTTGTCTCAGGGAATCATTCAAAGAGTTGGAACTGGAGAAGAAACAAGGATTTGGGAGCATAACTGGCTTCCCAGAGAGGGAGTAAAACGACCTTTGAGCGCGATGGTTGCTCACCCATCTGAACTAGTTTCAGAATTGATTGATGTCACTTCAGCCACTTGGAAAGAAGATCTGATTCGGGCAACATTTAATCCTTACGATGCCCACAGTATACTAAGGATCCCACTGTGTACTCGTAGGGTTGCCGATTTCTGGGCTTGGGGAGCGGATCACCGTGGGAGATTTTCAGTTAGCTCGGTCTACAAAATGCTCGTGAAAACAAAACTGCAGAGGGAAAGTTGGCTCGAGAATACCGAAAGCCCGGCGGACGTTGCAGTGGAGGCGAAGAGGTGGTCTAATCTGTGGCAGATTAGGGTTCCATCGAAGCTCAAGAACTTCTTATGGCGTTTCTGTCAGAATTCTTTACCAACAAAAGACTTGCTGAATCACCATAGCATGTCAACTACTTTGGTCTGCCCGATTTGTTCAGCTTTTGACAGTTGGAGACATGCGCTGGTCAATTGCCATATGGCAGGGAGTGTATGGGCGCTAGCTCCTTCCGAGATGGTAGAGCATATGCAAGCAAACTTGCAGCTGGAAGCGAAGGACTGGCTGTTTCTGATGCACGAAACTCTGGCCCAAAATGATTTTACACGTTTGGTGGTTACCCTGTGGGCAATCTGGAGAGATAGGAGGAAAGCTACACACGAGGAGATTTTCCAAAGTCCGTTGTCAACTTTCTCTTTCATTAACTCCTTTCTGGAGGACTTGGAGTCTCTTAAGCAGCCAACTAATGCTCAAACAAGGAACCAGCCGGCCAGAGCATAGGTGTGGATTGCACCATCGCTGGAACATGTGAAAGTGAACACCGATGCGGCTGTAGCGAGGAATGGAAACTATGGCTCTGTTGCGGCTTTGTGCCATGACGCGGGAGGTGCTTTTCTGGGAGCATCATGCATAACACTTCGGAATATTGCGGATCCTGAGATTCTTGAGGCTTTGGCAGTACGAGAAGCCCTGACTTTGGCAAACGATCTGTATGAGGAAAAAATACATGTGGCATCGGACTGTCAGAATGTGGTGCAAGGAATAAATACAGGATCAGCAGCGGAGTGTGGAGCTATAATTCGTGAAATCATAGACCATTCGACCTCGTTTACTTCTTGCAACATAGTGCACGAGCATAGAGCCTCGAATACAGAGGCTCACAATCTCGCTAAGCATGCTTTGTCATTAGGGTTTGACCGCCATGTATGGTTTGGCTAGCCCGGCGATCTTCTTTTTGTACCTGCAAACATTATGGTTATATGAATAAAGCTTGGCGAGATTGTCTAAAAAAAACTGTAGCTTTGCAGTGGACGCGATCAAACAACCAGACAATTACCTAGGACTTGTTGCTGCATTATTGGCAGAGTGCCAAGACTTATCAACTGATTTTGCGAAGTGATCTTCACACACCGCTTCAGAGAAGGGAATGCTACGGCAGATGAACTAGCTAGATATTGCTGTAGTACTAAATCGTCTAGTGTTTGGGATGAGTCTCTCTCTGATTTTATTTCTCACTTGCATGACTTATCTATTGCTTGAGAAATAAAGTCGTTTTTCCGGTAAAAAAGAACTTGACACTTGTTCTTCAACGAACGGGGCAGAAAATAAACAATTGATCACTTCCAGTATTTATTGAAGTGGTCGTACTCAAGATGCACACGTTCTCTCATTAAAGCGCATTCTGTCCCATTGTATGGATCTTCTGGTATAAGTTTTATGCTGGCCCCATGATTTGTCTCTGTTCCTTTCTGAAACTGACCGCTTGCTCACATGTGTCGTCCTCTTTGTCACGTTTCATCGTCCACTATGCTTTGTTTGTGCACCACTTTCGACACACGTACCGAGTTTGTTGGACTGAAATCTGAGTGATGTACCTCCACGAGCAAAAGCAAAGTTTCCCCCAATATGTTCCTCTTTTTTTTCTGTGCATAACTCAGCGCTTCACTGCGCAAACAACACTGAACCAAACCAAGGAATGTAATGTGCATACACGTTTCTATTTTGGCGAGTACAATGACATCTGCTACAAATATTCCTGGATGCATGGTTAGAGCATCCACAGTCGGTCACTGTCCGCAGATGCGTCCGGTCACGTCTACAGGCGTTTGAGGGGTCCGATTTACCAAGTCCGATTATAGATGCTCTTATTTACACCAACTAACAAAGTTTGTGTGCGCTAGGCCAGTATAAAGGCCTGAGAAGTTTTCTGCAAATGTGAAGCAAAGTGATGGGAGCAGATTTCAAAAATACTCCAAACCTATCTCGCACGCGTCAAATACAAATCGGATGGTCAGGAATGACAAACGGTAGATGCATCATCATCACCAACTCGGTCATTTTATACGAGGAGAGAAATGACCAAACACTCCAAGAAAAATACTCCCTCCGTTCTAAAATAGATGACCCAATTTTGTATTAACTTTGTACTAAAGTTGAGCCATTTATTTTGAGACAGAGGGGGTACAAAATAGTAGCAGTAATACAGCCGATGGATATGCTGCATTTTTCTCCGAGGTGGACGATGGATATACTCCAAGGTGTCTCCGAGGGAATGCGCACACGAAACTCCCGTGCACATCAACCGGGCCCACCGGTCAGCCAGCGCCCTTCCTTCCCCTAACTCCCCTAGCCCGTCCCCCCTCATATAACCGCGCCCCCGCCGCCGCCTCCCTCGGCTCCTCTCACATCACCGTCGCCCACCCCCCGCCTCGCCGCCATGGAGCCCTCCCCGTCCTATGCGCTCCACCTGGCCGTCGCGGCGCTCGTCGGCGCCACCTTCGCCGCCACGTCCGCCTACTACATGCACCGCAAGACCCTCGACCAGCTGCTCCGCTTCGCCCGCTCCCTCGACCGCGACCACCGCCGCCGCGCCCGCCTCCTCCCCGACGGCGCCGAGGACAGCGACGGCGACCGGGAGGACGCGGAGGACGAGGACGACGCCGGCGGCGGACCTCCCCCGCACCGGGACCACGATCGCCGCACCCTCCCCATCCCGCCGGGGCTCCCGCCGCTCCACACCGGCCGCGAGGGTACGTCCTGATCCCTGCCTGCATCCCCCGCCCCAAGCTGTGTGATCGGCGCAGTATCTGCGCGCTTGCGGTAGTGTGGGGCGTCGATTATTCACAAGCCTGATCCCGTCCGTGTGATTTGTTCAGTGGTTCAGTGCGCTGCGATGCAGTTCGTCAGTGGCGGTGATTGTTTTTACCATCAGCGTCGGCTGGATTAATCCATCCCATTGTGGCACAGTACTCACCACTTACCTAGTTCATATTCGCCGCATATCATACACTTCAGATTTATGTAGTGTTTCAGCTTTGGCAAAACTTGAAATGCTCCACACTATGCATCTGGGAAATGTATCCAGCTCATTAATAACTTATATAAGCTCTTTTCGGTGTTTCCAAATATGGTTTCGCGTGTAGTGATGAAACAATAGAAAGACACAGTTCTGTATAGTGTGTATTATGACATGGCCTCACTTGCAGTTTTGAGCACTGAACTCCAGAAAACATGTTTTGTAACAGCTGTAATCTGCAAGACATTTCATATGACGTTTTATGCTAATGTTGGCCTTTTTTACCACTCACTCAGGCAAGCCCACTATATCTCCAGCTGCGAACAAAAGAGTTGGGTCTCTGGTTAGACCAACGACACCAAAATCCTCTGTTCCTGCAGTCAGCACATTTGAGAACATCGAAGACTCAGACGAGGATGTTGATCTCGAGCCGGATTCCAAAAATGATGATGCTGTTTACGTTGGCACAAATGGGGCTATTGTAAGTGCAAGATGCATATGCTTTGACAAGCAGTGCTTGCTGCTTACTTTTGTAGATGATTTGTTTTCTGAATGACAACATGTTGGGTTTGTAAGGATCTTCACTAATTTCATTGTTATTAAGTCAATCTTTGAATGGAAACACGCCTACCAACACAACTTTATGAGGTTTACTTCCTTGTATATAGGTATAAAGTATTGGTGTGAGTCATATGAATTAATCAAGAAAAGCTTGTAAGGTTAAGTTGCATGTAGCTCACACACTAAATTGTTTTTTCTTTAGAGTTTAGATATGTATTTCTCTGCAACCTTTTTGTTGCATTTCCTCAAAATTCATGCTCAGAAACAACTTCCTACTTGCAAATATACCTTAGTTATGTCCGTACTTGATAGACTAACATTGTTTTAAATTTCACAGGGATCAGACCCGGTTCCTGTTAAAGCGGATCAGAATGGGGACATACCATCAACGAGCATGATTAGATCTCACAGTGCAACTGGCAGTCTCCACGGGATCCAGCTAAATCCAGTAGCAGCTGATATACTTCGAAAGGAACCTGAGCATGAAACTTTCAGTAGGATCAATATTACAGCTGTTGGTATGCTTTTTCGCCTTATATCTGTTTGTTCAATAATTTTGGGCCAATGTTGATTGTCTCATTATATCTTCCAGCTTTGTTGTTTTCGAACATCACTGTTCAGTGCATGCCATCTTTGCCCATTCCTTTATCTATATATAGCATCAGCCTGATTGTGTTGATCTTGATCACTAGAATAAAAATCTATTATAGCTAGTGTTCTTTGCTTACATGTTGCTACTCTTGTGCTTATTCTTGATTTTGCCTCAGAAACTCCTTCTCATGATGAAATTGAAGCGTACAAAGTTCTTCAAAAATGTCTTGAGCTACGAGAGAAGTACATCTTCAGAGAAGAAGTTGCTCCATGGGAGAAGGAAATAATAACTGATCCTAGTACCCCCAAACCTAACCCAAACCCGTTCAACTATGAACATCAGACCAAAACTGAAGTAAGTGCATTTCTCTAGGTATGCGTATAATGACTGGCTACACATATATCTGCTTTCCTTTCCCCTAAAATATTGTTTTCCCTTCTTTCAGCATCACTTTGAAATGGTTGATGGTGTTGTTCATCTGTACCCCAGTAAAGATTGTGAGTGAAAAACCATTTCATTTCTTCTAGTTTCTCGTGATTTTCTTAGTTTGGGGCATGTTGATCATCACATTGTCTTTGTTGATGCAGCTAAAGAAAGACTGTTTCCTGTTGCTGATGCTACCACCTTCTTTACTGATATGCATTATATCCTTCGTGTATTGGCTGCTGGGGATATCCGAACCGTCTGTCATCACCGTTTAAATCTTCTAGAGCAAGTAATTCTTTTGAACTTTGTTCCTTTCAAACATTTGCTCTATTGTTGCCTGCATATATTGAATGTGTTCCAGACTGGCCTGTGAAGCTAGCTTGATTTATAAATCTCATTGAGAACTTGATGATGTCGCATGCGCAAGCTATTGTATTCTGCACATTGACCTCTGTTTACATGCTTGTGTAATTTCAGAAATTTAATCTTCATTTGATGGTCAATGCCGATAGAGAGCTGCTTGCGCAGAAAGCTGCACCACACAGGGACTTCTACAATGTCAGGAAGGTTGATACTCATGTTCATCACTCTGCATGCATGAACCAGAAGCATCTTTTGAGGTTTATTAAGTCAAAATTGAAGAAAGAACCAGATGAGGTACATCCACTTTCTTCTTGCCTAGTTGTTGTTGTTGTCTCACGTAGCAATAAACCTGAGACATAACGTCCTCCACTTGACCTATGCTCCAAAATTTCATTTATGTAGGTTGTGATTTTTAGAGATGGGACCTATTTGACTCTTAAGGAGGTGTTCGAGAGTTTGGACTTGACTGGGTAACTGAAATCTTTATCTAATGGTGTTGTTATTTATCTTCTTGTTACGTTTTTTGTAGTGACCTGTTTACTCTCTCATAGGTATGACCTCAATGTCGATCTCTTGGACGTGCATGCTGATAAGAGTACATTTCACCGTTTTGACAAGTTCAATCTGAAATATAATCCATGTGGCCAGTCTCGCCTCAGGGAGATCTTTCTTAAGCAGGACAACCTTATTCAAGGTGCACATATGTTTTTGTCTTGTTGCCTGTGTAACGTTAATCACTATACTCTCTTTTTCATTTCTCTTATTTCAGCTCTTATACTACTTTTAAACTTATATCCTGCATTAGGATCACCGCCAACATAGACTGTGCACGGACAATTTTGTTAACTATTATCCTGTCTTATTACTAGGTCGCTTCCTCGCTGAATTAACTAAAGAAGTGTTTGCTGACCTTGAAGCAAGCAAATATCAGGTGATTTCTTCTTTCTTTATTGTTTTTTCGAGTGTTAGAAATAGTTCTTTTCATATCTTTAATTTTTAATGCGGAAATATTGGCTACTCATGTACAAGCAGTGTTTGCACACTAATCTAGCCCTTTTTTTTTGCTATATGGCTCTGGCTAATGCTCATACTCCAATTATCTTTATCAGATGGCTGAGTATCGAATATCTATTTATGGGAGAAAGAAAAGTGAGTGGGATCAGATGGCAAGTTGGATAGTGAATAACGAGTTGTACAGCGAGAATGTTGTTTGGTTAATCCAGGTAACGCTCTCTGTTGTCCTCTTCAGTATTTCCGACCTTTTAATTTCTATATTTTCTCTAACATATTCATTAATCAACGTATATTCTTTGTCTAAACCGGACTGGAACATAAATCACCTGTTGCATTTAACCTTTTTCTTTACCAGAGTAGTTGCACTGATGTGTTGTTTAATTTTCTCTGCAGATTCCTCGGATTTACAATGTATACAGGGAGATGGGCACGATTAATTCATTCCAGAACCTCCTTGACAACATTTTTCTTCCACTTTTTGAAGTAACTGTTGATCCTGCTTCACATCCTCAGCTGCACGTTTTCTTAGAACAGGTAAGTGGAAGCACTTTATATATTTGTTACTTGTCTGCGTTATGTTGATGTGGCTTTCAACACTAATCTAGTCATCTTGCAACACTAATCTAGTCATCTTGCAAATAGAAAAGCAACTGACTTGTATGTCTTATTAAAGAAAAATTTATTGACCAATGCTTGAAAGATCAATCTTGTTCTCTACTTTAGTAGAAAAAGTGTGGACAATCTTGAGAAAGTTACCGGCCTGCAGTATAAAATCCATTGGTCAGCAGAATCTTTTTCCAAATTTCCTCCACTAAGAGGGCCCTTCCAAGCTCCGTGCATTGACGATATTATTCTCTTGTAGACCACTCCTGACATTTTTCTCAAGCCATTATTATTTCTCATGCTATTATCTTCAGGTTGTTGGTTTAGATTTGGTGGATGATGAAAGCAAACCAGAAAGGCGTCCAACGAAACACATGCCGACACCTGAGCAATGGACTAATGTTTTCAATCCAGCCTATGCATATTATGTATACTATTGCTATGCTAACTTGTACACACTGAACAAGGTAATAACATTATGTGCCCATATCTCATGTCTTTTGTTAATACTAAAAACTTGAAAAGTAACACTAAGAGAACACTTTGTATGCAGCTTCGTGACTCCAAGGGCATGACAACGATCAAACTTCGTCCACACTGTGGAGAGGTATACCCATACTGCATCTTATATACATTTCTGTATTTGACTTGAACACGTTGTCTTAATGATTTCTTGTCTTCAGGCTGGCGATATTGATCATCTTGCTGCAGCATTTCTCACTTCTCACAATATTGCTCATGGGGTGAATTTAAAGAAGTCCCCTGTCCTCCAGTACTTGTATTATCTTGCTCAGGTTAGCACTGGTATTTTCTATGTATCTTTTAAGGACATTATTCATAAGAAACTAATCATATTTATTTGCCTGCAATCAGATTGGTCTTGCAATGTCTCCTTTGAGCAACAACTCATTGTTTATTGACTACCACCGGAACCCTTTCCCAACATTTTTCTTAAGAGGCCTGAATGTTTCTCTCTCAACTGACGACCCTTTACAAATTCACCTAACAAAAGAACCTTTGGTTGAAGAATATAGTGTTGCTGCTTCGGTAATTTACTTTGCTCCCTCTTGCTATGTGATCTATATTCCATTGCCGCTCTCAGATCTGCCTAATTTTTTATCGACTGTTCTTGTGGCAGCTGTGGAAGCTTAGTTCATGTGACTTGTGTGAAATAGCCAGGAATTCTGTGTACCAGTCTGGTTTCTCTCATAGGCTGAAGGTACGCACTGTACATTCATTTGCCAGTTTCCTCTGTTCTTACATAACCCAACTCATGGACTCCCTCTAAGCTCTGGCCTTTTTTTTCTTTTCTTTTTCTAGTCACACTGGATTGGTAGAAACTACTATAAAAGAGGTCCCGACGGCAATGACATCCACCAGACAAATGTTCCTCACATCAGGATTGAATTCCGGCACAACGTATGTACTTCACACCTTTTCTGCTTATGTTATCTGATCTTTTTTTTTTCTTGTGCTTGGGTTGATAATTGCCTTTGTGATTTGACCCGCAGATTTGGAAAGACGAGATGGAGCTGATACATTTCGGAAATATTAAGCTACCAGAAGAAACGGACAGATGAAGATGTTGCGGCAGTTTTCAAGGCCCACGCGTTTCAGGCATGGCACCCCGTTTTCTGGGCTTTCGGAGAAGGAAGCAAACCTATTATGCAATCTGTGAAAGAGAAGAAAAGTGCCCCAAGTACCTTTTCGATGAGTCTTTTACTCCTGTTGCTTGTATAGGCAAATGTTAGCATGGAATGATAAAAGGAGAAGACGCTCTAGGATTTCAATGGAACATAGTACATCAGATCTATCGTCGCTCACTCGATACATCAAATTAGTGACCTTCAGAATAAAATTGTATCTTTGCTTTTATCCAGATGTTTTACAGCATGTTTGATCTGATATCTATTAGAGATTCACCGGTTATTTCTGTTCGAATAGTACTAGTATTTGATAACATAAGTTGCAGTCCCTATGTCCCACAATATAACGTGTATGTTTGGTGTCGGTTAGGGTTGTTTTCTGCGCATGTGCTGTAGGCCCTGCCACTGTTTGGCCACGCCGTGCCTGCGAGCGTAAAGCCGCGGGCAGAAGATTCAACTGGACCGCTTGGAACAGGCCCCTCTTAATTATGAGGATCTCCGGGGTGATGCAAGCTGGCCGCTCCCATCCGAGAACTCACAAATGCTATGCTAGTGCCAGTGGTGGTGGCCACTTCTGCCCCCACCCCTAGCATCATACCCATGTTGGTGTCTCGAACAAAACTCAATGGAAGTACGCTGATGTTGCAGCCATGACGCTGGTTACAAAATGATGATTGCGTATATCCATGATGGGGACTCGCCGCGCCGGAGAAACTGACTTCACGTCACCTGTGTTGTTGCTTCCTCTGGTTTCTTGGTATACAACTACCTTTTTTCCCTAGGAATAATCATTGAGCCACGGATGAACAACAAGAACAGGAATAATGGCCCAACTACTAGTTAACCAGAGCAGTGGTCCATGTTCCTATTTCACCCTTCATCATCCTGCCACTCCATCCAAAAACACATTTGCAAGCCTTTCGTGCTTCAACAAAAGAATTACTTACTCACAGCTTGAAAACAGATTGGTTGATTACACAAAGAAAAAAGATAGAAAACCCGGAGACAAAAAGAAGAAGATCAGTAGAGCACAACTACTAATTAGGCTACGCGCTACGACGACGACGACGACTGCAGTAGGGGCTGCGCTTGCGCCGGCGGAGGCGCGGCGACGATCTGGGCGTAGAGGAAGTGGTTCCAGGTGTCGGGGAGGCCCGGGAGGCACCAGTGGATGCAGTCGGCGTAGGTGCGCGGGTCGGCCTGCTGCTCGGGGGTCAGCAGCTTCCCCTGCCTGAGCGTGTGCACGGAGGTGTGTGCGTCCTTGCGGAACTCGGAGAGCGCGGTGATGTCGACGAGGTGGACCGGCACGCGGCGCATGGAGTGCAGCACCGCCTCCGCCGCGCCGTGCAGCCGCCAGTCGGTGCCGATGTAGAGCGGCCCCGTGTGGTTGAGGATCGGCTGCGTCTCCATCGCGCACTTGATCGCGCCCGGCCCCCCGCCCCACGCGTCCGGCCTGCACGCACATACATACATAGAACGTTTCATCAGGTTACAATTCATCAGACCAAGAGAGATCTCCACAGCTGTGTTAGTAGAAGAGCAGAGCATGCAATGCAAGGTCCAAGGTGGGTGAGGAGCTGAGATTCCGCCGCCGGCGCCGGCAATGGCGAGATCCAGGTGTTGTCGCTCATGATGCAGGTTAGGTTAGGTCAGGTTGCCATCGCCATGATTTGCCTCGCTCACACACGGGCACATGCTTGTTTGTTTCTTTTGCTTGCTTTTGGTGGAATGATGTTGTTCACGTGCTTGTCGATGCCATTTACGTGTGTGTAGAATCATTATTGGTATTTTAAACAAGTTGACAGCCAAAATCGACCAAAACGGTACGGCACATCACATGAAGCTCAACTTGGTTTAAGCAGGCAACATGGTGTGATCTGCCTCTCTCCAGCGATCAAGCTGCACAGCTGTTCCGAACGTGGCTACTCCCTTGACGGACCCATCAATGGGGAAAGAAAGCGACGGAGGGGTCGCTGCTAAAGTGGGCTTGGACGGCTTCCCTTACTACTACCAGTAGTACTAACGTTCTTGGAGTAGGTTAGTGGGGACTGTCATGGAGAGATGCATGCATGCAGGCATTAATTTCACTATACTTATGCCAGTGCCAGTACGCGCACGCATTGATCACAAGCAGTCGGATGCACACTGCTCTGTGCGCGCCCATCACGGCTACACTCCGATGGGATCGCTCGCTCCAGGCTCCACCAGTCCAGTCCGGCTAGCTTTTGGGCTGTCGTAGTAGCTAGTTTTGGAACATGTGCCTACTTGCTGAATTATGGAGCTGTCTACGAGAGACTAAATTAATACTTCCTCCGTTCCTAAATATTTGTCTTCATACAGAGCAAAATGAGTGAATCTACACTCTACAATTTGTCTATATACATCCGTATGTGGTAGTCCATTTGAAATCTTCAAAAAGGCAGATATTTAGGAACAGAGGGAGTACGTGTGCAATATGAGGAATCATCTTGACAATTTTCGTTCAACTTGAATGCTCTAACAGCAGGAAGAAGAGAGAAGAGTCTTAAGGGCGTAGAAATGCATGCTCTAACCAATGCCAATGCATGCAACCGAAAGACCGATTTGATGAAAGAGACCGGGCTACCCTAGTGTGGTCACAGCTCTCAACTCTTCAACAACTCTCTCAGCTCAAGAACCAGCCCATCCAGCAAGATCCATTCAAGAGAGCTCCCTTGAGCTGAGTTGGGCGGCATCGGACCAGGCCGGGTACTACTAGTAGTAGTACTAGTCAGCGGGATAGCTCCGAGGGGCAGGCACAATTCAATGGCCCATGCGCTCTCGGGTTGGATTTTGTGCTACTTCCACGGATTTATGCCTCCCCTCCCTCCTGTGAAGTTTCCGGTTCTGGCACCGTGCGTGGTTGGTGCGGGCGGTCCGGCTCACCTAATGTGAAGCACGTGTCGCCCATTCGCTCAGTCAGAGATCAAGATTATTTACCCTTCACCCGTGGCCATGCTCAATCCCTTCCTCCGGAAACCACTGCCCAAGATTTGTGCCCTCACTAAACAAATTCACCGATACAATAGTCTACTACTCGGAAGGGGATTAGCACTGCCCGAGAAGCCTGTTTGTTTTGGAATGGAATCCAATCCAGCCCCGTGACCTTTGCCGCTACTGCCAACCGACAAGAAATCGCGGGGAAATGGGGAACGCGATCCACCATTTGCAATGAACAAGTTGGAAGTGCTAGTAGTACTGATCGAGAGCTGGTGAGTGAGTGAGTGATTGAGTGACTTACACGCCGTGGTTGGGCGACATGCCCATGAAGAAGACCTTGGTCCGGCCGGGGTCGACGTGCCGGTCCACCCACTTGGCCCACGTCTTGAGCACCTCCTTGTACGCCACCGGCCGGTCCACCAGCGTGTACTTCTCCGGCATCGCCCGAGGGTTCTTCCTGCATTTCATCTTCATCACTCACCGGAGCAGCAGCAATGGAGTGGCACCCGGACGGACGGAAGGGAAACTCACAGCACTTTCATCTCCAAGTTGTTGAGCCACCAGATGTAGGTGTTGAAGACGAGCAAGTGGGCGGCGCGCCAGTGCCGGGCGTGCTTGGCGATGGACCGCCACGCGATCACGCGGTCCGCCACGCTGTGCGCCTGCGGGTCGTCCGAGTTGGAGCTCACCAGGAACGGCGCCCAGTAGAACTCCACCGTCGCGTTGTACTCCGCCGCCCTGAACACGTTGAGCGACCCGTTGGGCCCGACGAACTTGGCGAGGGTCTTCTGGTCGCGCGACGGGATCGCCGACGACACCAGGCACACCATCGACTCCCACTGGTTCCGGTTCAGCGAGTCCCCCACGAACATCAGCCTCTTGTTCCGCAGCCGCTCCAGCAGCGCCCGCGCGTCGAACCTGGACAGCAAGATTCAGTTGAGATCTGCTCTGAGCAACTGAATTGGGGACGGATGGATCAATGGCGCGGGGAGGTAGACGATGGGTACCTGGGGAGGTCGCAGGAGGAGGGCTGCCAGCGCCACCGCTGGTACGAGTCGTCGCGCCGGCCGTTGCGCATGCAGGTCACCTGCTCCGTCAGGAACTCGCACTCCGCCTCGCGGTACAGCGGCACCTGCGACGCCTCCGCGTCGTACGTCCACCACCCCTGGTACAGGTTGCACGCCGGCGGCTCCGGCGCCGCCACCGCCGCTCTGCTGCTGCTGCTGGTGGTGTTGCCGCCGCTGATGGGAGTGGGAGGTGCGGTGGTCGTCGTGGCGGGGGCGGCGCGCTTGTCTGCTCTCGCGGGCGCATCCACACTGTCGCTGTCGCCGTCGCTCGCTTTCCTCCTGCTCTCCACCTGCTCCACATGGCGACGCCGCTCCTCCTCGTCGTTGTTCCCCTCTTGCTGCTGCTGCTGCTGCTGCTGGGAGCGGGAGTTGACCTCGTGGAGGAGGTGGAGGTCGGGGGCGGACCTGGCGCGCGAGGCCCCGGCGAGCGGGAAGTCCCCGGCCACGGCGTCGGCGGCGGCGATTGGGGCCTTGACGACGGCGGAGTCCTCGTTGTAGAGGAAGATGGCGACGAGGAAGATGGAGACGAGGAGCCCCGCGAGCGAGAGCGGCGCGCCGGGCCTGCGCGCGGGCGCCTCCTCCCCCTCCCCCTGCTTGGCGGCCGCCGGCGCCGCCGCGAACGGCGACTTCCGGCGCAGCATCGCCGCCGCCGCCGCCCCCGCCCTCCCCTTCGCCCCCGCCGCCAGCAAAAAGTCAGGCAGGCTCAAGCTCGCGTCTTCCCCCCGCAGAGATCGACCGACGCCTCCTCCCGCTGGCGCGCCGGGCAGGCAGGGACAGCTAGATACCTCTGGAAACCGGAGATCAGCTGGGATCTCCTCGCCGCGGCCGGTGGTCGGGGAGGCGGCTCGCTCCGGTCAGCGGCGGCGGCCGGAGGCCCCCTGGTGAACAGTACGGTACGGGCAGAGCGAGCGGAGGACCGTTGTGTGGTGGAATCGGGGGAGGACGAATGGGACGGGGGGGCGGTGGGTCTCACATGACATGTAGCCATGGAGGGGGTGGTGGTAGATTAGTGGTGATGGTAAGCTTGTTTCTTACTCCTCCATTAACATTACCTTAAGCAGTGGGAGATCATGGAGGCTTGACCGTATCACTCTCATGGATTACACAGTCAATGGGGACGCAAAAAACAAAGGAGAGCAAAATAGCATCTTGTGAAAACAATGGAGAACATGGCTGGTGTGCCTCTACGTGTACAAACGCTGTAGATTCTTGGGGCCATCCTGGGAATAAAGATGCAGACGCACACTGTGAAACAAAAGGGGTGCAACATTCTCCTCACTCTTTGTTAGCTGTCATTGCAGTGATCTAGGTTCGTTCGGATGCCATCCATCCGCTCCAGATATTTGATTCAAAGTATTTTCATTTCCCCCCTATTTGTGTTGTTCGACTTATTATATAGGATTACATTCCATATGATTTTTTTTCTTTGCCCCCACATCGAGGGCTCCCTCATGTCGCCTCCTCCAGGAAGATAGGGGAACAAACCCTAGCCCCCCTCCCCGCCGACGCCCCCTCCTCCCTCCCCTCTCCCCTCATCGTTCGCAGAGGCGTCTGCCAAGAAAGCTCGTGCGCCGCTGGTAAAGGAGACGACGGGGATATGGCGTCTCGTGGCCGTGGCGCCGTTGTCTGGAGGGCAGACAACGGCAGCGCGAGACCCCCCTGCGGTTGTTCCTCCTAGCAGCATCGTGGGGACGGCGGACTCGGCGAGGGGTGCATCCGGTCTGCGGCGCAATGAGCCCAGAGCAATGGCTCTGGATGGGCATCGATAAAGTTAGATCTGGGAGAAACACAACCCTATGGGGGTCTGCGGATTGGAAGCCGGAGTGGTGACTCCGGATGATGGTGGCGGCACGAACCTCGCAGTTGATGGTGATCTAGATGGCTTCGAGTTCGAGGAGGTGCGACTGCGTGTGCATGCGGTGCGTGATAAGGGTCTGCTTGACAGTGCTTCAGTTTTAGATGATGTGCGTAAGTGTAAGGCCAGGGCAAGCGGCCCTGATCATGGCCACCCTCATTGTCAGGCTCGTAGGTGTGGCGACACTTGTCGCCCAAAAAGTGGCTTCGGGGTGGATCGATGTTTTCACTTGTAAGGCTTTGTTGAATAATATAATAAAAATGGTTGTGTGCATCATTTGATGCAGAGACCGGGTGTTTAACCTCCTTTTCAAAAAATATATGTTTCTTTTTTTGTGTGATTCATTTGCATTGGGATGACTCAAGAATAGCTCAACTTTGAATTAACTAGCCAGGATTATAGCCACATGATTACAATCATGTGCAACTAAAAAAAACATAAACGCAACAAGAAACAAAAGGCGTTGGAAGGTATCTCTCATAGCCTCACACGCTACAGGCTAAAATGATAAACATGAGGTGAACAACTTGAAGACATCGAAACCCCCTTCTGCGAAAGGATCACCGCATTAGGAAGACTCAAGAAGAGCTCAACTTTGAATTAACTAGCCAGGATTATAGCCACATAATTACAATCATGTGCAACTAAAAAAATAAACACGACAAGAAACAAAAGGCGTTGGAAGGCAGCTCTCAAAGCCTCACACTCTACAGGCTAAAATGATAAACATGAGGTGAACAACTTGAAGACATCAAGACCCCCTTCTGCGAAAGGATCACCAGTGTACTGACTCAAGAAGGAGAGCCTGACATCAAAGTAAGGTCACACTATCTCCAAACTACTAGCCCCCCAGAATGATACCGTTGTCCATTTCCATCACCAAAGAAACCCCTGCCTCCTCGCCTACCTCAAAGGCCTCCGCACTGACTGAAGGAAATACGCCCTAGAGGCAATAATAAAGTTATTATTTATTTCCTTATTTCATGATAAATGTTTATTATTCATGCTAGAATTGTATTAACCGAAAACATAATACTTGTGTGAATACATAGACAAACATAGTGTCACTAGTATGCCTCTACTTGACTAGCTCGTGAATCAAAGATGGTTAAGTTTCCTAGCCATGGACAAAAGAGTTGTCATTTGATTAATGGGATCACATCATTAGGAGAATGATGTGATTGACTTGACCCATTCCGTTAGCTTAGCACTTGATCATTTAGTATGTTGCTATTGCTTTCTTCATGACTTATACATGTTCCTATGACTATGAGATTATGCAACTCCCGTTTACCAGAGGAACACTTTGTGTGCTACCAAACGTCACAACGTAACTGGGTGATTATAAAGGTGCTCTACAGGTGTCTCCAAAGGTACTTGTTGGTTTGGCGTATTTCGAGATTGGATTTGTCACTCCGATTGTCGGAGAGGTATCTCTGGGCCCTCTCGGTAATGCACATCACTTAAGCCTTGCAAGCATTGCAACTAATGAGTTAGTTGCGAGATGATGTATTACGAAACGAGTAAAGAGACTTGCCGGTAACGAGATTGAACTAGGTATTGAGATACTGACGATCGAATCTCGGGCAAGTAACATACCGATGACAAAGGGAACAACGTATGTTGTTATGCGGTCTGACCGATAAAGATCTTCATAGAATATGTGGGAACCAATATGAGCATCCAGGTTCCGCTATTGGTTATCGATCGGAGACGTGTCTCGGTCATGTCTACATTGTTCTCGAACCCGTAGGGTCCGCACGCTTAAGGTTTCGATGTCAGTTATATTATGAGTTTATGAGTTTTGATGTACCGAAGGAGTTCGGAGTCCCGGATGAGATCGGGGACATGACGAGGAGTCTCGAAAATGGTCGAGACGTAAAGATCAATATATTGGACGACTATATTTGGAGTTCGGAAAGGTTCCGAGTGATTCGGGTATTTTTCGGAGAACCGGAGAGTTACGGGAATTCGCCGGGGAGTATATGAGCCTTATTGGGCCATACGGGAATAGAGGAGAGAGGCCAAAAGGAAGGAGGCCTGCGCCCCCCCTCTGGTCCGAATTGGACAAGGGGGGCAGCCCCCTTTTCCTTCTCCCTCTCCTCCTCTTTCCTTCTCTCCTACTCCAACAAGGAAAGGAGGAGTCCTACTCCCGGTTGAGTAGGACTCCTCCCTTGGCGCGCCTCCTCCCTAGGCCGGCCGCCTCCCCCCTTGCTCCTTTATATACGGGGGCAGGGGGCACCCCATAGACACAACAACTATTGATCCCTTGGATCTCTTAGCCGTGTGCGGTGCCCCCCTCCACCATAGTCCACCTCGATAATATCGTAGCGGTGCTTAGGAGAAGCCCCGCGACGGTAGAATATCAAGATCATCACCACGCCGTCGTGCTGACGGAACTCTCCCTCGACACTCGGCTGGATAGGAGTTCGAGGGACGTCATCAAGCTGAACGTGTGCTAGAACTCGGAGGTGCCATATGTTCGGTGCTTGGATCGGTCGGATCGTGAAGACGTACGACTACATCAACCGCGTTGTCATAACGCTTCCGCTTACGGTCTACGAGGGTACGTGGACAACACTCCTCCCCTCTCATTGCTATGCATCACCATGATCTTGCGTGTGCGTAGGAATTTTTTTGAAATTACTACTTCCCCAACAGTGGCATCCGAGCCAGGTTTTATGCGTAGATGTCATATGCACGAGTAGAACACAAGTGAGTTGTGGGCGATATAAGTCATACTGCTTACCAGCATGTCATACTTTGGTTCAGCGGTATTGTGAGATGAAGCGGCCCGGACTGACATTACACGTACGGTTACGCGAGACTGGTTTCACCGTTACGAGCACTCGTCCTTAAAGGTGACTGGCGGGTGTCTGTCTCTCTCACTTTAGTTGAACCGAGTGTGGCTACGCCCGGTCCTTGCGAAGGTTAAAACTGCACCAACTTGACAAAGTATCGTTGTGGTTTTGATGCGTAGGTAAGAACGGTTCTTGCTAAGCCCGTAGCAGCCACGTAAAATTTGCAACAACAAAGTAGATGACATCTAACTTGTTTTTGCAGGGCATGTTGTGATGTGATATGGTGAAGACGTGATGCTATATTTTATTGTATGAGATGATCATGTTTTGTAACCGAAGTTATCGGCAACTGGCAGGAGCCATATGGTTGTCGCTTTATTGTATGAAATGCGAACGCCTTGTAATTGCTTTACTTTATCACTAAGCGGTAGCGATAGTCGTAGAAGCAATAGATGGTGTAACGACAACGATGCTACGATGGAGATCAAGGTGTCGCGCTGGTGACGATGGTGATCACGACGGTGCTTCGGAGATGGAGATCACAAGCACAAGATGATGATGGCCATATCATATCACTTATATTGATTGCATGTGATGTTTATCTTTTATGCATCTTATCTTGCTTTGATTGACGGTAGCATTATAAGATGATCTCTCACTAAATTTCAAGATAAAAGTATTCTCCCTGAGTATGCACCGTTGCGAAAGTTCGTCGTGCCCAGACACCACGTGATGATCGAGTGTGATAAGCTCTACGTCCATCTACAATGGGTGCAAGCCAGTTTTGCATACGCAGAATACTCAGGTTAAACTTGACGAGCCTAGCATATGCAGATATGGCCTCGGAACACTAAGACCGAAAGGTCGAGCGTGAATCATATAGTAGATATGATCAACATAATGATGTTCACCATTGAAAACTACTCCATTTCACGTGATGATCGGTTATGGTTTAGTTGATTTGGATCACGTGATCACTTAAAGTATTAGAGAGATGTCTTTCTAAGTGGGAGTTCTTAAGTAATATGATTAATTGAATTTAAATTTATCATGAACTTAGTCCTGGTAGTATTTTGCAAATTATGTTGTAGATCAATAGCTTGCGTTGTTGCTTTCATATGTTTATTTTGATATGTTCCTAGAGAAAATTGTGTTGAAAGATGTTAGTAGCAATGATGCGGATTGGATCCGTGATCTGAGGTTTATCCTCATTGCTGCATAGAAGAATTATGTCCTTAATGCACCGCTAGGTGACAGACCTATTGCAGGAGCAGATGTAGACGTTATGAACGTTTGGCTAGCTCAATATGATGACTACTTGATAATTTAGTGTACCATGCTTAACGGCTTAGAATCGGGACTTCAAAGATGTTTTGAACGTCATGGACCATATGAGATGTTCCAGGAGTTGAAGTTAATATTTCAAGCAAATACCCGAGTTGAGAGATATGAAGTCTCCAACAAGTTCTATGGCTAAAAGATGGAGGAGAATCGCTCAACTAGTGAGCATGTGCTCATATTGTCTGGGTACTACAATCGCTTGAATCATTAATCTTCCAGACAAGATAGTGATTGACAGAGTTCTCTAGTCACCATCACCAAGTTAGTAGAACTTCATGATGAACTATAGTATGCAAGGGATGACGAAAATGATTCCCGGGCTCTTCGTGATGCTGAAATCAAGAAGGTAGAAATCAAGAAAAGAGCATCAAGTGTTGATGATTAACAAGATCACTAGTTTCAAGAAAAAGGGCAAAGGAAAAGAAAGGGAACTTCAAGTAGAATGGCAAGCAAGTTGTCACTCCCACGAAGAAGCCCAAAGCTGAACCAAAGCCTGAAACTGAGTGCTTACACTACAAAGGAAATGGTCACTGGAAACGGAAATACCTTGAATATTTGGTGGATAACAAGGATGGCAGAGTGAACAAGGGTATATTTGATATACAAGTTATTGATGTGTACCTTACTAGTGTTTATAGTAGTCCCTGAGTATTTGATACTTGTTCGGTTGCTAAAAATTAGTGACTCGAAACAAGAGTTACAAAATAAACAGAGACTAGTTGAGGGTGAAGTGACGATGTGTGTTGGAAGTGGTTCCAAGATTGATATGATCATCATCGCACACTCCCTATACTTTCGGGATTAGTGTTAAACCCAAATAAATGTTATTTGGCGTTTGCGTTGAGCATGAATATGATTTGATCATGTTTATTGCAATACAGTTATTCATTTAATAGTCAGAGAATAATTGTTATTCTGTTTACATGAATAAAACCTTCAATGGTCATACACCCAATGAAAATAGTTTGTTGGATCTCGATCATAGTGATACACATATTCATAAAATTGATGCCAAAAGATGCAAAGTTAATAATGATAGTGCAACTTATTTGTGGCATTGCCGTTTTGGTCATATCGGTGTAAAAGCGCATGAATAAACTCCATAAAGATGGATTTTTGGAATCACTTGGTTATGAATCATTTGATGCTTGCGAACCGTGCCTTATGGGCAAGATGACTAAGACTCCGTTCTTCAGAACAATGGAACGAGCTATTGACTTGTTGGAAATAATACATACCGATGTATGCGATCCAATGAGTATTGATGCTCGTGGCAGGTATCGTTATTTTTTGGCCTTCACAAGATGATTTGAGCAGATATGAGTATATCTACTTAATGAAACACAAGTCTGAAACATTTGAAATGTTCAAAGAAATTCAGAGTGAAGTGAAGAATCATCATAACAAGAAAATAAAGTTTCTGTGATTTGATCACGGAGATAAATATTTGAGTTACGAGTTTGGTCTTCAATTAAAACAATGTGGAATAGTTTCACAAACTCATGCCACCTGGAACACCACAGCGTTATGGTGTGTCCGAACGTTGTAACCGCACTTTATTGGATATGGTGCGATCTATGATGTCTCTTATCGATTTACCACTATCATTACGGGGTTATGCATTAGAGACAGTTGCATTCACTTTAAATAGGGCACCATCAAAAATCCGTTGAGACGACACCTTATGAACTGTGGTTTGGCAAGAAACCAAAGTTGTCGTTTCTTAAAGTTTGGGGATGCGATGCTTATGTGAAAAGGTTTCAACCTGATAAGCTCGAACCCAAATCGAAGAAGTGCGTCTTCATAGACAGCCAAAGGTAACTATTGGGTACACCTTCTATCACAGATCCTAAGGCAAGTTATTCGTTGCTAAGATGGATCCTTTCTAGAGAAGAAGTTTCTCTCGAAAGAAGTGAGTGGGAGGAAAGTAGAAATTGATGAGGTAATTGTACCTTCTCCCTTATTGGAAATTAGTTCATCACAGAAATCAGTTCCAGTGATTCCTACACCAATTAGTGAGGAAGTTAATGATGATGATCATGAAACTCCAGATCAAGTTGCTACCAAACCTCGTAGGTCTTCCAGAGTAAGATCCACACCAGAGTGGTACGGTAATCGTGTTCTAGAAGTCATGTTACTAGACCATGATGAACCTACGAACTATGAGGAAGGGATGATGAGCCCAGATTCCGCGAAATGGCTTAAGGCCATGAAATCTGAGATGAGATACATGTATGAGAACAAAGTGTGGACTTTGGTTGTCTTGCCCGATGAACGGCAAGCCATAGAAAATAAATGGATCTTCAAGAGGAAGACGGACACTGATAGTAGTGTTACTATCTACAAAGCTCGACTTGTTGCGAAAGGTTTTCGACAAGTTCAAAGTGTTGAATATGATGAGATTTTCTCACTCGTAACGATACTTAAGTCTGTCCAAATCATGTTAGCAATTGCCACATTTTATGAAATCTGGCAAATGGATATCAAAACTGTGTTCCTGAATGGATTTCTGGAAGAAGAGTTGTATATGATGCAACCAGAAGGTTTTGTCAATCCGAAAGGTGCTAACAAAATGTGTAAGCTCCAGCAATCCATCAATGGACTGGTGCAAGCATCTCGGAGTTGGAATATACGCTTTGATGAGTTAATCAAAGCATATGGTTTTATACAGACTTTTGGAAAGGCCTGTATTTACAAGAAAGTAAGTGGGAGCACTATAGCCTTTATGATAAGTATATGTGAATGACATATTGTTGATCGGAAATGATGTAGAATTTTCTGGAAAGCATAAAGAAGTGTTTGAAAGGAGTTTTTCAAAGAAAGACCTCGGTGAAGTTGCTTACACATTGAGCATCAAGATCTATAGAGATAGATCAAGACGCTTGATAAGATTTTTCAATGAGTACATACCTTGATAATTTTTTTTGAAATAGTTCAAAATGGAACAGTCAAAGAAGGAGTTCTTGCCTATGTTGCAAGGTGTGAAGTTGAGTAAGACTCAAGACCCGACCATGGCAGAAAATAGAAAGAGAATGAAAAGTCATTCCCTATGCCTCAGTCATAGGTTCTATAAAGTATGCTATGCTGTGAACCAGACCTATTGTATACCTTGCTCTATGTTTGGCAAAGGAATACAATTTTGATCTAATAGTAGATCACTGGACAACGGTCAAGAATATCCATAGTGAGGATTAAGGAAATACTTCTCGATTACGGAGGTGATAAAAGAGCCCATCGTAAAGAGTTACATCGGTGCAAGCTTTTACACCGATCCAGATGACTCTAAGTCTCAATCTGGATACATATTGAAAGTGGGAGCAATTAGCTAGAGTAGCTCAGTGCAGAGCATTATAGACATAGAATATTTGCAAAATACATACGACTCTGAATGTGACAGACCCGTTGACTAAACTTCTCTCACAAGAAAAACATGATCATACCTTAGTACTCTTTGGGTGTTAATCACATAGCGATGTGAACTAGATTATTGACTCTAGTAAACCCTTTGGGTGTTGATCACATGACGATGTGAACTATGGGTATTAATCACATACAGATGTGAATATTGGTGTTAAATCACATGGCGATGTGAACTAGATTATTGACTCTAGTGCAAGTGGGAGACTCAAGGAAATATGCCCTAGAGGCAATAATAAAGTTATTATTTATTTCCTTATTTCATGATAAATGTTTATTATTCATGCTAGAATTGTATTAACCGGAAACATAATACATGTGTGAATACATAGACAAACATAGTGTCACTAGTATGCCTCTACTTGACTAGCTCATGAATCAAAGATGGTTAAGTTTCCTAGCCATGGACAAAAGAGTTGTCATTTGATTAACGGGATCACATCATTAGGAGAATGATGTGATTGAAACTTGACCCATTCCGTTAGCTTAGCACTTGATCGTTTAGTATGTTGCTATTGCTTTCTTCATGACTTATACATGTTCCTATGACTATGAGATTATGCAACTCCCGTTTACCGAAGGAACACCTTGAAGGAAATATGCCCTAGAGGCAATAATAAAGTTATTATTTATTTCCTCATATCATGATAAATGTTTATTATTCATGCTAGAATTGTATTAACCGGAAACATGATACATGTGTGAATACATAGACGAACATATAGTCACTAGTATGCCTCTACTTGACTAGCTCATTAATCAAAGATGGTTATGTTTCCTAACCATAGACATGTGTTGTCATTTGATTAATGGGATCACATCATTAGAAGAATGATGTGATTGACATGACCCATTCCGTTAGCCTAGAACTTGATCGTTTAGTATATTGCTATTGCTTTCTTCATGACTTATACAAAGTTCCTGCAACTATGAGATTGTGCAACTCCCGTTTACCGGAGGAACACTCTGTGTGCTACCAAACGTCACAACGTAACTGGGTGATTATAAAGGTGCTCTACAGGTGTCTCCAAAGGGACATGTTGGGTTGGCATAATTCGAGATTAGGTTTTGTCACTCCGATTGTCGGAGAGGTATCTCTGGGCCCTCTCGGTAATACTCATCACCTGCAAGCATTGTAACTAATGAGTTAGTTATAAGATGATGTATTACAGAATGAGTAAAGAGACTTGCCGCTGACGAGATTGAACTAGGTATTGGATACCGACGATCAAATCCCGGGCAAGTAACATACCGATGACAAAGGGAACAACGTATGTTGTTATGCGGTTTGACCGATAAAGATCTTCATAGAATATGTAGGAACCAATATGGACATCCAGGTCCCGCTATTGGTTATTGACCGAGAATGGTTCTAGGTCATGTCTACATAGTTCTCGAACCCGTAGGGTCCGCACGCTTAACGTTACGATGACAGTTTTATTATGAGTTTATAAGTTTTGATGTACCAAAGTTTGTTCGGAGTCCCGGATGTGATCACGTACATGACGAGGAGTCTTGAAATGGTCGAGACATAAAGATTGATATATTGGACGATTATATTCGGACACCAGAAGTGTTCCGGGTGATTTCGGAGAAAACCGGAGTGCCGGAGGGGTTACCGGAACCCCCCGGGGAAGTATTGGGCCTTAGTGGGCTTGAGGGGAGAGAGAGGGCAGCAGCCCAGGAGGTGGCGCGCCCCCTCCCATGGGGAGTCCGAATTGGACTAGGGGAGGGGGGCACGACCCCTCTTTCCCTCTTCCTCTCCCCCTCCTTCCTTCCCCCTTCCTCCTTCCTAGTTGGACTACGAAAGGGGAGTCCTACTCCCACTAGGAGGAGGACTCCCCCCTCCTTGGCGCGCCCCAAAGGCCGGCCGGCCTCTCCCCTTGCTCCTTTATATACGGGAGCGGGGGGCACCCCATAGACACACAAGTTGATCTACGGATCGTTCCTTAGCCGTGTGCGGTGCCCCCTTCCACCATATTCCACCTCGGTCATATCGCCGCGAAGCTTAGGCGAAGTCCTGCGCCGGTAGAACATCAACATCGTCACCACGCCGTCGTGCTGACGGAACTCATCTCCAGAGCTCGGCTGGATCAGAGGCCGGAGATCGTCATCGAGCTGAACGTGTGCTGAACTCGGAGGCCCCGTACGTTCGGAGCTTGGATCGGTCGGATCGTGAAGACGTACGACTACATCAACCGCGTTGTCATAACGCTTCCGCTTTCGGTCTACGAGGGTACGTGGACATACACTCTCCCCTCTCGTTGCTATGCCATCACCATGATCTTGCGTGTGCGTAGGAAAATTTTGAAATTACTACGTTACCCAACAGTGGCATCCAAGCCTAGGTTTTATGCGTTGATGTTATATGCACGAGTAGAACACAAGTGAGTTGTGGGCGATACAAGTCATACTGCTTACCGGCATGTCATACTTTGGTTCGGCTGTATTGTGAGATGAAGCGGCCCGGACCGACATTACGCGTACGCTTACGCGAGACTGGTTTCACCGTTACGAGCACTCGTGCTTAAAGGTGACTGGCGGGTGTCTGTCTCTCTCACTTTAGCTGAATCGAGTGTGGCTACGCCCGGTCCTTGCTAAGGTTAAAACAGCACCAACTTGACAAACTATCGTTGTGGTTTTGATGCGTAGGTAAGAACGGTTCTTGCTCAGCCCGTAGCAGCCACGTAAAACTTGCAACAACAAAGTAGAGGACGTCTAACTTGTTTTTGCAGGGCATGTTGTGATGTGATATGGCCAAGATGTGATGCTATATTTTATTGTATGAGATGATCATGTTTTGTAACCGAAGTTATCGGCAACTGGCAGGAGCCATATGGTTGTCGCTTTATTGTATGAAATGCAAACGCCCTGTAATTGCTTTACTTTATCACTAAGCGGTAGCGATAGTCATAGAAGCAATAGATGGCGTAAACGACAACGATGCTACGATGGAGATCAAGGTGTCGCGCCGGTGACGATGGTGATCACGACGGTGCTTCGAAGATGGAGATCACAAGCACAAGATGATGATGGCCATATCATATCACTTATATTAATTGCATGTGATGTTTATCCTTTATGCATCTTATCTTGCTTTGATTGACGGTAGCATTTTAAGATGATCTCTCACTAAAAATTATCAAGAAGTGTTCTCCCTGAGTATGCACCGTTGCCAAAGTTCGTCGTGCCCAGACACCACGTGATGATCGGGTGTGATAAGCTCTACGTACATCTACAACAGGTGCAAGCCAGTTTTTGCACATGCAGAATACTCAGGTTAAACTTGACGAGCCTAGCATATGCAGATATGGCCTCGGAATACAGAGACCGAAAGGTCGAGCGTGAATCATATAGTAGATATGATCAACATAGTGATGTTCACCATTGAAAGCTACTCCATATCACGTGATGATCGGTTATGGTTTAGTTGATTTGGATCACGTAATCACTTAGATGACTAGAGAGATGTCTGTCTAAGTGGGAGTTCTTAAGTAATATGATTAATTGAACTTAAATTTATCATGAACTTAGTACCTGATAGTATCTTGCTTGTCTATGTTTTTTTGTAGATAGATGGCTCGTGCTGTTGTTCCGTTGAATTTTAATGCGTTCCTTGAGAAAGCAAAGTTGAAAGATGATGGTAGCAATTACACGGACTGGGTCCGTAACCTGAGGATTATCCTCATTGCTGCACAGAAAAGTTACGTCCTGGAAGCACCGCTGGGTGCCAGGCCTGCTGCTGATGCAACTGACGATGTTAAGAACGTCTGGTAGAGCAAAGCTGATGACTACTCGATAGTTCAGTGTGCCATGCTTTACGGCTTAGAACCGGGTCTTCAACGATGTTTTGAACGTCATGGAGCATATGAGATGTTCCAGGAGTTGAAGTTAATATTTCAAGCAAATGCCCGGATTGAGAGATATGAAGTATCCAATAAGTTCTATAGCTGCAAGATGGAGGAGAATAGTTTTGTTAGTGAACACATACTCAAAATGTCTGGGTATAATAATCACTTGATTCAACTGGGAGTTAATCTTCCTGATGATAGTGTCATTGACAGAATTCTTCAATCACTGCCACCAAGCTACAAGAGCTTTGTGATGAACTATAATATGCAAGGGATGAACAAGACTATTCCCGAGCTCTTCGCAATGCTAAAAGCCGCGGAGGTAGAAATCAAAAAGGAGCATCAAGTGTTGATGGTTAACAAGACCACCAGTTTCAAGAAAAAGGGAAAAGGGAAGAAGAAGGGGAACTTCAAAAAGAACAGCAAGAAAGTTGCTGCTCAAGAGAAGAAACCCAAGTCTGGACCTAAGCCTGAAACTGAGTGCTTCTATTGCAAGCAGACTGGACACTGGAAGCGGAACTGCCCCAAGTATTTGGCGGATAAGAAGGATGACAAAGTAAACAAAGGTATATGTGATATACATGTTATTGATGTGTACCTAACTAGAGCTCGTAGTAGCACCTGGGTATTTGATACTGGTTCTGTTGCTAATATTTGCAACTCGAAACAGGGACTACGGAATAAGCGAGCACTGGCCAAGGATGAGGTGACGATGCGCGTGGGAAACGGTTCCAAAGTCGATGTGATCGCGGTCGGCACGCTACCTCTACATCTACCATCGGGATTAGTTTTAGACCTAAATAATTGTTATTTGGTGCCAGCGTTGAGCATGAACATTATATCTGGATCTTGTTTGATGCGAGACGGTTATTCATTTAAATCAGAGAATAATGGTTGTTCTATTTATATGAGTAATATCTTTTATGGTCATGCACCCTTGAAGAGTGGTCTATTTTTATTGAATCTCGATAGTAGTGATACACATATTCATAGTGTTGAAACCAAAAGATGCAGAGTTGACAACGATAGTGCAATTTATTTGTGGCACTGCCGTTTAGGTCATATCGGTATAAAACGCATGAAGAAACTCCATACTGATGGGCTTTTGGAATCACTTGATTATGAATCACTTGATACTTGCGAACCGTGCCTCATGGGCAAGATGACTAAAACTCCGTTCTCCGAAACTATGGAGCGAGCAACTGATTTGTTGGAAATCATACATACTGATGTTTGTGGTCCAATGAATGTTGAGGCTCGCGGCGGGTATCGTTATTTTCTCACCTTCACAGATGATTTGAGCAGATATGGGTATATCTACTTGATGAAACACAAGTCTGAAATATTTGAAAAGTTCAAAGAATTTTAGAGTGAAGTAGAAAATCATCGTAACAAGAAAATAAAGTTTCTATGATCTGATCGTGGAGGTGAATATTTAAGTTACGAGTTTGGCCTACACTTGAAACAATGTGGAATAGTTTCGCAACTCACGCCACCTGGAACACCACAACGAAATGGTGTGTCCGAACGTCGTAATCGTACTTTACTTGATATGGTGCGATCTATGATGTCTCTTACTGATTTACCGCTATCGTTTTGGGGTTATGCTTTAGAGACGGCCGCATTCACGTTAAATAGGGCACCATCAAAATCCATTGAGACGACGCCTTATGAACTGTGGTTTGGCAAGAAACCAAAGTTGTCGTTTCTTAAAGTTTGGGGTTGCGATGCTTATGTGAAGAAACTTCAACCAGATAAGCTCGAACCCAAATCGGAGAAATGTGTCTTCATAGGATACCCAAAAGAGACTGTTGGGTACACCTTCTATCACAGATACAAAGGCAAGACTTTCGTTACTAAGAATGGATCCTTTCTAGAGAAGGAGTTTCTCTCGAAAGAAGTGAGTGGGAGGAAAGTGGAACTTGATGAGATAACTGTATCTACTCCCTTATTGGAAAGTAATTCATCACAAGAACCAGTTCCTGTGACAACTACACCAATTAGTGAGGAAGCTAATGATAATGATCATGAAACTTCGGATCAAGTTTCTACTGAACCTCGTAGGTCTACCAGAGTAAGATCCGCACCAGAGTGGTACGGTAATCCTATTCTGAAAGTCATGTTACTTGACCATGATGAACCTACAAACTATGAGGAAGCGATGATGAGCCCAGATTCCGCAAAATGGCTTGAGGCCATGAAATCTGAGATAGGATCCATGTATGAAAACAAAGTATGGACTTTGGTTGACTTGCCCGATGATCGGCATGCAATTGAGATAAATGGATCTTTAAGAAGAAGACTGACGCTGATGGTAATATAACTGTCTATAAAGCTCGACTTGTTGCGAAAGGTTTTCGACAAGTTCAAGGGGTTGACTACGATGAGACTTTCTCACCCGTAGCGATGCTTAAGTCTGTTCGAATCATGTTAGCCATTGCTGCATTTCATGATTATGAAATTTGGCAAATGGATGTCAAGACTGCATTCTTGAATGGATTTCTAGAAGAAGAGTTGTATATGATGCAGCCAGAAGGTTTTGTTGATCCAAAAGGTGCTAACAAAGTGTGCAAGCTCCAGCGATCCATTTATGGACTGGTGCAAGCATCTCGGAGTTGGAATAAACGTTTTGATAGTGTGATCAAAGCATATGGTTTTATACAGACTTTTGGAGAAGCCTGTATTTACAAGAAAGTGAGTGGGAGCTCTGTAGCATTTCTGATTTTATATGTAGATGACATATTATTAATTGGAAATGATATAGAATTTTTGGATAGCATAAAGAGATACTTGAATAAAAGTTTTTCAATGAAAGACCTCGGTGAAGCTGCTTACATACTGGGCATCAAGATCTATAGAGATAGATCAAGACGCTTAATAGGACTTTCACAAAGCACATACCTTGACAAAATTTTGAAAAAGTTCAAAATGGATCAGGCAAAGAAAGGATTCTTGCCTGTGCTACAAGGTGTGAAGTTGAGTCAGACTCAATGCCCGACCACAGCAGAAGATAGAGAGAAAATGAAAAATGTTCCCTATGCTTCAGCCATAGGCTCTATCATGTATGCAATGCTGTGTACCAGACCTGACGTATGCTTAGCAATAAGCTTGGCAGGAAGGTACCAAAGTAATCCAGGAGTGGATCACTGGACAGCGGTCAAGAACATCCTGAAATACCTGAAAAGGACTAAGGATATGTTTCTCGTATATGGAGGTGACAAAGAGCTAGTCGTAAATGGTTACGTCGATGCAAGCTTTAACACTGATCCGGACGATTCTAAATCACAAACCGGATACGTGTTTTTATCAAACGGTGGAGCTGAAAGTTGGTGCAGTTCTAAACAAAGCATCGTGGCGGGATCTACATGTGAAGCGGAGTACATAGCTGCTTCGGAAGCAGCAAATTAAGGAGTCTGGATGAAAGAGTTCATTTCCGATCTAGGTGTCATACCTAGTGCATCGGGACCAATGAAGATCTTCTGTGACAATACTGGTGCAATTGCCTTGGCAAAGGAATCCAGATTTCACAAGAGGACCAAGCACATCAAGAGATGCTTCAATTCCATTCGGGACCAAGTCCAAGTGGGAGACATAGAGATTTGCAAGATACATACGGATCTTAATGTTGCAGATCCGTTGACTAAGCCTCTCTCACGAGCAAAACATGATCAGCACCAAGACTCCATGGGTGTTAGAATCATTACTATATAATCTAGATTATTGACTCTAGTGCAAGTGGGAGACTGAAGGAAATATGCCCTAGAGGCAATAATAAAGTTATTATTTATTTCCTCATATCATGATAAATGTTTATTATTCATGCTAGAATTGTATTAACCGGAAACATGATACATGTGTGAATACATAGACGAACATATAGTCACTAGTATGCCTCTACTTGACTAGCTCATTAATCAAAGATGGTTATGTTTCCTAACCATAGACATGTGTTGTCATTTGATTAATGGGATCACATCATTAGAAGAATGATGTGATTGACATGACCCATTCCGTTAGCCTAGCACTTGATCGTTTAGTATATTGCTATTGCTTTCTTCATGACTTATACAAAGTTCCTGCAACTATGAGATTGTGCAACTCCCGTTTATCGTAGGAACACTTTGTGTGCTACCAAACGTCACAAGTAACTGGGTGATTATAAAGGTGCTCTACAGGTGTCTCCGAAGGTACATGTTGGGTTGGCATAATTCGAGATTAGGTTTTGTCACTCCGATTGTCGGAGAGGTATCTCTGGGCCCTCTCGGTAATACTCATCACCTGCAAGCATTGTAACTAATGAGTTAGTTATAAGATGATGTATTACAGAATGAGTAAAGAGACTTGCCGCTGACGAGATTGAACTAGGTATTGGATACCGACGATCAAATCTCGGGCAAGTAACATACCGATGACAAAGGGAACAACGTATGTTGTTATGCGGTTTGACCGATAAAGATCTTCGTAGAATATGTAGGAACCAATATGGACATCCAGGTCCCGCTATTGGTTATTGACCGAGAATGGTTCTAGGTCATGTCTACATAGTTCTCGAACCCGTAGGGTCCGCACGCTTAACGTTACGATGACAGTTTTATTATGAGTTTATAAGTTTTGATGTACCGAAGTTTGTTCGGAGTCCCGGATGTGATCACGGACATGACGAGGAGTCTCGAAATGGTCGAGCCATAAAGATTGATATATTGGACGACTATATTCGGACACCGGAAGTGTTCCGGGTGATTTCGGAGAAAACCGGAGTGCCGGAGGGGTTACCGGAACCCCCCGGGGAAGTATTGGGCCTTAGTGGGCTTGAGGGGAGAGAGAGGGCAGCAGCCCAGGATGTGGCGCGCCCCTTCCCATGGGGAGTCCAAATTGGACTAGGGGAGGGGGGCGCGGCCCCTCTTTCCCTCTCCCTCTCCCCCTCCTTCCTTCCCCCTTCCTCTTTCGTAGTTGGACTAGGAAAGGGGAGTCCTACTCCCACTAGGAGGAGGACTCCCCCCTCCTTGGCGCGCCCCAAGGGCCGGCCGGCCTCCCCCTTGCTCCTTTATATACGGGGGCGGGGGGCACCCCATAGACACACAAGTTGATCTACGGATCGTTCCTTAGCCGTGTGCGGTGCCCCCTTCCACCATATTCCACCTCGGTCATATCGTCGCGAAGCTTAGGCGAAGCCCTGCGCCGGTAGAACATCAACATCGTCACCACGCCGTCGTGCTGACGGAACTCATCTCTGGAGCTCGGCTGGATCGGAGGCCGGAGATCGTCATCGAGCTGAACGTGTGCTGAACTCGGAGGCCCCGTACGTTCGGAGCTTGGATCGGTCGGATCGTGAAGACGTACGACTACATCAACCGCGTTGTCATAACGCTTCCGCTTTCGGTCTACGAGGGTACGTGGACATACACTCTCCCCTCTCGTTGCTATGCCATCACCATGATCTTGCGTTTGCGTAGGAAAATTTTGAAATTACTACGTTACCCAACACACCTTGTGTGCTACCAAACGTCACAACGTAACTGGGTGATTATAAAGGTGCTCTACAGGTGTCTCCAAAGGTACTTGTTGGGTTGGCGTATTTCGAGATTAGGATTTGTCACTCCGATTGTCGGAGAGGTATCTCTGGGCCCTCTCGGTAATGCACATCACTTAAGCCTTGCAAGCATTGCATCTAATGAGTTAGTTGCGAGATGATGTATTACAGAACGAGTAAAGAGACTTGCCGGTAACGAGATTGAACTAGGTATTGAGATACTGACAATCGAATCTCGGGCAAATAACATACCGATGACAAAGGGAACAACGTATGTTGTTATGCGGTCTGACCGATAAAGATCTTCGTAGAATATGTGGGAACCAATATGAGCATCCAGGTTCCGCTATTGGTTATTGATCGGAGACGTGTCTCGGTCATGTCTACATTGTTCTCGAACCCGTAGGGTCCGCACGCTTAAGGTTTCGATGACAGTTATATTATGAGTTTATGAGTTTTGATGTACCTAAGGAGTTTGGAGTCCCGGATGAGATCGGGGACATGACGAGGAGTCTCGAAATGGTCGAGACATAAAGATCGATATATTGGACGACTATATTCGGAGTTTGAAAAGGTTTCGAGTGATTCGGGTATTTTTCGGAGTACCGGAGAGTTACGGGAATTCGCCGGGGAGTATATGGGCCTTATTGGGCCATACGGGAATAGAGGAGAGAGGCCAAAAGGAAGGAGGCCTGCGCCCCCCTCTTGTCCGAATTGGACAAGGGGGGCAGCCCCCTTTTCCTTCTCCCTCTCCTCCTCTTTCCTTCTCTCCTACTCCAACAAGGAAAGCAGGAGTCCTACTCCCGGTGGGAGTAGGACTCCTCCCTTGGCGCGCCTCCTCCCTAGGCCGGCCGCCTCCCCCCTTGCTCCTTTATATAAGGGGGCAAGGGGGCACCCCATAGACACAACAACTATTGATCCCTTGGATCTCTTAGCCGTGTGCGGTGCCCCCCTCCACCATAGTCCACCTCGATAATATTGTAGCGGTGCTTAGGCGAAGCCCCGCGACGGTAGAACATCAAGATCGTCACCACGCCGTCGTGCTGACGGAACTCTCCCTTGACACTCGGCTGGATCGGAGTTCGAGGGACGTCATCGAGCTGAACGTGTGCTAGAACTCGAAGGTGCCGTACATTCGGTGCTTGGATCGGTCGGATCGTGAAGACGTACGACTACATCAACCACGTTGTCATAACGCTTCCGCTTACGGTCTACGAGGGTACATGGACAACACTCTCCCCTCTCGTTGCTATGCATCACCATGATCTTGCGTGTGCGTAGGAACTTTTTTGAAATTACTACGTTCCCCAACACTGACGACAGATGTTCACCCTAGATCATAGACGAGTGCCACCGAAATGCAGCTAAGGGAAATTATCAGAGCAAGCCCAACATGACGCAAACAACTCTCCTAGAGCAACGCACCGCTGTTGCCCACGTGCAAACCACGAAAGAGACGAAAGTTGCTGGGTGGACAATAACAAAGTGCCCTGGAAGCAAGGAGCACCGAGGAGGCAGATCCAAGGCCAAAAGATGAAGTCCAGGCTCTAACGACACACGATGGTGTTACCATCAATGGAGGGGAACCATATCCCCTCATGTCCAGGCGTATCCACGAGCTACAGGACACAAATCATACCATCTGCATGGAGATCACTTGAAGGAGTTGACACTGCCAGACCCGCAAAGCCACCCCCTCCAACACAAGATTCACACTATTGCCAACGCCGCCCACCTACCACAACAGCGCAAAGCCCATAGCCAAAAAAGCTCCCAAAGCGGCACCTTCGTGAACTATACAACGCAAAGAGTACCCCCGCAGCCAACAGAGTTCGAGTTTTCACATGGGAGGCTAGGAGAAGGTGAGAGGGGGGGGGGGGGATAGACTTGAATGACTCATCAAAGGAGGGGAACAACGCCCGCAAGCATCGCCACCGCCATGGCCGAAGAGGCCGACTAGGGATTTATCCCGGTTTTGACTCCCCACCACCAACACCCCATCTAGCCCGGAAATTGGCGACCCATGCTGACACAGACTAGACCTGGAGATATGAAACTCGCCGAGAAGTGGAGGGGGACGAAGCAACCAGATCTGGCAGTGTCGAAAGCCGGAAGAAGCAGCTCCCACGCCACGGTCCTCATCCACCGGAAGACTTGCTGCCTTCACAGCCAAACCCATCGGATCACGCCCGTGCCACCAGCCCACCATACGTTGCAGAAATGGTGGCGCCTCACTGGCTGAGGCCGCTGCCTGAGAGCCCGATGCCCATCGCGAGAGAGGCGAATCAACAGAAACCGCCACCTTGCTTGACGACGTGGGATTGCCTCTCGGTTGCCTTTGGCGGTGGCAAGGAGGGAGAAAGGCAACGGGCCTAGGCTTGTTGTTGTAGAAGTGCATGTTCTAGCCAATGAAACCAAAAGACGAAGTGGGCTGCAATTTTATTGCGCCAGCCGGGTTTTTAACTCAAGATCTCTTGGCTCCGATACCACGTAGAAGTGCATGCTCTAGTCAATGCAACTAAAATACCAGTCTGATGGAACAGACTAGGCAATACATTTATACGTCAACAGTTGTGGTCCTTGAATCGCCCGAGGGAAGGGGGGGGGGGGGGGAGTATTTCTCCTGCATTTGGTCAAACAACCATGTAATTCTGCAGTATTCAAGATGGTATGACGTTCTATTTCTATAGTGATCATGCGAATCAAAATGGTCGTAATCGTCAATTGTATGTGTGGTCGCACATACTTGTGTCATATGTATGCTATTGCCATGTACACATGGCCGCATGGTTCTTTCTACCTAGCTCCTCTGCCCTTTTCTTTTCTTGATTAGTTCTGATCTTACATACGCCACCGATCCATATCATATAGTACGTGTTGATTGAAGTCCTACATATGGGTGCATGATTCATCAGTCGCTGGCGACCAAGGAAAGCATGATGGAGTGGTTAGCGCGTGCCTGTGTCGGATTAGCGACCCCGCCGTGTCGGAATGACCAACGGCGGAATGACAGAAATGATATACAACTATTAGAGCAATAATCCTACATCTACGTAAGGCCTACGAAGACTAACGTAAACTGCCTAACTAATTAACTTCGGCCCCCCTTGATTTTCAGGTGGGTGGGGCCCTTCCCCCCTTCTTCAATACTAATTAGCCACGTTGCACTTTACGTAAAACACGTAACATTATTTACGTGAGTGTAGCATTGCTCCTATCAGAGTATGTATATGCGTACACCTTTCCCCCTCGGGCTCCATGTAGATGTGCTTGGACGCATCACCACGACAATACTATTCTCTGCAGCGCCCTCGAAACATGATGTTGCTCTGCCGCGCCTCTTAACCAAAACTAATCACTAACTGCTTCCTAACAAAAGTGATTAAGTGTTGGTTAACCAAAAGCATCGATGGCAACGCGACCGGTCGGTCCATCGTCGAGCCCGACGGTTTCTTGTTTTGGCGTTTTGGCAGTGGCACGGATGCCGGTCATGCCGACATCGCTGTGGCCGGATGCAATTTTGCATTCTTGGACTTGGACAGCGGTCGCCGTCTGCCTAAAGCCGCCGATAATAAGCCCCGGGTTATCTGTCTAAACACTATTTAATCTTTAAAGTGGAGGGCCGATCACTAGACTTTTCGTGACAACGACTCAACGACGAGGGCGCGGGCGATCATGCCTCCAACTTTGTGATTATGGGTGCAATTAATCAGGTGGACAACCGTGTTGTATACGTGCATGTTTCTCTCTTTGGAATTGACGGGTGATGGCGCTCTGCCTTGTCCAAGCAGAGCTGGTTGTTTATTCAGCAGCCTGTCTCGATCAATCTGCATTGTAGTGATGCACATAGAGGATGTGCAAAACCTCTGTTTATCAGTTCACCGACGACCATTTATGTCCTTATTAATGTCTTCCGTACGCGTGACACATCTATCAGTTGAGTCAGGATTGTGCATGGAATTACCTTGTCCAGCGAGTGCCGCAACTTACGATTGGCAGTGGCGGACTTATGTAGAAATAAAATGAAGAGCGTGCACAATTTTAATTTTTTTTGAGATATATTCTAATTGGCTTGGATGAGCCTTGAAAATCAGCTAAATTTTACTTGGTAAAAAACATGTCCCAAAATTCTAGGTGTGCCATTGTGACATCCCCAGTGTCATGCTACAGTAACTCACACTAATGGTGCCATGTCATCAAGAATTACCAAGCCAAATCTCCTCTTGATAAAAATCAAATTCAAAATCCAATTTGAATTGCAAGTCAAAAATTTACTTCTTCAAAATTGCAAACAAAATAGTTCATAATTTTGCAAATAATCCCTAAGTATTTATGTTCAGGAAAACAACATCACTAAGATTTCCCAAATACCCCTGGGGATTAATTAAGTGGTTCAGCAACAAAACACTAGACCTTTTCAATTTCTGAAGATGTTTAAAAACTCCAGATGCTCTGAGACTTTTTGCGCAGCTTCACAATATTGCCAAATATATATGTGACAAGTTTCACCTACAACAAAAATAATTTGGTACAAGAATAAAATGCAAAACAACAGTGGAAAAAGAAAACAAAAACGAAATTAAAAAGAATTAGGAGAAGAGAATACCCCCTGCCTTTTGGCCCATCTGGCAAATGGGAAGCCCAGCCAGCCCACCCCACCATCTCCTCCTACCTCTATTCATCAGAGGGGAGGTGGATGTCGTGCGCCCGTCCACGCCACCGATCCGTCACGTGGCGGCCATCCATCCCCTCCCCGGTGTCTACAAGAACTTCCACAACCCTCTCCGCCCCGCGGACAAACCCTAGCTCTCTCTTCCTTTCCCCTCGCGCTGTTATCCTCCATGCGAGCTCGCACCCGAACAAGCATCGCCGCGCCATCGTCGCCGCCGTGGCCACCGACCGTGACTCGCTGCGCCACCATATCCAGGAGGACCTCCATCCACACATCCGTCGTCTACACCGCCGGAGTGGAGCTGGGAGGCCGCCGCCACACCGCCTGCATCGATCGTCCCCGCCACGGACACCGCGACCTCGTCAATCGATCCGCGCACTCCTTGTCGTGGTTCTAAGGCTGACAGTAGAATGGGGGGTAGGTATGGAGAGGCAAGATCTCAGCTATGGTGAAGGTGTACACACGAGTTTTACGAGTTCAGGCCCTTCTCGGTGGAAGTAACAACCCTACGTCTCGGTGCCCGGAGGCGGTCGATTGGATTATATGTGTGATGTTACAGAGGGTGCGAACCCTTGTCCCAGAGGAGGGGGTGGCTTATATAGAGTACGCCAGGACCCCAGCTCCCCTCCGTTACAAGGGACTTAATGTACATAAAGTAGGGGCATTACTGGTAACGCCAGCTTTAAGTGTTGTTAATGACCTTAAAGACTACGGAGTGAACACCTGTCTGTTGTAATGCTGAGTGACTCCTGGTCTTCGGTAGGTCGAGTGATTCTCTGGATGGTCGAGTGACAGTAAGGAGGAGGTCACCCGAGTGACCTGACTGTCGAGTGGATTACACTCGACATCTTTGACTGGGGGTCCCTTGTTGTCTCTTGGACTCCTTATCTTCTAGGGTAGTGACCTTGTGTAGGGCGTGTAGGTCTGGCCTATGACCCTACCCCAGGTCTGTATCATCATTAGTAGCCCCCGAATGGATTAAGGTTCGAGTGGAAAGTAGGTTGAAGTGGAACTTGTTCTGAGCTTTGCACCTTTCGCGAGTGCTTTCTACAGGATTGAAAACTCATGTTGGTACTTCAGTGTCGACTTAGTCGCCTTGATCCATTTAGAGAGTTGTCGACTGAACTTGTGGCATCATGCGTCGACTACTGTATTAGTGCGCAGGATCTTGGGAGCGATTGACTGCTGCTTATCCCGGATTTCACGGGATACAAAATTTTGGGGAAGCGCGCGGGACGGGGAGCGCCGATGCGGGCGGAGCAGATAAAACAGTGATGCATCAATTTCTACACTACCTTTTTCGCCACGTACATTGCGTGCGACTGTTGCGGGATTTGACAGGATTGCCTGGTCCCACGCATCAGTCACTCGGAAGCAACCCTTTATAAGGCGACGGGGCCGAGGCGTCTGCACTGTGCACGCCCGTTCCTCTTTCTTCTTCCTCCGTTTCTCCACCACGCTCAGCTCTTCCGCTCTCGACGCTGCCGCTCCGCCGCCATGGTGAAGGACAAGATGGCGGCGCTAGAGCGTGCAAAGAAGGCGACGGGGGCAGCGAAGGGCAAAAAGAAGAGCCGCGGGTCGTCTTCACGCGCGGGGCTGCCACCACGCTGGATCCAGGGCGACTGGATCCAGTCTTTGATTCGGCAGGAGGATCTGGACGAGCTGGCGGAGTCCGGCCTGATTGCTAAGGGAGCGGCAAGGCTGCCGGAGGGGGAGATGGAGCCTCAGCCTCGACCGGGTGAGTGTGTACTACTCGCCACCCACATCGACCGGGGTTTCTCACTTCCTCTGCACCCCTTCTTCCGGGGATTCTTGAATTTCTTTGGCGCTCAACTCCACCATTTTTCTCCCAACACCATCACGTATCTAGCCGCGTTCGTGTCAATGTGTGAAAACTTCTTAGAGTGTCACCCGCACTGGGGTCGTTTCAAGCATCTCTTTACCATCCGCTCTCAGTCGGTCAAAAAAGCAAAGTCGAGTGACTCAAAAACCCATGTCATCCAGATGTGTGGGGGTTTAGGCATCCAAAAAAGGCATAGGAGTTCTTTCCCTGCTATGACTCTCCCCGAATCGGTTAGAGGCTGGCAGTCAACCTGGTTCTACTACCAGGACGTCGCAGCTCCAGGCCAGTCGACTGGCCTCCCCCACTTCACATTTGACCGTGTCCAGACTCCTTCTCTACTCAAAGTGACTGCTGCTGAGAACGTGGAGACGAAGATGTTGGTGGAGAAAGTGGTCCAACTCATCAATGAGGGTGTCACCGGCTTGAATCTGCTGGAAGTGTTCCTCAGTCGACGCATCTAGCCCCTTCAGGCCCGTGACCATCCTATGTGGTTATACTCTGGACCTGAAGACACCACTCGGGTCCATCCAGAGGAGGTGCCGTCAAAAACCGTGGCTATGTGGTTGAGGAGTATTACAGGCAATCAGGACAACCCCAGAGGATCTAGGTGAGTCATTCCCTTCAGAGACGACAATCCACCCGACAAGGTATGCTCTTTTTTCCGACTACCTGACATGTATGTTCCGACTGTACTTGATGTCGACTAACTTTCATTCGTCCTTTTGTCTTGTAGGTTTTCACTGAGATGTATTCGATGCCCAACAGCGAACAAGCTCTGGTGCAGGACCAGGAAGGAGAGGCCAGTGTGGAGGAAAGTGGTGACTGGGAGTCCTCGGATGAAGAGGAGGAGGAGGAGAGCGAGGAGTCGGATGAGGAGGAGGAAGTTGACTCGCCGCCGCGCTCCGAGCGTCGATCCAAGCAGCAACATGACCCGGCAGGCGGGCATGGGAAGAACGTGGCTCCAGGTCCTCACACTCAGAAGCGTGCTCGAACATCGACTCCGTAGCCCACGGAGAAGATCGCCAAGCAGCCCAAGGTTGCTCCCCCCAAGGCTCGAAAGACTTTGCCGCGGATCAAGATGGACGTCCCTGTGGCTTCGGGGTGAGTATCACACTTGTGTTTATGCAGACCGACAGAAATTTCCGTTCTGACCGATTGGATCATGTATCTCTCCAACCCCACCTCTGCTGCTACTGACATGGACATCGACAAGGCCCCAGGAGACGAGGAGGCCACCTCTCGAGCTGGTAAGTTCGTTCGACCAGGTTCCATTTAGTCGAGTGGATCGTCAATCGGCTGACTTTCTGATACTTCTCCCTTTCTGTAGTTCCACAAGAGGTCGTCGTGCTCCCTGATGAAGAAGAAGAAGAAGCGCCTCTACAGGAGGGGAAGAAGAGGAGTGGGGGCTCAAGTAGGAAGAGACTTGAAGTTCAAGTCCCTTAGTCGACGCCGGTGCTTGAGGCGGTGGTCGGACGTTCCGGGGAACCGGTTTGGACCAACATCACATTCGCCGACCTGCTGACGACTGATCGTCCGTCGGGATCGACTGCTCTGACTCCTGTTGCTCCGGTGCAACCCCACACGCCTGACCCAGTAACCGCTTCGACCGCCTTGCAACTGTCACTCTTCGCTGCATATCAGACCCCAGACGACTCACCGAGTGCTGCCAGGGAGGCTCTTCACCAGGTGAACCTCGTCATGGAGCAGGTGAAGGTGATGCACGAGGCTAGTCAGGTGGCTTACAATGCTAGCACTGCCCTTCAGACCAATGTTCAGGTCAGCAAAACTCCGACTCAACTTTTGAATGTTGATTTATATCTGATCACCCATTGTGGTGTTTCTTTGTTTAGAGTTTAGGGAATCTTCTACTCCACTCGACTCTAGCTAAGTCTTAGTAAACTGTCTGAACCAGTGGGGGCACGCCGAGTGCACCCACTGGGTGTAGTCCCCGAGACCACGGTCGACTGCTAGCAGTCGGCTGAGGTCTTAGAATGCAGTCCCCGAGAGCATGCTCTTTCTCTTTTTTTTGGAATCACACTGGGCAGACCCTGCTGAGTATTGATCTGAACCAGTGGGGGCACGCTAAGTGCACCTACTGGGTGTAGTCCCCGAGACTATTGTTGAATATTTGATTCAGCAGTAGTCTTAGAGTAACTTTTCACTGTCACTTGCTATTATTCCTGTCGACTGACATATCTCTCTTGCTGGCCGCAGAGGTCTTGTGATCTTGGGGCTCGACTTTCTGAGTTGAAGAAGACGCACATCAGCGTTGAACGTGACCTTGAACTCGCAAAGAAGAACCTCAAGACTACCCAACAAGAGACGACCATCATGGGAGGTAATCATTCGACTGTCTTGTCTGTTTTGTAGCTCGCACTTCCCACTGCTTTTTCTTTCAGTCTCTTTGAACCGAGTGACTTCACACAAGCAGATGTGCGTAGTGAAAATCGCCAACTTCAGTCTCGTCTGAAGAGTGTTGTTTCTTTAGAGAGGATGAAGGAGGCTTTGGAGAAGAAGGATCTAGACCTTGCAGGTGCTCAGAAGGAAGCACGTGAGAAGAAGAAGCTTGCAGACCAGAAGCTGGCTTTAGTCAGCAAATTGGAGGAGGAGAATGCAAAGTTGAAGACCGCCATCTCAGACGCTAATCGAGAAGTCGAGCAGCTGAGGAAGGACAAGGAGAATCTGACCACTGAAGTCGACGGCCTCAGAACCAAGATAGACAAGCTAGAGTCCTATCTGGAGCAACTCGCCGCGAAACTTGTTTTGAAGCTTGAAGGTATGATCATTCGACTGGTTAATTTGTCGTCGACTGAAGTTTGTTGTCATATTTTCGATTCATCGTTTTTCGCGATGGGACAAAACTTTGTCAGGACTTTGAAGCTGAAACCGGGTGGGTCGAGACATGTCTCGACCCCATCAATTGTCCTATGAAAGGTGATGTTGCGATGAATCTGCTACGATTGGAGTCACGCTTGGATGGTGCAGTCGCTTATCTGGCTCGACTGAAGGCGGAGATGACCCGAGTGGACGCTGAGCTCTGGCCTCGGGCGGAACTTTCTCAAGACCTCGAGTCACTGATGACTTGACTTAATCAGATTCCCGGCCGAGTGCAAGAGTGGAAGAAGTCCTCTGCTCATTGTGGTGCTGATGTCGCCTTGTCATTGGTTCGAGTGCACTGCAAGGAGGCTAAGGAAGAAAAGTTGGCTGCCCTCAAGGTAACGAATACTAAGAAGCATTCCTTCGAGTCCTTCATGGACACCTTCCTCGAGGCAGCCACTCGTATTGCCGACAGCATCGACCTTGACAGCTTCTGCGATCCTGCCAGTCCTTCTCCCACCGAGTGACTGAAAAACATTACGCTTCACCTTTATTTGCCTCGGAATGCCGAGTGATTTTGTAATCGTTAAAACTCCTTCGGGCCTGATGCTCAAGTACTTTAATCGACGGTTAGGAATCTTTGGATTTATCTTCGAATATGTTGTGTTTATCTTTGATTGAAATTTGTTCTTATCTTGGATTGGTTTCTGTTCATTTGATGCAGCTTCTGAAGAAGAATCAGCAGTCGACCGGTTGGACGAGCTTTGAGTAGCATTGATCAGATCATCAGCAAGGCACTCAGCAATGGTCTTGATGTTCCTGCCATCGGCAAGGCATCAGCCGTTGGATGGGCCTTTGACAGTGCGCACAATCTCGTCCTTCTTCTTGATGGTGCACCCCCCCCCCCCCGGGGGGGGGGGGGGGGTACAGTCGACTGGTTGGACGAGCCTTGAGTAGCTTTGATCAGCTCATCAGCGAGGCATTCAACAATGGTGTTGACGTTCCTGAAAGTGGCTCGCCTTGGCAACACGCTCAATCTCGTCCTTCTTCTTGACGGTGCAACTCTAGAGTGGGGGTTGTGGTCGACCTGCACTTTGCTAAGCCTCCGAGTGAAAAGATCAGTTTTCGCTCGGGAGGGTTTTTAAAACTTAGGCGAGTACTGGACTGCAGCTAAGCCCCCGAGTGGGAGGGTTGCTCAACACTCGGTAGGATTTTTTAAACTTAGGCGAGTACTGGACTGCAGCTAAGCCCCCGAGTGGGAGGATTGCTCACCACTCGGTAGGATTTTTCAAACTTAGGCGAGTACTGGACTGCAGCTAAGCCCCCGAGTGGGAGGATTGCTCACCACTCGGTAGGATTTTTCAAACTTAGGCGAGTACTGGACTACAGCTAAGCCCCCGAGTGGGAGGATTGCTCACCACTCGGTAGGATTTTTCAAACTTAGGCGAGTACTGGACTACAGCTAAGCCCCTGAGTGGGAGGATTGCTTACCACTCGGTAGGATTTTTCAAACTTATGCAAGTACAAGACTGCAGCTAAGCCCTCAAGCTGGAAGATTGCCCACACAATCTTGTCCTTCTTCTTGACGGTGTAGCCCCGGGGGGGGGGGGGGCGTCATGGCCAACCCGTACCATTTGGTAGGACTTTTTAAACTTAGGCAAGTACTGGACTGCAGCTAAGCCCCCGAGTGAGAGACAGACTCATCACTCGGTAGGATTTTTTATTACTTAGGCGAGTACTGGACTGCAGCTAAGCCCCCGAGTGAGAGGCAGACTCATCACTCGGTAGGATTTTTTGTTACTTAGACAAGTACTGGACTGCAGCTAAGCCCCCGAGTGAGAGGCAGACTCATTGCTCGGTAGGATTTTTTGTTACTTAGGCGAGTACTGGACTGCAGCTAAGACCCCGAGTGAGAGGCAGACTCATCACTCGGTAGGATTTTCTCTCAGACTTAGGAGAAACGGATTCGCAGCTAAGGCACCCACTAGGGGATTTTTAAAACATGTACAAAATGAACAACAATCATTCGGAAGACTGTAAAGTCATGTCTCTTGATAATCAAACTAAAAGGTACTTCTTATTACATCTCATCAGTCTAAATACTTAAGAGTAAAAAGGGCGGAGCAGTTCTGCGTTCCAAGCGCGTGGCTCATCTTTATTGTGCTCGACATTGAAGAGACGATATGCTTCGTTGTGGAGCAATTTGGTGACGACGAAAGGGCCTTCCCAAGCAGGAGTGAGCTTGTGTGGTTTCTGCTGGTCCACTCGAAGGACCAGGTCTCCTTCTTGAAATGCCCGACCCCTTATGTTTCTGGCATGGAATCGAGGCAAGTCTTGCTGATAGATGGTCGACCTGATCAAGGCCATCTCTCTTTATTCTTCCAGGAGATCGACTGCATCTTGTCGAGCCTACTCTGCTTCCTCTTTTGAGAAGAGTTCGACTCGGGGCGCGTTGTGGAGCAAATCACTTGGGAGCACGGCTTCGGCTCCGTAGACTAAGAAGAATGGAGTCCGTCCAGTCGACCGATTAGGAGTTGTCCTCAATCCCCAAAGTACTGATGGGAGCTCGTTGACCCAAGCCCCTGCTACATGTTTGAGGTCACGCATCAACCGGGGTTTCAGTCCTTTGAGAATCAATCCATTTGCTCGCTCAGCTTGCCCATTTGACTGAGGGTGAGCGACCGAAGCGTAATCGACCCTCGTGCCTTGGGAAGCACAAAAGGCCCTGAATTCATCAGAATCAAAGTTTGAGCCGTTGTCCGTGATGATGCTGTGCGGAACACCATATCTGAATATCAGTTCCCTGATGAAACTCATAGTTGTACTTGCTTCAAGGTTTTTAATGGGCTTGGCTTCGATCCATTTGGTGAACTTGTCGACTGCCACCAGCACATGAGTAAATCCACTCCTGCTAGTCCTCAAAGGTCCAACCATGTCCAATCGAGTGGAATAGTTTTCAAAGCTGATGCAGGTTTATGAGACATGTTGGAGTAAAACTGACAACCTTCACACTTGTCCACTATCTCTTTTGCCATCTCATTGGCCCGTGGCCAGTAAAACCCAGCTCGGTATGCTTTGGCCACGATGGTCTGAGAGGACGCATGATGACCATAGGTCCCCGAGTGAATATCATTGAGGATCACTCGACCTTCTTCTGGTGTGATGCATTTCTGGCAGACCCTAGTTATACTTTCTCTGAACAACTGACCTTTTATCACGATAAAGGCTTTAGATCGTCGGACGATCTGTCGAGCCTCTTCTTCATCCTCCGGAAGTTCTTTCCTAAGAATGTATGCAATGTACGGCACTGTCCAGTCGGGAGTGATGACCAACGCCTCCATGACTAAGTCAACCATGACTGGGATTTCGACTTCAGCCGGATCTGTGGCGCTCTTGGGCTGTGCTGACTCTTCAGTGAAAGGATCTTCCTGAACTGAAGGTGCATGAATATGTTCCAAAAACACATTGCGGGGAATGGCCTCTCTCTTTGGACCTATCTTTGCTAACTCATCTGCAGCTTGATTATTCAGTCGGGGTATATGGTGAAGCTCCAATCCTTCAAACCTCTTTTCCAGCTTTCTTACTGCATTGCAATAACCAGTCATGGCCGGGCTCCTGACATCCCATTCCTTCATCACTTGATTAACCACCAAATCTGAGTCGCCATAGACCATAAGGCGACGGACGCCGAGTGAAATGGCCATACTCAACCCGTATAAAAGTGCTTCATATTCGGCTTCATTATTGGAGGAATCAAAATGGATATGGAGAACATAGCTAAGTTTATCTCCACGGGGGGATACCAATACTACCCCAGCACCTGAACCATTCAGCATCTTGGAGCCATCAAAGAACATAGTCCAATGCTCCGAGTGAACTTGAGTCGGCAATTGCTGCTCAATCCACTCGGCAAGGAAATCTGCGATTGCTTGGGACTTGATAGCTTTCTTTGCCCCAAACTTGATATCCAATGGGAGGAGTTCAATCGCCCATTTTGCCACTCGACCAGTTGCATCTCTGTTATTTAGAATCTCAGATAGTGGTGCGTCGCTGACGACTGTAATGTAGCGATCGGAGAAATAATGTGCAACCTTCTTCATGGTCATGTATATTCCATCAGAGAGATAATAAACCGAGCGCTGAACCTTGTAAGCTTTTCCTTCCTCTACTCACTTGACCGTGAGTACTGTACTGACAACTTGTCCAGTGGCTGCAATATAAAGCAGTAAAGGCTCTTTGCTGATTGCCGCAGTGAGCACCGGCTGGGTGGAGAGCAGGGTTTTGAGTTCTACAAACGCTGCATCAGCTTCTTCAGTCCACTCGAACTTATCATATTTTTTCATCAGTCGGTAAAGAGGCAAGGCCTTTTCACCGAGATGAGAAATGAATCGACTCAAGGCGGCCAAACAACCAGTCAACTTCTGAACGCCATGCACTCGCAAAGGGCGTTTCATTCGGAGGATGGTATCAACTTTTTCTAGATTGGCGTCGATCCCTCATCCGGAAACAAGAAAACCGAGTAACTTTCCTCCTGGAACTCCAAACGTGCACTTCGATGGATTAAGCTTGATATCGTACCTTCTTAGGTTGGCAAAGGTTTCTGCAAGGTCAGTCAGTAGGTCAGAACCTTTGCGAGACTTGACCACAATGTCATCCATGTATGCTTTCACATTCCGACTGATTTGAGTGAGCAGGCACTTCTGAATCATTCTCATGAATGTGGCTCCGGCAGTTTTGAGACCAAATGGCATGGTGACATAGCAAAAGCACCCGAATGGGGTGATGAAGGCTATTTTTATTTCATCGGGACCATACAGTCGGATTTGATGATACCCGGAATATGCATCTAAAAAAGACAAGCGCTCACACCCCACAGTCGAGTCAACAATCTGATCGACGCGGGGGAGAGGGAAGTGATCTTTCGGGCAGGCCCGATTGATATGCTTGAAATCAATGCACATACAAAGTAAATCGTCCTTCTTAGGGACCATGACTACATTGGCGAGCCACTCGGAGTGGTAGATTTCACGGATGAACTCTGCCGCTAGCAGCCAAGCTACTTCCTCGCCAATCACTTTCCTCTTCTGCACGGCGGACCGCCGATGGTGCTCTTTGACGGGTTTTACTTTGGGGTCGACACATAGACGGTGCTCAGCCAGTCCTCTGGGTACACCCGGCATGTCAGAAGGTTTCCATGCAAAGATGTCCTAGTTCTCACGGAGGAACTGGATGAGCGCTTCTTCCTATTTGCTGTCGAGTGTTGTTGATATATGAGTCGGCGCGGCATTGGGATCGGTCGGGTGGATATGAATCGGCTTCGTTTCACCAGACGACTGAAATGCAGAATCTGTGGCAGGCTTCTTGGCTTGGAGCAAATCACTCGGATCTGCATTCTTCTGATACTCTTGAAGTTCAACTGTTGCCGTCTGCGCATCAGCAATTTTGGAACCTTTCTGGAAGCATTCCTCTGCTTTCTGCTGATTGCCAGTAACGGTGATCATGCCTTTGGGGCCAGGCATCTTCAGCTTAAGGTACACGTAACATGATCGAGCCATAAAACGTGTGTAGGCAGGCCTACCCAGAATGGCATGATAAGCACTCTGGAAATCCACGACTTCAAATGTCAACTTTTCTTTACAGTAATGCTTGGAATCACCGAAAACCACGTCAAGAGCGATCTGGCCGAGTGATTTGGCTTTCTTTCTAGGGATAACTCCATGGAAACACATATTGCTCTCGCTAAGTTTGGACATCGGAATGCCCATTCCCTTCAAGGTTTCAACATAAAGGATATTCAGACCACTACCACCGTCCATCAGCACTTTAGTCAGTCAAGTGCCTCCAACCACGGGGTCGACCACCAGCGCTTGCCTCCCGGGGGTGGCTACACGAGCAGGATGGTCAGACTGGTTGAATGTAATGGCTGTCTGAGACCACTTCAGGTATGTGGTCGTCGTCGCCGGAGCGACCATGTTCACTTCTCTATTGATAACTTTCAGCCGACTCTTTCTCTCAACATCAGCAAAAATCATGAGGGTGGAATTGACTTTGGGATAACCATCATCTTCCTCTTCATCCTCATATTTGTCCGACTCCTTCTCCTCGCCGGGCTGTTTCTCTCAGAACTGCTGGATCAGGAGTCGGCATTGTCGAGTGGTATGCTTAGGGTAGATCAGGTTGCCTTCTTCATCTTTCTTTGTGTGGATGTGGCAAGGCAAATCCAACACGTCATTCCCTGCTTGATCCTTCACCTTCTTCGGGGGGCAGGGCCCTTTAGGTTTTCCCTTGAATTTTCCTTGAGCTACTGCTGCAATTTCACCGGGTGCCGCCGGCTCGGCCTTACGCTTCTGTTTCTGATTGGAATTACCTCCACCGGCCTCTTGGCCGACTGGCTTACTCTTCCCGCTATAGAGTCGATCCTCCTCTTCTCCGTTAGCGTACCGGGTGGCTATCTCTATCATTCGAGTCAGTGTCATATCTCCAGTCCGACCGAACTTCAAAACCAACTTTCGGTATTTGACACCTTCTTTGAAGGCGCACAGTGCTTGATGCTCTAATACATTTTCAACGGTGTGATGCAAAGTGGTCCACCTCTGAATGAAGTCTCTCAAAGTCTCACTCGGATTCTGCACACAATGATGCAACTCGGTCAGTCCCGCTGGCCGCTTGCAAGTGCCCTCGAAAGTTCTGACGAACACTCGAGCCAGCTCTTACCAACTGTATATACTGCTTGGAGCCAACTGAGTCAACCACGCTCGGGCCGACCCTTCCAACATCAGAGGAAGATGTTTCATTGCTACTTCATCATTTCCGCCTCCAATTTGCACAACCACTAGGTAATCCTCATACCAAGTTTCAGGCTTGGATTCTCCAGTGAACTTACTGACTCCGGTTGCCAACCTAGAGTTGGGAGGAATCACTGCCGCCCTGATGGCTCTGCTGAAACACTCTGGACCTGAAACATGCACTCTGCTGCCGCTTGGACATTCTCTGCCAGGGTCTTCTCTATGCGCTCTATTTCGGTCGACCAGGCCTTGAACGAGAATGAATCTTGCATCGAAGCCTGGCTCTCTTGGGTCAACCGGTGCCTTGCACTCGCCACTGTGACGACGTCTGTCATCGTTCTGTCGAGGCACATATGCCGCACTCCTAGGAGGAGGCGTGGGCACTCGACGATGATTGTCGCGGTCGAGTGGATGATCATACTGTCCACTGCCCTCACGCCTCGGGGGCGACCTTGGGCTATGGGCCGACTGAACCGTATCCGCAACTACGAATCTGCTGTGAATCCTATTCCGGGACTGGGACACTGCTGTGTTCTGCTCTCCTGCTGCCCGGAGCAAGGCCCTGATCTGCATCAGCCCTCTGCCAGCCTCCGACTGGGAAGGTTGGATCGACTTTGCTATTCGGGCCGCAGCTGCGAGGTTCTAAATCGGAGTGCGATATACCTTAGGTGGAGGCGGGAAAAGTTGTCGTCGACTGGATTCAGGGACCCGCTCCTGAGCACGCTCGTCGAGAGCGCGCTGAAGGTTCTCTAACCGAGTGTGCTCAGTCAAATTAGCCAGGCGCACCTCTTCCATGGCTCGAGCCTCGGGGGTTTCTCCAACGATGGGCGTGTGGAGTGCATCCATGTTGCGGCGACGAAGTTCTTCCCTCTGTTGCGAAGAAAGGGGTTCGGGATGGCATTCCTCATGGAAGCGCGACGGATCGCCGCCACCATCTTCGCCGTCTTCACGACGGAAGCCAGGTGGACCACGTGGTCCATCGACCATCAAGACTTCGGCCGTAGGGTCGCTGCTATCGCACTCGGATGCGGTCTCCGTGGAGCCAGTCGATTGATCAAACATGCCATGGATAGTTTCGTCGGGCTCGATTGCCGCGACTTGATGGGTGGCTGAACGCCGAGCAACCACGTGTTTCACCCACAGCTGAAGCCGCGATCGACCGGATCGCTTGCGGCAGCGAACAGCGAGGAAGGAAGACACCATCGGAGTCGACTGATACTGAGTCGACGGTTGCCGGAGAAGGACGCAGTGAATGCGCACGCGGAGGTGCGTCGCCCCTCGGACGGGGAGCGCCTCAATGTCCAGGGGAGCTACTTGAAGCCACACGGAGTCGTCGGCGACGAAAACGAGCGCGCCGAGACGGATCTCGCGGCCCTCAGCCAATCCGCCACCGGAAACCATGATGACGATGATCGGAAAAACTTGCAACTTCACGAACAAGTTGCTAAGACACCTGCCCCATGGTGGGCGCCAACTGTCGTGGTTCTAAGGCTGGCAGTAGAAAGGGGGGTAGGTATGGAGAGTGAAATATCGTGGATGTCGCCTAGAGGGGGGGGTGAATAGGCGCTTTAAAATAATTACGGTTTAGGCTTGGACAAATGCGGAATAAACCTAGCGGTTAATTTGACAAGCACAAAACCTAAAACAACTAGGCTCACCTATGTGCACCAACAACTAATGCTAAGCAAGATAAGCAACTATGAGATAGCAAGATATATGACAAAGAACAATATGGCTATCACCAAGTAAAGTACATAAGTAAAGGGCTCGGGTAAGAGATAACCGAGGCACACGGAGACGACGATGTATCCCGAAGTTCACACCCTTGCGGATGCTAATCTCCGTTTGGAGTGGTGTGGAGGCACAATGCTCCCCAAGAAGCCACTAGGGCCACCGTAATCTCCTCACGCCCTCGCACAATGCAAGATGTCGTGATTCCACTAAGGGACCCTTGAGGGCGGTCACCGAACCCGTACAAATGGCAGCCCTTGGGGGCAGTCACCGAACCCGTACACTTTGGCAACCCTTGGGGGCGGTCACCGGAACGCGTCAAATTGCTCGGGGCGATCTCCACAACCTAGTTGGAGACCCTGACGCTTGCCCGGAGATTTATACCACAATGATTGAGCTCCAAACACCACCAACCGTCTAGGGCGCCAAGGCACCCAAGAGGAACAAGCTCTAGGGTGCCCAAACACCCAAGAGTAATAAACTTCTCAAACTTCACTTCCACGTATCACCGAGGAGAACTCAAACCGATCCACCAAATGCAATGGCAAGGGCACACGGAGTGCTCAAGTCCTTCTCTCCCAAATCCCACCAAAGCAACTAATGCTAGGGAGGAAAATGAGAGGAAGAACGAAAGAAGAACACGAAGAACTCCAAGATCTAGATCCAAGGCGTTATCCTCACTTAGAGGAGAAAGTGATTGGTGGAAACATGGATCTAGATCTCCTCTCTCTTTTCCCTCAAAAACTAGCAAGAATCCATGGAGGGATTGAGAGTTAGCAAGCTCGAAGAAGGTCAACAATGGGGGAAGAACACAAGCTCAAAGGGATTAGGTTCAATGGGGAAGAAGACCCCCTTTTATAGGTGGGAAAAAATCCAACCGTTATGCTCACAGCCTGCACAGAGCGGTACTACCGCTCCAAGGAGCGGTACTACCGCTAGGGCGGTAGAACCCCTTTGAAAAACAACAGCGAGGAGGCAAAATGCCAGTAGAACCGTCGGAGCGGTACTACCGCTCGTCCTCACGGTACTACCGCTCGACCTCACGGTACTACCGCAAATGGTAGCGGTACTACTGCTTGCGAGCGGCACTAAAAAAATACTTCTGTGCCTACTTCCGCTGAGCAAAACATGACATTTTGGTCCGGAGCGGTACTACCGCTTTGGAGCCGCGGTAGTACTGCTCTGGAGCGGTACTACCGCTCAGGAGCCGCGGTAGTACCGCTCTGGAGCAGTAGTAAAAAATTACATCCGCTCTAGTCGCGGTAGTACCGCTGCTGCCTTTACCAAAACAGCCACAACTTTTGCAAACGGACTCCGAATTCAACGAAACCAAGTTTGTTCGAAAGCTAACAACATGGGATAACACAATATTGATAGAAATATCAAGAATAATCAAATGAGAAAAGTCCTATAAGAAAATGGTGAGAACCCTTCATCGGATAAGACCGGTAAAACCTCCAACACCGAAAACATCATCGAAGACGCATGCAAACTCTGTTTTCAATGAACTCAAGCTTGTCATCAAGATGACCATAAGATCTAAGACTCACAAAGATAACCAAACAAGAACCAAGAAACATGATGCAAGGATGCAATGGTTTGAGCTCTCTACTAACGATATGATCAAGCTACCAACTTGAGAGCCCCCCTTGATAGTACGGCAAACGATCCTATAACTTGGTCTCCCAACTACGACCACGAGACCGGCAAAATGTAAAACCTATCAAGGGCAAACTTTTGCCTTGCACATGGTCCACTTGAGCTAGATGAAGACGATCTTGACTCCCTCAAGTTGGACCACCTTTCTTGATTGCGTTGGCTCGATGAAGACTAGATGATTGCTCCCCCATAGTTCACTATGGGCGAGCCACTCTTTGGCACATCTTCACCAAGTCCATTGACACCACAATGGATGGCAAGATTCAAGCACTTGATCTCTTCGTGATGCTCCACTTGAACTTGCACATGACAATCTTGATGACGATCACCACCTGATGTCATCCTTTCCATGGGTTGTATGATATCTTCCTCTTGACGCAAGCCCATGGATACGTACCATACCATGGGATCACTTGATCCCTTTTGGTACATCTTCTACGTTTTGTGAGTTGATCAACTTGATTCACTCTTGACTTAGTCTTGATCAACCTTAAATCTTTGCAACTCTCTTCATTTGGATGATGTCTTGAAGGTAAACATAAATGATCACACAACCTTCTTCTTCAAGACATGCTTGCAATAAGCTCAACACTCATATGACCAATCTTTGGATAATTCCTTAATAGCAGCTTGGTCATCACAAACTCTCATTGAAACCAACAAATGGACTCCAAGAAAAGCCTATGGACAAACCCTTCAAATATAACTCAAGGCAACCATTAGTCCATAGAGATTGTCATCAATTACCAAAACCACACATGGTGGCACCGCATGTCCGTTCAATCTCCCCCATTTTGGTAATTGATGACAATCAATTTCAAGAGAGTTTATACAAGGAATTATGCATTACCATGCAATGCACCAACCAATAATGCATGCGAATGAGATGCAAATGCTAAGGAAACAAAAACCAAAGCTACTCCACAAAACTCTCTGAAACTTCTCCCCCATTGGCATCGATTGCCAAAACGGGCGAAAAGCTTAGAAGGCCAATATAAATTGTGATCCTCCATAAATTGTGTATTTCTCAACAAGAGAGTGGAATGCAATACACATATCCAACTGCCAATACTTGGAGGAAGACAAACTAGATTGATGCCCAAAGATTGCAACAGAAAGATATGCCACAAAGACATAACAAAGAGAGACACAAGCAATCAGAAGATACTAATTGAAGCAAGCAATCAACGGATATCAATTGAACCAACTAGACCAATGATCCTACATGCCACAAGAATAAAGATATTATGAAAAGAGCAAAGGAGTGTTCTAAAGAAACTAGAGAAGCTCCCCATGATTTGTGCACACATAAGAATTTTTGTATTTGAATACAAAGTGCACAAAATAGGATCATAGCTTCCCCGAAAATCAATAGAAACTCGCATCGAGTGCAAGTGAGCATATAGGAAACAAAGCCTAGCGGTTGCAACAAGCACATGGTTGAGCAACATGTAAAAGTGGCAACTTAAGAATAGGCTCAACCAAAATGATGTGTATGAGTCATGGCGAAGCACTTGAGAAGACTAAAATTAGGATGAGCATTAAGCATCAACATAGTCTTGAAAGAATGAGGCACACGGTGGCAGGTCTATCATTCCCACACACAACTGGCAAATGGGTTCACAAGCTTACTAATAAGCAAAAGAGAACCTATGCTTGTGACAACCCATGGTGAAGATAGACGAGGGGAGGCTCATCAAGATGAGGGATACCAATTAAGATGGCAAAAACCTCGTAAAGATAAGCAAGAGGAAAATAATCTTCACCACACAAGAGTGCAACAAGATGCAACGATAGAGGACACGCACTCAAGGCAAAAGCTTTAACATAAGAAAGACAAGGTGGACGTGAAAGAAAGGATATCAACTAGAGATGTAATTTCTCTCAAGTGTATAAGGTTCTATGTATACGAAATCATGATGATATATATATCTACAAAGAAGGATATACACCCGAAATAGTTACAACACGAAGGAACAAGATATCCACAAGGAAGTCATAAATATACCAATAAGATATTTGCTTGAAAGCATAGCACTTGGCTAGATATGGTCTTATTGTATATAAATGAAGTCCAAACACACATCCATCAATGGCATCACAACTAGCAACAAGAGATCATCGTTGGGATGCTTTGAGAAAGGAAACAAGTATCACAAGATATGAAATGAATATCATGCCAAGATGCAACCTACACAAGGTTGAATGCAAGAGGAGAAAGCATGAATAGATACTTGTTACCGAGATATCATTGGAAGGATGTAGTAGATACCAATTGAAGGTAGATAGTAGTTCATTGATCATCCTAGCTTGACTCCAATATGCACATGGTGACAACACCTTCCTTGTGAGTGAGCCGAGCATCCAATGCATCTCCAAATGTTCCTAGAAGAACAACACAAACTAAACGGTACCCAAACTCATCGGGACCAAATAGTTAGAAACACCAATACATAGGACAAACTCCACATAAATATGTGCATATAGATATGAAAATGAATTTCATGCACATCTCATCCAAATTGAGACTAGGTGGAGTTTCCGCTATATATTGAGTCAAAGAAAGAAAGCATGCCAAATCAAATTCATGAAGTAAACATGCATGCTCAAGACTTTCAAAACCCAAAACCAAAAGACAATGAAATGCCAAGTGAAAAGGATACCAAATGGAGAAATCATCACTTGGAAGATATCATTAAAGATACATCAAGGAATGAGATATCCATTGATACACACTAAACTAAAGATGTCAAACTCCCAAAGAGAGGATGGTTCCAAACAAACCAAGCTCTCAACAAAGTTTCATGATGGCACAAAGTACCAAAAAGAAATGACTTGCCTTCCACCAAAACACACTTGATAAGGATCACAAGAAGAGTGTTCTAAAGAAAATAGAATAGCTCCCCCACGAGTTGTGCATTATATAGGATTTGTATTTGAATACAAAATGCACAAGGTGGGATCACCGCTTTCACTATATCTAGAAAACACTAGACAAGAACAAGAAATAAACAAGATCCACAAGTGGTATGGAAGACAACGAGAGTTGACACAAACCTTGGCAAGAGAAAAGGCAAGTAAAACAAAAGCCAATGTAAAGATGATCAATAAATTCTACCACACATAAGTCTACCAATTGTCAAAGACAAGAAGTATTTGGAAATAATTCCCGGTGGTAGATAACAAGGATATCCGACATCATCTTCACACCAAACACAAGCAAATTGCAACTTGTAGAGCTAACATGCCACCTAGGAACAAGATAATCTACAATATCAATTCTAGGTGACAATATCTCAAATGTACACATTTTATAGGCTTGTAATATGCACTTAGCATATTACTCCCCCATAATGTGATACCAATAAGAACTTAACAAGAGGCAATAAGAGGAACAAACAAGAGATAATTAATGGACTATTTAGAATTTGAATTTCTCATGAGAGATATACCACCTAGCAACTAGATAATCTTGTAATATCAATACTAGATGGTATTCCTCATGTACACACATTTATAGGATTGTGAGGTGCACAAAGCACATCACTCCCCCAAAATGGGATGTTCCATTAATCTCTCACACGAGCCAACTAGGATACAAACAAGAAGCTTAAAGGCTCAACGCACGAGACACACGTACATGATGTGCAAACCAACACACACATACTTGATTGCTCAAGATAAGCAAGTTGGAATCACAACATATACAAACACATGCAAGGAACAAAACCAAAACATGCAAGGGGGCAAGTAACTTTCAATGTAAGCAATTTAAAGTACAAGTTACCGCAAGGAGGCACATTGGATATAAGATATAAACTTGATGATTCAATTGACTTGGCTTGAGACAATAAGAGTGATGAAGTCCCCTTAATTCTTCATAATGTAGCCAAGTCTCCAATGCCCTCCAACAACACCTATTGATCAAGTTTGAGCTTGTTGGTCCCCAACCAAGTTGGGTCCTAAGAGGTTAGTCACAATAGGTTTGGCTACCCAAATGGTTCTTTGCTTGACACCACTTTGAGTACCAACAAACTTGGCAAACACATTGCCAACCTTATCCTTACCAAGAGAATAGATATCATCAATAATAATTGGGTTGGATAAGTTACCACTAGTGCATGAAGAAGCGGCGTGACCTTTCTCACGACATAAGTAGCAACGTCTACTCTTCACTTTCTTCTCACTTGATTTCTCAATTTGAGAAACATTAACTTGAGTCTTCTTGGGAAGAGGCCTTTCTTCAACTTGATGTTGAGCATGAGGTTGAACTTGTGCCCTCTTCCCTTGTTGCTTGACACTAATGGCCTTATTCTTCAATGGGAAAGATCTAACATGATGCCCTTCGACTTTTCACTTGAAGCAAACAATCTTGGCCGAATTCTTGACTTGTTCTTGGCCCTTCATTTTGTTCATCTTGGACTTCTTCTTCTTATTGGAGTGGAATCCAAGTCCACCTTTGTCATTGGGGGATTTTTGCACACTCAAGATATTGTTGAGTGTGGATTTCCCTTGATGACTCTTTTCCAAGTCTTTCTTCAAAGAAGTGACTTGGGCCTTGAGCTCTTTGATTTCCTCTACATGGTTAGTCTGAACACAAGTACTAGAGGAAGTATAAGCTTCATCGTTAGAGCAACAAGGCAAGGAAAGCAATTCATCACAATATGTACCAACATTGTGAGTAGATGAATTACAAGGACTAGCACATGGCAATATACTATTTTGACTAGAAGTAGTGCTAGTATCCACATGAGGCTCACTAGATGTTACCTTAGCAATCATGGGCTCATGAGCTATCTTTAGCACACTATGGGATACTAGAAGATCATCATGAGAGCTTGAGAGCTTTTCATGACTTTCTTCCAATTTCCCATAATTGCTAGATAGCACCTCAAGTTGAGCCCATAGCTCAACATTCTCCTTCAAAATGGATGCTTCACAAGTAATAGAGTTAGTAGCACAAGCATCATCATTTACAACAATAGGAGAGGACAACTTGGAAAGCTCTTTTAAATAAGAAGCTTCAAGTTGAGCATGAGACTCGGTGAGTTTGATGAGGTCACCATTGATGACCCTTGAGCCATTTTCGAGGTGCTCAAAATCCTCAAGGAGTCTAGCATGAGCAACTTCAAGCTTAGCATTTTTAGTTTCAAAAACATTGGCCACCTCAAGAGCTCTATCATTAGATTCCTTCACTCTAGACAATTATAGAGCAAAAGTCTCCTCAAGAGATTCCTTGGTGGTTTGTTCAAGTTCAAGAGCTTGAGAGAGGTCCGCAATCTCATTAGCGTAATCACGCCCATGACCTTCCATTTTCTCAATGGTGACCTCATGCTCCTCTAGATGAGATTCCAACTCCTCAATGTATTTCTTGCCATCAATGGCAATGGACATTATTTCCATGAAGTTGGAACGAGCAATTTTATTTTTATGAAGAGCTTTAAAAATCATTTCCCCCTTAGTTTTTAAGGAGGCAACATTATCATTCTATTCATCATTATCCTCAACATCATCATCAAGAGACATATTGGTGTACAAAGTAGGAGATACCTTTGACGCCCTAGCCATAAGGCAAAAAGCAATAGATGATGATGTAGGATCCCTTGAGGCACCATTAAACACCACATCTTGTTCCATGGAGTGTTCGGTTTCCTCTACATTGTTAGCACAACAATTCGAGAAAATAGATGCATTTTTATCATGGCAACAAGACATAGCAAGCATATCATCATGAGATCTAGTCAAGCAATTTCTACATTATATGCAAGGATTATCAACACAAGCATGTGAAACATTTGGAGTGCTCGAAGTGTTAAAGCCCAAAGAGGGAGCATTGCAATAAGATAGTGATGAAGGATCATCCACAATAAGCATACTATCATCATTGCAATGACCAACACTACTCACCATATCATTACCTTGTGGCAAACCACATGTAGGTGAAGTAGAAGAAGTTGAGAAGACTATACGACCGGAGGTGGAGGGGGAACAATCATCCCCACAAATATTGGACACACCATATTTATCTTGAAGCTTTGTCCACAACTCATGAGCATCCCGGAACGGCATGAGTTGAAAAATAACTACATTCGCTCAAAGCATCAAAAAGCACATTAGAAGCTTGAGCATTGAGATAAGAGTTTTTCTCATCCTCTAAAGATAATCTTTGGGGATCCTTTGGAGGAGAAAAACCCATATCTACAATTTGCCTAAATTTGGGTCCATGACCCAAAAGAGATTAAGCATGCGAATTACCCAAACATCAAAATTTGTGCCATCGAAACTAAGAGTGTCAGAGAATCCTAATCCCCTAGTCTACATCTTTACTCTCTAGGCAGTTAAGCCTAACAAAGAGAGACGAGGCTCTGATACCAATTGAAAGATCATGGATGTCGCCTAGAGGGGGGGGGGGGTGAATAGGCACTTTAAAATAATTACGATTTAGGCTTGAACAAATGCGGAATAAACCTAGTGGTTAATTTGACAAGCACAAAATCTAAAACAACTAGGCTCACCTATGTGCACCAACAACTAATGCTAAGCAAGATAAGCAACTATGAGATAGCAAGATATATGACAAAGAACAATATGGCTATCACCAAGTAAAGTGCATAAGTAAAGGGCTCGGGTAAGAGATAACCGAGGCACGCGGAGACGACGATGTATCCCGAAGTTCACACCCTTGCAGATACTAATCTCCATTTGGAGCGGTGTGGAGGCACAATGCTCCCTTGCGGATAAGCAACTATGAGATAGCAAGATATATGACAAAGAACAATATGGCTATCACCAAGTAAAGTGCATAAGTAAAGGGCTCGGGTAAGAGATAACCGAGGCACGTTGAGACGACGATGTATCCCGAAGTTCACACCCTTGCGGATACTAATCTCCGTTTGGAGCGGTGTGGAGGCACAATGCTCCCCAAGAAGCCACTAGGGCCACCGTAATCTCCTCACGCCCTCGCACAATGCAAGATGCCGTGATTCCACTAAGGGACCCTTGAGGGAGGTCACCGAACCCATACAAATGGCAACCCTTAGGGGCGGTCACCGAACCCGTACAATTTGGCAACCCTTGGGGGCGGTCTCCACAACCTAATTGGAGACCCCGACGCTTGCCCGGAGCTTTACACCACAATGATTGAGCTCCGAACACCACCAACCGTCTAGGGCGCCAAGGCACCCAAGAGGAACAAGCTCTAGGGTGCCCAAACACCCAAGAGTAATAAGCTTCTCAAACTTCACTTCCACGTATCACCAAGGAGAACTCAAACCGATGCACCAAATGCAATGGCAAGGGCACATAGAGTGCCCAAGTCCCACCAAAGCAACTAATGGTAGGGAGGGAAATGAGAGGAAGAACGAAAGAAGAACATGAAGAACTCCAAGATCTAGATCCAAGGGGTTCTCCTCACTTAGAGGAGAAAGTGATTGGTGGAAACATGGATCTAGATCTCCTCTCTCTTTTCCCTCAAAAACTAGCAAGAATCCATGGAGGGATTGAGAGTTAGCAAGCTCGAAGAAGGTCAACAATGGGGGAAGAACACTAGCTCAAAGGGATTAGGTTCAATGGGGAAGAAGACCCCCTTTTATAGGTGGGAAAAAATCCAACCGTTATGCTCACAGCCTGCACAAAGCGGTACTAGCGCTCCAAGGAGCGGTACTACCGCTAGGGTGGTAGAACCCCTTTGAAAAACAACAGCAAGGAGGCAAAAGGCCAGTAGAACTGCCGGAGCGGTACTACCGCTCGTCCTCACGGTACTACCACTTGACCTCACGGTACTACCGCAAATGGTAGCGGTACTACTGCTTGCGAGCGGCACTAAAAAATTACTTCTATGCCTACTTCCGCTGAGCAAAACACGAGATTTTGGTCCGGAGCAGTACTACCGCTTAGGAGCCGCGGTAGTACTACTCTGGAGCGGTACTACCGCTCAGGAGCCGCGGTAGTACCGCTCTGGATCGGTAGTAAAAAATTACATCCGCTCTAGTCGCGGTAGTACCGCTGCTGCCTTTACCAAAACAGCCACAACTTTTGCAAACGGACTCCGAATTCAACGAAACCAAGTTTGTTGGAAAGCTAACAACATGGGCTAACACAATATTGATATAAATATCAAGAATAATCAAATGAGAAAAGTCCCATAAGAAAATGGTGAGAACCCTTCATCGGATAAGACCGGTAAAACCTCCAACACCGAAAACATCATAGAAGACGCATGCGAACTCCGTTTTCGATGAACTCAAGCTTGTCATCAAGATGACCATAAGCTCCAAGACTCACAAAGATAACCAAACAAGAACCAAGAAACATGATGCAAGGATGCAATGGTTTGAGCTCTCTACTAACGATGCGATCAAGCTACCAACTTGAGAGCCCCCCTTGATAGTACGACAAACGATCCTATAACTTGGTCTCCCAACTACCACCATGAGACCGGTAAAATGTAAAACCTATCAAGGGAAAACTTTTGCCTTGCACATGGTCCACTTGAGCTAGATGAAGACGATCTTGACTCCCTCAAGTTGGACCACCTTTCTTGATTGCGTTGGCTCGATGAAGACTAGATGATTGCTCCCCCATAGTTCACTATGGGCGAGCCACTCTTTGTCACATCTTCACCAAGTCCATTGACACCACAATGGATGGCAAGATTCAAGCACTTGATCTCTTCGTGATTCTCCACTTGAACTTGCACACGACAATCTTGATGACGATCACCACTTGATGTCATCCTTTCCATGGGTTGTATGATATCTTCCTCTTGACGCAAGCCCATGGATACGTACCATACCATGGGATCACTTGATCCCTCTTGGTACATCTTCTACGTTTTGTGAGTTGATCAACTTGATTCACTCTTGACTTAGTCTTGATCAACCTTGAATCTTTGCAACTCTCTTCATTTGGATGATGTCTTGAAGGTAAACATGAATGATCACACAACCTTCTTCTTCAAGACATGCTTGCAATAAGCTCAACACTCATATGACCAATCTTTGGATAATTCCTTAATAGCACCTTGGTCATCACAAACTCCCATTGAAACCAACAAATGGACTCCAAGAAAAGCCTATGGACAAACCCTTCAAATATAACTCAAGGCAACCATTAGTCCATAGAGATTGTCATCAATTACCAAAACCACACATGGTGGCACCGCATGTCCGTTTAGAGAGGCAAGATCTCTGCTATGGTGAAGGTGTACACACGAGTTTTACGAGTTCAGGCCCTTCTCGGTGGAAGTAACAGCCCTACGTCTCGGTGCCCGGAGGCGGTCGATTGGATTATGTGTGTGATGTTACAGAGGGTGCGAGCCCTTGTCCCAGAGGAGGGGGTGGCTTATATAGAGTACGCCAGGACCCCAGCTCCCCTCCGTTACAAGGGACTTAATGTACATAAAGTAGGGGCGTTACTGGTAACGCTAGCTTTAAGTGCTGGTAATGACCTTAAAGACTACAGAGTGAACGCCTGCCCATTGTAAAGCTGAGTGACTCCTGGTCTTCGGTAGGTCGAGTGATTCTCTGGATGGTCGAGTGACAGTAAGGAGGAGGTCACCCAAGTGACCTGACTGTCGAGTGGATTGCACTCGACATCTTTGACTGGGGGTCCCTTGCTGTCTCTTGGACTCCTTATCTTCTAGGGTAGTGACCATGGGTAGGGCGTGTAGGTCTGGCCTATGACCCTAACCCAGGTCTGTATCCTCATCACTCCTACCTCGTTCGGCAGCCCCGAGCCCTCCACGAGCTCGTCGTGAGATCCTCTCCTGTTTCCCCCTCTCCCCCCCTCCTCGAAACCCGCTGTAGGTCTCCGCTAGCAACGCGCCCGCCCCACGCGAGCTTGCGGTCCCCGTCGCCTGTCCGAGTGCGCTCGTGCCCTGCCTTCGCGCACACTGCATCCTGCACACGCCCCCACCCCCTCCCCCGCGCCCTGACTTCCTCGCACGCCCCACCTTCCTCTGCCGCACTCCCCGCGGCTCGCGCTCTCCGCTGCTGCTCACCGCGTCCCGACCTTGCTCTCCCTTGCCTCGGGTCAATCCCTAGCACGAGGCCGCCTGCCTGCCGGCGGCGCCCGCTGACCTCGCCTTGGCCCCGCCTGTTGCCGCCCCCGCTTGCCCCTTCGCCTGCTGCTGCTGTTGCCCGCGTCGGCCCCGTCCGCTCGCTGCCGCTATGCCCTCCCCGTGCCCGCGACTCCGACCTCTCCCTCTTCTGCCAGGCCACGCCCCTCTCACCACCTCTGCGGCCACCCCTGCCGGACACCGCAGCCCGGCGGCCTGCACCCGCGCGCCCGGTCGCCCTATTGGGCGCCTGGCGCCCACACGCCCGTAAACGCCACCAGTGCGCCCGGTATGTCCCATGTGCCTATGACCTAAGGGCCCATGCCCTTTAAAAACATAAAAATAATTAAAAATAATAGTAGTATAATTAATTAACTTAAATAGTTCTGTTTAGTTAACCGTAACTACTTGGTTAGTTGATTAGATTAGTTTAATTAAGGATGTGACAATGACAGATGGGGCCCACCTGCCAGTTTGACCCAGTCAACAGACTGTTGACTACTGACATCATGCTGATGCAGTAAACCTGTTTTTGAATGAAATTAAATAATAATAATTTAAGAAAATGTTTAAAACTTTGAAAATTAATATAAAATAAACCGTTTATCAGATGAAAATGTTTTGTACATGAAAGTTGCTCAGAATTTCGAGACGAATCTGGATACGCAGTCTGTTTGTCCGCCACACATCCCTAGTATAGCGAACATGCAACAATCCCCTCCGGTTTGTCTATCCAAAAATGTCAAACACCGGGAATACTTTCCCGGATGTTTCCCCCCTTCATCGGCATCGCCTAGCACCGCGTTAGGGCATACCTAGCACTGCGTATTGCCTCGTTATGTTTTTTTGATGCTTTGTTTGCTCCGTAGTTACTGTTTCCCCCCCTCTTCTTCTCCGATAGACCCCGAGACCGGCGTTGATGCCACTGAGTACGACTACGTCACCGACAACCCTTCTTGTACAATAGAGCTTCCGGGCAAGTGAACCCCCTTTGATCAACCGGATATCGCCCACTCTCTTCTCTCTTATTCTTGAATTAGGTTTGCTACTGTTGTTGATTCGATAGCTCCTATTCTGTTGCATAGCCTATCATTGTTGCTACAAATGTTGATATCTTTACCTGATATCCTAATGCTTAGTATATGTTGCTAGTATTACATCAGTGGCCCTACACTCTTGCCCGTCTGCCATGCTGTACTACTGGGCCGTGATCAGTCAGGAAGTGATCACGGGTACATACTACACTATTACATATTTATGTTGATGATTCGGAGATGGGGGCTGAAGGGGTAGGTGGTTCCACCTAGGTAGTGGTGGTCCTGGGTTCCCGGAGCCCCCCTGATGGTTACTTTATGGCAGAGCGACAGGACATGTTGCGACCACCTAGGAGACAGGTGGTCCTGGTCCCTGGTCGGCGTCCGCGGATACTTCTAATAACACGCTTAACGAGATCTAGACATTTGATCTGAGTCTGTACACTGGCCTATACGCACTAACCAACTACACGGGAACAGTTATGGGCACTCGACGTCGTGGTATCAGCCGAAACCTTCTTGACGTCAGCGACCGAGCGACGCGCGCCGAATTGGACTGGAATGCATGCTCTTGTATTAGGGAGGCTAGGTATGCTTCCGACTGCCCTCGCAACATGCAGGTGTGCAATGGGTGATGGGCCCAGACCCATGCACGCTTAGGATTTAGACCGACATGCCGGCCTCTCTGTTGAAGTGTTGATTTTCCGAGGCCGGGTATGACCTAGGAAAGTGTGCCCGGCAAGAGGGGTCGAGCGTGTTGGGTAATGTGGCGCACACCTGCAGGGAAGTTTATCTATTCGAATAGCCGTGTCCCTCGGTAAAAGGACGATTTAGAGTTGTATTCTGAACTTATGACAACTAGAACCGGATACTTAATAAAACACACCTCTTACAAGTTCCAGAAACAACCCGGTGATCGCTTTCCCACAGGGCGATGAGGGGAGGATTGCCGGGTAGGATTATGCTATGCGATGATACTTGGTGAACTTAACAGCTACTCTCTTCTACATGCTTCAAGATGAAGGCTGCAAGAAGCGTAGTCTTTGATAGGCCTAGTTATCCCCCTCTTATTTTGGCATTTTGCAGTTCAATCCACAAATACTACCCATTTCATTGATACCGATGCATATTTAGTGTAGCTCCTTGCTTGCAAGTATTTTGGATGAGTACTCACGGTTGCTTTGCTCCCCCTTTCCCCCTTTCTCCCTTCTTCTCGGATGATGTAACCAGATGGTGGAGCCCAGGAGACAGATGCCACTGCCGACGACTACTACTACCCCGTCAGAGCCTACTACTACATGGAGTCTGCCGACGACCAGGAGTAGTTTAGGAGGATCCCAGGCAGGAGGCATGCGCCTCTTTCGATCTGTATCCCAGTTTGTGCTAGCCTTCTTATGGCACCTTGTTTTATTTATGTCTGTACTCACATATTTTGCTTCCGCTGACTCTCGTGTTTTCGAGCTTATGTATTCGAGCCCTCGAGGCCCCTGGCTTGTAATACAAAGCTTGTATTATTTTAATTTGTGTTTAGAGTTGTGTTGTGATATCTTCCCGTGGGTCCCTGGTCTTGATCATACATATTTACATGCATGATTAGTGTACGGTCAAATCGGGGGTGTCACAGCCATGATACACCTAGAACCGCCCATTAGGTACGCTACTGACGATTGGGCTATCACAGCGCCAAGACACATTTGTAAGATACATTTACAGTTGATACGCTAAATTGATGATCTAGATGAAACAATGGCGAATACATCTATCGCCATTGATGCATAAATAAATATACCAATTAGAACATATTGATTTCCTTCTATGGTTCTACATGAGAAATCATTTCGAATATATACAACCTGCATGTCAATCAAACTATAAGCTAGAGGTCTTTTGACTTTCATTTGAACTGCATGAACCAACTTTAAAGTAACAAATGAACATCTTTTAAATTTTCTCATATTGTAAAAATTCATGAACATTTTTTTATATTCATGAACAATTTTGAATTCATGAATATATTTTTTCCAAATTCGTGATTTTTTTAGATTAGTGAATATTTTCAGATTTTCATGTACATTGTTTAAAATTCATGAACAATTATTGAATTCATTATTTTTTTTTCAAAAATTAATATTCTGCAAAGATTCTTTTTTTCTAAGAAAGGGTGTGGGAAAACTATTTTTTGTGTGGACTGGAACACACAGCAGGCACCGATTTTCACGGTCAGAGCCAGTCGTGAGAGCCGAATGAGCCGGCCCATACAATCGCCCTTTAGGCGCTATAGGAAAGTAACCCGCAGAAAGTGGGGACTAGGAGCAATACCTATTCATTGCTTAATACAACAGATTGCCGTTATTTCACACATACAACGCACTCATGGGCGGGCACAGTTCCTGGTTTTAGGAACATTCCAGAAGGGTAAGTTTTTTTTTTTGGCGTCGTTGGTGCTTCCGCCCCGCCAACATACGCGCCAGTACCACAAAAACCTAAACACCCCTGGCGGTGATCAGGGTTTCGGTGGACGGAAACAGCGCTCGTCGGCCCGATCTGGCGGGGCGCCCATCAGTTCCGGCCGGGGATGGCTTCATCAGCGGGCGGCAAGCAGCATGAGGCGGACTCCAGCTCCTCGCGGTCAGACAGGGCTCGGCTCGAGGAGGCTCTGGGGAAACTCGGGATCACGGATGAAGAGGTGACTCCTTTAGTCGTCGATGACCTAGAGGAAGGCGAAGCACAAAAGTGGCTCCTTGCGGGAAGGGTTCTGCATAGGAAACTACTTCATGTCCAGACTATTGCTAGCGCGCTCCAGCCCGCTTGGGGAAACCCTAGAGGTTTTAAATTCAGATCGATGGGTGAAAACACGTTCGTGGCGGAGTTTGAGACGCAAAGAGATCGTGATCGCATATGGAACGGGTCGCCATGGCATGTAAGCAAGAACGCCGTAGTACTTGCTGAATTTGAGGACAGTATGCGACCCGATGAGATTCAATTTGACCGGCTCCATCTTTGGGCCAGGGTCCCAAATCTTCCCTACAATCTCAGAGATGATTCCTGGGGAAAGTTGATCGCTCAACAGATCGACAGAAACGCTTCCTCGGTCCAGTTTGATCATGTGGGTGGATATTTGAGAGCGAGGATTGCACACGATGTTAGTAAACCTCTGAGGAGATGGATTTTGATTGATTCTGCCAAACGAAAGAAAACAGATCTCTATGATATCCAGTATGAACAAGTTCCGCACTTCTGTTTTTCGTGTGGCAGACTTGGCCACTCAGATCTGTTTTGCCCAACTCCAGGACCGCGTGATGAAAAGGGTGAGTTGCCTTTTGGGTCCAAGTTGAGGGCACCAGAGGACTGGAAGGCGGCTGCATCAGGGGAGAACTCGAGCAAACATCAATACTCAGGCCCTAGCAGCCGGCATGAGTCCAAGAATTCCAGTAATGGAGGTAAAGGGGGGGGGGGTAGAGGTGAATTCTCCTGTCAAGAATAGATCACAATCCAACAAGAGGAAAGAGCTTCCCAAACAAGTCTATCGGCGGGTTGCACCACTAATGCTGACGGATGGAGCTAATCCGGGGATGGACACTGATAATCCCGCGGAGCTGGATGCAGAAAGTGCTAAGGAGGGAGATGAGAATGCGGTGGAACGAGTACCAAAGAAGAAGAAGCCAACGCTCGACAACTCGGCAGCGTCTGCAGAGCAGCGCTTCCCATCCCAATGATTTGCATCAGTTGGAACTGCCGTGGGCTTGGGAACCCCGAGGCAGTTCGAGAGCTTCGCCGCTTGGTGAAGCAAGAAGGTCCTTCCCTGCTCTTTGTCATGGAAACTAAAATCAGGGCTAAACGAGTAGAAGACTTGCGATACACACTGGGTTTTGCAGGCTGCTTTGCCGTCGATAGCGTTGGGCCTAGCGGAGGGGTCGGCTTCTTCTGGTCCAATGATGTCAATGTCGACCTGAAGAACTACAGTAAGAGTCATATTGATGTGCTGGTAAGAGTCAAGGATCAAGCCTCCTCGGAGTGGAGATTCACAGGATTCTACGGTGCACCAAGAGTTGAAGAGAGGCACCACAATTGGCGCTTTCTTCGAACACTGCATACCCTGCCACACTCCTCTTGGATATGCATGGGTGACTTCAACGAGACTTTGTTTGGAGACGAACACTTTAGCCAGACGGCGAGGCCGAAATGGCAAATGAAGGCATTTAGAGAAGTCGTTGAGGACGTTTCCTTCCAAGACCTTGGTTGGTCTGGAATGGCTTACACATGGGATAATCGGAAAGATGGGCACCACAATGTTAAAGCAAGGCTGGATTGAGCTTTTGCTAATGAAGCTTTTCGGCAGCACTACAAGGATATTCGGGTGAGACACATCCCTACTACAGAGTCCGATCACTGCTTTGTGCTTGCAGAGTTTCATGGGACAAGGCAGAATGATGGATCACCGCGGGCGAAGCAATTTAGATATGAGACTGTTTGGCAAACTCATCCTGATTATGAGAAACTAGTAACATACTCATGGCGAAAGCAAGAGCGTGCACCAGGCTTGCAAGGGATTGTAAAGTCACTCAATGCTCTGCAAAGGGAACTTGTGCCATGGGGGGCAAAAGAATTCGGATGTCTCGCTAGATCAGTCAGGCAGCTCCAAAAGAAGTTGGACAAGCTGCGGAGACCGTCCATTGGACGCGGTCCATCGGAGGAAGAAAATGCTACTGTCATCAAACTACGTGAGGCCCTTCGACAGGAAGAAATATGGTTACGGCAGCATTCCAGGGTCCTCTGGCTACGGGCGGGTGACCATAACACAGGTTACTTTCAAGCTCAAGCCAAACAAAGATAAAGAATGGACAAGATCAGAGGATTGAAAAGAGTTGATGGCTCTGTTTGCGCTGACGAGAGTGAAGATAAGCAGGAAGTGCAGGCGTTCTATCAGGCACTCTACAGTTCTCAGGGAGTGTCTGATACAAGCGCGCTGCTAGATCATGTTCCGGTCAAAGTGACGCGGGCGATGAACGACATGTTGGAGAAACCATACGATGCGCAAGAAGTTCAGGTTGCCCTTTTTCAGATGTCCCCAGCAAAGGCACCGGGAGTCGATGGTTTCACAGCTGGGTTCTTCCAACGACACTGGCAGTTGTTGAAGGAAGACGTAACTAATGCAGTATTACATTTTTTGAATGGGGGAGAACTACCGACGAGCTTAAATGATACTTCCATTACCTTGATCCCCAAGGTACGGTACCCCCAATCCATCTCTCAATACCGCCCTATTGCTCTTTGTTCAGTACTCTATAAAATAGCGGCTAAGGTTATTACTAACTGATTGAGAGGTTGCATGGATGAGATTGTTAGCGAGGAACAAAGTGCATTTGTTCCGGGACGCCTCATTACTGATAATGTATTGGTGGCCTTTGAGAGTGTGCACACTTTACGTCGAAGGAAGAAAGGCCAAAATCATGCATGTGCAGTGAAGCTAGATATGATGAAAGCGTACGACAGAGTGGAGTGGCACTACTTAGAGGCCATCATGACGAAGTTGGGATTCAGCAGGACTGTGATTAGCTTGATCATGAAGTGTGTGACCTCAATGCGTTTCTCTGTCAGGATTAATGGTGAACAACAGCCCTACTTCACGCCCTCTAGGGGGCTTCGGCAAGGGGATCCTGCATCACCATATTTATTTTTGCTCTGTGCAGAAGGGTTCTCGTCACTACTTAAATATCATGGAGGACATATTGATAGAGGGATTAGGGCGAGTATCCGCTCACCCTGGGTTAACCATCTGTTGTTCGCAGATGATTGCTTAATTTTTCTCAATGCTAATTCCCAAAGTGCAGAAAGGTTGAATGATATTGTGCGGATCTACGGTGAAGCGTCCGGACAGTGTGTGAACAAGGACAAGAGCGTTATTTACTTCAGCCCAAATACACTCAGATCCATGAGGCAGTTAATCAAAGGAACATTAGGAGTCATGGTAGAAGCATTCAGTGACAAATACCTTGGCTTACCTATGACAGTTGGACGGATCACGAGTGGTACTTTTGAACACATCGGTGAACGGTCCAGAAGTAAAATGCAGGGTTGGTCGGAGAGGCTCCTTGCGTGTGCCGGCCGAGAGACACTCATCAAAACTATCATTCAGGCCATTCCCACATATAGTATGAGCTGCTTCCTGCTAACGAAGAAGGTTTGTGCAAAACTTGTTTCAAGTATGGCACGGTATTGGTGGAGTAGCTCAATCGACAAGAGATCACTTCATTGGGTCTCCTGGAAAGAGCTCACTAAACCAAAATGTCAGGGGGGCATGGGCTTCCGGGATCTCCATTTGTTCAACTTGGCTCTCCTAGGCAAACATGGGTGGAGATTCCTGACAAATCCCACGTCACTCTGCGCGAGAGTTATGAAAGGAAGGTACTTCCCGGATTCAGATTTCCTGCAGGCCTCGGCACCCAAGGCGTCGTCCACCACTTGGTGAGCTATCATAGCAGGACGAGAGGCCTTGCTAGCAGGAGTTGTGGCACGGGTTGGTGATGGTACCACGATCAATGCATGGGCTGACAAGTGGATACCAACAACGCTCACGAGGACGCCACTGCTAACACCAATGGCTCCCACCATTTCACTAGTCAGTGACCTAATTGACACAGATAACTGGACTTGGAAACAAGACCTAGTTCGGCAGAATTTTATTGCACCTGACGCCGAGGCCATACTGAACATACCCTTACGGCATGGTGGAGGTGAAGATACATTGGCATGAAGAGATTCTGGGATGAAGCACGCCAGCTTCCGGACATAAAATTACCAAGGCTACATCCCACAACCTGGGCATCCGACATTTTATGTGAGCCAGGGCTCTCGCCTAGAGAGCGCGCTACAATTGTCACGGTGATGTGGTCCATTTGGACATCACGAAACCGATGGACGCATGATGGGGACAAGCTAGACCCAGCCAATTCGATGAAGTTGACTCGGGAAGCGCTGGCCCTACTTGATATTCCCATACAACATGCACTCGTTCTACCCGGGCATGGATGGCGTCCTCCGGAGCCAGAACAGATCAAGATCAACACCGACGCGGCAGTTGATCATGACGTGGGGAAGAGCGGAGCCGGCGGCGTGGCAAGATCGTCTACGGCCTTCTTGGGTGCCTGGTGCAAACCACAACCCGGAGTTACTGATCCCATGATTGCAGAAGCCCTTACTGTTCGAGAAGGAGTAATCTTTGCAAATCTTAGAGGGCTCGAGCATGTGGTGGTGGAGACAGACAGCCTGGAGGTGGTCAACCTCTGGAACACTCGCCTCAACATTCGTTCGGTTGTGGCACCAATTATCTTAGAAATTGAAGAGCTTTCAGCCAGTTTTCATACTTTTGTAATCCAGCATGTAAGTAGATCAGCTAATGGTCCAGCTCACCTATGTGCTAAACGTGCATGCAATGTGGCTGTGACCGAAAGCTGGCTTACGGAGACTCCCAGCTTCCTGATCAGCAGCTTATTAGCTGACTGCTCAGAGAACGCTTTTGTTTGAATAAAGCTCTAAATTCCCCGCAAAAAAAGGAACATTCCAGAAGGTTTCGTATATGTATATTGTTTTTCGTTTCACTTTTTCCTATTGGATCTTTCACTCTTTTACCTATTTATTTTTCGAAAGTTTCTGTTTTTTTTTTTCATGTTTTATTTACTTTTATAATTTTTTTGAGAAAATTCAAATATTGTTTGGACTTTACAAAAATGTTCCTGTTTCTAAAAATTTGACTAACAAAAAAAATTTAGGACTTTTTTTAAAAAATGTTTGTGTTTCCATCTTTTCTTAATCTCAAAACATGTCCCCCTGTTGAATTTTGTTCAAAAATTATAAAAAAAGGAATTTCAAAAAAGTTCACGGTTTTGAAAATTATTCTGGCATTTTTTTTCTTGTTTTAAGCTCTTCTTCGGTAAATTTCACGAAATATTTGCGTTCTTATAAAATATTCATAAGGTTGTAAAAATGCTCCCAATTTGAAATCATGTTCGCAAATTCAAAACCATTCGCAATTCTTTGAACCGTCTGGCTAGAGTAAGCCTTGACATACAGTAAGAGACCGGGCCAGCCCAGCGTGCTGAGGCCACATCCTTTTTTTTCCTGTTTTCCTTCAATTATTTCGTTTCGGTTTTTTGCTTTTTAAAAGTTATGTTTATGCTTCCAAGTATTGTAAATATATACTATTATATAATATATTTACATAAAACATTAAAATAATGTTAGTCAATCATTCAATAAATGTTAATTCTGTATAGAAAAATGTTTGACATGTATACGGAAAATATATACAATGTGTTTACGAAAAAGGTGACCATATATATAAAAAATGATATTCAAGTATTTGATTTTTTATATATGTAGAAAATATGTTTCTCATATATACGGAAAATTTACTAAAAACTATACGATGTGATGAAAAATGTTGATCATGTATGAAACAATGTTCCTGGAGTATAGGAAAAATGTACAAACTACATTGAATAAAAGTTTACATAAAAAATATAATTAGCAGTAGTTAATTAGGTTTGAAAACTATTAAACATTTTTATAAAAATGTTCGTAATGAATATAAAAAATCTTCATTGTGTGTGAAAAATAGTTTTATTGCCATTAAAAAAATTCACCGTGTATTTGAAAAATGTTGACTAAATTTTTTCAACATGTGTAAGATTTTTTTTCATGTGTACACTAAAAATGTATATTGTGCCATAAATGGAGTAGACATGTGAAAGTAACCGATGAAAACCGACAAAAAATTGAGAAAAGAAACCTAAAATGAAATAAATAAAAAAAGGATAGGAAAACCAACACCAAAAGAATGAATACAGTGCGAAACATTGATACATTTTCTGAGTGTTTGCAAAATTTCATCATGAAATAACATTCGTAAAAGTCGTGGAAAAAACCGATGCTCCAAAAAATGCCATTTTCACAAGCATTTTGGAGTGCTGATTTTTTTTTGCTGCAACCTCCACGAATGTCATTTCAAAATAAAAATTTACAATCTCTCAAAACATTTGTTAAATTTACCAAAAATAAAAATCGGAATGTTTTAAAGATTTTTTAGTTTCTTTTTCAAAATTTACTGTTCGTTGCGAGCTCAATTGAGCTGTCGAGCGGGAGTTGAAACTTGAAAACCGAGCTTTAGACTAGTCCGTCCCTTGGGTGACGGTTCGCGTGCGCTCCGACGATCTCAGGGCGACTAGGGTTTGGATGCCCACGTTCCTCATGTCCCGATCTTGGTTGTTGTGATCGTCCCCGTGCTCGTTTGATCACTCGTCTCCTACGCCGATGTGAATCCCCCGTCCACCCTTCCCCACCAAAGGCCTTCCTTGTGCTCCCTAGGGCACAGGGTCGTAATACACCTCGGAACCCTAGGAGGAGCGCGGAGGCGGCATCTGGAGGAGAGTAGGGGATGGAGGCAGTAGCGGGGATGTTGGGAATCCTGAAGCTCTCGGAAGAGGAGAAGAAAGGAGTCAAGATCCGTCTAGGGGGGAAGGACAAGGGGAAGACATCTGCGCCCCAAGCGGTGGGAAGAGTTGTTTCTGAGAAACCAGCCCATCCCGATGCGATCTGTCTCTCTTTGGGTCGGATCTGGTGCCCAATCAAGGGAATTGACTGCAAGGAGGCCGGGGATAACAAATTGTTCACGTTCAAACAAGATTCCGGGAAAAGGAAAGCCATAGAGGATGGGCCATGGATATTCGAGAAGGATTTAGTGGTTGTGGAAGACTATGATCCGGGCAAGAGAATTGAGGAATACGATTTTAACGACATCCCGATATGGGTGAGTATTTTTAATCTCCCTCTTGGCATGATGAATGAGTATTCAGCGGAGGAGATAGGAAATATCATTGGCCGATTTGTGGAAGTAGACGCAGGCGTGGATGGGAGGGCCATTTGGAAGTTTTTGAGGGTTAAGGTCCGGATGAACATTGAGAAACCAGTGATGAGAGGCTTCACTCTTGATGATGAAGAGGGTGGGGGTGCATATAAGAGGAAAAAACAGATGAGCATAGATGGAAGGGAGGAGGAGGAAGAAGAAGAGGGATTGTGGTGTCATTTTGAGTATGAATTTCTACCAGACTTTTGCTACACCTGTGGAATAATAGGTCATGTTGCAAAGGACTGTTCTATCAAAGTGAATAAAGGAGAGAGAGCTCAGTTTGGCCCTTGGTTGAGAGCAGACATTGGAAGGATGAGGTTTATGGGGGAGGACGAATGGAGCTGGAAGACGAGGGGAGGAGGAGCCGGAGGGGGGTGGGGGTGGGAGCAGGAACTATGGATATAGCTGCTCGGGAGGACGGGTCAGGAGTGGTAGTGGAAGCGACAGTTTGTCATGGCGCAAGAGTGCTGGTCAGGAATCGGGAGGCAAAGGTGGCAGGGGGGAAGGAGAAGAAGAGGTGACGAGCCCAGCCAAACTGAAGGACACTGAAACTCCATGAGAGGGAAACCCTAAGAAACTGGATATGGATGGAGGTATGGTGCAACATCAACAGGAGAAGATTGACTCCAACAATGGGAAAGAACTGGTGGTGCAGGAGCAGCGTAGGGCGGTGGAGGTGGTGCGTGTCGTCCCTGCGGGGGCCGGGGCTGCGGAGGCAGAGGAGGGGGAGGATGTGCATGCAACAGGGACGGAGGCAAGTGTAGGAAAGGAGTAGAAGCCGATCCCGCAAAAAACCAGAAGCGGGGGACGTTTAAACGGAGGAGTGGTGGGGAGGAGAAGAGAAGGGTCTCTGCATTGTGCAACGAGAAAATCGAGTGTCAGAAGAGGAACCAGATGGAGATCAAGGAAGGTTTGGAGGGTGAAGCAAAGAAGGGAAAGATTATGGAGGTTGAGGGAGTTAGTACGGTGATGACACAGGAAGTGGACGGGAACAATACCACTGAACAAATATCGGCCGGGCTGCTCGACCAGTCCCGTCGGACGCAATGAAAATCGTCAGTTGGAACTGCCGGGGTTGGGGAACGGCCCGGCGGTTCGGTCTCTTCTCGAGTTGGGAAGAGTGGAGGACCCTGATATTTTGTTTTTATCGGAGACGAGGCTATATGAGAAGGAGTTAGAGCATTGAAGGTAGAAATTGGGGTTAGTCAATATGTCAGTGTGGAACCCGGAGGGGAGGAGTAGAGGAATAGCCATGTTCTGGAGAAGGGGGGTGGAGGTTTCTCTTAGATCATATGGGAGGAGGCATGTAGATGTGGATGTGAAGGAAGGAGATGATCCGGTTTGGAGGCTCACTGGTATGTACGGAGAGTCGGCTACAGGAAGGAAAAAAGAGACGTGGAGAACACTAAGAATCCTCAAACAGCAGCACCAACAAGGACGGCCATGGCTGTGTGTGGGTGACTTCGATGAAATTTTATCGGAGGTAGAGAAGGTAGGAGGTGCTCTGAGAGCGCAACACATGATGGACGTGTTTCGTGATGCATTGACAGTGTGTGAGATGGCTGATCTTGGCTTTGAGGGAGATGTATTCACATGGAGGAACCACAGTAAAGATGTTAGCACATACATATGCGAGAGACTAGACAGGGCCGTCGGTAATGAAGAATGGAGGATGCAATTTCCAAACTATGTAGTGATTAACGGTATCCCCCGGTACTCGGATCATAGGCCCGTCATTGTGCAGACACAAGGAGAAATTAAGAGGTGGATGAATGGAGAACGTGGCTTTAGATTTGAAGCACGGTGGCTGCAGGAGGAGGGTTGTGAGGATGTCATTCGGGAGGCATGAGAGCGGAGCTGGGCAGAAGAAGGGGAGGGCGTGGCGACTGCTCTAAAATCGGTGACGGAGATGATGCGGGTGTGGGACAAAAATGTGGTCGGGGAGCTAGAGCGGAGGCTGAAAAAAGCGAGAACTGAGCTTGAGAGGTGAATGCTATTCGGAGTTTCCCAAGAGAAAATTGTAGAGGAGGCAAGATTGAGGTGCTTGGTGGAGGAGTTGGAGGAGAAGAAGAATACCATGTGGAAGCAATGGGCGCATGTCTGGTGGTTGGTAGATGGCGATCGGAACACACGATATTTCCACCTGGTGGCGTCAGGAAGGAAGAAAGCCAATAGGATCAAAGAGCTGAAGAGGAAGGATGGTTCGGTGGTGGAGGAAGGAGATTTAACTAATTATGTCTGCTCCTTTTTTTAAGGATCTTTTCTCCACATCGGCAGGGGACCGGACTCATGAACTGATCGCAACTGTCAGCCCTCGCGTAACACCTGCCATGCGTGCCACCCTCGATGCGGAGTACACGAAAGAAGAGGTCAAGGCAGCACTTGATCACATTGGCGATCTCAAAGCCCCTGGCCCGGACGGCATGCCCTCCGTGGTCTTCAAGCGACATTGGCATTTTATGGGTGACCAGGTAGTTGATTAAGTTCTTAGAGTACTGAATGGTGATGACATGCCCGCAGGATGGAATAATACACTAGTGGTTCTTATATCTAAGGTGAAGGATCCCTCCAGAATCAAGGATTTGCGACCGATCAGCCTATGCAACGTAACATACAAGCTTATCTCGAAGGTCATTGCAAACCGGTTGAAGGTGGTGCTCCCGGACCTAATTTCTGAAAACCTGAGTGCTTTCGTACCGGACCGGCTTATAACAGACAACGTACTGATTGCATATGAGATCTCGCATTTGCTAAGGAACAAAAGGAATGGGCAGGAATGGGTGACAGCGATGAAGGCTGATACGAGCAAGGCGTATGATAGAGTGGAGTGGAACTTTCTCCAAGCAATGTTGACTAAACTAGGCTTCAATCACCGCTGGATCAGCCTTGTCATGAAATGTGTACGAATGGTGCATTACCAGATGAAGGTAAACAGCATCCTGACTGACCAGTTCTGCCCGTCTCGTGGCCTGCGCCAGGGCGATCCTTTGTCGCCCTACCTCTTCGTCATTTGCGCCGAGGGTCTTTCTGCATTGCTGCATGAGGCCGAGGGAGCGGGAAGGATTTCGGGCATCAAGATCTGCCAAGCTGCCCCAAGCGTCTAACATTTGTTATTTGCTGATGACTCAATGATCATGCTCAAGGCAAACCAGGAGGAAGCGCTCGCTCTTAGGGAGATTCTGGACCTGTACGAAAACTGCTCTGGACAATGCATCAACATAGAGAAATCAACACTTATGTTCTCACAGAACACCTTGGAACAGTCAAAGGACGAGGTTAAGGCAGCCCTTGGCATTGTTAGTGAGAATTGGAACGAAAGGTATCTCGGATTACCAGTGCATGTGGGTAGATCACGAAGGAAGGTTTTTGGGTACATCAAAAAGAACCTCTGTGGGCGCATGAATGGTTGGCAAGAACGACTTCTGGCCAAAACGAGCAAAGAAACCTTGGTCAAAGCTGTTGGTCAGGCAATACCGACTTTCACTATGTCATGCTTCGATTTGACCAAAGGTTTTTGCAAGGAACTGGACACTCTGATGGGCAAATTCTGGTGGAGTCAGCAGGATAAGGAGAACACGATGCATTGGATCAGTTGGGAGACTTTGACGCGTCCTAAGGCAATGGGGAGGGGTGGGTTTCCAAAATATGCATGATTTCAACATCACAATGCTCTCAAGACAAGGGCGGCGTTTCTTGCAGGACCCAGAGAGCCCGTGTGCACGTATCTTGAAGGCCCGCTACTTTCCTCATTGCTCTATATTGGAAGCCGAGGTGAAAGACGGTATTTCCTACTCTTGGAGGAGTATATTGCATGGCCTAGAGCTTATTAAGCAAGGGTATATATGGCGCATTGGAGACGGTACCCAAGTTAAGATATGGTCGGATCCATGGATTCCTAGGGCATGGTCACGACAAGTTATCACCCCCAAGGGTCAGAATATCCTAACACATGTGAGTGAACTCATATGCCCCGTTACTGGAACTTGGGATGCACAACTGGTGCATGATTCCTTCTGGCCAGATGATGCCCAACGAATTCTGCAGATCCCCCTCCGAGAAGGAGTAAGTGATTTCATTGCGTGGCACTATGACACCAAAGGACACCATTCTGTTCGAAAAGCGTACAAGCTGCAGGCACAACTTGAGAAGAAGGGTAGCACGGCTCAAGCTGGGAGTAGCACCATGATCGCTAGCAACTTCAACAGCTGCGACAATCAGTACTGGAAACGCCTTTGGAAACTCCCTTGCCCACGGAAAATCCAAATGTTCGCTTGGAGGTTGAAGCATGAGCCACTGGCCTTTAGGACCAATCTGGCCAGGAGGGGAATGAAGCTTGATAGCACTAAATGTTTGTTCTGCGGATGCGCTAACGAGGATGGGGCTCATCTTTTCATCAAATGCAAACATGTGAAGCCAGTGTGGAGGGCACTCGGGTTCGAAAAAGAGAGGAATGAGCTTGAGGACATCACGCCCGTGCATGCAATGACGGACTATTTGTGGGGGCTCAATGAAAATGTGCGGGTGCAGATATTTACCATGTGGTGGCACTGGTGGAATAACCGCAACAAGCTCAGAGAGGGAGAGATGGCAGTACCTTGCGAAGAACTAACACGCCGTGTACTGTCAAACTCGCTGGAATATATGCAGCTGTTCTGTCAAAGAGCGAAGAAGAAAGAGAATATGAAATGGCGGCCCCCGAGCGATGGCATGATCAAGATAAACCTGGACGGTGCCTTCAAACCGGGCGACACCTTTGCCACCTGGGGAGTGGTGGCCCGGGACGAGACTGGAGATGTGATCACTGCCCGTGCAGGCAAAACGGAGCAGGTGGCGAACCCGTTTTGTGCTGAGGTAATAGCACTGACAGAAGCCATCAACACGGATGTGGACCTCGGGGCACTGCGTGTGGTATCCGAGACCAACTCAAAACTTCTTCAGGAAGCTATGAACCTGAGTAGGGTCGACTCATCACCATATGCATCACTTATTGAAGACTCCAAGCTCCAACTAAAGTTGCGGTTCTCGAAACAACAAGTGCAGGTGTGTCGTAGGGAGGCAAATTCAGTCGCGCATGAACTTGCCCAAGTTGGGCGTGAGTGTATGTCTAATAATTGTATCATGTGGAACGATGATGTACCGCCCCGAGTGACGATTTGTGTCTCCGGCGATTTGGCCGAGCACCGTTAAGTTATAAAGCTTTGCTTTTTCTAAAAAATTGAGCTGTCGAGCAGTTGGGGACTTTCCGCATGGTTCTTTCTACCTAGCTCCTCTGCCTTTTCCTTTTCTTGATTAGTAGTAGTAGTTCTGATCTTACCTACGCAACCGATCCATATTATATACGTGTTGATTTAAATCCTACATATGCGTGCATGATTCATCAGTCGCTGACGACCAAGGAAAGCATGATGGAGTGGTTAGTGCGTGTATGTCTCGGATTAGCGACCCCGCCGTGTCGGAATGACCAACAGCGGAATGACAGAAATGATATACAACTATTAGAGTATGTATATGCGTACACCTTTCCCCCTCGGGCTCCATGTAGATGTGCTTGGACGCATCACCACGACAATACTATTCTCTGCAGCGCCCTCGAAACACACCGTTGCTGTGCTGCACCTCTTCCTTAACTAAAAGCAATCAAGTTTTTCTTCTACTACTAACAAAAGTGATTATGTGTTGGTTAACCAAAAGCATCAATGGCAACGTAACCGGCCCATCATCTGGTCAGATGATTTTTTTTCTTTGACATTTGGCACGGATGCCAGTCATGCCGACATCGCTGTGGCCAGGTGCAATTTTGCATTCCCGGACAGCGGTCGCCGTCTGCCTAAGGCCACTGATAATAAGCCCCGGGTTATCTGTCTAAACACTATTTAATCTTTAAAGTGGAGGGCAGATCAGTAGACTTTTCGTGACAACAACTCAACGACGAGGGCGATCATGCCTCCAACTTTGTGATTATGGGTGCAATTAATCAGGTAGACAACCGTGTCGTATACGTGCATCGTGCATGTTTCTCTCTTTGAAATTGATGGGTGATGGCGCTCTGACTTGTCCAAGCAGAGCTGGTTGTTCAGCAACCTGTCTCGATCAATCTGCATTATACTCCCTCCGTTCCTAAATATTTGTTCAGCCCTCGTCATCGAGCTGCCTGCATCGAGCAGAGCCAGCCCTCCAGCCACCTCGTCCTGACTCCTGACACCCTCGCCATAGCCGTCTCTCCCCCTGCCCTGTGTTGTGCGGCTGCGCCCCTAACTCTCCGGCCGCCTGACACCCCTGCAAAGACCGGCGGCGGCCGCCCAGTGCCCCACTGCCCAGTCCAACAATAGCAACTGAGCAAGTCAGCCTAATTTAAGGTATGAAATACCCAATTTCTGATTAGTATATTTTTTTGTTGTGCTATGCTATCGAGTAGATGAACCAAACAAATGCATAATTTTGCATATCATCTGCCCCAAATAGCTTTGATTGAAAATAATATTTACTGCAGAATTGTTCAATAGTATCTCAAGGTATGTACTATGTATATATGGTCTACGTAATATGAACTATGTAGGTTTTTTAATGCAAATTTAGACTTAATTGAGAATTTTAGTGTGTTTGTAAGACCATACTGATCTATTTCTATATAATATTGGTAATTAGTTAGAATTTTCACATGTCATATTTCTTATCAAGAAAAAAAAATTATGTGCGGACCACCCTGTTCTCAAATGCTAGCTCCGCCACTGAGATTCACTCATTTTGCTCTGTATGTAGTCACTTATTGAAATCTCAACAAATATTTAAGAACGGAGGGAGTAGCCATCATGCACATAGAGGCTATGAAAAACCTCTGTTTATCAGTTCACCGACGACCGTTTATATCGTTATTAATGTCTTCAGTACGCGCGTGACAAATGTATCAGTTGAGTCGGGATTGCACGTGGAATCACCTTGTCCGGCGAGTGGCCACGACTTATTACGATTGGGCTATCACAACATCAAGACGCATTCATAAGATACATTTACAGTTGATAGGCTAGAGTAGTCAACTTATGGAGATTGACGACCTAGATGAAACTGTTAGAAATTTAAGGTTTGTGGTTTACCCCCTACTTCTCTGCGCTTATCCGTGGTGCCGCTCACAATTCGCATATCTGAGGCTAGGGGGGTAGGGACCTTCTTATACTGTCTTTCCAAAGAGTCTACCTCTTATACAGATATAAGATTTCTAGTTTTTCCCACTAGTTTTCGGGATAGAGTCCAAATCAAATTACCAACCATGATCATATTTGTTTGTTGACGGATTCTACCCGTTATGTCCCCGGAGCACGCGCTTGTGAGCAGCGCACCATAATAGAGTGTAAATTCCTCTAATTATGTAGATCAATATTAGGGCTGTAATCTAATTATACGATCTAGCTCCTTTCAATCATCAGTGTACCCGGGTAGTCTTTCCAATATAAATAGTATATTGTATTCCACTGATAATCGACCAGCTTCCTTAAGCATATATGACTTAAGTACATTCCAGCAAGTAACAATTCCATGTTAAACATGTAAATCAATTCCATGTGTAAATACATGTACAATTCCATAATGAGGTATTTCGAATATTAACAATTCCAAGCAATTTGAATATAGTTACAGGACACATAATTCCAACATCTCCCACTTGTCCAAAACGATCATTCAAATATTCTTAAACCCAAAGCCTTAACATGCTTACCAAATACCTCATGACTAATAGGCTTAGTCAAGGGGTCAGCAACCAGGTAACACTACGTTGAAAATTCAAAGAAACATATATATATATATATATATATATATATATATATATATATATATATATATATATATATATATATATAGTGGCACCTTCCCTCAATATGTTTCCTTGCTGTGACACTCAAGATCACTAGAGGCCTTTTGTTTCCGCCTAATTATTCCAGCATAGTTGTCCTCGGGCGCCTCGAGTATTATTTCCTCGAGTGTAATTCCACCTTTATAGGCACCCCGAGTATTTTGTTTCCACAAGTGAAATTCCGCATCAATTATTTTCAGTCACATATATCAACAATATGAATAATTCCACATCGAGTCAAGTATAAGATAACCATGTTGAATAAAATTTTAAAACCACATACATATCAAACCCAATCACTAAATGAAGTTCCATCAGTAACCATGTTTTGAAAGAAATTCCTGACTTCGGTCAGTGAACCTGCACTATATTAGTACTAAAAATAATAATTGAATATGCGTACCTGGACTTATTTCTCATCTCGTAGATAGAATAATAACTTCATCAATGTGTTTACCTTTAATATAAATTTCAGAACAAGTGACAGGTTGTGATGCACTTTCCACAATCTTATACGATGTGTGAGATTCCCTTAGCTGCTCGTCTTTCCTTCCATTGCTTGAATGCAACATAAATTCCGGTAGCTAAGGTATGATAATATAATGAAGATACATATCAATTCCAGTACCATTTATCATTCCATTTTTCCTCAGGAGTTCAAATATAATTCCTCACTGAGTATGATTTCCTTTATCAAAGGTATTTTGACATATTTGCAATTTTCCATACAGAAACACTTCAAAATATTTTCTATGTATTTCCACTCCCGAAACATTGGAAGCTCCAGAAATTCCTTTCATATGAAAGTTAGAAAATGACCAAGCTTACACTTCCATCAATGTGACTTATCAATGCACAAACAGCCAAAGAATGTTAATGTATACAATAATAATGTAAACTATTTTACACTTACATTTGTAGATGACCGCCTTGCTTCATTTAGAAAACCATATGACCTGCTATTCCATTGATGTGAAGCTTTTTATAAGACCATACATTAGTATACTCAATTAGCAAACCATGTCTTTAGTTCCTCTTCCCTATATTCTAGGAGAGAGAGTTTCCACAAAGTATATTTTCCTTTTGTGTAAAGAACTGAATAGAAAGAGTGATATTATAATATTTCAATGAGCCAAATTTCCTTAAAAAAAACGCTTACAAACAATGGGTTTGCGGTTGTTTGGTATGATAATAACTCCCCAAACTATATATTTCCTTATTGAGTTTATTCCTCCCCGCATTTCTTCCACTCATAGTTGACATGATGAAAAATTTAAGCCTTATTAGAAGTTTTCCTCTAGTATTTAGAGTGACTTCCCCCAAAAATCACATACTACCTTTCTCTCAGTTTACAAGGCGTGCGCGTATCCCTAGGTTGTCAATTTGACCAAGCTAATACAAGTCATATATTACAAAAATATACCAACATAAACTTCGAAGTTTCTACTTTCAAAAGATATAATTTGGTGTTATATAGTTTATATTACGGTGATAAAATTGGCAACCTAGGTATACACGTAGGACTTGTAAACTGAAATGGAGGTAATAACACTTATCCAGAGATTACATTCTAAGTTAATTCCTCCCACTTATCCTTAGCATGTCATGTTGGGAGTGTCACTTGTAGTTTCCTTGGGGTCAAGATTATATTCCAGTATGATTGTCAATAATTCCACCCTTAATCATAAAAATGATTGCGTTCCTACTTTCCACTGGTATTCCTTTTCCATATAACTAAGGAAACACCCTTTGATCCACTAGAATAACCATGAAAAAATTCTTGGCGTGCGCTTAGCTGAGAATTTCATGCCAAAATAGAAGATTTCCTTCCAATGAAGTGACTATGCTAGACAGAGAATGATATCAACAAACGACAATATGCAATGCTTCTTTCCAAAGAAACAAGGAAGTAACAAAGACATTCAATTCCTCCATTCAATTTTGGAGTATATGGTATATTAGAATGGTGAATAGTTCCATGCTCTTTACATACAAACGATATATTCCTGAAGTGTACTTCCCCACCAATCAGTTGTTAAAACTAGGATATTCTTTACTCAACTGATTTTCCACTTCAGTATAACCTATGACCAGCACAATAAAACCTTCCGACTTGTATAATAAAAGATAAACATATGACCATATAAAAGTGTAATCATTGAAGAGTGAGATGGAAAAAATAATCTGACCTCTAGTGGGAGTGCAAAGAAAAACTATAAGGATATCGGAAGAAAAGAAAATGATGTGAATCTTTTTATCTTCTTACACCTTAAGTGTGACGCCCGGATAATTAAGCTACAGTAATTGCGGGCAAATGATGCCACATCATCATTTTACTATTGCTAATCTCGTTTAGATTCAAAACGGTTCAAAATTCGAATTTTAAAATAAAGTCAAATAAATTATTTCTCCAAACAGTAAAACAAAAATGTTCACTGGGTTGCAAATGTTCACTAACTAAATGTCATGAGTGTTTCAACATCATTTGAGATAGCTAATTTCCCCTGGGAATTAAAGAAGTTCCAAATCAGCATTTTAAATGCTTTTCCATTTGTGAAAAATTCAAATCAATTTAAACTCCTCCCAAACTTTTTATGGAGGGTGCCAAATATTATAAAGTATTTATTTGGCCAAGTCCCACAATTTTACAGAACTCCTTTTGGTAGCTCAAATATTGCATAGCATTCTTCTGTAAAAAAGAAAAGAAAAGGAAATGAAACCCCCCCGGGCCATCCGGCCCAGTTAGCTAACTGGCCGGCCCAGTCGGCAGCCCACCCCGGGCGGCCCACCTCTCCCCGCATAACCCCCCACCTCGAGCCGAACCCTAGCCGGTTCCATCCCCACTTGCCCCCACTCCTCTCTTCCCACGATCCCATTCTCCTCCTTCCGTCTGGATCTAGGCAGAGCGCCCGAGCCCGCTGACCCCCGTTGCGCCCCAACGCTCTCCCGTCGCCCGACAGCCGCCGCCGCACGAAGCCTCCCTCGTCGGACCGCCTCCCCGACGCGTCGGCCCCGTCAACGTCGCCTCCTCGCCTCTCCTCCGACACACGTGGCTCCCCGAGGCCGACGTCGCCACCCATCGCCGTCTTTCTCGTCGCCTCGCCTTCCTCCACGGAGCCCCGCCTTGCTGGACGCCTCGCCGCCCCCGTCGCCACCTCGCCGGACTGCCTTCCCGCCGTCCCCTACGCCATCGCCTCCTCCCCTGCGCGGGCCGTCCCCGTCCTCCTCCCCAAAGGCTCAATCGAGCCTCGCCGCCCGTTCCCCTGCAACGTGGGGTGAGGACCTCCTCCGCCTCCCCCTCTGCCCTCTGTTTCGCCGACCATCGCGCCCGCGGTCGCGCTCGCCTCGCCGGCCATTGGCCCCGTCGTGGCCTTGCTCGTCCCGTGCGCCCTGTGTCGCACCCGGCCCACGCCCACTGTCGACCCTGGTCGCTAGCGCCCCGGCGCCCGCTCGCCCAGCTTGCCTCGCCGTGCGGGCGTACACCCGCGCCCGATAACCCCCTGCACCCGTTAACCGCGTGACCCCCCTGGGCCACTGGCAACCGGGGCCCACAACCCCCCCAGTTTTGTAAAAATAAATAAATAAACGGTAATAAAAATAAGTATTTAATCAATTAGTTAAATGGTTAATTAACTTAATTAATTAATATAATGAACTAGATTAGTTAGTTAAAACAGTAATTAGCTAGCTGAGACAATGACAGGAGGGCCCCACCCCCTGTTGACCAGTCAAACATTGACTGGTCAACTGGGACCCCCTGGCCCACCTGTTAGCCAACGGGTACACTTTTGTGTACACTGTGCTGGGTGCGCCTAGCATTTTAGCATTTATTTTCGAATTAAATTAAATTGCTAAATATTGTTTAAAAGTTTGAAAAATCTTATAAAATAAACCGTAGCTCGGATGAAAAAGTTTCATACATGGAAGTTGCTCAGAACGACGAGATGAATCCGAATACGTGGTCCGTTCGTCTGCCACACGTCCCTAGCATAGCAAACATGCAACTTTTCCCCTCCAGTTCATCTGTTTGACAGACGTCCGGAACCGGGAATACTTTCCCGGATGTTTCCCCCTTCGCCAGTAACACCTAGCACTGCGTTAGAACACCTCTAGCCCCGCTTATAATCATGTTGTGCATATGTTTGCGTGTATTTACTATTTCTTCCCCCTCTTCTCTCCGCTAGACCCCGAGACTGATGTTGATGTCCCTGTGATCGACTACGTCGACGACGACCCTCCTTCTTGTCTGAGCAACCAGGCAAGCCCCCCCTTTGATCATCCCGATATCGCCCATTCTATACTCTCATGCTTGCATTAGATTTTGCTACTGCTATTGTTTGCTCCTATTCTGATGCATAGCCTACTTTTGTACCTGCTATTGTTATCTACCTGCTTATCCTAAACTGCTTTGTATAGGTTGGTTAGTGATCCATCAGTGACCCCCAGTACATGTCCTTGTTGCCCCTGCTTCATCTTCGATGACTCGATCAGCGTGATCGACGAGCAGAGCCTGACACCTCACATCACATCACGCCCCTTTAGTTGCTCGACTCTGCCGAGCTACTATCGAGTGCCAAGGGTGATCCCTCATAACGCACTCCTGATGATAATTCTGTAGTGTAGCTATTCGGTCATGGTCATCGAGGGTGATTTCCTCTTTCACCATTCCCGATACGGCTCTGTGGTTCAACACCTCAAGTGTGAACCTTGAGGGTGGTCCCTCTTACGTTCACCTTGATGATTACATTGAGTGGAATCCACCGGGGGTGATTCCTCGGATTTTCCCCTTGATGTTTGGACACACGGTTACCATGACTTTACTTGAGACCTTGGTGAAAGTCGGGTGGGCCCGGAGAGCACCCGCAAGATGGTTACGTGGCACGGCCGGGCATTCTAGGCCCTTGTCGTAAGTCCACGAGATGGGGCGACGGGGTCACTTTCGATCGTGAGTCTCTGCTCGTCTCCGCAAGCTAATAATACACTATGGTTTGGGTATTTATTCTGAGTTGGCCTCTGGCCTTTACGCACTAACCACCATGCGAGAATAGTTATGGGCCTCGACGTCGCAGTATCAACCGAAGCTTTGTCAGACGTCCAGTTCAGCATTGTGGCACGGTCGGATCATGCTGGCCATCCGAGGCGGTGCTGGTATCCACCCTGCACACAACGAGTTGGAGTGCTGCGGGCGATGGGCCCAAGACCCCGGAGTGCTTAGGATGTAGACCGACGGGGACCTCTCTGCTGAGCCTAGGTAGGGCTGCGACGTGTTGATCTTCCCAGGGCGGGCATTGACCCCAGAAAGGTGTGTCCGGCCAAAGTGATCGAGCGTGTTGGGTAACGTGGTGCACCCCTGCAGGGAAGTTATATATTCGAATACCGTGTCCACGGTAATGGACGTTCAGACTTATATCCTAATCTTATACAACTATAAATGGATACTTGAGATATGTGGCTCCGGGATTGCTTTCTCGCAGGGAGTCGAGGAAGGATCTCTGGGCATTAATGTTACAACATGTTTTTTAAATATTAAACTGCTATTCTTTACTCTTCTACATGCCGCAAGATGCTCGGAGCTGCGTGAAGATGCTAGTCTTTGATAGGCTAGGCCTTCCCCCTCTATTCTGGTATTCTGCAGTTCAGTCCACAGATACAACCTTCCATTTGATACCACTGCATATTTAGTATAGATCTGATGCTTGCGAGTACTTTGGATGAGTACTCACGGTTGCTTTGCTACCCCTTTTCCCCCTTCCTTCTTCTTTCCGGTTGATGCAACCAGATGGTGGATCCCTGGAGCCAGATGCCACCACTGATGGATGCTACTACGTGAAGACCACCGACGACCAGGAGTAGTTAGGAGGTCCCAGGTAGGAGGCCTTGCCTCTTCGATTGTTGTTGCTTTTGTGCTAGCCTTCTTAAGGCATCCTTGTTTAACTTATGTCTGTACTCAGATATTGTTGCTTACGCTGATTCTTGTGTATCGAGCTATGTATTCGAGCCCTCGAGGCCCCTGGCTTGTAATATAAAGCTTGTATTATTTTGATTTGTGTCTAGAGTTGTGTTGTGATATCTTCCCGTGAGTCCCAGTTCTTGATCGTATACATTTGCGTGTATGATTAGTGTATGATCGAACCGGGGGCGTCACAAGTTGGTATCAGAGCCGACTGCCTGTAGGATCCCCCTTTCCAACTCCTTGGTCGAAGTTGTGTCTAGTCTTTGAAAAAACTAATTTACTAACATGGCTGTGCGGCTTATGGGCCCACATCGCTATTGGGTGGTATTAGGATCTTTTATTCCTCGTCTATCTTCTGGGACTCTGATCTCCCTTCTATTCGTGATTTTGCTAACTCCAACTCTAGGTTCTTGTAAATACTTTCTCCCGGAGGGCCCCTCACTCTAGATGATTGCTTGGTGCACCAGAAGATTCTAAAGATACTCTCCGATGTTTTACCAAGTCCCTTGTACCCTTCGCGTTGCGATCCCTACCACCGATAAATCCTTATAGGTAACTACCTACAATTGTTGTTCATACCTTCATCCCCAGTTTCCCTTGTTATTACAAGATGTCCTGAAATACTCTCTGATGTTCCAAGAATCCTTTATGCTTACTACCTTGCAGTTCTTGCCACATGAATATCCCCTACGGATAATTACTCGCGCTTGCCGAGTATCCGTTCATCCACAATTGTTCATGTGATTCACAAGATACTTTGGAATACCATCCGATCTTCTGAGAATCCTCTCCAAATATTGCTCTGCTAATAATTATCTGCTTGCATTATGGTTACTTCCATATGTCTAGCAATGCTCATTAGCATCCTTTGTCATCGTAATTTCGAGCATTTGATTTGATTCGTTTGCGAATGCTCGCAATCATCAGTCTTATTTAAAATTCCCCCCTTGGTTCAGATGTCACTCCGGACATGAGCTGGTGTTCGACAAATCAAACCTTGACTGATTTCGATCTATGTCTATTCAACTTACTTGTCTTTGATCAGAGCCTCTGCTTTTGATCCCTCGTTTTGGAAATCATAGTTCCTTTACATTTGAGCTCTGAATTAATCAGTTGTTCCTATAATCTGATTTCCTTGCATTCTTTCTTCTTCTAGTTGAGTACCGATACTCACATCAGATCCATTGTGGACCTCCAGGTTCTTTGTTGGGTTCTATCTGACAGTGTCCTTATTCAGTAACTTGTGAGCCTTTCCTCGGATACATAATGCCTTTGGTAAATCGTATCCCCTGCTTTTGTCAACCATGCTTTGTTTCCGAGCTTGAGTTACTTATTCCTAAAGTTGTGGTATATATTCCTAAGATGTCCCTATGGGTTGAACCTATGGCTTCCCTAAACTGTGTGGACCCGAAGATTATGCGAGTTATATCTACTGGCATTTTTTCGGATAAGTTTTCAATTCTACAACTTCGTCGAAAACAAGAAGTAAATGGGAAGTTGTGCATTAGAGAAGTGGGAGTCGACCTTGAACCTTTGTGTTCATGCCCATGGACCCAATGTGGAACTTATCATGGAACCTTCTTGTTATAATAATAATCCCCTTGTGATAAGTTCATCTGTTATCTATATTTGGTCCTTCGCAACTGTGGTTTCGACCATATTGTTCTTCTTTGATCCCATTTCTCGGATAAGTTAAAGTACTTGTCTTCTTCAGATCATTTCACCTGTCCAACCTCTACTTTGATCTACCACCGAGTATTACCCTATGGTATCTCGAGAATATCACAGAACTACATAACTTCTTATGAGTTTTTCATCAGCTATTATTCTCGCCGATTCAAATTTTCCACGGGTTCTGTGTTGTTAGACACTCGAGAACACCGGTAATTGATTCAGGTCTCTATTGCTTTGTCTAACCTTTCTTGTAACCTATCATATCTGAGCAGTGATAATTTCCTGCTTATGTAAACACCTCGGTGTACAACTCTGTCCGTAAGGTCTTGTTACTATTGCTGATGACATTCCGGTAGCCACCGATGGACGAGAACTTTGCCTATTGGTCCGCCTCGTCTTAACGAGTAGGAAAATGGTTCTCTTCGTCCCTCACCCTTGGTACCAGCGTTGTTGCCAACATAACTGATAGGCTGTTCTTTGACCTGCCTTGCTATCATGACCATGCAAATGATAGCACCCTTCCTGCTTTTAACCCACATGGTGGGCCCATAACCCACAGTTCCACTGGATCGAAACCTGACTCTCTTGTACATCCCTGTCTTCCAAAATTGTTCCTCACGCTTGGCTTCGTATGCAATTCAAGAGCCACCTTCCTTGTGATCTGTTCTGGCATCAGATGCAATACTTATTCCCATTGCTATGAACCCCTTTCGCCCTCTGTTTCAGGTAACGAACGGTTGCCTACTCGTTGAAGCTCCTTATTGCACCTCCTTACCTTCCACTCGATGACTTACTTGAATTTCAACTCGAGAGTTGCCTCTATGCCCCGTTCACCGAGATAGCCCCCAAGTACCTACCTTGTGTTGAACTCCGTCCTTCCCAAGTCTTTCCCCCTTATTCCGCACCTTAAATCTCAGGACGAGATTTCTTGTAGTGGAGGAGAATTGTGACGCCCAGATAATTAAGCTACAGTAATTGCCGGCAAATGATGCCACATCATCATTTTACTGTTGCTAATCTCGTTTAGATTCAAAATGGTTCAAAATCCGAATTTTAAAATAAAGTCAAATAAATTATTTCTCCAAACATTAAAACAAAAATGTTCACTAGGTTGCAAATGTTCACTAACTAAATGTCATGAGTGTTTCAACATCATTTGAGATAGCTAATTTCCCCTGGGAATTAAAGCAGTTCCAAATCAGCATGTTAAATGCTTTTCCATTTGTGAAAAATTCAAATCAATTCAAACTCCTCCCAAACTTTTTATGGAGGGTGCCAAATATTGTAAAGTATTTATTTGGCCAAGTCCCACAATTTTACAGAACTCCTTTTGGTAGCTCAAATATTGCATAGCAATCTTCTGTAAAAAAAAGAAAAGGAAATGAAACCCCCCTGGCCATCCGGCCCAGTTAGCCAACTGGCCGGCCCAGTCGGCAGCCCACCCCGGCCGGCCCACCTCTCCCCGCATAACCCCCCACCCCAAGCCGAACCCTAGCCGGTTCCATCCCCACTCCTCTCTTCCCACGATCCCCTTCTCCTCCTTCCGTCTGGATCTGGGCAGCGCCCGAGCCCGCTGACCCCCGTTGCGCCCCCAACGCTCTCCCGTTGCCCGACAGCCGCCGCCGCACGAAGCCTCCCTCGTCGGACCGCCTCCCCAACGCGCCGGCCTCATCACCGTCGCCTCCCCGCCTCTCCTCCGACACACGCCGCTCCCCAAGGCCGACGTCGCCACCCATCGCCGCATCCCTCGTCGCCTCGCCTTCCTCCACGGAGCCCCGCCTTGCTGGACGCCTCGCCGCCCCCGTCGCCACCTCGCCGGACTGCTTCCCCGCCGTCCCGTACGCCGTCGCCTCCTTCCCTGCGCGGGCCGTCCCCGTCCTCCTCCCCAAAGGCTCCACCGAGCCTCGCCGCCCATTCCCCTGCAACGTGGGGTGAGGACCTCCTCCGCCTCCCCCTCTGCCCTCTGTTACGCCGACCACCGCGCCCGCGGTCGCGCCCGCCTCGCCGGCCACTGGCCCCGTCGTGGCCTCGCTCGTCCCGTGCGCCCTGTGCCGCACCCGGCCCATGCCCCCTGTCGACCCTGGCCGCCGGCGCCCCGGCGCCCGCTCGCCCAGCTCGCCTCGCCGTGCGGGCGTACACCCGCGCCCAATAACCCCCTGCACCCGTTAACCGCGTGACCCCCCTGGGCCACTGGCAACCGGGGCCCACAACCCCCCCAGTTTTGTAAAAATAAATAAATAAACGGTAATAAAAATAAGTATTTAATCAATTAGTTAAATGGTTAATTAACTAAATTAATTAATATAATGAACTAGATTAGTTAGTTAAAACAGTAATTAGCTAGCTGAGACAATGACAGGAGGGCCCCACCCCCTGTTGACCAGTCAAACATTGACTGGTCAACTGGGACCCCCTGGCCCACCTGTTAGCCAATGGGTACACTTTTGTGTACACTGTGCTGGGTGCGCCTAGCATTTTAGCATTTATTTTCGAATTAAATTAAATTGCTAAATATTGTTTAAAAGTTTGAAAAATCTTATAAAATAAACCGTAGCTCGGATGAAAAAGTTTCATACATGGAAGTTGCTCAGAACGACGAGATGAATCCGAATACGTGGTCCGTTCGTCTGCCACACGTCCCTAGCATAGCAAACATGCAACTTTTCCCCTCCAGTTCATCTGTTTGACAGACGTCCGGAACCGGGAATACTTTCCCGGATGTTTCCCCCTTCGCCAGTAACACCTAGCACTGCGTTAGAACACCTCTAGCCCCGCTTATAATCATGTTGTGCATATGTTTGCGTGTATTTACTGTTTCTTCCCCCTCTTCTCTCCGCTAGACCCCGAGACCGATGCTGATGTCCCTGTGATCGACTACATCGACGACGACCCTCCTTCTTGTCTGAGCAACCAGGCAAGCCCCCCCCCCCTTTGATCATCCCGATATCGCCCATTCTATACTCTCATGCTTGCATTAGATTTTGCTACTGCTATTGTTTGCTCCTATTCTGATGCATAACCTGCTTTTGTACCTGCTATTGTTATCTACCTGCTTATCCTAAACTGCTTAGTACAGGTTGGTTAGTGATCCATCAGTGACCCCTAGTACATTTCCTTGTTGCCCCTGCTTCATCTTCGATGACTCGATCAGCGTGATCGACGACTAGAGCTTGACACCTCACATCACATCACGCCCCTTTAGTTGCTCGACTCTATAGAGCTACTATCGAGTGCCGAGGGTGATCCATCATAACACACTCCTGATGATAATTCTGTAGTGTAGCTATTCGGTCATGGTCATCGAGGGTGATTTCCTCTTTCACCATTCTCGATACGGCTCTATGGTTCAACACCTCAAGTGTGAACCTTGAGGGTGGTCCCTCTTACGTTCACCTTGATGATTACATTGAGTGGAATCCACCGGGGGTGATTCCTTGGGTTTTCCCCTTGATGTTTGGACACACGGTTACCATGACTTTACTTGAGACCTTGGTGAAAGTCGGGTGGGCCCGGAGAGCACCCGCAAGATGGTTACGTGGCACGGCCGGGCATTCTAGGCCCTTGTCGTAAGTCCACGAGATGGGGCGACAGGGTCACTTTCGATCGTGAGTCTCTGCTCGTCTCCGCAAGTTAATAATACACTATGGTTTGGGTATTTATTCTGAGTTGGCCTCTGGCCTTTACGCACTAACCACCATGCGAGAATAGTTATGGGCCTCGACGTCGCAGTATCAACCGAAGCTTTGTCAGACGTCCAGTTCAGCATTGTGGCACGGTCGGATCATGCTGGCCATCCGAGGCGGTGCTGGTATCCACCCTGCACACAACGAGTTGGAGTGCTGCGGGCGATGGGCCCAAGACCCCGGAGTGCTTAGGATGTAGACTGACGGGGACCTCTCTGCTGAGCCTAGGTAGGGCTGCGACATGTTGATCTTCCCAGGGCGGGCATTGACCCCAGAAAGGTGTGTCCGGCCAAAGTGATCGAGCGTGTTGGGTAACGTGGTGCACCCCTGCAGGGAAGTTATATATTCGAATACTGTGTCCACGGTAATGGACGTTCAGACTTATATCCTGATCTTATACAACTATAAATGGATACTTGAGATATGTGGCTCCGGGATTGCTTTCTCGCAGGGAGTCGAGGAAGGATCTCTGGGCATTAATGTTACAACATGTTTTTTAAATATTAAACTGCTATTCTTTACTCTTCTACATGCCGCAAGATGCTCGGAGCTGCGTGAAGATGCTAGTCTTTGATAGGCTAGGCCTTCCCCCTCTATTCTGGCATTCTGCAGTTCAGTCCACAGATACAACCTTCCATTTGATACCACTGCATACTTAGTATAGATCTGATGCTTGCGAGTACTTTGGATGAGTACTCACAGTTGCTTTGCTACCCCTTTTCCCCCTTCCTTCTTCTTTCCGGTTGATGCAACCAGATGGTGGATCCCTGGAGCCAGATGCCACCGCCGATGGATGCTACTACGTGAAGACCGCCGATGACCAGGAGTAGTTAGGAGGTCCCAGGCACGAGGCCTTGCCTCTTCGATCTTTGTTGCTTTTGTGCTAGCCTTCTTAAGGCATCCTTGTTTAACTTATGTCTGTACTCAGATATTGTTGCTTCCGCTGACTCTTGTGTATCAAGCTATGTATTCGAGCCCTCGAGGCCCCTGGCTTGTAATATAAAGCTTGTATTATTTTGATTTGTGTCTAGAGTTGTGTTGTGATATCTTCCCGTGAGTCCTTGATCTTGATCATACACATTTGCGTGTATGATTAGTGTACGATCGAACCGGGGGTGTCACATTAAGAAAAGGCATGCAAGTCAGAAAAACCATTATATATGTGCTTCAGAAAACCAAATTCCGCCCAGTAAAGTATAGAATTCCATAATTTATGAGCCACCTGATAATGTTCCAAGATATATGACCAAGTCGTAGGTAGCATCAATTAAAAGTTTTCAAGCATGTGTTCCCATTGTCGGTTTTCCTCCATATGGAGTTGTATTTTCCAAATAAACGATTTGGGTCGCTAACTTCCAATGTACCATAAAGAAAAGACCATTGTGTGAGATTCAGTAATGCACTAATTTTACCACTTAGCAACAGACGACAAAGAACTGGCTGATGGCAAATATGATATTTGCCATCAGCCAGTTCTTTGCCGTCTGTTTTTTGGAAACGGACAGCAAAGACCTCCTTTGCCGTCTGCTAGCAGACAACAAAGAAAGGTCTGATGGAAAATCCTCTGATTCCAGTAGTGTTAGTAACTTATCATCCTCAGCCAAAACTCACGCCCATTAGCCATGTGGATTTTCGTACCGCTAATCAAACACTTGGCTGCTTATTCATGTTTGAGCATCGATCGGTCTCCTCGTGAGAACTTATGTTGTGATTTTATTCCTAGCACCTACCTGGGGAGTGCCCAACCCACTAGACATGCCTAGGCCTCCCAGAACACATGGCAACACCACGGTCACACGGTGACCATGCGGCGGGCATGCGAGTTTACGCGCTCTAGAGTTGGGGCCCTCGGCCACCGTCCAAACCTCAACGTATTACCACCAAACCATGTATTTATGATTAAATAGGTACTTATGTAACTATAAATGATTTTTTGGAAAAAAAATAAATAGTAAACTATGAGGCAGCTGCAGTTCAAATTTGACCCGCTTCCAACTGAATCGGCGGGAATTTGTCTTTTTCACCAGAGGTGGATCAAAACTTTTGACATCCAACCATTTTGTCAATTGTGCATTAAATATGGCCTAGTATTTTAGAAAATTGATTTGGTCCAATTTTGCATCAAATATATGGTAGGTCCTTCACAAAAAAAAACTCATTTCGTGCACACGGAAAATGGAAAATGTATTTTCCATGCAAAGAAAATGAAAATTCCCTTAGGCAACAATGTTTGGAATTCCAAGATGCACCCTTGTGCACAATATGAGATCATTTGAAAAAACTATGCCAAGAATGTGGCCGTAAGATTGATCATTTGGCTTGAAAGCCATGAATCTTCATGCATGATAGCTCAATCCTGAGAACACTTTTTTAAAATAATTACCGTATTACAAGTTTATTATTCTTCCTGGAAACATGGTCACATATAATGACACAATGCGAAGGTTTTCCAATTTTTTGATTTTTTAAAAAAAATTTATGCCCGTTTCAAAATGCGGTCAAAAGGACGGGCTTAACCGTTCCTAGCTAGGGGTTGAATCTTGGAATTTTTTTGGTGTTTCTCTGATTAAATAGATACTTATGTACCTAGAAATGATTTTTGGAAAAAATAAAGAGCAAACTACGAGGTAGCTACAGTTCAAATTTGACCCGCTTCCAACTGAATCAGAAGGAATTTGTCTTTTTCACGAGAGGTGGATCAAAACTTTCTACACCCAACCATTTTGTCAATTGTGCATTAAATATGTCCTGGTATTTGAGAAAATTGATTTGGTATAATTTTGCAACAAATATATGGTAGGTCCTTCACAAAAAAACCTCATTTCGGGCACTCAAAAAATGGAAAATGAATTTTCCGTGCAAAGAAAATGAAAACTCCCTTAGGCAACATTGTTTGGAATTCCAAGATGCACCCTTGTGCACAATATGAGATTATTTGAACAAACTATGCCAAGAATAAGGCCAAGATTGATCATTTGGCCTGAAAGCCATGAATCTTCACGCATGATAGCTCATTTCTGAGAACACTTTTTTAAAATAATTGCCTTATTACAAGTTTATTTTTTTTTCTGGAAACATGGTCACATATGATGACACAATGCGAAGGTTTTCCATTTTTTTAATTTTTTATGCCCTTTTCAAAATGCGGTCAAAACGGCGGGCTTGACCGTTCCTAGCTAGTGGTTGAATCTTGCATTTTTTGGTGTTTCTCTGATTAAAAAGATACTTATGTACTAAGAAATGATTTTTGGAAAAAATAAAGAGCAAACTACAAGGTAGCTACAGTTCAAATTTGACCTGCTTCCAAATGAATCAGCGGGAATTTGTCTTTTTCACGAGAGGTGGATCAAAACTTTTTACACCCAACCATTTGGTCAATTGTGCATTAAATATGTCCTAGTATTTTAGAAAATTAATTTGGTACAATTTTGCAACAAATATATGGTAGGTCCTTCACAAAAAAATCTCATTTCGGGCACTCGAAAATTGGAAAATGAATTTTCCGTGCAAAGAAAATGAAACATCCTTAGGAAACATTGTTTGGAATTCCAAGATGCACCCTTGTGCACAATATGAGATCATTTGAACAAACTATGCCAAGAATGTGGCCATAAGATTGATCATTTGGCCTCAAAGCCACGAATTTTCACGCATGATAGTTCATTTCTGAGAATACTTTTTTAAAATAATTACCGTATTACAAGTTTATTATTTTTCCTGGAAACATGGTCACATATGAAGACACAATGCGAAGGTTTTCCAATTTTTTTTAATTTTTTATGACCGTTTCCAAATGCGGTCAAAACGGCGAGCTTGACCGTTCCTAGCTAGTGGTTGAATCTTGGAATTTTTTTGGTGTTTCTCTGATTAAATAGATACTTATGTACCTAGAAATTATTTTTGGAAAAAATAAAGAGAAAACTACGAGGTAGCTATAGTTCAAATTTGACCCGCTTCCAACTGAATCAGCGGGAATTTGTCTTTTTCACGAGAGGTGGATCAAAACTTTCTACACCCAACCATTTTGTCAATTGTGCATTAAATATGTCCTGGTATTTTAGAAAATTGATTTGGTACAATTTTGCAACAAATATATGGTAGGTCCTTCACAAAAAAACCTCATTTCGGGCACTCGAAAAATGGAAAATGAATTTTCCGTGCAAAGAAAATGAAAACTCCTTTAGGCAACATTGTTTGGAATTCCGAGATGCACCCTTGTGCACAATATGAGATGATTTGAACAAACTATGCCAAGAATATGGCCATAAGATTGATCATTTGGCCTGAAAGCCATGAATCTTCACGCATGATAGCTCATTTCTGAGAATACTTCTTTAAAATAATTGCCGTATTACAAGTTTATTATTTTTTCTGGAAACATGGTCACATATGATGACACAATGCGAAGGTTTTCCAATTTTTTTTTAATTTTTTATGCCCTTTTCAAAATGCGGTCAAAACGGTGAGCTTGACCGTTCCTAGCTAGTGGTTGAATCTTGGAATTATTTGGTGTTTCTCCGATTAAATAGATACTTATGTACCTAGAAATGATTTTTGGAAAAAATGAAGAGCAAACTACGAGGTAGCTACAGTTCAAATTTGACCTGCTTCCAACTGAATCGGCGGGAATTTGTCTTTTCATGAGAGGTGGATCTAAACTTTTTACACCCAACCATTTGGTCAATTGTGCATTAAATATGTCCTAGTATTTTAGAAAATTTATTTGGTACAATTTTGCAACAAATATATGGTAGGTCCTTCACAAAAAAACCTAATTTTGGGCACTCAAAAAATGGAAAATGAATTTTCTGTGCAAAGAAAATGAAACTCCCTTAGGAAACATTGTTTAGAATTCCAAGATGCACCCTTGTGCACAATATGAGATCATTTGAACAAACTATGCCAAGAATGTGGCCATAAGATTGATCAGTTGGCCTGAATGCCACGAATTTTCACGCATGATAGCTCATTTCTGAGAATACTTTTTTAAAATAATTGCCGTATTACAAGTTTATTATTTTCCCTGGAAACATGGTCACATATGATGACACAATGCGAAGGCTTTCCAATTTTTTATTTTTTTAAATTTTTTATGTCCATTTCCAAATGCGGTCAAAATGGCGGGCTTGACCGTTCTTAGCTAGTGGTTGAATCTTGGTTTTTTTGGTGTTTCTCTGATTAAATAGATACTTATGTACCAAGAAATGCTTTTTGGAAAAAATAAAGAGCAAACTACGAGGTAGCTGCAGTTCAAATTTGACCCGCTACCAACTGAATCAGCGGGAATTTGTCTTTTTCATGAGAGGTGGATCAAAACTTTTCACACCCAACCATTTGGTCAATTGTGCATTAAATATGTCCTAGTATTTTAGAAAATTGATTTGGTACAATTTTGCAACAAATATATAGTAGGTCATTCACAAAAAAACCTCTTTTCGGGCACTCGAAAAATGGAAAATGAATTTTCCGTGCAAAGAAAATGAAAACTCCCTTAGGCAACATTGTTTGGAATTCCAAGATGCACCCTTGTGTACAATATGAGATCAATTGAACAAACTATGCCAAGAATGTGGCCATAAGGTTGATCATTTGGCCTGAAAGCCATGAATCTTCACTCATGATAGCTCATTTCTGAGAACACTTTTTTAAAATAATTGCCATATTACAAGTTTATTATTTTTCCTGGAAACATGGTCACATATGATGACACAATGTGAACGTTTTCCAATTTTTTGTTTTTTTAATTTTTTTATGCCTGTTTCAAAATGCGGTCAAAACGACGGGCTTGACCGTTTCTAGCTAGTAGTTAAATCTTTGTTTTTTTGTGTTTCTCTGATTAAATAGATACTTATGTACCAAGAAATGCTTTTTGGAAAAAATAAAGAGCAAACTACGAGGTAGCTGCAGTTCAAATTTGACCCGCTACCAACTGAATCAGCGGGAATTTGTCTTTTTCACAAGAGGTGGATCAAAACTTTTCACACCCAACCATTTGGTCAATTGTGCATTAAATATGTCCTAGTATTTTAGAAAATTGATTTGGTACAATTTTGCAACAAATATATAGTTGGTCATTCACAAAAAAACCTCATTTCGGGCACTCGAAAAATGGAAAATGAATTTTCCGTGCAAAGAAAATGAAAACTCCCTTAGGCAACATTGTTTGGAATTCCAAGATGCACCCTTGTGTACAATATGAGATCAATTGAACAAACTATGCCAAGAATGTGGCCATAAGGTTGATCATTTGGCCTCAAAGCCATGAATCTTCACTCATGATAGCTCATTTCTGAGAACACTTTTTTTAAAATAATTGCCATATTACAAGTTCATTATTTTTCCTGGAAACATGGTCACATATGATGACACAATGTGAACGTTTTCCAATTTTTTGTTTTTTTAATTTTTTTATGCCTGTTTCAAAATGCGGTCAAAACGACGGGCTTGACCGTTTCTAGCTAGTAGTTGAATCCTGGAATTTTTTTGGTGTTTCTCTGATTAAATAGATAGTTATGTACCTATAAATGATTTTTGGAAAAATTAAAGAGCAAACTACAAGGTAGCTACATTTTAAATTTGATCCTCTTCCAACTGAATCGGCAGGAATTTGTCTTTTTCATCAGAGGTGGATCAAAACTTTTTACACCCAACCATTTGGTCAATTGTGCATTAAATATGTCCTAGTATTTTAGAAAATTGATTTGGTACAATTTTGCAACAAATATATGGTAGGTCCTTCACAAAAAAAACCTCATTTCGGGCACTCGAAAAATGGAAAAAGAATTTTCCTTGCAAAGAAAATGAAAACTCCCTTAGGAAACATTGTTTGAAATTCCAAGATGCACCCTTGTGCACAATATTATATCATCTGAACAAACTATGCCAAGAATGTGGCCATAAGATTGATCATTTGGCCTGAAAGCCATGAATCTCCACACATGATAGCTCATTTCCGAGAACACTTTTTAAAAATAATTGCCGTATTACAAGTTTATTATTTTTCCTGGAAACATGGTCACATATGATGACACAATGTGAAGGTTTTCCATTTTTTGTTTTTTTTTAATTTTTTATGCCCGTTTCAAAATGCTGTCAAAACGGTGGGCTTGACCGTTCCTAGCTAGTGGTTGAATCTTGGAATTTTTTTGGTGTTTCTCTGATTAAATAGATACTTATGTACCTTGAGATGATTTTTGGAAAAATTAAAGAGCAAACTACGAGGTAGCTATATTTCAAATTTGACCCAGTTCCAGCTGAATCGGCGGGAATTTGTCTTTTTCACGAGAGGTGAATCGAAACTTTTTACACCCAACCATTTGGTCAATTGTGCATTAAATATGTCCTAGTATTTTATAAAATTTATTGGGTACAATTTTGCAAGAAATATATGGTAGGTCCTTCACGAAAAAACCTCATTTCGGACACTCGAAAAATGGAAAATTGTTTTTTCGTCCAAAGAAAATGAAAAATTCCTTAGGCAACATTGTTTGCCATTCCAAGATGCACCCTAGACACTAGATCACATACAATGACACAATGCAAAGGCTTTCCATTTTTTTGATTTCTTTAATTCTTTATGCCAATTTCAAAACGCGGTTAAAACCATGGGCATAACCGTTCGTAGCTGTGGGTGGAATCTTACAAAACTCATAGTGTTCTGTGATGAACCATATACATGTGTACCTAAAATTGTTTTTTGGAAAAAACAATGAGCAAACTATGAAGTTGTTGTAGTTTAAATTTGACCCGGTTCCTCCTGATTTGGTACAAGTTGGTTTAAATGGCCAAAAAAGGCTAGAACGATCGGAAATGGATACAAGTTGGTTATCATCCATAAAATGTGGTATAACTTGAGTGAAAATTTTAATTGTTCTATTTTGCAAAATATTATTGATAGTTGCTTCATAAACCCCTTTGTTTTTATGACTTAGGGACTATATTTTAAATTACACCCGGAATCTCCAACCAATCAGGACATCTCCCCCGGATCACCCTACCTTAGGCGATCTGAACCGTCCGATCATCCCGGATCCAACGTCACACTTGACCCCCTCACCGTCTCACCCAACTAGCCCTAACACAACCCACACCACTCGTCCTCTCGTCCCCCTCTCTCCTATGCACCCACAGCCGCCGCCCTCTCCCTCCCTCAGATCTTGATCGGCCGCCGCCCCCAAACCCACCCCCTGTCGACGACCCTCACCATAGACGTGGTGCTGTGGCGCCGAGGCCAGGCCGACCTGAGCGCCCTACTGCTAGCGACCTCCGTCGCCTCCTGGATCCTATTCCACGGTGCCTCCGGTTACACGGCCGTGTCGCTGGCTGCCGACATGCTCTTCCTCCTCCTGGTCATGTTGTACGCATGGTCCAGGGCCGTGCGTGTTAGGACCTGCACCGTGTAACTAGTGAAGAAGAGAATCGACACTGCAGGAAGATTCAGATAACGAACGGCCTAGATGAAAGAGAAACGATTTGAAGCAATCCAACGGTCCAGATGAAGTCTTTGCCGTTTAACCACTTACTGTAAACTAACCGATAATACAGTACTTCGATGATCTAGCTGGCGCAGTTTATATGCTGGGCACCGAGGCTTGTTCGGGCACAGCGAATATTCACATCTCTAGAATTAGGTAGAACCCTAGCTAGCGTATGAAAAGCGGGGTCTCTGCCCTTGTGATTCCTTGTATCCCCTTTTCCTCGAACCAAATTCTCAATTTCAGAGAACAATTGAGCGATCATTCGAACACCAATCGATCAGGGTCTTACAAAGGTATCAGAGCAGCTAGTGGATTCCTCGGCGAGAGCTCAACGGCGGCGAATCGGGCTATGGAGAACCGAAGGTTGGGGTCTCTTGTAAAATCCCTCCCGTCCCTCCCAGTTCACGGCGGCGGTATTGGGTGGCGACGACAGTCGGCGGGGACATTCGGGCGCAGGTCTCCTAGTCCGATCCGGTTGCCGGGAGACATTCTCTCGGTGGTAAAATTCCGGGATATGAAGGGGATCCGTGCGCCATCGAGGAGATCCATGTAGCAGAGCTAACGGGGCTGCCTCAGTCGCGTACCAGAAAGCAGGATGGCTGACACTAGAGCCAAAGTGCAGATCACAGTCGATCGCGTGGAAAAGGAAGTAGCAGATCTGCAGGCAGAGGTAGAAGGCTTACATGAACTGAAGCAGGAGGTAACTAGACTTAGATCCAAGATGGTGACGATGCCCAAGGTGGAAGCAAAGTTGTCCGAAATGAATGAGGGAATTCAACAGACACTTCAGCTGATTTTGCAGTAGATGAACATTAACAGTCAGAAAGCAGAGATAGTCACCCCAGATCCTAAAGCCACAGAACATCCTGATCAGAACAAGGCTAGTGATCAAATGCCAGTTGCTAGTACGGGCAAAACCACAACATCGGTAGATCCAGTTGCTCGAAATCTGGAACAAGAGTTCAGAGTCTCAGGAAAAAACCAATTACTTACATTGCTGGTGTGACTACAGAGTTACCACACACTCAGTTAATGTCAAAAAGCACAAGAGTATTCAGTGATAAGCAGCAGGAGACAGGAGGAATGGGACAAGTCAAAAATCACACAACAAGTTCAAGTGCCACAATACAAGCACACACCTTGGGGTTTGCAGGAAATAGTGGGTATTTTGCTCCTATAAGTGCCCCTCTGTTTCCCCCTCCTCATACTTACAATCCTGCCACTGGTCAATACATTAATATGACAACAACTGCTCAAGGAGGTGCTCCTGTGTATCAAGCAGTAGGGAACTTGTATGATATGCAAAGAAATCAATATGCAACTCAGCTAGGTGGTCCTTTTTATTTTGCTGAGGCAGTGTTAAAAGGACCCAGGTTGGAAATTCCTTTATTCAGTGGAGATGATCCTATAGGCTGGTTAATTGCTTGTGAAAAGTTCTTTGACATGTCTGGAACACCATATGAGCAGTGGGTAAATCTAGCAACATGTCATTTGCAAGGAAGAGCATCCAATTGGTTGAAAAACATATGTGTGCCATGGCAGATGGTCACCTGGCAATAATTTTGTTAGATGTTAGCTGATAGATTTTCAGAAGCAAGTGTGCATGAAGATGTGGAATTACTGAAAAACATACAGCAAACAAATACAGTGGCACAGTATATTGACAACTTTGAACAGTGTGTGGCATTGGTTAAAAGAGACCATCCTTGTTTACAAGAAAATTTCCTGCTGAGTTGTTTCATTGGGGGGGTTGAGAAGTGATATTAAACATGAGGTGTGTGGACAAAAACCTACTGGTATTATAGAAGCATACCGGTATGCCAAGGTTTATGAAAAAGCTGCAGCAGCAAGGAAGGTACAAAACACACCAGTATATAAGACCAGGCCATACCAAAACCATCATACAAATTCTGGCAATCCTATGCAAGTGCAAATTCCTTCACAAGAGAAATACAATGTTCCATTCCCTAAAGACGCAAGGGCTTGTTGGTATTGCAGAGAACCATGGTCCAGGCAACACAAACGTAAAATTGGGAAGACAATTCACATCTTGCAAGAAATAGAGGATGAGGAAGATAGTGATAATACTGAGGACAGTGCTAGCCAAGAACAAGTGTATCATACAGCTCCAAACACCCCTGACAAAGAGAAACAAAGTGAAGGGACTGTAGAGAAACCTGCACAAGCTATGCATATTTCAGTGCATGCAGTAGAAGGAACCCCTGGTGCAAACACTTTTTCCTTGATCATAGAAATTGCAGGCAAAAGGGCAACTGCTTTGTTTGATAGTGGCTCTTCAGACACATTCATTAGCACTGAATTTGCTATTAACAGCAATTGCCACCAACAACCAATGCAACCAAGGAAAGTGACAGTGGCTGGGGGAGGAAAACTGTTAGCAAAATCAAAAGTCCCAGATATGAACTTCAGCATTCAAGGTCACACATTTTGCAGCAGTTTCAAAGTGTTGGACTTACAGGCATATGATATAATCTTGGGAGCTGATTGGATATATCAGTACAGTCCTATTTGTTTAGATTTGGTGGAGAGGATCCTAATTGTCACAAAACAGGGACAACCAGTGACACTCTTTGACCACTCCATTCCCAAAAAGAAGTGTATTGTGTCTGCAATGAGGATGGAAAAACTACTGAAAAAAGGGGTAATGGGATATATCTTACAGATTCAGGAGATGCAAAATGAAAATAATACAGAAACTCCAGCAGCACCAGCAGCTCTAAAACCTCTGTTGCAGAAATATGCAGAAATCTTTCAAGAGTCAGAAAAACTCCCTCCACAAAGAAAATGTGACCATAAGATTGTTTTGCAGGAAGGAGCAAAACCTCCTAATTTGACGCCCTACAGAGTCCCACCCTACCAGAAGGCTGCAATGGAAGAGATTATTAAGCAGCTGATTAAGAAAGGGAAATTCAGGAGAGTTTCAGCCCATTTTCCTCACCTGCAATTATGTCAGAAAAAAGGATGGAGGATGGAGACTTTGTGTGGATTACAGAGAACTCAATGCAATCACAGTTAAGAACAAGTTTCCTATGCCCATAATTGAAGATTTGATAGATGAATTACATGGAGCTAGAGTGTTTTCCAAGCTGGATCTTAGGTCTGGGTACCATCAGACCAGAATGAACATAGAGGACATTCCAAAAATAGCTTTCAGAACACACATGGGACACTATGAGTACAAGGTAGTTCCTTTTGGATTAGCCTGTGGGCCTGGTACTTTCCAAGGACTGATGAACATAGTGTGTGAGGAGATAAATGAGCCTGAAACAGAAAAGATCATTCTGGTTTTCTTTGATGATATGTTAGTGTTCAGCAAATCTATGGAGGCACATTACAGACATCTAGAGAGAACTTTTGCTGTTTTGAAGAAACATGAATTATATGTCAAGTTGTCTAAATGCACATTTGCAACAAATCAGGTAGATTACTTGGGACATATTATTTCAGAGAAAGGAGTAGCTACTGACCCTGGTAAAATACAAGCAGTAGTGGAGTGGCCAACACCTGAAAATGTGCAAAAACTCAAAGGATTTTTGGGTCTGACTGGATATTACAGGAGGTTTGTTAAGAATTATGGACAAATCTACAGGCCACTGCATAACATGTTAAGAAAGGATGCTTTCCAGTGGGGTCCTGATCAAGACACAGCTTTTCAGGCTCTGAAAACTACAATGACCACTTGTCCTGTTTTAATCCTGCCAGACTTTACTATGCCCTATACAATTGAAGCAGATGCTTGTGCAAAAGGAATTGGTGCAGTTCTAATGCAAAAAAGCAGACCCATTGCTTTCCTTAGTAAGAAACTGGGACCCAAATCTTCTGCTCTGTCTATATATGAGAAGGAAGCAATGGCTATCCTAGAAGCCTTAAGGAAATGGAGACATTATGTGTGGGGAAACAAATTGATCATTAAAACAGATCAACAAGCTCTTAAGTACATGGCAACTCAGAGACTCACTGAAGGAGTACAGCATAAACTGTTACTGAAATTATTGGAGTATGATTACACCATTGAATACAAAAAGGGGAAGGAGAACACAGTAGCAGATGCTCTGTCCAGAAGGGATAATACACATTCCATGCAGTGCAACAATGTTACTATGGTTGTTCCAACTTGGACTGAAGATTTGAGGAAAAGTTATCAGGGTGACCCAGACACCGACAACATTCTCAAGAAGGTGGCCACAGACAATGAGGACCCACAAAGTTTTCCACTCATCAAGGCCTATTGAAATACAAGAACATGTTATATGTGGGGGCTTCAACTGAATTCCGACAACACCTGTTACAAACATTTCACTCCTTAGCATTAGGAGGTCATTCTGGTATTAAAGCAACATATCACATGATCAAAAAAGTGTTCTATTGGCCCAACATGAAAAAGGATGTAGAAAAGTTTGTCACTCATTGCCCTGTATGCCAGTTGAACAAAGTGGATCACATACGCCCTCCAGGCCTATTACAACCACTTCCTGTTCCTGACATGGCATGGGCTCACATAACCATGGATTTCATCACAGCCCTGCCAAACTCTCAAGGCAAAGAGGTCATTCTAGTGGTGGTAGATAGATTCACTAAATACTCCCATTTTCTACCACTGGCACATCCATACTCAGTCCAAACAGTATTTGACATGCTGATGGATAATGTCATAAAACTTCATGGACTGCCTGTGTGCATTGTATCTAACAGAGATCCCATTTTCACAAGTGCATTGTATCAGGAGCTGTTCAAAGCATTTGGAGTCCAAATCTGGTTCAGTACTGCATCTCATCCTCAAACAGATGGATAGTCTGAACGAGTGAACCAATGCTTGGAAGCATACTTGAGAGGAATGGTTTTCCAGGAGCCGAAGTAGTGGATGAAGTGGTTACCACTTGCTGAGCTGTGGTACAATACAAGTTATCACACTTCATTGAAATGCACTCCATTTGAAGCTTTATATGGATATAAACCTCCACAGGTTGCAGAGTTTGCTGTAGACTCCTCACTTTCGTCAGAAGCAGCAGTAACAGTTACTGCCCGAGAACACATGATACAGAGATTAAAAGCTAATCTGGAGCATGCTCAGGGTAGGATCAAATACTTTGCAGATCAAAAGAGGACAAAGAGACAATTAGAGGTGGGAGATATGGTATATCTGAAGATCCAACCATACAAGCAGAATGCTTTTGGACTCAGGGGATCTCTTAAGTTGCGATCAAAGTTCTATGGGCCATACAAGATTCTGGAAAGGATTGCGGTAGTGTCTTACAAACTCCAATTGCCAGAGGGCACGAATATACATCCAGTATTTCACATCAGTCAGTTGAAGAAGCATATCGGCCATAGAGTAGTACCATTACCACATGTGCCACTAGTCACACCTGAAGGCTACATCAAAACAATCCCTATCGCAGTGCTGGATCGCAGAGTAATCCAACGCAACAAGGCACCCGTGGACAGTGTTTAGTATAGTGGGAAAGCCTCGCGCCAGATGATGCAACGTGGGAAGATGCAGCCTTTCTCAACAAGACATTTCCGGGCCATAAGCTATTTCGCCTCGAGGACAAGGCGGTCGTCAAGGCGGCGGCATTGTCAGGACCTGCACCGTGTAACTACTGAAGAAGAGAATCGACATTGTAGGAAGATTCAGATAACGAACGGCCTAGATGAAAGAGAAATGATTCAAAGCAATCCAACGGTCCAGATGAAGTCTTTGCCGTTTAACCAGTTACTGTAAACTAACCGTTAATACAGTACTTCGATGATCTAGCTGGCACAGTTTATATGCTGGGCACCGAGACTTGTTCGGGCACGACGAATATTCACATCTCTAGAAGTAGGTAGAACCCTAGCTAGCGTACGGAAAGCGGGGTCTCTGCCCTTGCGATTCCTTGTATCCCCTTTTCCTCGAACCAAATTCTCAATTTCAGAGAACAATTGAGCGGTCATTTGAACACCAATCGATCAGGGTCTTACAATGCGCCTCCTCGGTCACCCCGCGCCGCCCATCCCTGACCTGCAGCCGATGGCCGACAAGCTCGACGCACTCATCCGCTCTGGCCTCGCCGGCATCGCCTCCGCCTTCTGCCGCATCGTGCAAGGCCAGCCCGGCTCCGGGCGCGTCTTCGCCTGACTCAACTGCTCAAGGAACCATGAGCCTTCCTCTCCGGCCCCTTTCGCGCCGTCTTGGACGCCGCCGAGCTCCTCCTCCTCAAGATCCGCTACCAGGTACTCCTACTTGAAGTAATGAATGTTTAGACCCCTCCTCTGTTCTCTGTACAGTACAAAAAAAGGCTCAACATTTCTTCAGAGTTACTGTAAATGTTCTTTTACAGTTGATGATCTTACAGTTGGTTTGCTTCAGCTGTGGTTTGATTCAGAGACTCCAATCCTCTGTTGTGGTTGCATGGCGACCATGCCGACAACACGGTGGTGCTGGTGGTGCCCTACGCCTGCTGTGGCGCGCTCATTGGCAAAGGAGGCACGCTTATCAAGTATGCTCTTCTCTGCTCTCCTTTTCTCCCTGTTAGCTTTGCTGAAATGCAATGCGGGTGGCCCTGCCTTTTATTTGTATATATCTGCTCCAACAGTGTTGCTGGCTGCTACTGTGCATTCCAGCTTCAGTTCTATACTTCTACTATTTGGAACGGGAGCATAGCCTAGCCGGATTTGATGATATCTCTTCTTCATGTTTCCTCTTTTTTTGTTTGTACTTTCCAGTTGTTCCAAGTTTGATGATGATATCTGCACCCCTTTTTGTTTTGTTCATCATCTAGGTCATTAGCTGAAGCGGCAAATGCTGGAATCACGGTCTCGCACCACCGAGTCTGCTACGGTTTCAATGACAGACTGGTTAAGATCACTGCTTTGATTCCTTGTGGCGGCGCGCCTCCCGCCGTTTGTGTTGTTCTGGGTCTACCCGTGCCAGATTCGTGGCCTCGCATGTTTAATTGGGTGCCTTACTATAGTCTAGATAATCAGCACATGAATGGACTGTTAATTAATCCATTAATTTACACAAGGAGTTCGTTTAATCTAGAAATTGTACAAATATGCATCATGCAAACTTACTTCAGGTTGTTACATAAGGAAGGAGCTCAGGGTTCAGTTCCAAGCAACAGGGGTTGGGTTGATTCCTCTAGAAATAGTCAGATTAATCATTGTTGTAATTTGTAAAGCTGTCAAGGAAAGTAGTTTAGCCAAAATATTTATTGTGGGCATTCTGTTAGCTAGTGTGCATTGCCAAGTACAACTATTCTACTTTGTATGGAATCATCTCACTATTCTGTACATCTGAAACTTGCTATGTGCAGGGTGACTAGTGATGGGGCACGCCAAGCAGCATCAGGGGAAGGGGGTCTCCTGCTCGAGGAGGCGGAGGAGTAGGGGCGCACCCAGCCGGCAGCCCTGTCCTGCTTGTGGGGGAGGGGCAAGAGGGGTCTGCTCCTCTGCTTCCATTGCGACCGCGGCAGGTAGCTCCTCCATCTCCCTCCCCCTCTTCTCGTGCTCACTACTTCTGATGCTAAGTTGATGAATATGTGATGCACTTGTGCCAAGGAATTTTAGAGGGATCTGTATGAACAAGTCATGTTTTTATTTTATTTTATTTAGGTTGTTAGTTACAAAACAAAGAGAGAAGATGAGCTCCTGCTTGGATTTTATTCTGCCAGCACATGATTTGTATGTATGCAATCATCATCTTGCGTGTGTGAGCTGATTCCTTGCTTGGGCCAAGTGTTAGTGTTGATTTGTTGTGGTGGTGCTCGTCTAGCCATTGATTTGTTGCTGATAATTAGGTGCTAAAGAATGCTGCAGGTTTATTAGGATGTGGCTGAAACCATTGGATGTCCTTCGTGTACTTGTTATCAATACTTGTCTCATGTTTTGTTTCCTTTCTGGACATGTTACGGTTCAAGTGTTGCTGCTGTTTAGTACTAAGTGCTTAACTTAACTAAGCTTGAGCTACTAAAACCCACTCTCATATTAATGAAACTCCTATTTTGCGAAACTTTAATGTTGAGCTCCTCTCCTCACTGAGCCGTGGCCATCGACTTTCATTTCGTCCGCCACCACTCCAGCTACCTTCTTGTGTAATCAAATTTTGCTCGCTTATGTATGTATGTATGAGGCTGGGTAGTTCAACTCTAGTTTTCTTTCTAACTCATTCATATATATGGTGGAAATTGTGCAGGTTCCATGGTGCCAAGTGGCCTCTGGCCATCTTGAACTGGAACTCCAGTAACAAGTAGATGCTGCTGCTATACTCAATATTTGAAGTTGCTTTTTTCTTTTTTGAGAGAAGTGTATTAGGTTGATGATATTAATTAGCTCAGTTAGCTAAAGTAGCAACAACAGCAGCCACACTTTGCCATCCACTTCATAGCTGGACTGTACTTACATGCTTAGTATAACCTTGTACGTGTAGCTGGACTGTACTTACATGCTTAGTATAACCTTGTACGTGGTCCGTTTATTTTATAAATGGTTATCTGTTGCTGCTGCAGGAGCAACGTTGCTGATGGCGACGGGTATGTGATGTTGGCTAGTGTGGTGGACGACCCGACCAAACCAATGATGCAAGGCTTCTCCTGCTGCTGCTGCTGCATGTCTTCATCAACTTAGTTCTTCCATAGGGAGAGATAAATTCTTTACTTGTTCAATGTGTAATTTGCAGATTACTTCCATTAATCACCTAGTGCTCCTGTTAGTAAGATTCATCTAGTATTTCTTTTTGCAAAGCATGCAATGGTCTGGAGTACTTGATCATGGCCTGATGGAACATGTCGTTACAACAGCTAGAAGCAATCCATTTTATTAAATGCATTCTGGTTAGGATTTGGTCATGGCAGTACCTTGCTATTTTCTTTTCTTTAAATCTGGTTGCAAGTTTACTATTTTTCCAGAACCATCATCTTACATTTTGGGCATCGGGCATTGAAATTTAGGCATTTATGTATAATTTTAGTTCTGGATGTGCAAACATTACTATCAATTGTCAAGTTGATTCTAAAATGTCTCATTAACTAAATTTTAGATGGTGTTTTCTAGATTTAGTACCAATTTATTGTTGGCCTGGCCTATGCTTAGTACCTTGCTCTATACCAATTTATTGCATTATTCTGTTATTTACGGTTAAATATGCTATCATTAACTCTGGGAAAATGTTATGTTTTTGCTGATTAGTGGCAGTACATCTTTGCTTTACTATTCGTAGCAGCTACAGTTCATCTACCATAAACATGTTATGTACATTCTGAACCCCCAAACATGACACAAGTGATATGTATATGCAGCAGGGAATCGTCAACTTGTACAGTTTGTTTACTGGAATGTAACTTGTACAATTTTTACTTGAATATGTTCAGTTATGAAGTCGTGTAGTTGTTTTTTCTCATTAGTTCTAAACTACAGTACTTTACTGAATTGTTGATGATGTTAAATGAATCTAGCTTGTTGGGTTCAGTCTCTTGTTTAGATGGAATAGCACACCATCACCTGTTGTTGTTGTTATTCACCCTATCCTTGCTGTTTTGTTTTCTTGTTGGCAGATATTTTGAGTAAATTGAAGACGAAAGATGTTCAAAGAAGCTCCAAGAAATTCTTATATAGCAAGTTATGTAATAATAGGTGGGTTATCTGGGAATTTAATGTATCTTCTCTCTGTTTGTGAATGAAATAGTAATTATGTATGTGAATTAATGTATCTTCTCTCTGTTTGTGAATTTCATGTATGTTTCAGAATTACAATTTCTGTTTCATATGAAACAGTAATTATGTATGTGATTTTAAAATGTGTGCAATGGAAACATGACTCATGCGACCACTTATCAAAATAATTTGAGCACATTTGAAATTTCTGACGTGTGGGACCAGTGTATGATATGATGATATTTGGGACAAATGTAAAACAGTGGAAAATAAAATGACAAAAAATAAAAGATCATACGCTGTAAAAGGTCGCATCTAGAAATAAAAAGGCCGAATTGCAGGGCCAGCCCATGTAGCTAGCAAAAATTAATAGGAAAAATAAATATTAAAAAGGCCGAATTAATGGGCTCGACCCATATAAACACCGAATTGGACCGGGCTGATTCTTGTGCGACATCAGATTGCCACGTCGGATGCCTATGTGGCCTGGGGAGGCTGCTAGTGACCAAAACAAAACAGTAGGAATATTTTGGTCGTAAACGTCTACGACCTTCTCATAGAGAAGGTCGTTAATTTTAGTTTATGACCGCCAGCTTTTGACTATCTGTTTTTGGTCACAAAAAGGTCACAAATGGAAAATAATGACCATTCAGTGACCAATAGTCAAGGCCACAAGTTGACATATTTCTTGTAGTGCATCCGTGCAGCCTTGATCTATGTAAAGGGAAAAATTGTGCACTACATAATCTGTTGCATAGCAAGGGATGCACTGCAGAAAATGGTAGGATTGTTAAAGAAAATATGGTAACATGTAAATATGGGCCCAAATTGTAAGAAATGTACAGTAGTTGAAATCAAAGGACAAAAATCTATAATTAGAAATGTACAGTAGTTGAAATATGAGAGTAATTGAAAGAACAATACATCATTAGTTTGCCTAATATAGAAAGAAGAGGGCGAGTATCCCCTTTAACGTATATGGTGCATGTGGCACCTTTTATCCAAATGTAGCAATATTTAGAATATCTTCAGGAAAGTAGGCCCATGCCAACCGATTTAGGGTGAGATTGAACATACTGCGCACATACTCAAGTCATCTGGTACGGTGAGAAGGAATCTCTGGTGGAGGCCGCAAGGTGCTGATGTGTTGGCGCACTCTACACTCTATGAATGAAAGTGTCGGTGTCAAAACCGGCGGATCTCGGGTAGGGGGTACCGAACTGTGCGTCTAGGCGGATGGTAACAGGAGACAAGGGACACGATGTTTTACCCAGGTTCGGGCCCTCTTGGTGGAGGTAAAACCCTACGTCCTGCTTGATTGATATTGATATTGTGGATGTTTACAAGAGTGGATCTACCACGAGATCAAGGAGGCTAAACCCTAGAAGCTAGCCTATTGTATGATTGTAAGGGTTGATGATGTTCGTTGTCCTACGGACTAGAGCCATCCCGTTTATATAGACACCGGAGAGGGCTAGGGTTACATATAGTCGGTTACAATGGTAGGAGATCTACATATCCGTATCGCCAAGCTTGCCTTCCACGCCAAGGAAAGTCCCATCCGGACACGGGACGAAGTCTTCAATGTTGTATCTTCATAGTCTTGGAGTCCGGTCGATGATGATAGTCCGGCCGATGATAGTTCGGCCGATGATGGTAATCCGGCTATCCGGACACCCCCTAATCCAGGACTCCCTTAGTAGCCCCCGAACCAGGCTTCAATGACGATAAGCCCAACATGTGTGTAGTCTTCGGCGTTGCAAGGCGGGTTCTCCTTCAAATTCCATGTACCTGCCGAATAGTGTCCGGCTTCCTCATCAATGTTGTGCTTCTTGGCTTCCACGCCCAATAATGGCCTTCTTCCACGCATCGCACGAATGTGAAAAGCTAGGGTGTCTTTTATGTTTTACCCCCTAGTTGTGCGAATAATCTGCCTATAAGAGAGGCAAGAATCCAGATCCAAATCACACCATCTTCCTCCCGCGAATACTCATTGGAGCGCTTTCGACCAAGAATCCATTCCAACATGGACCGTCAACGCGGCTCCTCTTCTCGCGCCCCCGACCCTCTGCCAGGAGATTGGAGGAGATGCTCTATTTCGCACAACGAGCTGGTGAAGCTCCAAGCGGGGGGATATCTCCCTCCGGCCTTCATGGTTCCGGTTCAAGCCGGACAGGCCACCTACAAAGGTGGGAAGCAGGCGGAGGCTACCCCAAGTCCCAACAAAGGGGAGCGGGTATGCTTCGTCCCCTATCTGATAAGGGGACTCGGATTTCCTGTACATCCGTTCCTCCGCGGGCTCCTGGAGTTCTACGGACTCCAGCTTCATCACCTCACGCCCGCCTCGATCCTGCATATTGCGGGTTACGTAGCTCTTTGCGAGCTATTCCTGGGCGTCGAGCCCCATTTCGCGCTGTGGAAGAGGTTGTTCTGCCCTGTACCCCGCTCTGACGAGGGGTCCATATATCAAGTGGGCGGCGCCGAAGTATGGCGCATTGCCGGGACCAGATATCCATCCGGAACCCCTAAGAAGGCGTCCGAAGACTGGCCTTCGGAATGGTTTTATATAGAAGACACTCCGCTGCCGGACCCTGTTCGGATCGGCCTCCCGGAGTTCAGCAATGCTCCTCTGAAGAAACGCCTTAGTTGGCGTCCGCGGAGCCCCCAGCTGGAGGAAGACAAGAGCGTCCATTATTTGATGGGCCGGATAAGGTTACTGGCCCATTCTAGGTTGACCATGATTGGAGTCATGGCAACATGCATTATGCGGGGGGTGCAGCCACTACAATACAGGGGCCACCCCATGTGGGATTTCAACGGGGAGGACGACGCCACCCGTCATGGCCGCAAAGGGCCGGATTCGGCCGAAGACCTGGTGAAGATCCTGTCCGACCTGTATAAGGGGGAGAAGGAGGATTTCCTTCGGACGAACCCGTTAAATGGGTTCTCCATGAATAATCCCCGGCCTTGGGTAAGCGAACACTCCACGCGTCCAACCCATGCCTTTGAAATTTAAGTTTCTTATATTGTGTTCTTCTTTCGACGCAGGAGCTGCGTCGGATGGTGGAGGACATGCTAAGTCCAGCTCCGCAACCCGAGGATCCAGAGAGATCCCGGGATCCGGCCTCCGAAGAGGATCCGGACATAGGAGTGGAGCTAATCGACGGGGTGTTCCATCAGCTTAGCATGGATAATGCTTTAGTCGCCATTACGGCCGACTATCCCGGGCTATATCCGGCTTCCCAGGTGATTGTGACCGAAGTCCTGACACCGTTATTCCCTCCTTGCTTATTTCTGACCACCATATATGATGGCACTGTGCAGGAGGCGCCTCTAGGGCGGGAAGCCGAGCCCGCGGTGGCTGACCATCAAAGGCCAGTCCGGACCAGTAGGCGGAAGAGGAGCGCGGCGCGGACTGAAACATCGCCGCAAAGGTATAGCTCACAATTCATTATTTGGAGCAACGTTCCTAGGAAGCGTTTGAGTGCTCATGACTTTTGTAGGAGAAAAAGCGCCCGCCGGACTGCGGGCGTAGAGGTTGCCAATCCGGCCTCTACCAGCCAAGCTCCAGCGCCTGGTCCGGAGGTGGAGGCGAGCGCAAGGCGCGACAGACTGTCCGCCACCAAATCTGAGGTGGAGAGCGCCATGAACCACAGGCGCCGCCAGACAGTTTTTTGTGACGCGTGCTTCTCCCCTGAGGCGTTGGATGCCTTTAACGCAGGGGACGCGCACCTCCGTGCCGCTCAAGATGGTTTGACCAGAGCCACGGAGCAGTATGTAAAAGACATACGGGTAAGAGAATTTAATAGTTATGTATGCCAGTAGCCCCCGAGACTTAAAGTAGTTATATTAACTGATTTAAGGATCATATGAAATGCAGGGTCTTACCGAGAAGAATACCCAACTGTCTTAGGAGCTGCAAGAGTGTAAGGCTCAACTTGAGGCCGCACTCGCTGCCGCAGGAGGAAACACAGGGACCTCTCCTGGTAACACATTATTTAAAAAGATAATTAGTGTTTGACCTGTGCGCAAGTCTGATAATGACGTTGCAGGTGCTGCCGGACAAGATCCGGACAGGCAAGAACTTCTGCGCCAGCTGAAGGCCGGCGAGAGGGTGCTGCATAAGGTGCAGCACGAAAGGAACAAGCTCGAGGATGCCCATGCCCAGCTTGGAGAAGAGCTTAAAGGCGTTCGGGCCGAGCTGTCTGGCTCCATTAAGGAGAATCAGCGGCTTCGTCGCGGCATCTATAGTAAGTGCTTGAGCGAACTCCTTTGAAAAGAAGAGTTCGGCGAGGAAGTCAATTGACAAAATATGTCTGTAGGTATACTCACAGGTCGCCCTGCGGAGGAGATGCCCGTATCAACGGGTGATCAACTTCCCGAGTTGTTGCAACTGATCGAACGAGTTCGGCAGGCAATGAGCGGCGTCATCCAGGCTTTATGGCCAGCCTTCTCCCTACCCGAGGGCCTTGGGGAGCTTGCGGAGAAGCTTCAGGGAGTGCAGCAGCGCTTCCATTTATGGAAGATTTTAGCCTGCCGCCAAGGTGCCAGGGAGGCCTAGGTGAAGACGCGGTACAAGAAGGCGGATCCCAACCACATGGCCGAAGTCGGACCTGTGGGGCCCGATGGGAAGGAGATCCCTGTAAGTTTAGTATACGGCCAAGTAGAGTTGGCCGCTAAGTTTTCCCAACAGGACTGTAAATTAGACAGCCTGTTAGACGGGATTGAGGAAGAATACAGTCAGTCAATTTGACAATGTATTATAAAATGACATGTAAAATGCCTTCTATCCGGATTGTAGATCGTTTGTCTTTGCCGACCTTTTCGCTTCGACCTCGGGACCCTAGAGTCCGGAGTGTGTCCGAATACCTTCTCGGTTATGAAACAACCGGGGTATGCATGGAGACCAGGCGTAGGGGTCATTAGTGCTTTATCAGACAAGTGCCCAACTAGTTATGTTATATTACATGGTTAGTAAGAAACATCTTCCAGGGAGAATAGTTCCGTTAAGGGTTCCTTTCCTCTGGGGGAGGCATGCCCTAAAGTGCATGTCCGGACTGCGAAAAAAGCAGAAAAACATCTGGGGGCAGATAATTAAGTAGGTAAAAAATCATCTTTCAAGTCACCGACCGAATATTCCCTTAAGAACGCTAGCTTTCGGCTTCACCCAGTGTGAGGTACACATCCGGCTGACCCGACAGTAACAATCGCAGAGGTGCTCCCTTTACCTCCTAGCCGAACAATCGGGAACGTAGGGGTAAGCACAGGAGCCAGGCAACCCAGCTTGGCCAAAACTTAAGTCATATCGATGCATATAATGGTGAATAAAAGGTACATGTGGAAGCTTCACACATGTGCTGGGCATGAAGCCCTTATAATTAAGCTTCTGATAAAGAAGCCCCTAGGTATAATGAGTGCGGATGGCACATCAAGTGTGTGCGAACAATGCGCAAGTAGGCCCTTAAGGGCTTTTTAATAGGAGGTTAAGAGAAGAAAGAGAAATAAAAGACAACTGAAGTGTAAAAATTTGAGCAGGGGAAGGGGACAAACTCTTAGTCCGGCGCTAGGCATAGAATCTTCGGAGGCGGGCTGCATTCCATGGGTTCGGCTCGAGTCGGTTGTCCGACGCATTTCGTAGACGGTACGCTCCACCGGACAGGACTTGGTCGATAATGAAGGGGCCCTCCCATTTGGGCTTGAGCTTGTCCTTTTTCTTGTCCGGCAGGCGTAGAACTAGTTCGCCAACGTTGTAAGTCTTGGCCCGTATTTCTCTGCTTTGATATCTTCGAGCCTGTTGCTGATAGAATGCGGAACGAGCCTTGGCGACGTCGCGTTCTTCCTCCAATGCGTCCAAGCTGTCCTGCCGATCCAGCTCGGCCTCTCTTTCTTCATACATGCGCACTCGAGGTGAGTCATGAATAATGTCACAGGGCAGAACTGCCTCTGCGCCGTACACCATAAAAAATGGTGTGAATCCGGTAGTACGGTTGGGCGTTGTCCGCAGCCCCCAGAGTATGGAGTCGAGCTCCTCTACCCAGTGCATGTCTGATTTCGTACTAATCTGGGTTTAATGCCGCTCATTATTAGACCATTTGCTCGTTCCACTTGACCGTTGGTTTGAGGATGATAGACTGAAGCGTAATCGAGCTTAATGCCCATATTTTTGCACCATGATTTAACCTCGCCGGCCGTAAAGTTCGTGCCGTTATCAGTGATGATGCTGTGGGGGACACCGTAACGGTGTACTACCCCGGATATGAAGTCTATCACTGGTCCGGACTCTGCCGTTTTAACTGGCTTGGACTCTATCCATTTGGTGAATTTATCCACCATGACCAATAGGTACCTTTGCTTGTGGGTTCCCCCTTTAAGGGGTCCAACCATGTCAAGCCCCCAGACCGCGAACGGCCAGGTAATGGGTATAGTTTTGAGGGCGGTGGGTGGCATATGGCTCTGATTAGCAAAGAGCTGACAACCGACGCATCTTTGGACTAAGTCCTGAGTATCTGCGTGGGCCATCGGCCAATAAAATCCTGTACGGAATGCCTTTCCTACGAGGGCCCGGGCTGCTGCGTGGTGTCCGCCTAGTCCGGCATGAATTTCAGCCAGGAGGTTTCGCCCTTCCTCTTCGGAGATACACCTTTGAAAGTCTCCGGTTGTGCTTTTCTTATAAAGTTCTCCCTCATGGACCTTGTAGGCTTTACATCGCCGAACTATGTAGCGGGCCTCATTTTGGTCTTCGGGAAGTTCCTGCCTAAGTAAGTAGGCTAGGAATGGTTCTGTCCACGGGGCGATTACGGCCATTATGTCGTGGGCTGAAGGTGTTATTTCAGCGGCGGAATCGCCGCTTATGTCAAATTGCTCTGTGTCGGTTGGTGTGGCTGCTTCCGGTTTGTTATTTCCGGACTCCTCTTCCCATAGTACGGATGGCTTGAACAGCCGTTCCAGGAAGATGTTTGGAGGGACAGCATCACGTTTTGCGCCGATGCGTGCCAATACGTCGGCCGCTTGGTTATTATCCCTGGCTACGTGATGGAATTCGAGTCCGTCGAACCGAGCTGACATTTTTAGGACAGCGTTGCGATATGCTGCCATTTTCGGATCCTTGGCATCAAAGTCTCCATTTATTTGGGATATTGCGAGGTTTGAATCCCCGCGCACCTTTAGGCGTTGAATGCCCATGGATATTGCCATCCGGAGACCATGTAAAAGGGCCTCGTATTCGGCTGCGTAGTTGGAGTCCGTGTACATTATTTGAAGTACCTATTGGACTGTGTCACCGGTCGGGGACGTCAATACGATGCCAGCCCCCAGTCCGGCCAACATTTTAGAGCCGTCGAAGTGCATAATCGAATTGGAGTATGCGTCGTACTCTTTAGGGAGTTCGGCTTCGGCCCATTCAGCGACAAAGCCAGCCAAAACTTGTGACTTTATAGCTTGCCGAGGTTTGTAAGATATATCGAATGGTAAGAGCTCAATGGCCCATTTTGCAATCCTGCCCATTGCGTCGCGGTTGTTTATAATGTCATTGAGTGGTACTTCAGAGGCCACTGTTATCGAACACTCTTGAAAGTAGTGTCAGAGCTTCTGGGATGCCATGAACACTGCATACGCGATCTTCTGATAGTGCAGGTAACGGGACTTGCAGGGGGTTAACACAGTGGATACATAGTATACTGGTTTTTGAAGAGGGAATTTATGCCCTTCTGTCTCTCGTTCTACGACGAGCACCGCGCTCACGACTTGATGTGTTGCCGCGATGTATAACAACATAGGTTCGCCCAGGTTGGGCGCAGCCAGGACCGGATTTGTTGCCAATATGGCCTTTATTTCTTCAAGTCCGGCGGTGGCAGCATCCGTCCACTCGAAGTGTTCGGTGTGCTTGAGGAGGCGATAGAGGGGCCATGCCTTTTCTCCTAAGCGGGAGATAAAGCGGCTGAGAGCCGCCACGCATCCAGTCAATTTCTGGATCTGTTTGAGGTTTTTTGGAATATCCAGCTGTGATAGAGCTCAGATCTTGGCCGGGTTTGCTTCAATTCCTCTACCGGATACAATGAAGCCCAAGAGCTTTCCGGCTGGTACGCCGAAAATGCATTTTTCCGGATTCAACTTGATATCATATGCTCGGAGGTTGTCAAATGTGACCCTCAAGTCGTCTACTAGAGTTTCGACGTGTTTAGTTTTGACAACTACGTCGTCTACGTATGCCTCTACTGTTTTGCCGATCTGGGTAGCCAGACATGTCTGGATCATGCGCTGATATGTTGCGCCGGTGTTTTTAAGTCCGAAGGGCATCGTGTTGAAGTAGAATGGTCCATATGGAGTAATGAATGCCGTTGCGGCTTGATCCGCTTCTGCCATCTTGATTTGATGATAGCCGGAGTATGCATCCAGGAAGCACAATGAATCGTGCCCTGCAGTGGCATCGATGATTTGGTCGATGCGGGGGAGGGGGAAGGGATCCTTTGGGAAGGCTTTATTAAGGTCTTTGAAATCGACACATAGGCGCCAGGATTTGTCCTTCTTTGGTACCATTACCAGGTTTGCTAGCCAATCCGGATGTTTGATGTCTCTGATGAATCCGGCTTCCAATAGTTTGGCTAGTTCCTCTCCCATTGCCTGTCTTTTGGGTTCGAAAAATCGTCGAAGAGCCTGTTTGACTGGATTGAATCCTTTTAGGATGTTTAGGCTGTGTTCTGCCAATCTGCGTGGGATTCCGAGCATATCCGAGGGGTGCCAGGCGAAAATGTCCCAATTTCCCCGAAGGAATTCTCGCAGTGCGGCGTCTACGTCCGGGTTCAATTGTGCCCTGATGGAGGCCGTCTTTGTCGGGTCCGTTGGGTGGACCTGGAATTTTATTATTTCATCTGCTGGTTTAAAGGAGATGGACTTGGACCTCTTATCGAGTATCACATCGTCCCTATTCACCGTAGAGCGCAGCGCGGTGAGTTCCTCTGCCGCTAGGGCTTCGGATAGTGCCTCCAGGGCTAATGCGACCGTCTTGTTTTCGGCATGGAGTGCTATGTCTGGATCACTAACGAGAGTGATTATTCCGCCTGGCCCAGGCATTTTGAGCTTCATGTACCCGTAATGGGGTACGACTTGGAAGATTGTGAATGCCTCTCGTCCTAGTATAGCGTGATATCCGCTGTTGAACGGGGCCACTTGGAACGTGACTTCTTCGGATCTGTAATTGTCCGGCGAGCCGAATACCACATCGAGTGTGATTTTTCCTGTGCAGCGCGCTTCCCAGCTAGGGATTATTCCTCTGAAGGTTGTGCTGCTTCGCTCAATGCGGCTCCAGTCTATTTCCATTTTTTGAAGGGTTTCCTCGTAGATGAGGTTTAATCCGCTGCCGCCATCCATGAGTACCTTGGTAAGTCGAAAGTCGTCCACTATTGGACAGAGGACCAATGCGGCTGGTGCTCGGGCTGTTCGGAATTTAGGTTCGTCACTGGCGTTGAAGGTGATGGCCGCGTCGCTCCAAGGATTTGCTGTGGCTACTTGGTAGACTTCGGCGAGGTTGCAGATTGTTCGTTTCCGCATATTGTTTGATGTGAAAGTCTCGAAGACTGTTGATACCGTACCAGTATTGTTGGTGTGGTTTCCTGGGGCTAGAAGCTCCTCGCCACTTTTGGCCTCCTGCCGTAATATCCAACATGCTCGAAGGCTATGTGTTGGGACAGCGCCCTTTGTACTGTGAATTGAACAGGGTTTGCTGAGCCATCCCTCCAGTACGGTTCCGTTCCCTTTAAGGGGCTTCTGTTTTTTGGTTCTTGCACCTGGTGCCTGAGTGTGATGCACCCTTTTGTTGCGGACTGGGGCTGTATCCGGGGCCGGATTGTCCCAAAACCTATTTTCGGTTTTCCGGAAACTCTCTATCGCACAGTACTTTTGTACTATGGATGCCAGGTCGGTGAAGCGTGTGATTTCACGACGGCTGACGGCGTTCAAGATTCCCTCGTCCGTGCAATTATTGCAAAAAATTGAGATTGCATTTTCCTCTCGGCAGTCCTTTATCCTGTCCATAACCAGGAGGAATCTGGCCCAGTAGCGATGTACTGTTTCAGCGGGCTCTTGCCGGATTAGAGATAGATCACATATATCTGGTCGGGTGGGTGGAATTAAGTCCGGAACCCTACCCATCTCAAGGCCCGAAGGCCGAGAAGTTTCCAAATTTGGAAGCTTTGATTGCTGGACGTTGTCCAACGAGTCCGGAGCGAGGCCTGATTTTAAGTTCAGTGCTCGATCGAAGTCCGTCCCTCCGCGGGAATCCGGCATGGAGGGTTTAGGAGCCCGGACATGACTAGTTTTCAATAAAGGAGAAGAGTCGCCGCATTGTTCTTCTACCACCGCAACGTGGTGGGTGACCTGGGGAGAGTTAATCTCTCTCAGATCGGTTTTAAGCCCGATCCGATCATAGTCTATAGCGATTCCCAGGGCGGCAATCCGATCTAAGATTTCGTTTACAGACGAGAGCTCTACTGGATCTAGCTGCTCGGCGAATTCCGAGTTGACGTGAAGATTGCTCTCGATGACCCGAGAGGTCATTGTTGAAGCGGTGGCCGGACAGGCGGTCATATGAAAACCTCCTAGCCGGATAGTTTGGCCGGCGGCCAGGGCTCCATTGGCGAAGATACCGTCCTTGAAGACGGGAAGAGGCATCCTTCCTATCGGTGACGGCACAGAGGAACTCTCAATGAAAGCACCAATGTCGGTGTCAAAACCGGCGGATCTCGGGTAGGGGGTCCTGAACTGTGCGTCTAGGCGGATGGTAACAGGAGACAAGGGACACGATGTTTTACCCAGGTTCGGGCCCTCTTGGTGGAGGTAAAACCCTACGTCCTGCTTGATTGATATTGATATTGTGGATGTTTACAAGAGTGGATCTACCACGAGATCAAGGAGGCTAAACCCTAGAAGCTAGCCTATGGTATGATTGTAAGGGTTGATGATGTTCGTTGTCCTACGGACTAAAGCCATCCTGTTTATATAGACACCGAAGAGGGCTAGGGTTACATATAGTCGGTAACAATGGTAGGAGATCTACATATCCGTATCGCCAAGCTTGCCTTCCACGCCAAGGAAAGTCCCATCCGGACACGGGACGAAGTCTTCAATCTTGTATCTTCATAGTCTTGGAGTCCGGTCGATGATGATAGTCCGGCCGATGATAGTTCGGCCGATGATGGTAATCCCGCTATCCGGACACCCCCTAATCCAGGACTCCCTCAGAAAGAAAACCCTCAAATCAGCTCGAATAAAATCGAATTCACGGCCATTTCCGCTGGGTGATTAAAGGAGGCAGATGAAGTGGGATGAGAGATGAGGTAATATCTCATTAAATTAGTTACCTTTTCGTCCAATGAGAAAAAACCCTCAGTACGTCAGATTCCCCAACTGAGCGGAGCTGGGTCAACCGCGAGCAGCGTCGAGAAAGTTGATGGTGATAGGCGGCGGCAAGCGGAAGTGCCAAAATGCGGTGGGGTTTGCCGGCAGCCTAGCAGCGACGGCAGGAGTCAAGCTAAGTGGTTACCGCCGTGATAGGCAGTGCCATGCATATACATGGAGGAGCTTGTGCAGGTGTGAATGGGGACCAAAGGCATGAGGTGGCGGGTGGGGGTGAGGGTTTTTGTGACGTGGGGATGGCGATTATTTTCTTTTATCTTTTTGAACTGGGTGGTGAGGGTTTTCTGTCACACAAAGAATTACACAGGCAACGGTTTGCTAGAGCCAACTATGTGTGGTTGACACAACAAGCAAAACGAAAGTCATTGCACACAGTTCCAATTTTGGGAACCGTGTGTGATTGAAGCAACAGGCAAAATGGAAGTCATTGCACACGGTTCCAATTTTGGGAACCATGTGTGATTGATGTACTACCTCTCTCCTAGTTTATTGGTCCCCTCTGTAATTTGTACCAAATTTCGACAACATATTTGACTACGAAATGTTTATGCATTTCACCAAAAATTATATCATTGAACACTATGTTCAAATACGCATCCAACGATATAATGTTTGCTGACCTGCACTAACATTTTGTTAGTTAAATCTTTGGTCAACATTTAACACAAATTACAAAGGGGGCCAATAAACAAGGACGGAGGTCGATTCCATCAACCAAACTGATTGCATCCATATCCCACAGTTAGACATAAGTAAATATAGATTAAACATACTCATACATAGATAATAATCGTACACGTACACAAGCATAGTTCAACTGTCATTAAGCATGCTCAAGCGTACATAGTTCGATCCCAAATCTCATCTCACAAGCCGGCATGATCCTGAAGCTTCTTTAGCTACTCGGCGTATGCGTCGTGCTCCACCCTACGAGCATACTTTTGCTTGAAGGAGCCAATAGACCGTCCTCTTACATGCGCCAGAACACTTTGATACGCGTGATGAAGCTTGTGGTTGCAAAATGGGCATCGATAGCCGCCGTCCGTGGTCCTAATACGCCTGTTATGCATTCCCGCATAAAGCTCCCTCAGGATTTGCCTCTTGTACCTCCTCTGGACATCTTCATCCTCGCCATCCACATCATCAGACAGCACCTATACAAATAGTAAAAAAAATGTGCCGTCAAATTAATGGTTACAAACTAATCTCTAGCGAACATTTGGCAGTTGCCAAAAATTGGCATCAAATCAATGATTACATGACGTGAAATAGGATTAGGAATTTATGGCTATTTATTTATACATATCTGGAGATTATGGTTCGATTTTTAAGCACATTCGTCTATGTACAGACCAATCTTGAAGAAAATAATGGCACAAACATATGTAGGTCATTCAAAATCAATTGTCAATTCCTGGCTAGGAATTATTAGCACAAACACTAACCCTAGTCAGATTACTAGCAGAAATCATTTCCACAGATGAAACAACCAATCACTTATCACTTGTACCATTCAAACAATCAATACACTACACGGATCTATTGAAACTTACTCAGATTTCATGGATTGAGAGAACGTAACCATAGGATTTCTATTCCAAAAAGGGGAAGGCAGGAGTAACCAGAGAAACCATGGGATCTATTTGACACATAAATGAGTATAGATGACTAACTGATTGTCCGTCGTCGTCGGAGTGGTCGTCAGAGTCGTCGCCCGAGTCGTCACCAGAGTAGGTGTGGAACTCGGCCTCCGTCTGTGGAAGCTTGACGCTGTCGACGATGCTAGGTTGCAGCAATAACTCACCGGCGGTGAAGGCAACCTCTATCTCCATCTCCATGCCATGCTCCGGTGCTTTAGCAGCCCTGGCGTCGCCACTCCCTCCGATGGGGCACTTCGGCGGCATCCTCATACACTGAAGGCTTTGATGACTGAGAGCAGCGTCGAGGATGCAAGCGGAGAGAGGGGATTGTGTGTGGCGAGGATGGGGGGTGCGGCCGCTCGGGCGCACCATTAATATGGAGTAGTGGGAGAGAGGCGAGCGACGGTCAAACCGCTGGCTCGCCTCCCGGTGAGCCTACGCACCGGACTGCTGGCATGCCTACCGTCATTTCACATAGCTACTCGCATGCCTCCCAATGACACTACGCAGCAAGCACGCCTCCGTCAATTCACATACTTGCACGCACGCCTCTCGGTCTGCCTGCACGGCGGACTGCTCGCATGTGTCCCGTCAACTCAGGCCTGCTCACACGGTACACGGGTCGCGTGGCGGCATGTATATTGTTTTTCTATTTGGATGATTAATGATGCCGCTTTATTTTTTGCTTAACCGAAGCATGGCACGTATCCATTGTTGGTCTAACACTCACGGTTCAAATAAATAGTCCGTTTGGGACATTGGTTCCCAATTATTGATAATCTCTGGTTTGTAATTAGCTAAAGATTACCTCAAAACTGGTCTAAAATTTGAACAAAAAAGTACAATGCAACTTTGTATTGGTGTCCATATGACAACACGATAAGTTTCATGAACTTCAAATAATTTTTGGATGTACTAGAATTTAGAAATCAAGATCCTCATTGTTTGAAATTTGTTGCACGGGGAGTAAACATGAACCTAGTGAGACACATGTGTTTTTGCAATCCATTTAGGTGCACTGTCACGTGTGCATGTAGCTCGAATTTAATTTTTGCACATTATACCCGTAAAAAATCAATCAATTAATGTACTAAAACATCTTAATGATCTCTGATTTTTTTGAAAATTAAAACGTCCCTCCTTTGGTAACATATATATGTTCACCGCGGGATAATAACTGCGGGATAATTAATTTAACATGCATCATAGTTGTGGTCGATTCGCGGTGTGTGTGTGGGTGTGTGCGTCTGGGGGTGGCGAGTGGCTCGCAATACACTACGAGTTGTGAGCCACCGTGTGGGTTGGCCGTTTTGTTAGGCAGGCCAGTGCCACATCAGAGTCGTTAATTCGTAATTTAAAACATTACACAAACCTTTCATACATACATGTTTTGGCCACATGTAGTCGATGGTTGTCCTACACGACACTCGATACTCGGGTATGACGCTTTCTGTGGGCCCGCGAGGTCGTCGTCCATCACTATGACGAACAGCCGGTAGTGAGGTTAATTTCACCAGCAAGGTAGAATCTTTTTTGTTTGTGTTATGGGGGTATATGAGTTATTTATGACTAATGTGAGTCCATGGATTATACGCACTCTTACCCTTCCACAATTTGCTAGCCTCTATGGTACCGTGCATTGCCCTTTCTCACCTTGAGAGTTGGTGCAATCTTCGCCGGTGCATCCAAACCTTGTGATACGATACTCTCTATCACACATAAACCTCCTTATATCTTCCTCAAAACAGCCACCATACCTACCTATTATGGCAATTCCATAGCCATTCCGAGATATATTGCCATGCAACTTTTCACCGTTCCATTTATCATGACACGCTCTATCATTGTCATATTGCTTTTGCATGATCAAGTAGTTGACATCCTATTTGTGGCAAAGCCAACTTTATAATTCTTTCATACATATCGCTCTTGATTCATTGCATATCCCGGTACACCGCCGGAGGCATTCACATAGAGTCATAGTTTGTCCTAAGCATTGAGTTGTAATTCTTGAGTTGTAAATAAATAGAAGTGTGATGATTTCCATTATTAGAGCATTGTCCCAAGTGAGGAAAGGATGATGGAGACTATGATTCCCCCACAAGTCGGGATGAGACTCCGGACTTTATGAAAAATAAAAGAGGCCAAAGAAGCCCAAATAAAAAAGAGAGGCCAAAGAAGCCCATCAAAATAAAAAATGAGAGGAAAAGAGAGAAGGGACAATGTTACTATCCTTTTTCCACACTTGTGCTTCAAAGTACCACCATGATCTTCATGATAGAGAGTCTCCTATGTTGTCAGTTTCATATACTATTGGGAATTTTTCATTATAGAACTTGGCTTGTATATTCCAATGATGGGCTTCCTCAAAATGCCCTAGGTCTTCGTGAGCAAGCAAGTTGGATGTCTACCCACTTAGTTTCTTTTGTTGAGCTTTCATACATATATAGCTCTAGCGCATCCGTTGCATGGCAATCCCTACTCCTCGCATTGACATCAATTGATGGGCATCTCCATAGCCCGTTGATTAGCCGCGTCAATGTGAGACTTTCTCCTTTTTTGTCTTCTCACACAATCCCTATCATCATACTCTACTCCACCCATAGTGCTATATCCATGGCTTACGCTCATGTATTGCGTGAGAGTTGAAAAAAGCTGAAGCGCGTTAAAAAGTATGAACCAATTGCTTGGCTGAAACCGGGGTTGTGCATGATGGGAGTATTTTATGTGACGAAAATGAAGCATGTCCAAACTATATGATTTTGTATGGATAAGCTTTCTTTGGCTATGTTATTTTGATAAGACATGATTACTTTGTTAGTATGCTTGAAGTACTACTATTTTTTATGTTAATATTAAACTTTTATCTTGAATCTTTTGGGTCTGAACATTCATGCCACAATAAAGAAAATTACATTGAGACATATGCTAGGTAGCATTCCACATCAAAAATTCTGTTTTAGCATTTACCTACTCGAGGACGAGCAGGAATTAAGCTTGGGGATGCTTGATACGTCTCCAACATATCTATAATTTTTTATTGTTCCATGCTATTATATTACCTGTTTTGGATGTTTAATGGGCTTTACTAAGCACTTTTATATTATTTTTGGGACTAACCTACTAACCGGAGGCCCAGGCCATATTGTGGTTTTTTTCCTATTTCAGTGTTTCACAGAAAAGGAATATCAAATAGAGTCCAAACGGAAGGAAGCCTTCGGGAGAGTTATTTTTGGAACAGACGCAATCCAGGAGACTTGGAGTGGACGTCAAGAAATAAACGAGGCGGCCACAAGGCAGGGAGGCGTGCCCTAGGGGGGTGGGCGCCCCCCACCCTTGTGGGCCCCTCTTGGCTCCCCTGACTGACTTCCTTCGCTTATATATACTCATATACCCTGAAAACATCCAGGAGCACTACGAAACCCTATTTCCATCGCTGCAACCTTCTATACCCATGAGATCCCATCTTGGGGCCTTTTCCGGCGCTCCGCCGGAGGGGGAATCGATCATGGAGGGCTTCTACATCAACACCATAGCCTCTCCGATGAAGTGTGAGTAGTTTACCACAGATCTTCGGGTCCATAGTTATTAGCTAGATGGCTTCTTCTCTCTCTTTGGATCTCAATAGGAAGTTCTCCTCGATCTTCTTGGAGATCTATTCGATGTAATTCTTTTTGCAGTGTGTTTGTCGAGATCCGATGAATTGTGGGTTTATGATCAATATTATCTATGAACAATATTTGAATCTCCTATGAATTCTTTTATGTATGATTTGTTATCTTTGCAAGTCTCTTCGAATTATCAGTTTGGTTTGGCCTACTAGATTGATATTTCTTGCAATGGGAGAAGTGCTTAGCTTTGGGCTTAATCTTGCGGTGTCCTTTCCCAGTGACAACAGGGGTAGCAAGGCACGTATTGTATTGTTGCCACGAGGATAAAAAGATGGGGTTTATATCTTATTGCTTGAGTTTATCCCTCTACATCATGTCATCTTGCTTAATGCGTTACTCTGTTCTTATGAACTTAATACTCTAGATGCATGCTGGATAGCGGTAGATGCATGGAGTAATAGTAGTAGATGCAGAATCGTTTCGATCTACTTGTCGCGGACGTGATGCCTATATACATGATCATGGCTAGATATTCTCATAATTATGCACTTTTCTATCAATTGCTCGACAGTAATTTGTTCACCCACCGTAATACTTATGCTATCTTGAGAGAAGCCACTAGTGAAACCTATGGCCCCCGGGTCTATTTTCCATCATATAAGTTTCCGATCTATTTTATTTTGCAATCTTTACTTTTCAATCTATATCATAAAAATATGAAAAATATTTATTATCTCTATCAGATCTCACTTTTGCAAGTGGCCGTGAAGGGATTAACAACCCCTTTATCGTGTTGGTTGCAAGGTTCTTATTTGTTTGTGTAGGTACGATGGATTTGGAGTGTACCCTCCTACTGGATTGATACCTTGGTTCTCAAAACTAAGGGAAATACTTACGCTACTTTGCTGCATCACCCTTTCCTCTTCAAGGGAAAACCAACGCATCCTCAAGAGGTTGCAAGAAGGATTTCTGGCGCCGTTGCCGGGGAGGTCTACGCACAAGTCAAGACATACCAAGTACTCATCACAAACTCTTATCCCTCGCATTACATTATTTGCCATTTGCCTCTCGTTTTCCTCTCCCCCACTTCACCCTTGTCGTTTTATTTGCCCTCTCTTTCCTGTTCCCCTCTTTTTCGCTTGCTTTTTGTGTGCTTGTGTGTTGGAATGTTTGTCACGATGGCTCAAGATAATACTAAATTGTGTGATTTCTCCAATACCAACAACAATGATTTTCTTAGCACTCCGATTGCTCCTCTTACCGATGCTGAATCTTGTGAAATTAATGCTGCTTTGTTGAATCTTGTCATGAAAGATCAATTCTCTGGCCTTCCTAGTGAAGATGCCACTACTCATCTAAACAACTTTGTTGATTTGTGTGCTATGCAAAAGAAGAAATACGTCGATAATGATATTGTTAAATTGAAGCTATTTCCATTTTCACTCAGAGATCATGCTAAAACATGGTTTTCGTATTTGCCTAAAAATAGTATTGATTCTTGGAATAAGTGCAAAGATGCTTTTAGCCCTAAGTATTTTCCTCCCGCTAAGATCATCGCTCTTAGAAATGATATTATGAATTTTAAGCAACTTGATCATGAGCATGTTGCACAATCTTGGGAGAGGATGAAATTAATGATTCACAATTGCCCTACATATGGATTAAATTAATGTATGATCATACAAAAGTTTTATGCCGGATTGAATTTTTCTTCTAGAAATCTTTTAGATTCGGCCGTGGGAGGCACTTTTATGGAAATCACTTTAGGAGAAGCTACTAAACTCCTAGATAATATTATGGTTAATTATTCTCAATGGCACACTGAAAGATCTACTAGTAAAAAGGTTCATGCGATAGAAGAGATTAATGTTTTGAGTGGAAAGATGGATGAACTTATGAAATTGTTTGCTAATAAGGGTGCTCCTATTGATCCTAATGATATGCCTTTGTCCACTTTGATTGAGAATAATAATGAATCTATGCATGTGAATTTTGTTGGTAGGAATAATTTTGGTAACAACGCGTATAGAGGAAGCTTTAATCCTAGGTCGTTTCCTAGTAATTCCTCTAATAATTATGGTAATTCCTACAACAACTCTTATGGAAATTTTAATAAGATGCCCTCTGATTTTGATATTAGTGTTAAAGAGTTTATGATTTCTCAAAAGAATCTCAATGCTTTGCCTGAAGAAAAATTTCCTAAGATTGATGAATTGGCTAGGAACATGGATAGAATTTCTCTTGATGTTGATTTTTTGAAACTTAGATCTATTCCACGTAAGCATGATATCAATGAGTCTCTCAAATCTATGAGAATTTCCATTGATGAGTGCAAGGAAAGAACTGCTAGAATACGTGCTAAGAAAGATTGTTTTGTAAAAGTGTGTTCTTATAGTTTTCATGATAATAGGGATGAAGATCTAAAAGTGATTCATGTGTACCCTATTAAATCTTTGTTTTGCAATATGAATCTTGATAATTATGGGACTGGAGATGAGTCAACTTTAGTTAAAAGGCTTCCCAATGATTCGGAGTTTTTAGATCTTGATGCAAAAATTGGTAAAAGTGGGATTGAAGAGGTCAAAACTTTACATAGCAACGAACCCACTATTTCGGATTTCGAGGAATTTAATTATGATAATTGTTCTTTAATAGATTGTATTTCCTTGTTGCAATCCATGTTAAATTCTCCTCATCCTTATTGTCAAAATTAAGCTTTTACTAAACATATCGTTGATGCTTTAGTGCAATCCTATGAAGAAAAACTTGAATTGGAAGTTTCTATCCCTAGAAAACTTTATGATGAGTGGGAACCTACTATTAAAATTAAAACTCAAAATCATGAATGATATGCTTTGTGTGATTTGGGTGCTAGTGTTTCCACGATTCCAAAAACTTTGTGTGATGTGTTAGGTTTCCATGAATTTGATGATTGCTCTTTAAACGTGCACCTTGCGGATTCCAATATTAAGTAACCTATGGGAAGTATTAATGATGTTCTTATTGTTGCAAATAGGAATTATGTGCCCGTAGATTTTATTGTTCTTGATATAGATTGCAATCTTTCATGTCCTATTATTCTTGGTAGATCTTTCCTTAGAACGATTGGTGCAATTATTGATATGAAGGAAGGAAATATTAGATTCCAATTTCCATTAAGGAAAGGCATGTAACACTTTCCTAGGAAGAAAATCAAATTACCTTATGAATCTATTATGAGAGTGACCTATGAATTGAATACCAAAGAGGGCAATACCTAGATCTATTCTGGCTTTTATGCCTAGCTAGGGGCGTTAAACGATAGCGCTTGTTGGGAGGCAACCCAATTTTATTTTTGTTCCTTGCTTTTTGTTCCTGTTTCGTAATAAATCATTCATCCAGCCTCTGTTTAGATGTAGTTTTATGTTTTAAGTAGTGTTTGTGCCAAGTAGAACCTATAGGATCATCTTGGGTGATAGTTAATTTGATCTTGCTGAAAAACAGAAACTTTTGCACGCATGATAATAATTTTAATAGATCACAGAAACGTGCTTTTCAGTTGATTCTTTTTGCAGTAGATTAATAGACAAATTTCCTAGGACTTCCGATTTTGGTCGAATTTTTAGGGTTCCAGAAGTATTAGAAAGTTACAGATTGCTACAGACTGTTCTGTTTTTAACAGATTCTGTTTTTCGTGTGTTGTTTGCTTATTTTGATGAATCTATGCCTAGTATCGGGGGGTATGAACCATAGAGAAGTTGGAATACAGTAGGTTTAACACCAATATAAATAAAGAATGAGTTCATTACAGTACCTTAAAGTGGTGCTTTGTTTTCTTGTACTAACGGAGCTCATGAGATTTTCTGTTGAGTTTTGTGTTGTGAAGTTTTCAAGTTTTGGTTAAAGATTTGATGAATTATGGAATAAGGAAGTGCAAGAGCTGGGGATGCCCAAGGAACCCCAAGGTAAAATTCAAGGACAACCAAAAGCCTAAGCTTGGGGATGCCCCGGAAGGCATCCCCTCTTTCGTCCTCATCTATTGGTAACTTTACTTGAGGCTATATTTTTATTCACCACATGATATGTGTTTTGCTTGGAGCGTATTGTATGATTTGAGTCTTTGATTTTTAGTTTACCACAATCATACTTGCTGTACACACCTTTTGGAGAGACACACATGAATCGGAATTTATTAGAATACTCTATGTGATTCACTTATATCTTTTGAGCTAGATAATTTTGCTCTAGTGCTTCACTTATATCTTTTTAGAGCACGGCGGTGGTTTTATTTTGTAGAAATTATTGATCTCTCATGATTCAATTATATTATTTTGAGAGACTTTAGAACTGCATGGTATTTGCTTTGGTTATAAAATTAGTCCTAATATGATGGGCATCCAACTTGGGTACAATAAAAACTATCATATAGAGTGCATTAAACACTATGATCAATTTGATACTTGATAATTGTTTTGAGATATAAAGGTGGTAATGTTAGAGTCATGCTAGTTGGGTAATTATCAAATTGAGAAATACTTGTGTTAAAGTTGGCAAGTCCCGTAGCATGCACGTATGGTGAACGTTGTGTGACAAATTTGAAGCATGGGGTGTTATTTGATTGCCTTCCTGATGAGTGGAGGTCGGGATCGCGGGATGGTTAACTCCTACCTACCCTTCCCCTAGGAGCATGCGTAGTAGTACTTTGCTTTGAGGGCTAATTAACTTTTGCAATAAGTATATGAGTTCTTTATGACTAATGTGAGTCCATGGATTATACGCACTCTTGCCCTTCCACAATTTGCTAGCCTCTACGGTAGCGTGCATTGCCCTTTCTCACATTGAGAGTTGGAGCAAACTTCGCCGGTGCATCCAAACCCCGTGATATGATACGCTCTATCACACATAAACCTCCTTATATATTCCTCAAAACAGCCACCATACCTACCTATTATGGCATTTCCATAGCCATTCTGAGATATATTGCCATGCAACTTTCCACCTTTCCGTTTATCATGACACGCTCCATCATTGTCATATTACTTTTGCATGATCATGTAGTTGACATCGTATTTGTGGCATAGCTAGCTTTATAATTGTTTCATACATGTCGCTCTTGATTCATTGCATATCCCGGTACACCGCCAGAGGCATTCACATAGAGTCATATTTTGTCCTAAGTATTGAGTTGTAATTCTTGCGTTTTTAATAAATAAAAGTGTGATGATTTCCATTATTAGAGCATTGTACCAAGTGAGGAAAGGATGATGGAGACTATGATTCCCCCAGAAGTCGGGATGAGACTCTGTACTTTATGAAAAATAAAAGAGGCCAAAGAAGTCCAAATAAAAAAAAGAGGCCAAACAAGCCCATCAAAAAAATGAGAGAAAAAGAGAGAAGGGACAATGTTACTATCCTTTTTCCACACTTGTTCTTCAAAGTAGCACCACGATCTTCATGATAGAGAGTCTCCTATGTTGTCACTTTCATATACTAGTGGGAATTTTTCATTATAGAACTTGGCTTATATATTCCAATGATGGGCTTCCTCAAAATGCCCTAGGTCTTCGTGAGCAAGCAAGTTGGATGCACACCCACTTAGTTTATTTTTTTGAGGTTTCATACATTTACAGCTCTAGTGCATCCGTTGCATGGCAATCCCTACTCCTCGCATTGACATCAATCGATGGACATGTCCATAGCCCGTTGATTAGCCGCGTCAATGTGAGACTTTCTCCTTTTTTTCTCACACAATCCCTATCATCATACTCTACTCCACCCATAGTTTATATCCATGGCTTACACTCACGTATTGCGTGAGAGTTGAAAAAAGTTGAAGCGCGTTAAAAAGTATGAACCAATTGCTTGGCTGAAACCGGGGTTGTGCATGATGGGAGTAGTTTGTATGACGAAAATGAAGCATGGCCAAACTATATGATTTTGTAGGGATAAGCTTTCTTTAGCTATGTTATTTTGGTAAGACATGATTACTTTGTTAGTATGCTTGAAGTATTACTATTTTTATGTTAATATTAAACTTTTATCTTGAATGTTTTGGATCTGAACATTGATGCCACAATAAAGAAAATTACATTGAGAAATATGCTAGGTAGCATTCCACATCAAAAATTCTGTTTTTATCATTTACCTACTCGAGGACGAGCAGGAATTAAGCTTGGGGATGCTTGATACGTCTCCAATGTATCTATAATTTTTGATTGTTCCATGCTATTATATTACCTATTTAGGATGTTTAATGGGCTTTACTAAGCACTTTAATATTATTTTTGGGACTAACCTACTAACCGGAGGCCCAGTCCATATTATTGTTGTCTTTTTTGCCTATTTTAGTGTTTTGCAGAAAAGGAATATCAAAGGGAGTCCAAACGGAATGAAACCTTTGGGAGAGTTATTTTTGGAACAAACGCAATCCAGGAGACTTGGAGTGGACATCAAGAAATAAACAAGGTGGCCACGAGGCAGGGAGGCGCGCCCTAGGGGGTGGGAGCACCCTCCACCCTCGTGGGCCCCTCGTGGCTCCCCTAACTGACTTCCTTCGCCTATATATACTGATATACCCTGAAAACATCCAGGAGCACTAAAAACCCCTATTTCCACCGCTGCAACCTTGTGTACCCGTGAGATCCCATCTTGGGGCCTTTTCCGGCGCTCCGTCGGAGGGGGAATCAATCAAGGAGGGCTTCTACATCAACACCATAGCCGTTCTGATGAAGTGTGAGTAGTTTACCACAGACCTTCGGGTCCATAGTTATTTTCTAAATGGCTTCTTCTCTCTCTTTGGATCTCAATACAAAGTTCTCATCGATCTTCCTGGAGATCTATTCGATGTAATTATTTTTGCGGTGTGTTTGTCAAGATCCGATGAATTGTGGGTTTATGATCAAGTTTATCTATGAACAATATTTGAATCTCCTCTGAATTCTTTTATGTATGATTTGTTATCTTTGCAAGTCTCTTCGAATTACCAGTTTGGTTTGTACTACTAGATTTATCTTTCTTGAAATGGGAGAAGTGCTTAGCTTTGGGTTCAATCTTGCGGTGTGCTTTCCCAGTGACAGCAGGGGCAGCAAGCCACGTATTGTATTGTTGCCATCGGTAATGCTTATGCTATGTTGAGAGAAGCCACTAGTGAAACCTACAGCAGGGGCAGCAAGTCACGTATTGTATTGTTGCCATCATATAAGTTTCGATCTATTTTATTTTGCAATCTTTACTTTCCAATCTATATCATAAAAATACCAAAAATATTTATTATCTCTATCAGATCTCACTTTTGCAAGTGGTCGTGAAGGGATTGACAACCCCTTTATCACGTTGGTTGCAAGGTTCTTATTTGTTTGTGTAGGTACGAGGGATTTGGTGTGTAGCCTCCTACTGGATTGATACCTTGGTTCTCAAAACTGAGGGAAATACTTATGCTACTTTGCTGCATCACCCTTTCCTCTTCAAGGGAAAACCAACGCATGCTCAAGAGGTAGCAGCACACACGCATGCATGTGTACGCATGAATACCTCCTATCGAGTCGAAGTGGCTAGTACAACGACATGTCATGAACCGATCTTGCTCTGTGTGGGGAGGGTGTACGATTTTCGACGCACGCGCCACATGAATGTTGTGAAATGGTATTCAAACATGCATGCATGCATCAGCTCCATACATATGCATGTAGTGGTTGTCTTCGAACGGTACACTCCCTCGCGTGGTTATCGTTGACAAGCCTATATATTCGTGGGCACGCATGGATATCCATGATCACCTTGACCGATAACAAGATAGGTTACCATGGCAGATTCTTCATTTGGTTTGTGTTATCGTAGTATAGGTCATGGTGAGATTCAGACCTAATTAAAGTTTGAGCGCATATACTATGCACTCATGCATGCATGAATTCCCATCATCGGCTTGAAGTGTGGTGTAACATACATATGCATCGGCAACCTAAACCTCACTCAGTGTGGGGATTTCTAGTTTGAAATCACGGTGCCACATCAAAGTTTCCATTGTGTACTAAAAAACACACCTGATCCATACATATGTTTGAGCCACACGCATGCAGTGGTTGTCTTCGGGGACTAGCTACTTGCGTGATTATTGGCGAGCTAGCCTACCTGGGGTCGCATGGACGACCATCACTTTGACCAGCAACAAGAGAGAGGTTGTACAACCAAAGTAGATTATTCTTGATCCATTTTACGATCAATCTTGGCAAGATCCCTCTCTGTCCCGCCGACTAAAAGTGTGTGTGTGTGGGGGAGGGGCTGCTACTTTGCACTTTGCTAGCTGAACCTCAGTTGGGGGGGGGCGCATTCATAGCTTATGATTCCCTTCGTGATGACACAGGGGGGGGGGGGGGGGCTGCTACCTACTTTGCACTTTGCTAGGTGAACCACGGTTGGGGGCATCCATTCATAGCTTAGGATTCCCTTCTGTCGGGGTGGAATAACGACACCTATGGGATCATTGGAATCCCTACTACGGTTGCCGGGCACGAGGTTGTGGAAAGAGCGGGATTAGGAGTCAGCACAAAGATCGTTTACCCAGGTTCGGGCCACGGAGATGCGTAATACCCTAGTCCTGCTTTGGTGTATATTTGAGTGTTCTTGAACTAGCTATCGTGCATGGCTTGTCCAAGGATCCGCCTTTTCCAGTATGCCTCGGGCCTCCTTTTAGAGTCGAAGGGGGCGCCACAGTGGCACATAGGAGGTGGAAAGGTGTACAGTGGCTGAGCTTATCGCCTGCCATTACGGGACAGAATGCATTGAATGCGCTCCTTAGGTGTCCCATTGCTTTATCGCTGTCTCGCCTTGCTTCGACACGCCTCCAGGCCAACGAGGCGTGTAGCGCCATGTAGGCTGGCAGGCTACTGAGCTGGTGCGGTGGCAGGGTCTTCATGAAGATCTGCATGCCACCACGCAGGTGCTTGCTGAGTTGGCCTAAAGGCCGCACGTCGCCACACAGGTGCTCGCCTAGCTAGCTGGGCTGGCAGCTGCATGGGGACCGACGGCAGAGTCTTGGCAGATGCGAGCCTGGCCGCGGCCCAGCTGATGTCCTCAGCAAGGGTCTTCTTGGGGCCCCGGCAAGGGTCTTTCCGTGGCATCGCGGTCGTCCCCGGCAAGGATCTTGCTGGAGGTCTCGTGGATTTCCTCAGCAAGGATCTTGCCGAGGATCGTCGTCTTCTGGTCCTCGTCTGATCTTGTATGCTTATGATCTTCACGAAGATCTGCATGCCACCATGGAGGTGCTTCCCGAGCCTTGGTTCCAATGTGGTTGATGGAGTTGGAACCCCTTGGGCTCAAGGGTGGCGTGCCCCGCTGGCGCTGGGCAAGTTGCCCTGGCAAGGCTCTTGCCGGGGCTGTGGAGGCCACCCCAGCAAGGGCCTTGCTCGGGGAGTCCACCTCGCCCCTCCGCTCTTTGTTTTTTTTCTTGGCGATGCTCTGGTTATCTTGTGGCTTCGGCTTCCTTCCTCCGCTCTGCTAAGTGTGGCCATGGGCGCGACTCTGACTACCCGTGCACAAGTAAAGGGGTACAAGGGAGAGCCCCTACTATTGTACACCGACATGAGCCCCCGGGTCTGGGCCACACATAAGCGCGACGCGTTGTTGGGCTAGGCCCAGAACGGTGCGCGGGCAGCGGGGCGGATTTTTACCGTGGTAATTTCTTCGTCCACTGCGCTTCCCCACAACCCACGTTGAATGCGCGACGTGGAGGGTCATGCGTGACATGGGGGTCATGCGTGAGATGGTCCTCACACGCATGCGTCTTACCGCAGTGAATGGTAAAGAGGTGGCTCGTGCCTTCCCCACAAAAAGGAATAACCGCAGGCGCGCTGCTCATTTACCCTCTGCGCATTCACCAATCTTGGAACCGCCGTCCCTATGTTCTTCCTCCTCAAGCTCTTGCTCTTTCTCGCCGCCGCTGTGCCCCCATTGCTCTTGATCCTTCGCCTCCTTCCAGCCGCCGTGGCTCCCAAAACCAGCAAGGGCAAGGGAGCAGCCAAGGATGCCGGGGAGAGGGAGGCGCCTGAGAGCGAGGCGGGAGTGTGGTGGGCACAGTTCGCCTACTTCCCATCGACGGTCTACGTGATCAAGCTCAAGAAGTTCTTCTAGCCCCTGCGGGGGAGGGAGACGACGGGGCATCCTGCTATGCGCGTCATCCCCGCCGATTTCACTCAGGCCGGCCCAAATCGGTACCCCTTTTTCGTCGGTTTCTTGTTGTACAGGCTCTGCCCCCCCTTTACTGGTTTCTTCAATGACGTCATGCGCACCTTCGGCTTCCGTCTTTTGGATCTCCGGCCGAACTCCATGGTGTGCATGGCTTTCTTCTCGCACCTCTGTGAGGGCTTTGCCGGGGTGCTCCCCAATACGGCGCTCTTTTGCCATTACTTCTACCCTCACCAGCAACCAGGGGGTGCCATTTCTGGGAGCATCTCCTAGATTCTGAGGGTCCAGGAGAAAGGCCCGTACCCAGATGGTGCCCAGAAGGAGAGGTGGGAGGAGTGGCGGGGCTGGTGGTGCTGGATCAAGGAGAAGAACCCGCCGGAACTCTGCCGGGTTCGTTAGAGCCTGCCGAACTGTCGTGGGGACTAGAGCGACCTCGATGCCGACGACGGGAAGCTTTCGATCGCCATCACCAGGATCCACTATGTCGGTGTCAAAACCGGCGGATCTCGGGTAGGGGGTCCCGAACTGTGCGTCTAATGTTAATGGTAACAGGAGGCGGGGGACATAATGTTTACCCAGGTTCGGGCCCTCTCTATGGAGGTAATACCCTACTTCCTACTTGATTGATCTTGATGATATGAGTATTACAAGAGTTGATCTACCACGAGATCATGGAGGCTAAACCCTAGAAGCTAGCCTATGATGATGATTGTTCTTGTCCTACGGACTAAACCCTCCGGTTTATATAGACACTGGAGGGGGCTAGGGTCACACAGAGTCGGTTACAGAGAAGGAAATCTACATATCCAAGTTGCCAAGCTTGCCTTCCATGCAAAGGAGAGTCCCACCCGGACATGGGACAAAGTCTTCAATCTTGTATCTTCATAATCCAACAGTCCGGCATAAGCATATAGTCCGGCTGTCCAAGGATCCCCCTAATCCAGGACTCCCTCAGTAGCCCCTAAACCACGTTTTAATGACGATGAATCTGGCGTGCAGATTGTCTTCGGCATTGCAAGGCAGGTTTCATCTCCGAATACTCCAAGGTAGATTTTGAACAAATGAATCGTGTCCGGCTCTGCAAAACAAATTCCACATACCACCGTAGAGAGCACAATGTTTCACAAATCTAATCTGCTAACAATTTTTCATAGCGTGACACCAGGCCGTGGCCCGGTCATTATGCGAACCATTTTTCTCAACCTGCTACTGCACATATTGCAACGCGGTTTTATTGGCACGTCTTGTCGAAGCAGAGATTGTGTCCCTTTATCACGGAATTCTTATCAATACGGGTGTGGGTAACCGAACCGCGCTATCAACATGGCGCTTGGGGAATAAGCGAGTTTATAGGGCAAGTGGGGAGGCGCACAGTTTTTACCGCCTTTATAAAGAGATAAGGATTCCCCTTTTTCACCCACGCCTTCTTGTTCCTATGCACATCCATTCTCTCCTGCTCGAGCTCTAGCGCCCAAGCTTTCACCTTCTCCGCCCACCAAGTCCTTTCGAAAATGTTTGGATCTGGAGCGGGAGGCAAGTGGATGGCCTCTACCATCCGGGAGAAGGATATCAAAAAACATCGGGAGGCAGGTTATCTGACCAAGAAAATCAGCCATCATCTCCTGACGGCGGGAAAGATCGTCCTTACTCCGGAACCCCACGAGAGGGTTGTATTCCTCCCTCACTTTATCTGCGGGCTAGGGTTTCCCCTGCACCCATTCGTTGGCGACATTATGTATTACTACGGGATCGATTTTCATGAATTATCCCCCAATTCCTTCCTCAATGTGTCGACATTCATTGTTGTGTGCGAGGCCTTTCTCCGCATCTCGCCACACTTCGGCTTATGGCTGAAGATTTTCAATGTGAAGCCCAAGGTAGTGAGCGGTGAGCACGGTAAATGCGGAGGGGCCATGGTGAGCAAGATGTCCACCGTCATATGGCCATTAGGTACCTTCGATGATTTCGTCAAGGGTTGGGAACAACAGTGGTTCTATGTCACTGAGCCACGCGGCAAAAAATGGGCTGCACCTCCCGAATTCCGATCCGGAGCTGCACTGCTGCTTACGTCCTGGCCCAAGAAGGGCCCGAACTAGTCTTTGCCTGACGAGTTGTCGGTGCTCCAGACGCGCGTCAAGGGTATGGAAGACAAGAATATCAAACTTGTCAATGTAGTCCAGGTGATGTTCGTCCGCCGGATTCTCCCTTGTCAACAATGGGGCTGCAATTTATGGGAATTCGACCCGGCCAAGCACTAGACCCTACTAAGGTTCTTCGGCTCATCACACGAAGACATCCGGAAAGTGCTTTTTAAGTTCGGCAAATCGTGGTCGGACTCAGCCGAGGACCGCGGGTATCAACTGTCCCGCCCTGCAAGTCCGGTCAGTCTTCGTATATTGGCAAGTCACATGCTTTTATCCTTATAATACGAGGGAAATGGTCAATGTATTTTTTCCCAACTCTCTTGGGGCTAGACGAAGAAGGCAGGGCGGATCTACTATCTGGCCCCGCTGCCAGAAGAACCAGCCGGCCCTCTTCTGACGAAGATGCTAGTCCCGGTGCCTTACAAGGCACCGAAGAAGAAAATCGAGGAAGAGGTTAAAGAGACCAGGGGAGGCCGTCGTTGCCGAGGCACTTCGGACACAGTATCCGAGGACTCAAGAGGCCCGCTCTTCCTCCAAGGAGGACGAGGAAGAGGAGGAAAACCGATCCTCCCCAGCAAGGGGGGGGGGGGGAAGAAAAGGACAGCCTCCACACACTTGGAGGCTGAATCGCCTAAGAAGGGAAAAACTCCCCTCCCGGAGGAATCCTCCACCACTACCAATAGTAGCCCGGAGTGGGATCCCAGGGTCTAGCCCCTAGTGAATTCGTGAGTATATAAAATCTGAACACGCTTGTGCATCCAGACTCACTATTGTATGATGTTTTAATCATTGAGCCCTACTTTTTTTGCAGTCCGGGGAGGTCCTGCACCGAACAATCCTCATCGGAGGATTTACTGGGCTCGGATGCTATGGACAGCGGGACACCCCCAAAGACCCCCTCCCAAAAACATGTGAACAGCACCGAGGCGTCGTCCGAGGGCGACCCAGGCCAAGGAGGGGGTGAAATCTCGGCGGCCAGACACAAGGGAGAAAGGTCTCCTATGAACATCGACGGCGGGGGCTATTTCGAATTTCGCCCCCAGCCAGGCACAATTCCGGAGACCAAGACGGTTCCGGAATCAGGCAGGCAGCCTCCCTTGACAGGAGGGGGTGCGCCTGTTCCACTAGCAACCTCTGCCCAACCAAAGGTGCGGGATACCTTATCGGGGACGCTGAAGAGATCCTCCATTGTTGAAGAACACCGTGCCCTTATGGGTGCGGTAATTGAGAAGATTCAATCCGCTGAGAGCAGGCTGAATGAAGCTTGCATCAGCCTTATAACAGGCTTTGAGGTATGTTGTGAGGTTTCAAAGAGTGTTACAATATAGGTAGTAGCCCATGATACACTGTTCGGTGTTCGAAAGAAAGAACCAGACAGAGGATCAAATATATATTCGCAGGAGTCTCACCTTATGGCACCTCTTTCTTTTATTTTATAAGCAGGGGTATGCAGCGACTGCCGCCTCTCATTCTGCAGAAGTCTCTGGACTAAAGCAGAGTCTAGAGCGGGCCGAAGAAGAACTTGGCCACGTGAAAAAGCAGTTGGAGGATAACCAAGGTATGTAAAAAAACTCTGTTCGCATTCAACGCGAATGAATAATTGAGTATAATGAAAATATTTCAATGGTATGCTCTAGGGGCGATGACCTAAGTCGAGGCTCTTAAGAAGGTTGTGGCCGAGGCTGAAAAGAAGGCAGGCGCAGAGAAGGCTCTTCGTGAGAAGCACGAGGCCAGGGTTATTGAAGCCGAGCAAGAGCTCTAAGAGGCCGTGAAGAAATGTGAGACCCTGGAGCAGAGTTTGATGGAGAAAGAATCCGAACTCATCAAGGCTCGTCAGGCCGCACGCGATGCCCGGGGGGAAGCCCAAGGTGCCCTGCAGGAAATCCAGGAGGTGAGGAAGATCGCGGCGAGTAAGGCTTTTTCTATGCAAAGAAAATATTTGAAGGGAGAAAATCACGTTTACTAATTTGAATTCGGATTTCTCCAGGGGTATTTGCGGAGCTGCCACGCAGCATAGCTAATGCCGCACAATTCTACCAAGCCAAAGAAAGGAGTACTGCGGAGAAGCTCTTCTGGTCACAGTATCTGGCTCTAGAGTATCCAGTGCCTTTCGCCGATCAACTGAAGCAACGGATCATACTGCGTAAGGCGGCCGAACTAGCCATGAAGGATTTAATTATCCATCTATGGCCTACTGAGCCAATTCCCAGCAGCTACTTCGGGCTCGTGAAGCGGCTTCTGAATTCCTGCCCTCGACTTGAAGTCATCAAGCGGTCGGTCCGTATGGAGGGTGTGCGAATGGCTTTCGCCCGCGTGAAGGTGCACTAGGCGAAGATGGATGCTGAAAAGCTAATGACCGAGGGACCGCCGAAGGGGAAGGAGCATCGCAGACCCGAGTTATATTATGATAGTGTCCTTAAAGGGTCTCGCCTTGTAGCGGAGCAATGTGCCAAGGACATTATATTTCCGTGAATATATTCACGCTATCTCATGTAGTGTTAAACAAGGCCATTTAAATATTATAATGCCTGTTCTTTGATAATTTGACCTCATGTGTGGCCGTTTTATATATTAAATCTGAGAGTTGGCCAGTCGTCGGCTTCTGCCCCCACGTAGGAAGTACGGGGGTGTTCGGGATAAACCTGAGCACTCTTTAACCCAGTTTTGGGTCCTTAAAGGAGGTGTTCAGTGCAACGAACCAGGCAATAAGACTGTAAGGCTTTATCACTCTCACTTAGCCATAGGAGTTTAACAAAAGAAAGGTAGGTGCAACCCCTAGTATTCGGAAGGCCGTACTAGGGGCTCTATAAGCACCTGATCGGGAAAAACCGATCCCCTCACACGTTGCATTGGTTATTGCATAATGCGGAAGAAATTCTTAAAGATTTTGTAACCTCTCGAACAGCTGACTCGCTCTCGCCGTATCATGATAGTCAGTTTTCGGCTTTCTCTACTGAGGCGCTCGTCCGGAAGAACCGGGACACAATCGCAGTAGTTCTCCCTTTACTACCCTAGCCGATATAGCGGAACATAGGGTAGCAAGCACAGGAGCCGGGAAACCCAACTATTGACCCAAAACATGATTCAGAGACGATGCATATAATGCTATAAGTTCGGGGTGTCGAATGACCGTAAAGGTATTCGGACTTTATTGTCATATTATGGGTACAACGAGGCCCCTGGCATGTTGAGGCGCATCATAGTGCATGGATGCCATTTGACGAAGAATGTCAATAAGAAAGAGCAGCAAGTAAGCGTCATATAAAGCCACATATTGTAATTAAATAATATGTTGATGCGTACTAGTACAAATAGTGTGATAAAAAAAGAAATATGACTTCAGAACCTACTGTGACCAGGGGAGGGAGGTCGTGTGCATATCCGGGTAATAATCTGATGGTCGTCGAGGGGAATATCTAAGGATTCCCTTATGTGATCGAGCTGTTTCCTTCCTTGGTATATTCGTCCCCTCTTGGGTCTGGTTGCCATGTCGTCAGTGGTGGTCTACAAAAGTGGACCTGCAAGGAAAGTGCAAAAAGATATTTGTGTGCCATGGAGCGGTTAAGCCGCATTAGGTGGTCTGGTCTGGCATTGTCTCCGCATACTGCTGAAGTAATTAACTGAGCTCTTGACGAGCTGGGCTATCCTGCCGTGTAGTAGTTTGGACTCTTTCAACTATGTCCAGCAACCTGGCTGTCGAATGATGGTTCGATTGAAAGATGCTAGTCTGCACTTCTACTGTTAAGGCGGCGGTGTGCTCTTTAGTACGGGGGGAGCGTTTGTCGTTAACTGTTATGACACCGCGTGGACCGGGCATTTTGAGCTTGGCATAAGCATAATGTGGCACCGCATTGAATTGAGCGAACGCGGTTCGTCCGAATAGTGCATGATAGCTGCTGCGAAAAGGGACGATTTCAAAGGTTAACTCTTCATTACAGTAGTTATCCGGTGTCTGAAGACTACTTCCAGAGTGACGGAGCCTGTACAGTAGGCCTCCACCCCTGGTATCACACCGTTAAAAGTTGTTTTAGTGGGTTTGATCTTTGAAGGATCGATGCCCATCTTGCATACTGTATCCTGATAAAGCAGGTTCATGCTACTACCACCGTGCATAAGGACTCATGTTCGGTGGAATCCGTCAACTATTGGGTCAAGGACTAATGCGGCTGAGTTGCCCTGGCGGGTATTGGTCGGATGATCCTTGTTGTCGAAGGTGATCTGGCCGAACGACCATGGGTTGTGTTTTGGGGTGACTGGCTCCGCTGCGTCGTCATCCCTAAGAACGCGCCTCCGTTCCTGCTTAGGAATATGGGTGGCGTTTATCATATTCACCGTTTTGATTTGCGAAGGAAACTTCTTCTGCCCGCCAGTGTTTGGTGGCCTGGGCTCCTCGTCATCATCCTTGCTTTGCGACCCCTTCTCCTTGTTTTCTGCACCTGACATGTTGGCCTGTTTGAAGACCCAGCATCCTCTGTTGGTATGATTGGCTGGTATTCCTGGAGTGCCATGAATTTGGCATGGACGGTCGAGTATACGGTCCAGACTGGACGTGCCCAGACTATTTCTTTTAAATGGACTCTTCTGTTGACCGGGCTTGGAGCCACTGAATCCGGCATTGACGGCCATATCTTCAGTGTTGTCGCTATTATTCTGCCACTTGTGTTTGCTGCGTTGGGTCTTGTTGTTGCTTCTTGCTTCGGAAGCCCCGGTTTGCTTGGAGTGCTATTGTTACGAGCCAGCCAGCTATCTTTGCCCACACAAAATCGGGTCATGAGTGTTGTGAGGGCTTCCATAGATTTCGGCTTCTCTTGGCCGAGGTGTCGGGCAAGCCACTCGTCACGGATGTTATGCTTAAAGGCCGCTAGGGCTTCGGCATTCAGACAGTCAACAATTTAGTTCCTTTTAGTTAGGAACCGAGTCCAGAATTTCCTGGCTGACTCTCCGGGCTATTGAGTTAGATGACTTAAATCACTCAGCATCTGGAGGCCGCACATAAGTGCCCTGGAAGTTAAACAGGAATGAATCTTCCAGGTTCTCCCTACTTCCAATAGAGTTTGCCGGCAAACTATTCAGCCAACGCCGAGCCGGTCCCTTGAGTTTTAGTGGGAGGTACTTGATGGCATGTAGATCATCGCCGCGGGCCATGTGAATGTGGAGAAGGAAATCTTCTATCCATACCGTGGGGTCTGTAGTCCCATCGTAGGGATCGATATTAACGGGCTTAAACCCTTTTGGGAATCCATGTTCCATAACTTCGTCAGTGAAGCCTAGGGGGTGTGCGGCGCCTCTATGCCAGGCTACATCACGATGCAGCTCAAATGAGTCTGGTCTGTTGTATTCGGCCCGGCAATATTTGCATTTAGTATATCCGGCGTGGCGATCATCGTCACGTGTTGGGGCACGCCCCCTTGATCCACAGATCAATCTTGACTGTCCTGCTTTGTTTTCCAGTTCATCTCGCAGGTCATGCGTGTAGCCTCGCGCCATCGTGTTTTTATTTGTTTGGCGACGGGGTGCGGGCTGGTGTTCGGGCTGATACGCCGCTTTGCCTCGGCCACGAGGTGGCCGGTCAGCCTCATCATGCGCTGGTAGTGTAGGCTCTAGTGCCTCTCCTTGAATTGAGGTAACAACCTGCACTTCGGGTAACTTTTGGTTGGCCGCTCGAGTCCGTATTCCTTGGCTATCAAGACCTCAGTCCATCTATCAGTTAGCAGATCTTGACCAGCTTGAAGCTGCTGCTATTTTTTCTTCAGGCTTTTTGCAGTGGCTATAAGCCGGCGCGTGATGCGCTCCTGCTCGACAGGATCCTCAGGCACGATAAACTCTTTATCGCCGAGGCTCACCTCGTCTTCGGAGAGAGGCATGTAATTGTCATCCTCCGAGTCTCCATCCATTGCCTGTTCATCAGGGCTAGATTTCCCGTCCTCCCGTCCGGCTTGCTTCAAGCTTGGCTGGGCGGGATTGTTCTCGTCTTCAACATCATCGGGAGTGCTATCATCTCTTGTGCCGGTATCACTATTCTTGCTCTGGCAGGGCTTAGAGCGTCACTGCTGACACCGGCGCTTAGATTGCTTCTCAAGGGGATTATCCTCCGTTGCCTCATCGCCATTGCTTTCCTTGGGTGTGTCCACCATATATATATATATCATATGATGAGGTGGATGTCCAACGCCTTGTGGGCGGTGGCTCCAGTTCTTCTCCGGCATCGTCGTCCATACCGTCGATGTCTTCAGAGTCGAAATCAAGCATGTCTGTTAAGTCCCCGACAGCGGCTACTAAGTGGGTGGTGGGTGGGTAACGAATTTCTTCGTCGTCTGCTTCCCACTCAAGCCGGACATAGTTCGGCTAGGAGTCTCCTGATAGGGAGAGAGATTTTAACGAGTTTAGCACGTCGCCCAAGGGTGAGTGCTGAAAAATATCTGTGGAGGTAAACTCCATGATCGGTGCCCAATCAGGTTTGATAGGCATGGATGTGCGCGGTTCGGAGCCTATGGCCTGAGACGAGTCCAAGGTCCGATGACACAGACCTCATTGGCGGTGAAGTCTGTGTTTGGCTCTATCGCCAATGAATATGTGGCCTCCGTGGCGGGGTCCATCCACCCGTCCTCGTATGGCACGATTTGCTCCGGATTTCGAGCAGGGGTAGCTGCAGGTGTGATCTCCTGGACACAGTCCGGTGGAAGATCAAGGTCATGCTCATCGTGGTCGTACGGCACACCTGTCATGGGCTCGAATCCGTCGAAGATCAAGTCTTCGCGGATGTCGGCAGTGTAGTTCAGGCTTCCAAACCTGACCTGATGGCCAGGGGCGTAGCTATCAATCTGCTCCAGATGGCCAAGCGAGTTGGCCCGCAGTACGAAGCCGCCGAATACGAAGATCTGTCCGGGGAGGGAAACCTCACCCTGGATCGCATTGTTGTGGATGATTGAAGGAGCCGTGAAGCCTTACCGTGACAACACAGTGGAACTCTCAATGAAAGCACCATTGTTGGTGTCAAAACTGGCGGATCTCGGGTAGGGGGTCCCGAACTGTGCGTCTAAGGCTAATGGTAACAGGAGGCGGGGGACACAATGTTTACCCAGGTTCGGGCCCTCTCTATGGAGGTAATACCCTACTTCCTGCTTGATTGATCTTGATGATATGAGTATTACAAGAGTTGATCTACCACGAGATCGTAGAGGCTAAACCCTAGAAGCTAGCCTATGATTATGATTGTTCTTGTCCTATGGACTAAACCCTCCGGTTTATATAGACACCGGAGGGAGCTAGGGTTACATAGAGTCGGTTACAGAGAAGGAAATCTACATATCCGAATTGCCAAGCTTGCCTTCCACGCAAAGGAGAGTCCCACCCAGACACGGGACAAAGTCTTCAATCTTGTATCTTCATAATCCAACAGTCCGGCATAAGCATATAGGCTGGCTGTCCGAGGACCCCCTAATCCAGGACTCCCTCACACTGCCTCACCAAGGCCAGGCTCACCCTTGAGATGACCAGGGCGGATTTTATCCGCTGCCGAATCACCCCGCTACATAACAAGGGGAGGCCGGCCTGGGACTTTCGGAATGCGGCCGACATCATGAGGCTCCGCCTCGGCCTGAAGCATAACTTCATGGTGATGGGGCACGCCTATTTCTACCAACGGTTTTTCCAACTCAATGTGTACAACAACGACAGGGTGGAGAGGACCGGCATGGCCGCGAAGGCCGGCAAGGCCGTCAAGGGGCCCCTGTTTGGGTTGCCGGAGGGAGTGGTTCCGCTGAGCAACAACTCTTGCCAGTCCGCCATCCTTGCCATGATGCCGATCTTCAACGCGCATGGCCTCAATCCATCCTAGGTCGAGCCCCCGGCACGCGAAGTGCAGGATTTCTTCGACAACTTGTCAGAGGGCCATGACCACGATGAGCCGCTGCTTATCCAGGACACCAACCAGGTAGAGCTGGACTACATCCCCGCAAGGGTGGCGGAGGTGGAGGAAGGCAGCGGCAGAGGAGGTGGAGGACGAGTAAGCATCTTGTCCTTCGTCATCTCCGCCCTTTTAGACCGCACCGCCTTTCCTGACTTGTTTTCATCTTCGCAGGTACAAGGAGACGTTGGCCCAGAGGGTGGCGAAGAGGGCCAGGGCCTTGACGGGCGACCAGCCCCCGACGTGCGCTTCATGCACGCCGGTGGTGGACATTAGCCTGGACACCAACCCCCGGCGCAGCCCCCGTCTTAGCCCCAGCGTGTGTTCACCACTCACCCGTCCTCAACCTACGTTGGTGTACAATCCCTTGGCGCTGACCTTGCCGTGGCTGCAGGAGGGAGACATCAGCAGGAGGAGCCACCGAGGGCCACCACCAACACGCTGCCCCCATCAACCATGCCACCCCGAGGGGCGTCTCCGGCAAGGGCGCCAAGCACCGAGCACATGTGCACGGAGGAGGAGGAGGTGAACTTGGGCGCTGATGGCTCCGTCCCGGTGATGGAGGTTGCCGGGGAGGGGGCCACTTCTTCCCAGCCTGGCACGAGTAATTCATTTACTTTTTGTCACTATTCTTCCTTCTTCTTGAACCTTGGTCTTGGCTTTGCCTTATTCCCTTCTTGGTGTCCAGATTCTTCCTCGACCGACCGGGAGGACATCGACATCGTCATCAAGGAGGTCGTCAGGGATGCTGAGGCCGAGGCCGATAAGATCGCCACCTAGGAGGCCGCCAAGACCACTGCTGGGGATGCAGCTGAGGGGCCTGCCAGAGGGACCGGTGGGGCTGGTGCCGAGGGGTCCGGCAAGGGCGCCGCCGAGGAGGCCGGCAAGGGCGCCGCTGAGGAGGCCGGAAAGGGGCCTGCCGGGGAGGCCTGCAAGGCCACTGCTGTGGAGGAGGCGGTCAACAATCAACCCTCCTCCTCCGCCACCTCTGGCTCAGGCAGGTACTTGAAGGTGGGCGACAACCTGTTCGTCCACCTTCCAGGGACAGCGGGCACCAGGCTGTCGGCCGAGGGGGAGGTTTTGGACAACGAGGCGCTCACCGTCGCCGGGCTCAGGGTTGTCGACAAACAGAGCACTGGTGGCGGCGGTTCCCAAGAGGAGAAGCTTCTTCGGGCCATGGGCACCAGCTTCTGGAAGTTCCAGGAGCTCCACTGCGCCAGTTTGGACAAGGTGAAGTCCAAGGTGGTGGCGGCGGACAAGGCGGAGGCATATCTCGAGGAGCGCGTCGCCGAGACGCAGGCCTGGTTCCGCCAGGCCTACGAAGAGCTACAGGCTGCGCAAGATCAGCTGGATGAGCGCAAGCGAGAGCTCATCTTGAAGCAGGCCGACATCGAGAAGGCCCAGGAGGCGGCGAGGGAACAGGCCTCCAGGGACGAGGCTGCCCGGCACCAACACCAGGCCGAGCTGAGCTCCCAGGAGGAGGACCTTGTCACTCATGAGGTGGTGCTCGCTGCCACACTCCGCGGCAAGGATGAGGAGGTCGAGAAGCTCGTCGCACAGCAGACCCAGGAGCTGGAGCAGGGGCACAAGGAGGCACTCAATGCTCAAGCCCTGGTCCATGCCGCAAGGTGAAGGAGCTGGAGGTGGAGCGGGATGGCCTGAAGAACAAGGCCTTGGAGCTGGCAAAGGAGAAGGACACGATCAACGGCGCCTTGGTGGAGGTGCAGGCCGCAGTCCTTGACAAGGCCGAGCTACTTTCCCGGGCCAACGACTCCATCAAGGACCTGAAGCTGAAGCTAGAGGGCCTTGAGGGGACGCTTTCGGAGGTCAAGGCCCGGGAGGAGACCCTGACCAAGGATCTAGAGAAGGAGAGGTAGCTGGGGAGGAATGACGCCGCCAACCGCGAGGATTACGTGAAGGGCGAAAACCTCAGGATCAGCTGCCTCGCCGACGTCGTCAGCAGGATCTCCACGAATCTGGCTGCCATGGGGATGCCGAACGTGAGGTATGCCCCGGAGCCGAACGTGAGCCCCAACGCCAAGCTGACCCTGTTCTTCGAGGGCATTCTTGGAGCCTTGGAGCAGTTTTGCTCTAACAGAGCAAGCTCTCTGGCCAATGAGGCCAGACAGCTTTGCCGGGGTGCCATGACCAAGGTCCTCACCAAGGTGGAATACTGGTACCCCAACCTCGACTTCGACGTCGTGCTGGAGAGCTTGCCGGAGGATGTGGACCTTGCGACGCTTGAGGAGCATATCAAGCCCATCATCAGCCGCGTCGACAGAATCCAGAGGCTAGAAGGCCAGCGCCGGGACTAGGCACCCCATTTCTCATCGCCGCTGCAGGTTCACGACCAAGACAGTTTTTATCTTTAGTTAGAACCGCAACAACAATTGATGTAATATAACTCTGCAGTACTTTGAATCGATGCATGTTATTTTCCAATTTGATCTCTCTCTGTATGTCCACCCTACATTAATTGGGTAGGCTTGCCGGCGCGTAAACCCAAGGCGCGGCGCCTTGAGGACGGATACCCAATAGCCTGCTGGGTGTGCTTGCTGCCAGGCAAACCACCGTTCCGTTCTCAGCGCGGCCACTCGAACTGTTGAGCGGACTCGAAACATAACGAGAGCGTTGCCAATAGTGGAAGGCCACCCCGCCTTTCTCGACGCAGCCACTCAAACTGTTGAGCGGACTCGAAACAGAACAAGGGTGTTGCCAATAGTGGGAGGGCCCCATTGCATGCAGGTTTCTCATACAGAGAGAAAGATCTCCAAGGAGAATAATCTTATATAAAAAGAATTGCTTAAAGTTTGCGTGACCTAGCTTTTCTGTCGCTACATGAGCGCCCACTGCACCCACCAATGATGCCACTCGCTCGGTCGCTTTTTTCCTTGGAAACCATGGCGATGAAGATTTGCTAAACTAACTGCTAAACCGGATTGTCACAGCTCACGCACCCTACCTGGTGCGCCAAAGATGTCAGGGTGGAAGAATGACACCTATGTGATCATTGGAATCCCTACTACGGTTGCCGGGCGCGAGGTTGTGGAAAGAGCAGGATTAGGAGTCACCACAAAGATCACTTACCCAGTTTCGGGCCGTGGAGATTCGTAATACCCTAGTCCTGCTTTGGTGTATATTTGAGTGTTCTTGAACTAGCTATCGTGCATGGCTTCTCCAAGGATCTGAATCCTTTTCCAGTATGCCTCGAGCCTCCTTTTATAGTCGAAGGGGCGCCACAGTGGCACACAGGAGGTGGAAAGGTGTACAGTGGCTGAACTTATCGCCCGCCATTATGGGACAGAATGCATTGAATGTGCTCCTTAGGTGTCCCCTTGCTTTATTGCCGCCTCGCCTTGCTTTGACACGCGTCCAGGCCAACGAGGCGTGTAGCGCCACGTAGGCTGGAAGGCTGCTGAGATGGTGCGATGGCAGGGTCTTCACAAAGATCTGCATGCCACCATGCAGGTGCTTGCTGAGTTGGTCTGGAGGCCGCACATCGCCACGCGGGTGCTCGCCTAGCTGGCTGGGCTGGCAGCTGCATGGGGAACGATGGCGGAGTCTTGGCAGAGGCGAGCCTGGCCACGGCCCCGCTGACGTCCTCGGCAAGGGTCTTGTCGGGGCCCCGGCAAGGGTCTTCCGTGGCATCGCGGTCGTCCCCGGCAAGGATCCTGCCAGAGGTCTCGTGGATTTCCTCGGCAAGGATCTCGCCGATGATCGTCGTCTTCTGGTCCTCGTCTGATCTTGTATGCTTATGATCTTCACGAAGATCTGCATGCCACCATGGAGGTTCCTGCCGAGCCTTGGTTCCAATGTGGTTGATGGCATTGGAACCCCTTGGGCTCAAGGGTGGCGCGCCCTGCTGGCGCTGGGCAATTTTCCCCAGCAAGGCTCTTGCCGGGGCTGTGGAGTCCACCCCGGCAAGGGCTTTGCCGAGGGAGTCCACCTCGCCCCTCTGCTATTTGTGTTTTTCTCTTGGCGATGCTCTGGTTATCTTGTGGCTTCGGCTTCCTTCTTCCGCTCTGCTAAGTGTGGCCGTGGGCGCGGCTCTAACTGCCCGTGCACAAGTAAAGGGGTACAAGGGAGAGCCGCTACTTTTGTACACCGACACCTTCGGGCCGAGACGAGGGATGGGGGGCTGCTAGCTTCTTCGCACTTTTCTAGGTGAGCCTCGGTTGGAGGTGTAAGTGCATCTAGTGCCACCCCGAGTTGGTTTTGGAGTATTGACGACAAAGTTGGTTGACGGACAAATGCGTTTGTGAGAATTGCGGGATAACATAGGTAGTGTCCCTCATTGATTCGGTTTATCTACCGGAGATGACCCCTAAAAATGTATGAAGACACTGAAGACAATGGTGGTAATGTGAAGATATTCATATTGAAGACTATGACACGAGAAGACATTGAGTGAAGACTATGGAGCGCGAAGACTGTGTTGTTTCGCTGTTTCCTTTTCATCTTTGTTGAGTCATAGGAACCGCCGTACTGTTAAGTGGGGTCCAAGTGAACTAAGTCAGAGTGACTGAAGTGATGCTCAACCCAAATCCTATGTCTTCGAGCGAAGACAATGTGAGCAAATCTTATCCAGAGCTGGATGAGTCAGCTTTGCTTGTAACCCAAGTAAAGTTGCCGTGTGTGTTTGAAATCTGACCGTTGGAACACGTGTCAGTTCCTTAGTGACCCAGGGTCATTTCGGACATATTAGGTCGGGTTGCCCAGTGGCTATAAATAGCCCACCCCCTACACCATAAATTGGTGGCTGCTTAGAGTAATTCTACGGCTTTTGTCGTTTTGAGAGCAACCCACCTCGAAGCCTTTGAGAGAGAGAAATCCTTGCGAGGACCAAGCCCAACACCCAGAGCCAAAGAGTGTTAGGCATCACTGAAGTCTTTCTGTCTGTGTGACCAGAAGACTTATTACACTTGAGGACTGTGTATCCTCCAGCCAGTTAGGCATCGCGTTCTGAGCATCCAAGAGTCATTGTGGATTGCCGGTGAACGAAGTCTGTGAAGGTTTGGAAGTCTACCTTGAAGACTTACCAGAGTGATTGGGCGAGGACTAGGTGTCCTTAGCTCAAGGGGAATAAGGTGAAGACGCGGTCTTCTGAGTTGAATCTCAGCCTCCCTAACCAGACGTCTAGTTGTCACAGCAACTAGAATTGGTCCAACAATTCCTGTGTCTTCAACAAGTGACTGGTTCTATCTTCTCCCTTCCTTTACTTAAGTTTGTCTTCGCGAAGTCACTGTCTATGTGTCGTACTTGTTTGACTTCATTGTTTGACTACTACTGTTGATTGGCCTCATACTATCTTCCATCCTTATCCTTACTACTTAGCTGCTATTAGTCCTGTACTCTCACATCATTGCATACTTGACTATGGCTTGCTTATGGTAGTTTATCTTCCGCTGCATATTAACTAGGTCATTTCTATTGTTTGTCTTCGAAACTTCCAAGTATTGAAGACTTTCATAAAAATCGCCTATTCACCCCCCCTCTAGTCGACACTAGCACTTTCAATTGGTATCAGAGCAAGGTACTCCCTTGTTCTGTGTGATTCGGTTTAACCACCTGGAGTTTCAGCTATGTCGACTGCAGGGATAATCAAAGTCTCCGCTGCTTGCCCCGTGTTTGATGGAACTGAATATCCCTACTGGAAGAATAAGATGCGCATGCATCTTGAAGCCATTGATGTCGACCTCTGGTATGTCGTCAAGAACGGCGTTCCCAAAACTGGTGAAGGTGTCACCCCCACTGATGTCAAGAAGTTCATTCAACTGGACTCTACTGCAAAGAATATCATCTGTGGTCATCTGACCAAAGGACAGTATGGCCGTGTGAGTGCTCTGGAAACGTCGAAGCTAGTCTGGGACTGGCTATCCAAGGTCAACGAAGGCGTCTCAACCCAGAGAGATCAAAGGATCAGTGTTCTTCGCAACCTCTTCAACTGCTTCAAGAGAAACGACAATGAAAATGTCTAGCTCACATTTGATCGTCTGACTGACATCACAAATCAACTTCAAGCTCCTGGCGCCATTGAGATCACCAAGCATGAAATCGTCAAGACACTACTGAGATCACTTGACAGCTCCTTTGACACCCTTGCCCTCATGATACAAGAACGTCCTGACTTCAAGACACTCGATCCGTCTGATATACTTGAGAGGCTCAACACACATGAGTTCCAGCTTTCTGAGAAAAAGATATATCTATGGTCCCAATTATGGCCGAACTCGCGCACTGAAGGAAAAAGTGGTTTCCACATCTGAAGAAGAATCTGACCGCGGTTCTGATGATCCTGAAGACATTGGAAAGGAACTTGCCATGCTTGTGAAAAAGTTTCATAGGTTCACCAAGAAGAAGGGCTTCAGAAAGTCTTCACGATCTAGCTCCAAGAATCATGAAGCTTCCACCCATGACCACAAGAAGAGAACCTGCCACAAGTGCAAGAAACCTGGTCACTAAATATCTGAGTGTCCACAGTGGGACAATGAGAAGACGAAGAAGAAGGGCAAGGAATATGATTCTGATGACAAGAAGAAGAAGAAATCCTCAAAGTCTTCCTCTAAGTCTTCTTCCAAGTCTTCATCACACAAGAAGAGCTCATCTGGCAAGGCTCGTGCCTTTATTGGCAAGGAAATGGATTCAGAGGAGGAGTCCGCTTCTGAGGAGGCGCAGGTGGAGTCTGGAGAGGAGTCCGACCCTGGCATTGCAAGTCTGGCTCTAGCCACAGCCTATGTTGCCATGTCCATCTTCAACACTGAAAACAATGACTTCCACACCAACGCTGAAGCTGACGACATGGACGATCCTGCTCCCACCTACTGCTTCATGGCACGTGGTGCCAAGGTAAAATCACGCGATGCTTACTTTCAAACATCAAGTGAAGATGACTCTGATTGTGAATCCAAACCCAGCTACAAAACACTTGCTAAAATTGCTACTGAACAACAAAGGGCTATGGAACATACTCAAAAACTGTTAGACAAAAGCGATGACCTGTTGGACGCGGAAATGACACGTTCATAGTCCTTAGTAGAAGACATAAAAAATCTTCATGCTAAGTACCAAGAACTTGAAAGTCTTCATGAGACGCTCTCAACCACATATGAAAAGCTCTCCTATGATTATCTTCAAAGGAAGCAAGAGCTTGAGAAATTGAAAGCGACTCATGAAGATCTTCAAAAAGAGAATGGGTCACTTCGCGCTCAACAGATCAGTCCCGCTCAGGATGGATTTGAACCACCATGTCTAAAATGCATTGAGCATGATAACGCTACATCTGTTGCTGAATGTTCCACTGCTGCTGCTGTTTCATTGTCTTCAACTACTGATGTGGTTACTAACCCCTCTGCGGAGGATACCACTACTATTGCTGATGAAAATGCTAGGTTGGAGATATTGCTTGAAACAGGGATGTACAAAAGTTTGAAGGGACATCAGACACTCTGCGATGTCCTCAAAAAGCAGATTCTGAACCGAAACCCTAGGAAAGAGGGTGTTGGGTTCGAGAGGAAAATGAATGCTGATGGTTCCTACTAGAAGCCTGAGCGGTATCCCAAAACCACATGGGTTGCTACAAAGGAACCTTCAGTGGATCCATCCAGTTTATCTAGATTTACCTATGCTAATCCTATTATCATTGATGAATCCTTTGATGCAAACTATAAACTGTTCAAAAATCAGAACGGTGAAGTGTTTGCCAGGTATATTGGTACTAACTGCAGGAAAGGACCACCTATGAAGATCTGGGTTCCCAAAAGCTGCCTTGAGAATCTTCCAGTGAATGTCATCATGACACCACCAGGGAAGAAGACAAACCCCAGACCAAAGGCATCATATGGTCCAACGGCTTCATACGAATACAGGACTCACTTGAGTCACCCTAACGCCAATGTTTTGTAGGGAAATCATACTCAGACTCATGAATATGAGCATGTGTCTTCAAACCGCTATGTTCATAGATCTAAGAACTTTTCTGCTTATTCACATGAGTATTATTCATCTCCTGTAAGGCTATTTGCTAGGGCTTCAAAGCTGAAATTATCAGATGCTGCACTTAGACTCATTGCTTCTAAGCCACCCCTGAAAATGTGGGTGGTGAAGAAGAATTAACTCTCTTTTGCAGAATATGGTCTCCAGCCAGCAATCAAAGGCATCCGATATTATTGCTGGGGACCTAAAACATAAAGGGACGCATGATAAAATGACTTACTATGTATTCTACATATGAATCTCTTACCTGTCATACTGTGTGTTCTAATCTTGATCTAAGCTGTAATAATCCTAGTGTGTGTCAAATGCTTATGCTTCACAACATACCTTGTGAAGCCTATCCTCCTAACTGCACTGTAGGGCATGTCACCAAAAGCTTCAGAATGGATTATTGACAGTGGATGCACTAATCATATGACTGGTGATCGAAGTCTTCTCATGGAATCAACCTTACGTCCATCTGACAAGAGTCAAATCACATTTGCTGACACTGGTAAAAGCAAGGTATTGGGTCTAGGTAGAGTTGCAATCTCTAAGGATCAACACATGGATAAAGTGATGCTTGTTGAATTCCTTGGGTTCAACTTAATGTCTATCTTAATGCTTTGTGACTTGAACATGATTGTGCTATTTGGAAAATATCGTTCCCTTGTACTAATGGAATCTGACAAGTCTCTAGTCTTTGAAGGATATAGGAAAGATGATCTATACATGGTAGATTTCTCAGCAGGACCACAGCTTGCCGTATGTCTTCTCACAAAAGCTTCAGAATGCTGGCTCTGGCATCGAAGACTGGGGCATGCTGGCATGAGGAACTTACACACACTCGTCAAGAAGAAGCATGTCATTGGCATCGAGGATGTCAAGTTCAAGAAAGATCATTTGTGTGGTGCCTGTGAAGCTGGGAAGATGACTAGGGCGAAGCACCCCTCAAAGACAATCATGACAACATCTCAACCCTTCGAGCTGTTACACATGGACTTATTTGGACCTACTCACTACTCCACCCTCACAACAACTGCCTGTTTGTATGGCTTCGTCATTGCTGATGACTACTCAAGATACACATGGGTGCATATAATTCTCTACAAGACTGAAGTACAAGATGTCTTCAGACGATTCGCCAATCGAGCAATGAACAATTATGGCGTCAAGATCAAGCATATCAGAAGTGACAATGGCACTGAATTCAAGAACACCGGTCTTGATCTTTATCTAGATACAATGGGAATCACTCATGAGTTCTCTGCTCCATACACACCTCAACAAAATGGCATCGTTGAGCGCAAGAACAGAACTCTAATTGAGATGGCTCGAACAATGCTCAATGAGTACAAGACACCAAGAAAGTTCTGGCCTGAAGCTATTGATACAGCTTGTCACATTATCAACCGTGTCTACATCCACAAGCTTCTGGGCAAAACATCCTATGAGCTCCTTACTGGCAAGAAGCCAAATGTCAGCTACTTCAGGGTCTTTGGTGCTAGATGCTGATCAAGGATCCCCATCACAAGTCAAAGTTTGCACCTAAGGCTCACGAAGGCTTCATGCTTGGCTATGGAAAGGACTCGCACTCCTATAGAGTCTTTAACCTCTATCTCTACAAGATCGTTGAAACTGTGGATGTGAGATTTGATGAAACCAATGGTTCACAAAGAGAACTCCTGCCGAGTACACTTGATGAAGCTCCTCCAAGCGAATCTATCAAGCTGATGGGAACTGGTGAAATCATGCCCTCTGAAGCACAACCTGAAGAGGAACTTATCATTTCTGCACCTAACCAACCTGAAGACAACGCTCAGACCGAAGATAATCCTCCCAATGATGACAATGTTCAGCAAGAGCAAAATCTTCGTCATGTTCATCCTCGTGTTGCAAATGAAGTGCAAATTGAGAAGATAATTGACAACATAAATGCACCTGGTCCACTGACTCGCTCAAGAGCAACACAGTTAGCAAACTTCTGTGGGCACTTTTCATTTGTGTCAATATCGGAACCCAAGAAAGTTGCTGAAGCCTTTATGGAACCTGAATGGATTCAAGCTATGCAAGAAGAACTTCAACAGTTCAAGCTGAACAATGTTTGGGAACTTGTCAAGCGACCTGACCCTCGCAAGCATAACATTATTGGAACAAAATGGATATATCGAAACAAGCAAGATGAGCATGGTCAAGTCGTCAGAAACAAAGCATGCCTTGTGGCTCAAGGATATACTCAAGTAGAAGGAATCGACTTTGATGAAACATTTGCTCTTGTGGCTAGGCTTGAAGCTATTCGCATACTGCTAGCCTACGCTAATCATCACAACATCTTGCTCTACCAAATGGATGTGAAGAGTGCATTTCTCAATGGCAAGATTGAAGAAGAAGTATATGTCGCTCAACCACCTAGCTTTGAAGATCCAAAACATCCTGATATGGTGTACAAGCTAAACAAAGCATTGTATGGCCTCAAACAAGCTCCTCGTGCATATATGATATGATCAAAGACTTCCTGAAGAGCAAAGGCTTCAAACCTGGATCCCTCGATCCCACACTCTTCACGAAGACATATGATGGTGAACTGTTTGTGTGCCAAATCTATGTGGATGACATAATCTTCGGCTGCACCAACCAGAAGTATGCTGATGAGTTTGGATACATGATGCAAGAGCAATATCAGATGTCCATGATGGGTGAGCTGAAGTTCTTCCTTGGTCTTCAAATTCATCAGCAAAGCAATGGGATCTTCATATCTCAAGAAAAATATCTCAAAGATTGTCTGAAGAAGTTTGGAATGGAAGACTACAAAGGCTACACGACGCCAATGCCAGCCAAACACCATCTTGGTCCCGACGACAATGGTAAAGAGTTCGATCAAAAGGTATACCGCTCCATGATTCGTTCTTTACTTTATCTATGTGCATCTAGGCCAGATATTATGCTTAGTGTTTGCATGTGTGCTCGATTCCAAGTGGTACCAAAGGAATCGCATCACTTAGCTGTGAAGCGAATTCTTTGATATTTGGCTTACACCCCAACACTCGGATTATGGTATCCCAAGGGCTCAAAATTTGATCTGGTTGGATTCTCGGATGCTGATTATGCTGGTGACAAGGTGGATCGCAAGTCTACATCAGGCACATGTCATTTTCTGGGTCGATCACTTGTCTGTTGGTCTTCAAAGAAGCAGAACTGTGTATCACTCTCAACTGCTGAATCTGAATACATTGCTGCTGGATCTTGTTGTGCTCAGCTTCTCTGGATGAAGCAAACTCTCAAGGACTATGGCATCAATCTGAAGAAAGTACCTCTCTTCTGCGACAACGAAAGTGCCATCAAGATAGCCAACAATCCAGTTCAGCACTCGAAGACAAAGCACATTGAAATTCGTCATCACTTTCTCAGAGATCATGTCATGAAGAAAGATATCGACATCATTCATGTCAACACTGAAGATCAGCTGGCAGATATCTTCACAAAGCCCTTGGATGAGAAAAGGTTTTGCAAGTTACGGTGTGAGCTAAATATCTTGGAATCCTCTAATGTCATGTGATCAGGCACACATCCTAACACTTATGCATGTTGATGACTTAGATGTGCAACACACCAAGTCTGTATATCTTCAATCAATGAAGACTTACATTGTGAGTGTGAATACATTAACATGGAATTTGACTTCGGAGCGCCATGATACTTGTGCGCCGTGTCTGGGTCTAATACTTCCTATACGGTGGGTAACGCCACCACCAAATTTCTCTGTTTGAAGTGTTTCACTCATGGCATTATTTTTGCAATGACTTTGCATTTGGTTTGTCTTCAGTTTCAATTTATCTTCATGATTTCCTTCACTATGATGATTTGATTGCTTTCTGAAATATATACATATATATATATATATATATATATGTATATATATACTAGTGTTCTGTCCTCTACAGCATTCACTTATAGCTATGTCTTCAAGTTGAATCTTTTGAACTAAGTGAATGTGATCGGACCCCAACCTCTCTATGCTTTCAATCTCAAACTCTATCTGTCCAAATCATATGCATTCTATTGAAACTGTCGAATGTATTCTCTGTGTCCTAGTCAGCAGAAGGCACAGAGACAAAACATTAAGTCTGTTTTAAATAACTCATCTTTATTGTTGAAATCCGGAGAAGCCGGAACAACCATCCGACATGCCTGGCGGGCGTGGGAACGTGGGACAACTCTGAGTATGTTGCATGCTCGCCACATGCCCCTCAGATGTGAACTGCTAGGGGCACCAGCATAATTGCGTTGTGCCGCACACCTACTTATAAATACTTGTCCCCTGTGGTAAAGAAATCCTTCTTCCACCTCTCCACCTCGTCAAAACCCTAGCGCCACCGCTAGCTCTCGACGACACCGGCGAAGAAGCGCTTAGCTGCCGCGACTTCTCCGACGCTGTCCTCACGCCGGCCGCGGACATCGTCCTCTCCGCCGTCGCCGTAGGTGTCCTCCGTCGCCAAGTTAGGGCACGGTGGACTGAACTGCTCGGTCTCCTATTCATCCCATCTAGCAGTTCTTCGTGCGGTAATTATAACTCTATTTTTACCACCTTTTTGATCTTCAAGATTTCATCCTATTTTCTGAAAGTGGTTTCTACCTACACTGTGTTAGATCTATTCTGTCTGCATCTCGTACTGCCTAGTCTATTCACTTAGATTTCCTATCTAGTTTGATTCCTCACTTGTACTTATTCACGGATTGGTACAAATCTGGAACCAACTCACCTCATATAAGTGAATGTCTTCGCATCATGAGGTCAATGTCTTCAAACTGATTTATCTTCAAAATCTTCTGAGAATGCATATGACCTCTTCCCCTTCCCTCGCATCTCTAATGCTGTCACAGGTACATGTCCGTGAGAGAATACCTTGGTTCTCATAGTCTGCATTCGTTTGCAGAATACTTACAACATCACATTAATTCTCCTGAAGCCAGTTCCTGCCTGACCAACAAGCGTAAGCCTCTGAAGCCTTTGAACGTATTGAAGCCATTCAGTTTGAAGTTCATGGCTGCAGAGAAATCAGTAAGGAAAGGTGGCAGACAGCGTCGAAGGGGTACATCAAAAGATCTGCCTGATGACCTAGCAGAGCTCTACAAGACAGATCCTGAAGAGAATTATCATCGGCGCAAGACACGAATCCAATGGATTCGACGCTATTGGGCTGAACAATGGTTCAAATACAAGTTCGTGACCCAGGAATATGCTGAGAAGAATGCTATCAAAAGTCCTTGGGGTGATATTCTCTATCGAGGCCTTCAACCCAAGAACAAAGATGAAGCTATTACACAAGAATTCTATCCTTGCATGGTCCGTGGACCTCAGTCTGAGAATGCCGATCCCACATCATTACTCTGGTGTCGTGATGATGCTCTCTTCAAATGCAACTTCCAGCACGCAAAGGCTTTGGCCAAGGAAAACAAGAAGTCATTGGGATTAGACTTCAACCCTGGTCCCTCTGCTCCCCGTGCTGACGGCTCATGTGATGCGGAACCAAATGTCATTGGCCCCTTCTCAAACCTTGATGGCCTCATCACTTACATCTTGGTCCATGGTGCCAAAGTGGATCATTCTGATAATGATGCTGACACTGATGAAGCCCCAGCTCCTCCTCCAAGGCCGCAGAAGCCAAAGAAAATTAAAGCTTCAACATCGGCTGCACCTCCGAAAGCTTCTCGAGTGAAGCCTCTGGCCACTGCACCTCCTGAAGACAGTGTGCAATCTGAAGATCAGTCCTGAATCTCCAAGAAGACGGAGAAGAAAAAGCAAATCGTCAGGCATACTGATCAAACCTTGACTCCTGCTGCTATTCTGCGTGAAGATCCCATTGATCTGTCTAGTGATGAAGATCTTGCAGATGATGCCCTTGAGCAATTGATCAAAAGCAAGGAAGAAGCAGATATCTTCAACAACCTGCCTCTCTTCGATGTGGCAATCATCCATAACTTCATTGATGAGTGGTTTGATACACCAAACCTCAGCTTTGACGATCTGCAGCTTCCCATTGGCCTCAACATCTCGTTTAATGGCGTCATTGCTTCCGAGCTAGCTCTTGCTCAGCGCATCATTGAGCTGAAGAACAAAATTTATTATGAGAAGTCTCAGTTCAAGAAGCATGTGGCGAAGCTCAGTGTGCAAGATGTCAAAAACTTCAAGGTCATGCTGCATGAGCTCAAAGAAGCCTTTCTCAAGAAGCACCTGTTGTGCAGCCTGAAGTCTCAACTGCTGCCACTGCTCTTGTTCCGCCACCAAGGCCCTATACAATTGAGCAAGCATACAACCATGGCGAGCTAATCACAGTAAGATGGCCCGTTCTGGTCCCTCCTCCTAATGTCTCTGGTCCTCAGTTTGACTATCACATTGAGCATAGGCCTCAGGTCCAGAAGCCAAAGCCAAGACTGCCAAGGTTTCCAGGTACTGCCACATATGTCGGGTCCTTCAATGCAAATGGCTTCAAAAGCCACAACACATTCTTTGACAGCTCAAAGAACACCTACACAAGGCCAAGAATATGATCAGATCATTTATGGAGTCATCAGCAGAGAAGCTATTACTCCTGTGTTCTATATGATCAAGGGCGCATTTTCCCTCATATGCGCCTCGACACTGAAGCCATTGCTGGACTACCGTGCTTAGAAGAAGCACTTGACTGTTTTCGTGATGCCGGTCTGCTCAGCTTCGTAACTGACAAAGAACATTGGAATGAAGAACTTTTGCTTCAATTCTATGCTACACTCCACATTCGCGGCTACAACAGAGACATCAAGACATGGGTTCTCGAGTGGATGACTAGAAATGTTCATCATGAAGCCAAAGCTCTTGACATCATTGAGCTTACAGGCCTATCCACTCCCGGAGATCTCTATGAACCTGACTGCCAACTATGCCGCAATGCACAGGAGAGCATCTTCCACAAGCCTGAACCCAATATGAGCCAGATGTTGAGCATGATGAATCCTTTGACATCTAACGCTGAATATCCAACAGAGTTCTTTGTTGATGACCTTGAGTATCTGCCGCGCACCATATATCACATCATCAGGCAGACTCTATGGCCTATCAAAGGACACTCATCAGCTGCTAAACTTGAAGGAGCCATGAAGACATTGGTCTTCTATATCCTCAATGGTATCAACTTCAACTCTCAAGAATTCTTCATCAGGCAACTTGCTGCTTCTGGATCTGACCTTTTTGGTCTGAAGTTTTATGCTCCATGGGTCATGCGCCTCATCAAGCGACACTCTTCTGTCAACTATCAGCCCTCTGCTCGCAATCATCTGATCTTTCTACCAGAGCTTGATATGTCAGTTGAAGCCATATACCCTGAGCCTGCCAAGGAGCCTCTTTGTCTTCAAAATGCTGATCACCAAAGCTTCACTCAGTCCATGGAAGGCACTCAAGCAGTAACACGTATCTTCCCAATGGCTGGAAATACTCGTCTGCCTCATCGTGCACCCAATGAAGCCACTGAAAGCACCATTGCACAAAGGCCTAAGAAGAGCTCTCGGGTCCTCAATGACCGAGAACTTCTTGTGGCTCTGCATCAGAAACAGGATAAGCATCATTTCTGGCTCAAGCGTCAGATGCAAAGTCTCTTGGTGGATGTAAATCGCATTCGAAATCTTGCCACCAAGAATGCATTTGTTTCTCATGAAACTTGCCGGCGATCATGGAAGAGTTTGACCCTGCTTAGTGCTGAAGCAGATCTTTAAGACGACGGCTTCACTGAAAGATTCAAGTTTGACTCCGCTCCTCCACGGACCGCTGTCCTACGTCGAACTCCATCACTTGAAGACTCTGACCATTCTTCCTCCGTGGCAACTGTGAATGCAAGAGTGATCGATGATGAAGATGATGCTACTTCATTGCCTCCTACTACTTCACGCATCGACACTGCACCAAGTACGTCTGCACCGCCAAGCAACAACGACAACCCTACTGATTCACCCACTCATGAGAACGAGTAGATGCTCTATGTCTTCAAACCTTTTTGGTCATTACTGACAAAAGGGGGAGAAGCGTATGAGTTGATATTCTTCAAGCGGGTTCATATGGGCGGTTGCTTTATATTTTGCCTCATGCTTACAACTCTCGTTTTTGAAACATTTGGTTCTTTGAGTTGTAACACTTAAACTCGATGGTCATCTGCTATTTATTTGCTTTACTCCGCTTGTGCGATAATAACTTCCGCACTTAGATCATTATGCAGACGTCCATTTTTCATTATGCATGTCATTCTATTTTGCTATATCATTTCATGCATTATGAATTATCTTCATAAGTTGAAGTGGATCTCCACAAGTACAACCTGCCATGTGCATTTGCATTCCAAAAGCAAATTACTTATATGCACATCTTCAGGGGGAGACCTTGCTACTTATGAAGACAATACCCTATCCTTTACAATTTCACATACTTTATCCCCATTGAAAAATTCAACCAGTTTGTCATCAATCACCAAAAAGGGGGAGATTGTAAGTGCATCTAGTGCCACCCCTAGTTGGTTTTGGAGTATTGACGACAAAGTTGGTTGAGGGACTAATACGTTTGTGAGAATTGCAGGATAACGCAGGTAGTGTCCCTCATTGATTCGGTTTATCTACCAGAGATGACCCCTAAAAATGTATGAAGACACTGAAGACAATGGTGGTAATCTGAAGATATTCATATTGAAGACTATGACACGAGAAGACATTGGGTGAAGACTATGGAGCGCGAAGACTGTGTTGTTTTGCTGTTTCCTTTTCTTCTTTGTTGAGTCATAGAAACCACCATACTGTTAAGTGGGGTCCAAGTGAACTAAGTCAGAGTGACTGAAGTGATGCTCAACCCAAATCCTATGTCTTCGAGCGAAGACAATGTGAGCAAATCTTATCCAGAGATGGATGAGTCAGCTTTGCTTGTAGCCCAAGTAAAGTTGCCGTGTGTGTTTGAAATTTGACCGTTGGAACACGTGTCAGTTCCTTAGTGACCCAGGGTCATTTCGGACATATCAGGTCGGGTTGCCCAGTGGCTATAAATAGCCCACCCCCTACACCATAAATTTGTGGCTGCTTAGAGTAATTCTATGGCTTTTGTCGTTTTGAGAGCAACCCACCTCAAAGCCTTTGAGAGAGGGAAATCCTTGCGAGGACCAAGCCCAAACACCCAGAGCCAAAGAGTGTTAGGCATCACTGAAGTCTTTCTGTCTGTGTGACCTGAAGACTTATTACACTTGAGGACTGTGTATCCTCCAGCCGGTTAGGCGTCGCGTTCTGAGCATCCAAGAGTCATTGTGGATTGCTAGTGAACGAAGTCTGTGAAGGTTTGGAAGTCTACCTCGAAGACTTACCAGAGTGATTGGGCGAGGACTAGGTGTCCTTAGCTCAAGGGGAATAAGGTGAAGATGCAGTCTTCTGAGTTGAATCTCAGCCTCCCTAACCAGACGTACAGTTGTCACAGCAACTGGAACTGGTCCAACAATTCCTGTGTCTTCAACAAGTGACTGGTTCTATCTTCTTACTTCCTTTACTTAAGTTTGTCCTTGTGAAGTCACTGTCTATCTGTCGTACTTGTTTGACTTCATTGCTTGACTACTACTGTTGATTGGCCTCATACTATCTTCCATCCTAATCCTTACTACTTAGCTGCTATTAGTCATGTACTCTCACATAATTGCATACTTGACTATGGCTTGCTTATGGTAGTTTATCTTCCGCTGCATATTAACTAGGTCATTTCTATTGTTTGTCTTCGAAACTTCCAAGTATTGAAGACTTTCATAAAAATCGCCTATTCACCCCCCTCTAGTCGATGCTAGCACTTTCAGGAGGGGAACATGCATTCATAGCTTAGGATTCCCTTCGTGCTGACACGAGGGGGGGGGGGGCTGCTAGCTACTTCGCAATTTGCTAGGTGAACCACGGTTGGGGGGCATCCATTCATTGCTTAGGATTCCCTTCGTGCCGACAAGAGGGAGGGGGGCTGCTAGCTACTTCGCACTTTGCTAGGTGAGCCTCGGTTGGGGGGGCATGCATTCATAGCTTAGGATTCCCTTCGTGCCGACACCGGGGTGAAGCAATACCGTGCGCTTTGCGAGATAGGTGCGACATCGAAGTTGCATTTGGTATTTGAAAATTGAACCACCATTTTCATACATATATATTTGGTCCACATGCAAGTGTGGTCGTGTTCTAACCCTCTCCCCCGTTATGTTTTGCCAAATTGATGAACATTAGACAAGTCGAATGATGCAACAGACACGGTTCACTTAAACTAACCATGTGCCACGCCGCCCTGCCACGCACACATCCGCATAGTACATTGGGCTCCACGAGGCTCCCCCTGTCAAAAATATCTGCCTGCCTCGAGGGATTTTCTGTTTCATAACACACGGTTGTTATCTCTGGACCGTGTGCGATGTTTCTTCTTCCCAATCCCACCTGCATCCCTAGAAAATATCTTCCCGCCTCGAGGAGGGTTTTTCTGTTTCATAACACACGCTTGTTATCTCCGGACCGTGTGCGATGTTTCTTGTTCCCAATCCCGCCTGCCCCTAGAAAATATCTTCTTGACTCGGGGGTTTCTCTTTTTCATAACACACGATTGTTATCTCTGGACTATGTGCGATGCACCATCATCAAAAATTTCAATAGCCCTGGCATTTCACTCCCGCATTTGACTCCCACGTAGTAAAATTTTCAGTACCCGCGTCATTTCCTCAAACACACCCCCTCCCCCCCCACACACACAAACACACACACACACACACACACACACACACCAGAACCTCCTCGGGCGCGAGCACGCACACACACACACCCTCCCTCTCTCGAAACCCTAGCAAGGTCCCCGCCGCCACTGCCGCCACCGGGAGACCTTCATTGTCAACATCTGCCGGTTTTCCCATGTAGCTTACCCACCGATCTCCATACCAAGGCCTCCCTGAGTTTCTTAGATGACGCCTGCCAAATGCCCCTTTTCCCACAGATCCCCATCACCATCCCCATCCCCCACTCCAGAGCATCGCAGCCTAAGCCCGACTATGCTTCCCGTGGAGCTCGAGGAGCGACTGGCCCAAAAGGGGTGTATCACGATCTCTTCACCCGACGTTGCCGAGGAAGCTGACGACCATTACTAGCGACAGACACCCAAGCAATGGGCTAGATTATGCGGGCATGTCTCGGTCACCGGCTACGACATCGAGGTCATCGACAGTGACGGCCTGAGGCGGGCTAGTTCACAGATTAAGTGGCCCACCCCAACCCCTTGGGTTCAACCGCCTTCGATCTCATCCATGGCCCCGCCGATGATCTCCTCTGGCTTGTTGTCAACAACTTGCCATGCCACATCGAGCCCCTTTTATCATTTCTAAAGGACACGTTCTGTGACGCTGGCTAGGGATCCACAGCTTCCAAGTCAGACCTCATCGATGCCGACCATGAGGAGGGAACCCTCTCCGGCTCTTCCAAGGGGAAAGAGCCCATCTGCTCTTCCAAGGGGAAAGTGCCCGTCTACGACATCAGGGAGTGCACCCTACAGCCGTGCTCTTCCAAGGGGAAGGAGCCCATCCGCGACAACATGGAGCGCATCCAAGGTCCGTGCTCTTCCCATGGGAAAACATCCATCTATGACAAGTGAGGAAACCCATGGTTTGTTTTGTCGTGCCTCTTCACAGGGGGAAACCCAATTTGTTTTGTCGACTCCCATTTGTAGTGTAGTGAGAATATGTCCAGTTTTAATTGCTATATCTGGTTGTTTGCAGTATGCCTTGTTTATTTCAGTTGTTCACAATGCGATGCTCTGTATGTGCAATTATGTACTGTGTAGTACATTTCATCAATCCAGCTTTAAACATACCGATAGGAATGCATATATTTGCTTGTTGTTAAGCCTGTTATAGCTAGCATATGCCTCTTTTAACGTTTTTTGATTGTTCTGTTGTTTGTAGTTAGCACATGTCCAGTTTCAAATGCTATCTTTGGTTGTTCGTAGTATGCCTTGTTTATTCCAGTTATTCACAACGTGATGTTCTATATGTGCAAGTATGAACTGTGCAGTTCAATTTCATCAGTACCACTTTAAACAATACCACTATGGCCCTATTTGTTTCGGATTCTGGGACCAGATCTGGAATCCAAAACAAACAGCTATTTGGAATCAGCTTTGCCAGTGAAGCTAAATCTGGATTTGCGTCATTTTTAGTGCAATCCTGAAGCACCTCATAGTGTACTTCGGTGGTGAACCTGATTTGCAGAAACAGCTTTGCCATTGAAGCGAATCCGCAAGTGATTAAAATCCAAGCAAAGCTGAAACAAACAGAGCATGAATGATTACATTTGGTTGCTGCATCTTGTAGTTAAACACGCATTTCCATTTTTATTTAGAAATAAACAGTGTACTAAGACCAGCACAATACTAGTTTGAATGACTATGTTTGCTTGTTGTTAAATGTTTGGCCTGTTGTAGTTAACACACCTTTTCACTTGTTTTGCTTTACTAGCGTGCTTAAACCTGCACACTGAAGCTATCTTTTGGAGATTATTTTGTCTGCCATGGATAATTTTGGTTGATGTTTAGCTTGTTGTGCTTAACATGCTTCTCGATGTACCTACACCAGACAATTTTGGGAACGACTGCTGTTTTCCATCGAGGTTAGTTTTATCCCATGGCTTATATATGCTTACTATTTAGGATATCAGTAGCCGGTACCATATAGGCCGGGACTAATAAGGGACTAATCGGTGAATCAGACTTTTAACTGAATATATCTGCAACCCATTTATTGTTAGGTTAACTAGGGCCATATGTAATATATCTAAGGCTACATAGCAACATGCACTGTACTTAATGTCTACATGTGAAATCCTAGGCTACATAGCAATAAGGAAGAGTGTTACCTTAATGTTTTGATGATGTCTAGATACACGTAGAAGAGCAACAGTAGCAACAACAACAACAACAACAACAACAACAACAACAACAACAACAACAACAACACATCCCTGTTTGGATACTCAACTTAGCTTAGGGGTTAGAGTTAGTTTCTAGCTCATTACTAACCATGAACTAACTCCATCCAAAGAGGTGTTTGGATGACAGGGTTAGATACTTAGATTGACACTAAATTCACTAGGAGAACTAGCTCCAATTACCACCTCTTGGGTTGGATAGTTTTTTTGGGTGGGTTATAGATGCAACTATCTCAAACTATCCCTCATGTTTAGATATACTTTAGGGCTATTTGAGCCCGAAATAGCTTAAACTAACTCTAACCCATGGATACAACAGCAGTTAATCAGCCGATAATTTGTAAGAATGCAATAAACTACTTCCGGCCCATAATACAAGATGTTAATTCATCTAACATGTGAGTATATTGGATGTTATAAGATATTATAAAAGAGTGTTGTACTACATCATTGTGCAATTGGTGTTTAGCTTCTAATATTAACTTCGTGCTTTTAGGTACATATCATTGGTAAAGATCCGTGCTTCGATCCATTCTACGTACGGGGAAATGAGATATCGATGAACCAGCATCAAGTGATGAAGCTGATAAAGATTGTTAGTAAAATGGGTTAAAAGAAGGCAATTAAACTATTCGTTTACACTTTATCCAATACAACAGCGAACTGCAGGATGGTAAGTAAGAACTCTACAGCCTTCTTTTTATTGCCCATAATGAGTTGTGTTAGATGACAATGTCTGAATCTTTTTTCCTTTGCAGTGGTTCCCAAAGCAGTTTACTAAAGATTACCTCTCGAACTACATGATTGGTAGGCATGCAAAGGTTAAAGTATTTCTACTAGAACACGATGATTATCTAGATGTTTTCATGAAGACCGTGAATGATGGGCGGTCGGCCATCACAAGGGGTTGGACTAGAGTCGTGTGTGCCTTCTGCATGGAGGAGGGCACAATATGGGCATTCCGCTTCACCTTGTTCATCAACCAAAATGTATTTCGCATCTTTCTTTACCGTCTTAATACAAGTATGCAACTGTGGTTCATCATTCTTTATTTGGTTCTTATGTAATTCTTGATGTGTACCTATGAATCGAATAATGCATTGGTTGTCTGAACATGATGGATATGAATAAAGCTATAGCATACATTCAAATTCAAATTCAATTTCAATTTGATATAGTAGCAATTAAATTACGGTGAAATTACGCTCTCCAGGTTGTCACGGCACACACGGTTGGTAAAACACAAACGTTTTGATATACACAATAATCCAAGACGGTTCACAGAGAGGAAATGTGTGCAAGTGTGTGCACAGTTGCCATTTGCAAAGTGTGTGCGATGTCAGACAATATCACAAATGGTGCTGGCAAACTAACTATTTGTGATAGTTGCCTTATCGTACATGATTCGCAACCATGAATTGTTTCTCATGAAGTATCTATCCTAAACGTTGCACCAAAAAATAGCGTGTGCAATAGTTGCCTTATCGTACATGATTCGCAACCACGAACTATTTCTGATGTAGTATGCATTGTAAACATTGCACCACAGAATAGCATGTGCGATAGTTGTCGTGTGATGGTCCGACGTTTCGTAATCCTATCCGACACTCGTACGAAGATTAGCTAATCTTCTTAATTAGTTATCGCATACGGTTTGTGAAAAGCGAATGTGTGTGATTGTATGCTTATCATGCACGCTCTATAATAGTGAACCGTTTGTGATGGGCCGCGCATCGTAAACGTAGCACCACAGAATACCGACTGCGATGGCAATGCGAGCACAAACGAATGGAGTACTGTACATGCATCTTGGCTCCCTATCCTCGACGGTTTCTGGATAATGTGGGAAGGACCCCCCTATTTCCCACACTCACTTGGCAACGGTTCCAAATGTCGTCGTCGAAAGGGGTTAAAACTCGTTTGTATAGCACCGACGTGTAGCAGTGTGCACCAAAGATCATTTGCAATGTTTAGTTAGCATGATGCAACTAAAATGTGAATACTAGTAACTAATGACTATTCAAATGAAACTCAACATGTCCGCTATACCAATCTGGGGCATTGGTGGAGGGGTCTGGCCAGTTTTCTCGCACATGGACTGCACATTTTGTTTTCACGAGTCCGGCATATTAGTTAGTAATGAAACGAACATTACGTGCATGATTTGGCTAGTATGAGGGAGAAAGTTACCACGAGGAGCTCGTATAGGGGCTCGGTGACCCGCGTCGTTCCGATTCCTCTTCGCCTCCAACATATTAGCCGTCCTCTCCTCCAACTGCCTCTCCCTCTGCGCCGCCTGCCTGTTTGCCTCCGCTGGAAGCTCCTGGGCGCTAGCCTCGACGACGAGCTCCATTGGCCGTGGTCGAGGCCTGATCACAGGAAGAGACCTCGTCTGGCACTTCTTGATCTCCGGGAGACTTCTAGGACAAGGTATCAGTCCATCCGAATGAATACCGAGCCATGTTTCCTCCCGTCACCAGATAGCATCACGAGCTCAGGACCAAAAGGACTCTGGCTCGGGTTGAATTCCTCACCTTTCATCTTCTTCCAAGTCTCTGTACCTCACGAGCTTGTCGTGGGAGGAGATGTTGGTGAAGCTCTCTAGATGATCGAGGTCATCCTCCGAGAATGGCTTGGCCTTCTTCAACGGGGCACTATGGGCCATGGCGTAGAGGTCGTACAGAGGTGTCACCTCCTTCTTGTTGTGTCGCTCCTAAAAGAGAGGAACAGGGTAAATTAGTAATTAAAGGGCTGAAGCTATCATGAATAGTGAAATTGCATCAATCGTTAAGGGCTCGAACCACATACCCAGTCATGACCCACAAGTGTAGGGGATCTAGGTAGTCCTTTCGATAAGTAAGAGTGTCGAACCCAACGAGGAGCAGAAGGAAATGACAAGCGGTTTTCAGTAATGTATTCTCTGCAAGCACTAAAATTGTAGGTAACATATAGTTTTGTGATAAGATAATTTGTAATGGGTAACAAGCAATGAAAGTAAATAAGGTGCAGTAAGGTGGCCCAATCCTTTTTGTAGCAAAGTTCTTATAATGAGAAAAGCGCTCCCGAGGACACATGGGAATTATCGTCAAGCTAGTTTTCATCACGCTCATATGATTTGGGTTCGTTACTTTGATAACTAGAACAGTGGCCCTCGCAAATGCGAGGGAGTCATTTTTAGTATCTTGGAAAAGAAAGAAATTTATGTTTCTCACCATTTGCAGTGACAATAAATAGTTTTTTCATGATGTCACCGTAAGTGCAATGCGAAATGAAGTATCCAATGTAAGTGAACAGTGATTACTTCATTTTAAAAATACCATATTAATGACCATATGTCCAGTTTGCACGCAATAGTATATCAACACTTAGAACAAAAAAAATTGTAAGTGAGCTAGCTAATAGTATTTTCATGATGTTATATTATTATTTTAGAAGTTAGCATCAACATTGACAGCTGTTGGTCGGATAGGCTATACAAACATATACGTGATGTGCGCAGATATTTATTAGAATCTACATGAGCAAATAATTATTAGAATCTACATGAGCAATCCAAATGATCGTTCCGATATATAGCAAAAACCAACGCTTAATGAATTAAACTAAAGATGAACGTGTTGGGGAACGTAGCATAAATTCAAAATTTTCCTACGAGTTACCAAGATCTATCTATGGAGAGACTAGCAATGAGGGGAAGGAGAGTGCATCTACATACCCTTGTAGATCGCTAAGCGGAAGCGTTCAAGAGAACGGGGTTGAAGGAGTCGTACTCTTCGTGATCCAAATCACCGGAGATCCTAGTGCCGAACGGACGGCACCTCCGCATTCAACACACGTACAGCCCGGTGACGTCTCCCATGCATTGATCCAGCAAGGAGAGAGGGAGAGGTTGAGGAAGACTCCATCCAGCAGCAGCACAATGGCGTGGTGGTGATGGAGGAGCGTGGCAATCCTGCAGGGCTTTGCCAAGCACCGCGGGAGAGGAGGAGGACTTGGGAGAGGGGGAGGGCTGCACCAGAACATGGGGTGCGGCTGCCCTCCCACCCCCCACATATATATAGGGGCAAGGGAGAGGGGGGACGGCCCCCTCAGATCCAATCTGAGGAGGGGGCGGCGGCCAAAGGGGGGAGGAGTGCCTCCCAAGTCAAGTGGAGGCCCTCCCCCTTAGGGTTTCCCCTCTCCCATGCGCATGGGCCTTGGGGGGGCTGGTGCCCCTGGCCCATTAAGGCTAGGGCGCCCCCTTACAGCCCATACTGCTGTATTGGACGTGGTGGAACATTTTCCGGACCTCCGGACCCCTCCGGAATCCTCCGAAACCTTCCGGAAGCTTCCCGGTACAATACCGAAAAAAACCGAACTTTTCCCGGAACCCGAACAACAACTTTCCATATATAAATCTTTACCTCCGGAACTCCTCATGACGTCTGGGATCTCATCCGGGACTCCAAACAACATTTGGTAACCACATACAAACTTCCTTTATAACCCTAGCGTCATCGAACCTTAAGTGTGTAGACCCTACGGGTTCGGGAACCATGCAGACATGACCGTGACGTTCTCCGGCCAATAACCAACAGCGGGATCTGGATACCCATGTTGGCTCCCACATGTTCCATGACGATCTCATCAGATGAACCATGATGTATACAATTCCCTTTGTCTAGCGGTGTAGTACTTGCCCGAGATTCGATCATCGGTATAACGATACCTTGTTCAATCTCATTACCGGCAAGTCTCTTTACTCGTTCTGTAACACATCATCCCGTGATCAACCCCTTGATCACATTATGCACATTTATGATGATGTCCTACCGAGTGGGCCCAGAGATACCTCTCCGTCACACGGAGTGACAAATCCTAGTCTCGATTCGTGCCAACCCAACAGACACTTTCGGAGATACCTGTAGTGCACCTTTATAGCCACCCAGTTATGTTTTGATGTTTGGTACACCCAAAGCATTCCTACGGTATCCGGGAGTTACACAATCTCATGGTCTAAGGAAATGATACTTGACATTAGAAAAGCTTTAGCATACGAACTACACGATCTTTGTGCTAGGCTTAGGATTGGGTCTTGTCCATCACATTATTCTCCTAATGATGTGATCCCGTTATCAACGACATCCAATGTCCATGGTTAGGAGACCGTAACCATCTATTGATAAACGAGCTAGTCAACTAGAGGCTTACTAGGGACATGGTGTTGTCTATGTACCCACACATGTATCTGAGTTTCCTATCAATACAATTATAGCATGGATAATAAACGATTATCATGAACAAGGAAATATAATAATAATAACTAATTTATTATTGCCTCTAGGGAATATTTCCAACAGTCTCCCACTTGCACTAGAGTCAATAATCTAGTTCACATCGCCATGTGATTAACACTCACAGGTCACATCGCCATGTGACCAACATCCAAAGAGTTTACTAGTGTCGCTAAACTAGTTCACATCATCATGTGATTAAGACTCAATGAGTTCTGGGGTTTGATCATGTTTTGCTTGTGAGAGAGGTTTTAGTCAACGGGTCTGCAACATTCAGATCCGTATGTACTTCGCAAATCTCTAGGTCATATTGTAAATGCTGCTTCCATGCTCCACTTGGAGCTATTCCAAATGGTTGCTCCACTATACGTATCCGGTTTGCTACTCAGAGTCATTCGGATAGGTGTTAAAGCTTGCATCGATGTAACCCTTTACGTCGAACTCTTTATCACCTCCATAATCGAGAAACATATCCTTATTCCTCTAAGGATAATTTTGACCGCTATCTGGTGATCCACTCCTTGATCACCTTTGTACCCTCTTGCCAGATATGTAGCAAGGCACACATCAGGTGTGGTACACAGCACAGCATACTGTAGAGCCTACGTCTAAAGCATAGGGGACGACCTTTGTCCTTTCTCTCTTTTCTGTAGTGGTCGAGCTTTAAGTCTTAACTTCATACCTTACATCTCATGCAAGAACTCCTTCTTTGACTGATCCATCTTGAACACCTTCAAGATCATGTCAAGGTATATGCTCATTTGAAAGTACCATTAAGCATTTTTATCTATCCTCATAGATCTTGATGCTCAATGTTCAAGTAGCTTAATCCAGGTTTTCTATTGAAAAACACCTTTAAAATAACCCTATATGCTTTCCAGAAATTCTACATCATTTCTGATCAACAATATGTCAACAACATATACTCATCAGAAATTCTATAGTGCTCCCACTCACTTCTTTGGAAATACAAGTTTCTCATAAACTTTGTATAAACCCAAAATCTTTGATCATCTCATCAAAGCGTACATTCCAACTCCGAGATGCTTACTCCAGTCCTTAGAAGGATCGCTGGAGCCAGCATACCTTTCAGCATCCTTAGGATCGACAAAACCTTTCTGATTGTATCACATACAACCTTTCCTTACGAAGACAGGTAAGGAAACTCGTTTTGACATCCATCTGCCAGATTTCATAAATGCAGCTAATGCTAACATGATTCCGACGGACATAAGCATCGCTACGGATGAGAAAATCTCATCGTAGTCAACTCCTTGAACTTATGAAAAACTCTTCACCACAAGTCGAGCTTCATAGACGGTGACATTACCGTCCACGTCCGTCTTCTTCTTAAAGATCCATTTATCTCAATGGCTTGTCGATCATCGGGCAAGTCCACCAAAGTCCATGCTTTGTTCTGATACATGGATCCTATCTTGGATTTCATGGCTTCTAACCATTTGTTGGAATATGGGCCCACCATTGCTTCTCCATAGCTCGTAGGTTCATTGTTGTCTAGCAACATGACCTTCAAGACAGGATTACTGTACCACTCTGAAGTAGTACGCATCCTTGTCACCCTACGAGGTACGGTAGTGACTTGATCTGAAACTTCATGATCACTATCATAAGCTTCTACTTCAATTGGTGTAGGCGCCATAGGAACAACTTCCTGTGCCCTGCTACACACTTGTTGAAGTGACGGTTCAATAACCTCATCAAGTCTCCACCATCCTCCCACTCAATTCTTGAGACAAACCTTTCCTCGAGAAAGGACCAGATTCAAGAAACAATCCCTATTGCTTTCGGATCTGAATTAGGAGGTATACCCAACTGTTTTGGGTGTCCTATGAAGATGCATTTTATCCGCTTTGGGTTCGAGCTTATCAACCTGAAACTTTTCACATAAGCGTCGCAGCCCCAAACTTTTAAGAAACGATAACTTAGGTCTCTCCAAACCATAGTTCAAACGGTGTCATCTCAACGGAATTACGTGGTGCCCTATAAAGTGAGTGCGGTTGTCTCTAATGCCTAACCCATGAATGATAGTGGTAATTCGATAAGAGACATCATGGTACGCACCATATCCAATAGGGTGCAACTATAATGTTCGGACACACCATCACACTATGGTGTTCCAGGCGGTATTAATTGTGAAACAATTTCCACAATGTCTTAATTGCGTGCCAAAGCTCGTAACTCAGATACTCATCTCTATGATCATATCATAGACATTTTATCCTCTTGTCACGATGATCTTCAACTTCACTCTGAAATTACCTGAACCTTTCAATGATTCAGACTTGTGTTTCATCAAGTAAATACACTTAGCATCTACTCAAATCATCTGTGAAGTAAGAACATAAAGATATCCACTGCGTGCCTCGGCACTCATTGGATAGCACACATCAAAATGTATTACTTCCAACAAGTTGCTCTCTTGTTCCATCTTACTGAAAATGAGGATTTTTAGTCATCTTACCCATGTGGTATGATTTGCATGTCTCAAGTGATTCAAAATCAAGTGAGTCTAAACGATCGATCTACATGTAGTTTCTTCATGCGTACATACCAATAGACATGGTTTGCATGTCTCAAACTTTTCAAAAATGAGTGAGTCCAAAGATCCATCAACATGGAGCTTCTTCATGCGTTTTTATGACTTACATGGCAGTGCCACAAGTAGGTGGTACTATCATTACTATCTTGTATCTTTTGGCATGAACATGTGTATCACTACAATCGAGATTCAATAAACCATTCATTTTAGGTGCAATACCATTGAAGGTATTATTCAAAAACCAGAGTAACCATTATTCTCCTTAAATGAATAATCGTATTGCGATAGACATAATCCAATCATATCTATGCTCAACGCAAACACCAAATAACAATTATTTAGGTTTAACACCAATCTCGATGGTAGAGGGAGTATACGATGCTTGATCATATCAAACTTGGAAACTGTTCCAACACATATCGTCATCTCACCTTTAGCTAGTCTCCGTTCATTCCGTAGCCTTCTATTTCGAGTTACTAACACTTAGCAACCGAACCGGTATCTAATACACTGGTGCTACTAGGAGTACTAGTAAAGTACACATTAACTTAATGTATATCCAATATACTTCTATCGACCTTGCTAGCCTTCTCATCTACCAAGTATCTAGGGTAATTCTGCTCAAGTGGATGTTCCCCTTATTACAGAAGCACTTAGTCTCGGGTTTGGGTTCAACCTTGGGTTTCTTCATTAGAACAGCAGCTGATTTGCTGTTTCATGAAGTATCCCTTCTTGCCCTTGCCCTTCTTGAAACTAGTGGTTTCACCAACCATCAACAATTGATGCTCCTTCTTGATTCCTACTTTCGCGGTGTCAAAGATCGCGAATATCTCAAGGATCATTGAGGGAGTCCTGGAATAGGGGGTGTCCGGATAGCCGAACTATCATCATCGGCCGGACTCCAAGACTATGAAGATACAAGATTGAAGACTTCGTCCCGTGTCCGGATGGGACTTTCCTTGGCGTGGAAGGCAAGCTTGGCGATACGGATATGTAGATCTCCTACCATTGTAACCGACTCTATGTGACCCTAGCCCTCTCCGGTGTCTATATAAACCGGATGGCTTTAGTCCGTAGGACAACAACAATTACAACAGTCATACCATAGGCTAGCTTCTAGGGTTTAGCCTCCTTGATCTCGTGGTAGATCTACTCTTGTAATACCCACATCATCAATATCAATCAAGCAGGACGTAGGGTTTTACCTCCATCAAGAGGGCCCGAACCTGGGTAAAACATCGTGTCCCTTGTCTCCTGTTACCATCCGCCTAGACGCACAGTTCAGGACCCCCTACCCGAGATCCGCCGGTTTTGACACCGACATTGGTGCTTTCATTGAGAGTTCCTCTGTGTCGTCACCGATAGGCTCGATGGCTCCTTCGATCATCAACAACGACGCGGTCCAGGGTGAGACTTTTCTCCCGGACAGATCTTCGTATTCGGCGGCTTTGCACTGCGGGCCAATTCGGTTGGCCATCTGGAGCAGATCGAAAGCTATGCCCCTGGCCGTCAGGTCAAATTTGGAAGTCTTCACTTCACAACCGACAACCGCGGAGACTTGATCCTCAACGGATTCGAGCCACAGCCGAGCGTGCCGCACTGTCACGATGGGCATGATTCAGCTCCACTGCCGGACAGTGCCCTGGAGGCCGCACACGAATCCGCTCCGACCCTCGATTCGGAGCCGACTATGCAGATCGAGGACGGATGGTTAGACACCGCCTCGGGGGCTGCAACCTCTACGGCGATAGAGCCGAATACCGACTTTGTCCCTTCTAAAGCTCACGACTCCAAGGTGCCAGACTCCTTGCCAGGCTCCAAACCTCCCGCGCCCCCTCCAATCGAATCCGACTGGGCTCCGATCATGGAATTTGCCGCCGCGGACATCTTTCAACACTCACCTTTTGGCGACATTCTGAGTTCGCTAAAATATCTCTCGTTATCAGGAGAGCCCTGGCCGGACTGCGGTCAGGACGGTTGGGATGCGGACGACGAAGAAATTCAAGACCCACCCACCACCAACTTAGTAACCGTTGTCGACGATCTAACCGACATGCTAGACTTCGACTCCGAAGACATCGACGGTATGGACGACGATGCCGGAGACGACCAAGAACCAGCGCCTACTGGGCACTGGAAAGCCACCTCATCATACAACATATACATGGTGGATATCCCAAAGGATGGGAATGGCGAAGGAACAGCGGAGGAAGACCCCTCCAAGAAACAGCCCAAGCGCCGGCGTCAGCGGCGCCGCTCTAAATCCCGCCACAGCAAGAATGGCGATTCCGGCACCAGAGATAATAACACCCCAGACAGTGTTGAAGACAACCCCCTCCTGCAAGATTTAGCGCAGGAGGACGGAGATGCCAGCCCTCACGAGAGGGCGGAAGACGAAGAGGTAGAGGACGATAGCTACATGCCTCCCTCTGGAGACGAGGCAAGCCTCGACGACGATGAATTTGTCGTGCCTGAGGATCCCGTCGAACAAGAGCGTTTTAAACACAGGCTTATGGCCACGGCAAACAGCCTCAAGAAAAAGCAGCAACAGCTTAGAGCTGATCAGGATCTGCTAGCCGACAGATGGACGGAAGTCCTGGCGGCCGAAGAGCATGAGCTCGAAGGCCCTCCAAAAGCTACCCCAAACGCAAGTTGCTCCCCCGATTAGAGGAGGAGGTATATAAACCTGCATCACTAGAGCACAATACGGATGACCGGCCACCTCGGGGCCGCGACAGAGAGGCCTCTAGGCCCTTCACTAGAACCGTACCCCGGCATCGCTCAAGGCCACAGGGGAATGCTCCGAACTTGCGAGATATATTGGAGGATAAGGCAAGACAATCAAGATCGATCTACGGATCGCATGGGCGCCCCATGATACGCGACGACAACCGTCGCGCCGGACACAGCGAGTCTGGCCTGGCCGAACACAATAGACAAAGCTCGTTGGAGCTTCGTCGCGATATAGCCCAATACAGAGGCGCCGCACACCCACTATGCTTCACAGACGAAGTAATGGATCATCAAATCCCCGAAGGGTTTAAACCCGTGAATATCGAATCCTATGACGGCACAACAGACCCCGTGGTTTGGATCGAAGACTATCTCCTTCATATCCACATGGCCCGCGGTGACGATCTTCACGCCATCAAATACCTCCCACTCAAGCTTAAAGGACCAGCTAGGCATTGGCTTAACAGCTTGCCAGCAGAATCAATTGGATGTTGGGAGGACCTGGAAGCCGCATTCCTTGATAACTTCCAGGGCACGTATGTGCGACCACCAGACGCTGACGACCTAAGCCACATAATTCAGCAGCCAGACGAATCGGCCAGACAATTCTGGACACGGTTCTTAACTAAGAAAAACCAAATCGTCGACTGTCCGGATGTAGAGGCCCTCGCAGCCTTCAAACATAACATCCGCGACGAGTGGCTTGCCCGGCACCTGGGACAGGAAAAGCCGAAATCCATGGCAGCCCTCACATCACTCATGACCCGCTTTTGCGCGGGAGAGGACAGCTGGCTAGCTCGCAGCAACAACCTCAGCAAAAATTCTGGCAGTCCGGATACCACGGATCGCAATGGCAGGTCGCGTCGCAACAAGAATAAACGCCGCATTAACAGCGACAATAATGAGGATACGGCAGTCAACGCCGGACTCAGAGGCTCCAAACCCGGTCAGCGGAAGAAGCCATTCAAAAGAACTACTACGGGTCCGTCCAATTTGGACCGAATACTCGACCGCTCGTGCCAGATACACGGCACCCCCGAAAAGCCAGCCAACCACACCAGCAGGGACTGTTGGGTATTCAAGCAGGCAGGCAAGCTAATTGCCGAAAACAATGACAAGGGGCTGCATAGTGATGACGAAGAAGAGACCCGACCGCCGAACAATAGAGGACAGAAGGGTTTTCCCCCAGAGGTGCGGACGGTGAATATGATATACGCAACCCACATACCCAAGAGGGAGCGAAAGCGTGCACTCAGGGACGTATACGCGATGGAGCCAGTCACCCCGAAGTTCAACCCATGGTCCTCCAGCCCGATCACTTTTGATCGAAGGGACCACCCCACCAGCATCCGCCACGGTGGATTCGCCGCATTGGTTTTAGACCCAATCATCGATGGATTTCACCTCACCAGAGTCCTGATGGACGGTGGCAGCAGCCTGAACCTGCTTTATCAGGACACAGTGCGCAAGATGGGCATAGACCCCTCAAGGATTAAACCCACAAAGACGACCTTCAAAGGCGTCATACCAGGTGTAGAGGCCAATTGTACGGGCTCAGTCACACTGGAAGTGGTCTTCGGATCCCCAGATAACTTCCGAAGCGAGGAGTTAATCTTCGACATAGTTCCGTTCCGCAGCGGCTATCATGCTTTGCTCGGACGAACCGCGTTTGCAAAGTTCTAACGCGGTACTGCACTACGCATACCTCAAGCTCAAGATGCCAGGCCCTCGAGGAGTCATCACGGTCAACGGAAACACCGAGCGCTCCCTCCGAACGGAGGAACATACAGCGGCTCTCGCGGTAGAAGTACAATGCAGGCTCTTAAGGCAATTCTCGAGTCTGGCCGTTAAGCGACCAGACACGACCAAACACGCCCGAAGTAACCTACAACAAGACCACCTGGCGCATTCCGAGCATGCGTAGCAATGCGGCCCCAACCCCATCCCTCGCATGATCGCAGGACTGGTCTTTCGCGTACAACATTACGCTCTAGAGATACCATGGGCATAGGGGAAGGGGCACAACCACCACAGGCCCAGAATGCAGCTCAACCACTTCAGGGGCTCCCAAGTGTGTCATTTCTTTTTATTTCTTTTTTCTTTCTTACCTACAGGACTCCGTTCACCAGAGGCCCTATCCGGCAGTAGACCGGCCGAACTCACGATGCAACAGCCAGGGAAGGAGAAAGGCTGCGACGAATATCCAGGTGGTCTCCCTTACAAGCATTAAATCTGTTTTATACACCACTCCGCAGCCTGCCCCTGGAGGGGGACATGTTTAATAGTCCCATCCCTTGCTTATCGCACTATTTGTATCGTTCTGCATTCATAGCAGTACTTCTTGAATAAAAACAATGCAGCACCTTTTTGCTTATAATTGCATTTCTCTCTTATACATATGTTCATTTGCGACATGTTGCATCCATACACTTTGGTACGGCTAAAAACACCAGGGGCTTATGTTCCCCACATCATGGTGTGATAAGTCCGAACACTTTCACAAGTGCGGCACCCCGAACTTATAGCATTATATGCATCAGCTCCGAATCATGTCTTGGGTCAATAGTTGGGTTTGCCCGGCTCCCATGTTTTGGTACCTTACATTCCGTTGTATCGGCTAAGGTAGCACTGGGAGAACCACTGCGATTGCGCCCCAGTTGACTGGGTTAACGCCTCAGTGGAGAAAGCTAAAACTGACCGTCATGATGAGGCGAGAGCCGGTCGCTGTTCGAGAGGTTTTTCGAGTCCCTAAAGACTTATGCCGCTTAGAGCGAGGAACCGGCTTTGTCCGGCCCAGGCGTTGATAGCGCCCCGAATTCGGCCTTCCAAACACTAGGGGCTTCGCCGAAATTTAAAATTATAGAATTCTATGGCTAAGTGAGAGTGTTCAAGCATTATAAGTACGGTTGCCTAGTTCGTCGTGTTGAGCGCCTCCCTAGATGGACCCAAATATGGGAACAAGAGTGCTCAAATTTATCCCGAACACCCCAGCACTCGTGGCATGGGGGCTGAAGCCGACGACTTGCCATCTCTCAGATTTGATAAACAGCCACGCAGAAGGTAATATTTTAAATTAACATGCGTTGCTTAGCGCACATGAACAAAGTTTTCTACGCACAGGATAACAAAATGCGAGTCTACTCAAATATTACATCATTGGAGTACTCACCCGCAATAGTGCGGGCACCCTTCAGGACACTCTTGTAATACATCTCAGGCGTGCGATACTCCTTGACCGGCGGTGGCGCGTCCGTCACAAGCTTCTCAGCATCCATCTTTCCCCAGTGCACCTTAGCACGGGCAAGGGCCCTACGGGCACCTTCAATACAGGCGGATCGCTTGATGACCTCAACCCATGGACACGCATCCACCAGCCGCCGCACCAGGCCGAAGTAGCTCCCAGGAATAGCCTCATTGGGCCACAGCCGAACTATGAGGCCCTTCATGGCCTGTTCGGCCACCTTGTGGAGCTCGACCAGCTGCTTCAGCTGGTCGCTAAGGGGCACCGGATGTCCGGCCTCAGCATACTGAGACCAGAAGACCTTCTCCGTCGAGCTCCCCTCCTTGGCCCTATAGAAAGCGGCAGCATCGGACACGCTGCGGGGCAGATCTGCGAATGCTCCTGGAGAGCTCCGAATTCGGGTAAGTAACACGTAATCCACATCCACATGCTTGCTTTGCATGAAAAATGCCTTACCCGACGCTATTTTCTTCAACGCCTCGATTTCTTGGAGGGCCTTGTAGGCCTCGGCCTTAGCGGCTTTGGCACTCTCAAGAGCCGATGCAAGCTCGGACTCTCGAGTCTTCGAGTCACGCTCCAAACTCTCGTGTTTTTTCACGAGAGCCTGGAGCTCTTGTCGTACCTCCGCCACCCGCGCCTCCTGCTTCTCTCGCTCGGTGCACTCCGCGGCCGCATTAAGTTTGGCCACGGACACTGCTTCCTTCAGGGTTGCCACCTCGTTTGTGGCCCCTGCAATACCCACGTTATCCTTGTCATTCTTTTCGCAACCAAATCCTTTTCTGTAAGGTACAACTTTAATAAGGTGCTACTCACCTTCTTTGTCCTCGAGCTGCTTCTTGGCACGGCCGAGCTCGTTCTCGGACCGCTCGAGGTTTTTCTTCAAAGCATTGACCTCCATAGTCAGTGCGGCAGAGGTCAGCAGTGTAGCCTACAATCCCATATCGACATATTTTATGACTCCTGCGTATATCTTTTTAGATCCTCAGTCCGGCTTTTCTTTCCGAACACCGAACCGAGCATCAGGGGCTACTGTCTATGCGGTACTATTTTACATATATTAATATTCTTACCTCAAAGCCTGATAGAAGGCTGCTGCAGGCTTCGGTCAGCCCGCTCTTGGCAAGCTGAACCTTCTGAATCACCGCACTCATGACAGTGCGGTGTTCCTCCTCGATGGAAGCGCCGTGGAGCGCCTCCAACAAGTTATCCGGCGCCTCCGGTTGGACGGAGGCTGCCGGCGCCACGGTCTTGCCATTCTTACGAAGGGGCCGCCTGCCAGACTCCGGAACCACTACAGGTTTCGGTGCGGAGTCTGACACGAAGTCCGGGAGGTCGCCTTGTGCCACCTCCGGGTCCTCCTCCTCCAGATGGGTCCCTCTCTGGGATCCCACCTCGACGTCGTCAGCGTCGCGGGGAGAGGAGGCGGTTGGAAGTGAAGTGCTATTCACATCCGACGAGCCCAAGGACCCGCTCGACGAAGCGGGAAGATCATCCTTGGGCGGACTGCGGGGTTGTATGCGGCATTAGAAAGACACCAAGTGGCAAAAATAAAAATCATGAAGTCATTCAGGAGTCCGGATACTTACGATCTCGCTAGGGGCTTGGCCCTTGGAGGCCAATCCTCGTCGTCGTCTCCGGCGTTGGCGGAACAGTCCGGGGGAAGAGTCCTTCCCTTCTTGGACCCTTCGGCCTCCCTAGCTGGGGAGGCCTTCCTTTTCTTCCCTCCCCCCGCTGGGGGAGAGACCTTTTTCTTCTCCTCCTCGTCCTCGGGGGAGGAGTCCGCCTCGGAGTCATCGGACACCTGAAAACGGGAACTCTTTCGAGTACCCGTGGCCTCCTTCTTGGCCTTCTTCTCCGGCACCACATGGGGTGCCGGAACCAGTAGCCCTGCTAGATGGGCATCCACTAGATCTTCTGGCAAGGGGGCCGGACAGATAGTCTGCTCGGCCTTCTTCAGCCAGTCCTGTCAAAGGAAAGGGAGTTTAGATCCCGCATAGAATTAAACTATGGAAAACAAGTGTCCCGTAAAGGGTAAAATTATTTACCTCGTCAGCCTGGTGCTACGAGCGGAATCCGCGATCTTCAGTAGCGGATGCGGGAGCCTCGTCGCCCTTAAAAAGCACCTTCCAGGCATCTTCGTACCTAGTGTCGAAGAGCCCGCTCAAGGTTCGGTGCTGAGCCGGATTGAACTCCCACAATTTAAAGGCCCGTTATTGGCACGGGAGGATCCGGCGGATGAGCATGACCTGGACTACGTTGACAAGCTTGAGCTTCTTGTCCACCAGCTTCTGGATGCAGGCTTGGAGTCCGGTCAGCTCCTCCGAATCGCCACAAGTCAGGCCACTCTCCTTCCAAGAGGTGAGCCGTGTGGGGATGCCAGATCTGAATTCGGGGGCCGCTGCCCATTTAGGGTCACGCGGCTCGGTGATGTAGAACCACCCCAATTTCCACCCTTGATGGTTTCCATGAAGGCACCCTCGAGCCAAGTGACGTTGGGTATCTTGCCCACCATGGCGCCTCCGCATTCTGCTTAATTCCCCTTCACGACCTTCAGCTTGACATTGAAGGTCTTGAGCCACAAGCCGAAGTGGGGCTGGATGCAGAGGAAAGCCTCGCACACGACGATAAACACCGAGATGTTGAGGATGAAATTTGCGGCCAGATCATGGAAATCCAGGCCGTAGTAGAACATGAGCCCCCGGACAAAGTGGTGAAGTGGGAAGCCCAGTCCGCGGAGGAAATGGGGAAGGAATACCACCCTCTCATGGGGCCTGGGGGTGGGGATGAGCTGCCCCTTGTCAGGGAACCGGTGCGCGATGTCGCTGGACAGGTATCCGGTGCCGTGCAACCTCTCGATGTGCCCCTCTGTGACGGAGGAGGCCATCCACTTGCCTCCCACTCCGGACATGGCTGGAGAAGGTCGAGGTGAGATGTGCGGACTTGGGCGCTGGAGCTCGAGTGCGCGGAGATGGATAAGCAAAGGAGGAAGAATGCATAGGTAAAAAGGTGGATCCTTATCCCCTTATATATGGGCGGACGAAATTATGCGTCCCCACCGGCCTGGTAAAACTCGCTTTTCTCCCAAGCGCCGCAATCAATGGTGCAGTTGGGTTACCCACGTCTGTATTGATGAGAATCCCGGGAGAAGGGGAACACGATCTCTGCTTCGACAAGACGTGCCAAGGAAACTGCTTCGCTAAACGCGTTGAGGCGGTATAATGAAAACGATTCAAGTAAAGGCTTGGTTGTGGTGTGACGACATGCCACGAAATACGTCAGCAGATTGAACTTGTATAAATGTTATTCTCTCTACGGTGGAATGTGGAATTTATTTTGCAGAGCCGGACACTATCCTGGTGTTCACAATCTTCTACAAACTATTCAGAGAAGGAACCCGCCTTGCAATGCCGAAGACAATATGCGCGCCGGACTCGTCATCATTGAAGCCTGGTTTAGGGGCTACTGAGGGAGTCCTGGACTAGGGGTGTCCGGATAGCCGAACTATCATCATCGGCCGGACTCCAAGACTATTAAGATACAAGATTGAAGACTTCATCTCGTGTCCGAATGGGACTTTCCTTGGCGTGGAAGGCAAGCTTGGCGATACGGATATGTAGATCTCCTACAATTGTAACCGACTCTATGTAACCCTAGCCCTCTCCGGTGTCTATATAAACCGGATGGCTTTAGTCCGTAGGACAACAACAATTACAACAATCATACCATAGGCTAGCTTCTAGGGTTTAGCCTCCTTGATCTCGTGGTAGATCTACTCTTGTAATACCCACATCATCAATATCAATCAAGCAGGATGTAGGGTTTTACCTCCATCAAGAGGGGCCCGAACCTGGGTAAAACATCGTGTCCCTTGTCTCCTGTTACCATCCTCCTAGACGCACAGTTCGGGACCCCCTACCCGAGATCCGCCGGTTTTGACACCGACAATCATCATATCTATCCCTGATTTGTTATAGTTCATCACGAAGCTCTAGCAGCTTGGTGGCAATGACTTTGGAGAAACATCACTATCTTTGGAAAATCAACTCCCACTCGATTCAAGTGATTGTTGCACTCAGACAATCTGAGCACAAGCTCAACGATTAAGCTTTTCTCCCTTAGTTTGCAGGCTAAGAAAATCGTCGGAGGTCTCATACCTCTTGACATGGGCACGAGCCTGAAATCCCAATTCCAGCCCTCAAAACATCTCATATGTTCCGCGATGTTTCGAAAACGTCTTTGGTGCCTCTACTCTAAACCATTTAACTGAACTATCACGTAGTTATCAAAACGTGTATGTCAAATGTTCGCAACATCCACAGACTATGTTCGAGGTCCAGCACACCGAGCGGTGCATTAAGGACATAAGCCTTCTACGAAGCAACGAGGACAATCCTCAGTTCACGGACCCAGTCCGCATAATTGCTACTATCAACTTTCAACTAAATTTTCTCTAGGAACATATCTAAAACAGTAGAACTAAAGCGCGAGCTACGACATAATTTGCAAGAATCTTTTGACTATGTTCAGGATAATTAAGTTCATCTTATGAACTCCCACTCAGATAGACATCCCTCTAGTCATCTAAGTGATTACATGATCCGAGTCAATTAGGCCGTGTCCGATCATCACGTGAGACAGACTAGTCATCATCGGTGAACATCTTCATGTTGATCGTATCTACCATATGACTCATGCTCGACCTTTCGATCTCTTTTGTTCCGAGGCCATGTCTGTACATGCTAGGCTCGTCAAGTCAACCTAAGTGTTTCGCGTGTGTAAATCTGGCTTACACCCGTTGTATGTGAACGTTAGAATCTATCACACCCGATCATCATGTGGTGCTTCGAAACGACGAACTTTCACAATGGTGCACAATTAGGGGGAACACTTTCTTGAAATTTTAATGAGGGATCATCTTATTTACTACCGTCGTTCTAAGCAAATAAGATGCATAAATATGATAAACATCACATGCAATTAAATAGTGACATGATATGGCCAATATCATTTTGCTCCTTTTGATCTCCATCTTCGGGGCTCCATGATCATCATCGTCATCGGCATGAGACCATGATCTCCATCATCATGATCTCCATCATCGTGTCTTCATGAAGTTGTCTCGCCAACTATTACTTCTACTACTATGGCTACCGGTTAGCAATAAAGTAAAGTAATTACATGGCGTTGTTTAATGACACGCAGGTCATACAATAAATTAAGACAACTCCTATGGCTCCTGCCGGTTGTCATACTCATCGACATGCAAGTCGTGATTCCTATTACAAGAACAGGATCAAGCTCATACATCACATATCATTCATCACATTCTTCTTGGCCATATCACATCACATAGCATACCCTGCAAAAACAAGTTAGACGTCCTCTAATTGTTGTTTGCATGTTTTACGTGGCTGCTATGGGTTTCTTAGCCAGAACGTTTCTTACCTACGCAAAACCACAACGTGATATGCCAATTGCTATTTACCCTTCATACGGACCCTTTTCATCGAATCCGTTCCGACTAAAGTGGGAGAGACTGGCACCCGCTAGCCACCTTATGCACCAAGTGCATGTCAGTCGGTGGAACCTGTCTCACTTAAGAGTACATGTAAGGTCGGTCCGGGCCGCTTCATCCCACAATATCGTCAAAACAAGATTGGACTAGTAAGGGTAAGCATATTGAACAAAATCAATGCCCACAACTACTTTGTGTTCTACTTGTGCAAAGAATCTACGCAATAGACCTAGCTCATGATGCCACTGTTGGGGAACGTAGCAGAAATTCAAAATTTTCCTACGAGTTACCAAGATCTATCTATGGAGAGACTAGCAACGAGGGGAAGGAGAGTGCATCTACATACCCTTGTAGATCGCTAAGCGGAAGCGTTCAAGAGAACGGGGTTGAAGGAGTCATACTCGTCGTGATCCAAATCACCGGAGATCCTAGTGCCGAACGGACGGCACCTCCGCATTCAACACACATACAGCCCGGTGACGTCTCCCATGCCTTGATCCAGCAAGGAGAGAGGGAGAGGTTGAGGAAGACTCCATCCAGCAGCAACACAACGGCGTGGTGGTGATGGAGGAGCGTGGCAATCCTGCAGGGCTTCGCCAAGCACCGCGGGAGAGGAGGAGGACTTGGGAGAGGGGAAGGGCTGCGCCAGAACTTGGGGTGCGGCTGCCCTCCCACCCCCCACATATATATAGGGGCAAGGGAGAGGGGGGACGGCCCCCTCAGATCCAATCTGAGAGGGGGCGGCGGCCAAAGGGGGGAGGAGTGCCTCCCAAGTCAAGTGGAGGCCCTCCGCCTTAGGGTTTCCCCTCTCCCATGTGCATGGGCCTTGGAGGGGGCTGGTGCCCCTGGCCCATTAAGGCTAGGGCGCCCCCTTACAGCCCATGCTGCTGTATTGGACGTGGTGGAACATTTTCCGGACGTCCAGACCCCTCCAGAATCCTCCGGAAGCTTCCCGGTACCGAAAAAAACCGAACTTTTTCCCGGAACCCGAGCAAGAACTTTCCATATATAAATCTTTACCTCCGGACCATTCTGGAACTCCTCGTGACGTCCGGGATCTCATCTGGGACTCCGAAAAACATTTGGTAACCACATACAAACTTCCTTTATAACCCTAGCGTCATCGAACCTTAAGTGTGTAGACCCTACGGGTTCGGGAACCATGCAGACATGACCGTGACGTTCTCCGGACAATAACCAACAGCGGAATCTGGATACCCATGTTGGCTCCCACATGTTCCATGATGATCTCATCGGATGAACCACGATGTCAAGGACTCAATCAATCCCGTATACAATTCCCTTTGTCTAGCGGTATAGTACTTGCCCGAGATTCGATCGTCGGTATAACGATACCTTGTTCAATCTCGTTACCGGCAAGTCTCTTTACTCGTTCCGTAACACATCATCCCGTGATCAACCCCTTGATCACATTGTACACATTTATGATGATGTCCTACCGAGTGGGCCCAGAGAAACCTCTCCGTCACACGGGGTGATAAATCACAGTCTCGATTCGTGCCAACCCAACAGACACTTTCGGAGATAACTGTAGTGCACCTTTGTAGCCACCCAGTTACGTTGTGACGTTTGGTACACCCAAATCATTCCTACGGTATCCGGGAGTTACACAATCTCATGGTCTAAGGAAATGATACTTGACATTAGAAAAACTTTAGCATACGAACTACACGATCTTTGTGCTAGGCTTAGGATTGGGTCTTGTCCATCACATCATTCTCCTAATGATGTGATCCCGTTTTCAACGACATCCAATGTCCATGGTCAAGAAACCGTAACCATCTATTGATCAACGAGCTAGTCAACTAGAGGCTTACCAGGGACATGGTGTTGTCTATGTACCCACACATGTATCTGAGTTTCCTATCAATACAATTATAGCATGGATAATAAACGATTATCATGAACAAGGAAATATATAATAATAACTAATTTATTATTGCCTCTAGGGCATATTTCCAACAGAACGGAATGATGATTTTAGAAGTTAACATTAAGGTGTTGGTCAGATGACCAATACAAAAACATATGTGTTGTGCGCACATAAAAATTAGGATCTACCTGAGCAATGCAAGATGATGTTTAGATGATCTTTGCAATGTATAGAAAAAACCAATTCTTAATAAATTAAAATAAAAATATTATGAATAATTGACTGACACTACAGTGAAAATTTATCAATACGAAAAATCCTGATAAAATAATCTTCAACAACTTTCAAAAATTTCTCAAATTCTCACATGTTGTTCTTGCTATAAAAATATGTTGAAAGGAATTAATACTCTAACAGTAACTTTGTAACACAATGAACTTTTAGTACGATAAGTAGCTTCTTTAGGAAGATCACTAAATAATAGTATGCCATGTTGATAGAAAACAATGATTGCAAGTGCAGTTAATACAACTAATCGTAATGGATTGCAGACATGATTTGGTAAACTACAATTACTGGCAGCATGGCTGTTATGCAAGTAAAAGAAGTGTTGACTTTTGAAAAGAGTAGTTGTAGTCACTGTCGAACTATTACATCTACTTCCTTTGAGCTTAGGACCATTTCCTCCAATAAAAACATTGTTCCAATCAAATGTTTCATGGGTTACCATACTAATAATATGCTATGTTCTGCTTATCTGCTAAGTTCAGATAAACTTTAAAAAAATCATATTTTTTGCACAGAACATAGCTTGCCAAATGGCATTCCTGTAATAATAAAGCTTAGATGATGTCTTGTACTACATGTCCAATATGTACCTGGCCCTCTGTGTAACTTATTTTCCCTCGTTGCTCGCAGGTTTCCTTTGGGAGGAATTGGATGTGTACTGAAATCCAATTTTAAGAACTCTTCAAGTAACGACCAAAAATTAATACCTGAGTTTGAAAACCCGAGATTTCACTAACTTGTACATATATTTCTAAATTCACTGATTAGATAAGTTTGGCCTACCCATGGTTTTGCTGCTTCCTTTGGAAGATGTAATATGTCATTTGAGCTTCCCAAAGTGGACATTTAAACTTTACAACTTATCTAGCGATATGTAAGAGACACTACAGGACAAACAATATACACCTCAATTTGAAGGTTCATATTTAGAACAGAGAGTAAGATGAAGAACATCTGCCGTTCAACATCAATGATTTTCTATCGGCACAACTAAGTCCACCTTCAATAATGCAAGTATTGTCTGCTATATAGAGAAGGTTTGATTTAAATGATCCCCAGTTTGTTGATAAGGGTTAAAATGGCTGAAGATAAAATCAAAATGTATACCAAGGCAGATTGAACAGCTACATGGCTATTAGTATGGCTCTGTGGTTGTTGGTACTGATTGCTTGCACTAAACAATGAGTGAAGTTTCCATGACTGGACTTGGAAACTCAATATTTTGGAGAACTGCTATAATGGAATATGGAGGAACAATAGAGTTCAAAAAGCATGTACTACAGAAAATAAAACATTTAATGTTGCGAGAACTTGACAGCTAGAGCCAATGTTGTTTTCACCGGACTAAATATAGGATCCTATGATAGTTTAGAGGCTTAATTTGATGATCCAAGTGTGTACGCATAACTCCATTTGTTAATTGAAGTCAAATAGTAGATGCAAGCTAATAGTTCTCGGGAAGAAACTCCATTTGTATCTGCAACCAAGAAAATTAGACTGAGAGCAGAAACACCTCTTTGAGGGATTGCGTGCATTTATCAGCTTTGTTAGATTGGGAAGTGAAAACAATATGCATATATTCTTTCTGTACTCTTCCAAACATTTATCATTGAAAGGCAAAAACTTACAACATACTAAAGCAGCGACAGTTAATATGAATCGGAGAGATCACATATTTCAGTAGTTAGACTCGTAAATTCGTAATATGTATAAAATGTATGCATGCAATTGAGGCTAGAATCAGTGGTACATGAATATAACTTGTTTACCCATAGGCAAGGCAATATTTCTCCAACAAAGTGCTCCATTCTGAAATCAAATTGAACTGAAAAGTTTAACTAACAATCCTTTGTGCCGATTTGTTAAATTTGTTTGCATCCCATAGTTGCAAGTCTGTGCAATATTCCCACCAAAATTGATTGGATAACTGAAAAAAATTATAGCATTTGTTCAGTATAAGTACATGCTAATGTATGAATTTATGAAATTTTAGAAACCAAATAACAGTAGGAGATCACCTACATGATGAGGGTGGTACTATTGCTGGACTCATATGTAATATCGGACACAGCGAGGGTGTTGTCATTGGTCTTATGGGCATCTGCAACTCATCAAAAGGCATGTATGGGTTAGTTGTATTCACGAGCCACACCTTGATTGTTCTAGCTGTTGTAGCTCCTTTTGTGCCGCCATGAATAATTGAGATTCATCGTGAATCTTTGATTTCTTTGTCGGTCACAGGTAACCAATTACCTCCTGGTCAGCATGTCTGTGTGGCGTGTTGCTGCCTGCATGTGATACGTATGCCCACCAGTTTTGATTTGAACCTCAAATCACAATACTTGTACAAATACTTTCCCTTACTGTCCTCGGTTTCAAAAAAGAAATACTTTCCATGCAGTGTCAACTTCGTATATAGCTAGAGGTCTGGACGGAGTTGTTGGTCAACTCATTGACGCCTGCATCTAGATTCATCAAATCGTGTCCAATGCAACCTCCTCAGCGTGGAGAGGAAGGAACAGGGTGCTACGTACTGTCCGTCCCTGTGGATGAAGCCAAGGAGGAATTTCTTAGGGCATGGGCGAAGATGATTTGCCTTACCTTTCCTAAAATTTAGTATATATTGTAGCCACAATGAATATAAATCTCTTTTTTAATTGATCCCAAAAGTGCATAAGGGGAAAAAGGATTAATCAGCGACATAACATATAATATAGAGACAAACAGATTAGGACCAAATCTAACAAACAAGCATACACACCAGTTTCGTGTTAGCCGGTTGTGTACGTGATTTCATCTTGCATCCATACCAGCGTAGAGGAGGAGGCTCGTGGTCACTTGGCATCTAGGTAGTCTATCTCGGGATTTCATGATGAAGTTCTACGACTAAAATCATACTGATTCGGTGCAGGTGAACCTATAATGCATGTACTTTTCCATTGTAGTATCAAAATTCTGCAGATGTACTTACGTGAGAGCCTTGCGTATCTAGTGGCTGGATTATGTATGTTCCCATACGTAGTCCCTCCATGAGCACCGATAGCAAGATCAGACGAAAATCATGTGGCATCAACGCCCATATACAGAGATCAAAGGAAAACATGTAGTATCAATGCCTGTATATACCAAGATAAGAGGAGAACCTGTAGATTCGAACTTGCGGAGTCAACCGCCGAACGGCATGGCTGGTAACATTGCCCGACGGTGCGACCTTTCCTATTGTTTGTTTCTATTTACCTCTTTGCGTAGGGTTTCCATCTTGTTTTTTTTACATAGGGTGCTCCTTCGTTCAGTTTTTTGAGGATATATCCCCTTCCTTCATTAGGTTGGGATGCGAGGAAGGGGTACAAAGAGGTGCGGAGGCCTATCGCTAGTCTAGTTTTTTTTCTCTCAGTTTTTTTCCCTCAAAGCTACATCTGGTCCGTTAATTACATATTTAAAGACAGAGGTCCACCGAATTAATGGCCAAATCTTTCTAATCTTTATGGGATTTTTCTCAGTTTTTTCCCTCAAAGCTACATCTAGTCCGTTAATTACATATTTAAAGACAGAGGCCCACCAAATTAATGGCCAGATCTTTCTAATTTTTACGGGATTTTCTATCCTAATTCTCTTTTTTCTGGTAACCCCGTAAAGCGCTTTTTATATATAAATAGATTTGATATGTGGGTGGACCGGTGCTTGGGTACTGCCCTTTCTTGGACAAGCATCCCACTTATGATTAACCCCTATTGCAAGCATTAGCAACTACAAAAGAAGTATTAAGGTAAACCTAACCATAGCATGAAACATATGGATCCAAATTAGCCCCTTACGAAGCAACTTATAAACTAGGGTTTAAACTTCTGTCACTCTAGCAACCCATCATCTACTTATTACTTCTCAATACCTTCCTCTAGGCCCAAATAATGGTGAAGTGTCATGTAGTCGACGTTCACATAACACCACTAGAGGAGAGACAACATACATCTCATCAAAATATCGAACGAATACCAAATTCACATGACTACTAATAGCAAGACTTCTCCCATGTCCTCAGGAACAAACGTAACTACTCACAAAGCATATTCATGTTCATAATCAGAGGGGTATTAATATGCATTAAGGATCTGAACATATGACCTTCCACCAAATAAACCAATTAGCATCAACTACAAGGAGTAATCAACACTACTAGCAACCCCCAGGTACCAATCTGAGGTTTTGGTACAAAGATTTGATACAAGAGATGAACTAGGGTTTGAGAGGAGATGGTGCTGGTGAAGATGTTGATGGATATTGACCCCCTCCCGATGAGAGGATCGTTGGTGATGATTTCCCCATCCCGGAGGGAAGTTTCCCCGGCAGAACAGCTCCGCTGGAGCCCTAGATTGGTTCCACCAAGGTTCCGCTTCGTGGCGGTGGAGTTTCATCCCGTAAGCTTGCTTATGATTTTTTTGCAGGGTAAGGGACTTCATATAGCAGAAGATGGGCACCAGAAGGCTGACAGGTGGCCCACGAGGCAAGGGGGCGCGCCCAGGGGGTAGGGGGCGCCCCCACCCTCGTGGACAGTGGGTGGCCCCCCTCAGGTACTTCTTCTGTTGAATATTTATCATTAATTCCAAAAATGACTTTCGTGGAGTTTCGGGACTTTTGGAGCTGTGCAGAGTAAGTCTCCAATATTTGCTCCTTTTCCAGCCCAGAATCCAGCTGCCGGCATTCTCCCTCCTCATGTAAAACCTTGTAAAATAAGAGAGAATAGCCATAAGTATTGTGAAATAACGTGTAATAACAGCCCATAATGCAATAAATATCGATATAAAAGCATGATGCAAAATGGACGTATCAACTCACCCAAGCTTAGTCCTCGCTTGTCCTCAAGCGGAAGCCGATATCGAAGAATATGTCCACATGTTTAGAGATAGAGGTGTCGATAAAAATAAAATACGCACATGAGGGCATCATGATCATTCTTATAACAGCAACATATATATATATATATATATATATATATATATATTGTCATATGATTTCTTATGCTCAGGTAACAATCTATTCACAATGTCGAGTATGATTGAGAAACTTCATTGAGAACTAACAAACTATAATCTCAGTCATTAAAGCAATTGCAATTTGTCAAAACATAGGAAAGAGTCAACATAAGAGCTTTTCAGCAAGTCCACATACTCAACTATCATTTAGTCTTCCACAATTGCTAACACTCATGCAATACTTATGATTCTGGAGTTTAATCGGACACAGAGAAAGATAGGGGCTTACTATGTTGCCTCCCAACCTTTTACCTCAAGGGTAATGTCAACAATAATAATCCATGCTGACTTACATCCAATTGGATATATATATATATATATATATATATATATATATATATATATATATATATATATATATATATCATGATCTTTCCAACATGAGGTGCTTGCCAAAGGATAAAATGTAAAAGGAAAAGGTGAAGATCACCTTGACTCTTGAATAATGTAAAAGACATAAAGTAAAAGATAGGCCCTTCGAAGAGGGAAGCAGAGGTTTTCATGTTTTTTTTTGGTTGGATGCACGAAATCTTAATGCAAAAGAACGTCACTTTATATTGCCACTTGTGATATAAACCTTTATTTTGCAGTCTGTTTCTTTTATTACTTCCATATCACACGATCGTATAAAGCTTATTTTCTCCACACTAATAAGTCATACATATTTAGAGAGCAATTTTTATTGCATGCAACATGACAACTTACTTGAAGGATCTTACTAAATCCATAGGTAGGTATGGTGGACTCTCATGGCAAAACTGGGTTTAAGGATATGTGGAAGCACAAGTAGTATCTCTACTTGGTGCAAGGAATTTGGCTAGCATGAGGGGGGAAAGGCAAGCTCAACATGTTGGACGATCCATGACAATATACTTTAACTAAGATGTGAGAAAACATAACCCATCACGTTGTCTTCCTTGTCCAACATCAACTCTTTAGCATGTCATACTGATGTATACTACACAACCTTCTTCTTGTAGATGTTGTTGGGCCTCCAAGTGCAGAGGTTTGTCGGACAGTAGCAAATTTCCCTCAAGTGGATGCCCTAAGATTTATCAATCCGTGGGAGGCATAGGATGAAGATGGTCTCTCTCAAGCAACCCTGCAACCAAATAACAAAGAGTCTCTTGTGTCCCCAACACACCCAATACAATGGTAAATTGTATAGGTGCACTAGTTCGGCGAAGAGATGAAGATACAAGTGTAATATGGATGGTAGATAAAGGTATTTGTAATCTGAAATTATAAAAACCGCAAGGTAACTAATGATAAAAGTGAGCGTAAACGGTATTGCAATGGTAGGAAACAAGGCCTAAGGTTCATACTTTCACTAGTGCAAGTTCTCTCAACAATAATAAGATGATTGGATCACATAACTATCCCTTAACATGCAACAAAGAGTCACTCCAAAGACACTAATAGCGGAGAACAAATGAAGAGATTATGGCAGGGTATGAAACCACCTCAAAGTTATCCTTGTTGATCTATCTATTCAAGAGCTCATAGTAAAATAACATGAAGCTATTCTTTCCGCTCAATCTATCATAGAGTTCATACTAGAATAACACCTTAAGACACAAATCAACCAAAACCCTAATGTCACCTAGATACTCCATTGTCACCTCAAGTATCCGTGGGCATGATTATACGATATGCATCACACAATCTCAGATTCATCTATTCAACCAACACAAAGTACTTCAAAGAGTGCCTCAAAGTTTCTACCGGAGAGTCAAGACGAAAACGTGTGCCAACCCCTATGCATAGGTTCATGGGCGGAACCCGCAAGTTGGTCACCAAAACATACATCAAGTGGCACATGATATCCCATTGTCACCACAGATAAACACGGCAAGACATTCATCAAGTGTTCTCAAATCCTTAAAGACTCAATCCGATAAGATAACTTCAAGAGGAAAACTCAATTCATCACAAGAGAGTAGAGGGGGGAGAAACATCATAAGATCCAACTATAATAGCAAAGCTCACGATACATCAAGATTGTGCCATAGAGAGAACACGAGAGAGAGAGAGAGATCAAACACATAGCTACCGGTACATACCCTCAGCCCCGAGGGTGAACTACTCCCTCCTCATCATGGAGAGCGCCGGGATGATGAAGATGGCCACCAGTGATGGGTTCCCCCTCCGGCAGGGTGCCGGAACATGCTCCCGAGAGGTTTTTGGTGGCTACACAGACTTGCGGCGGCGGAACTCCTGATCTATCTTCTGTTATGATGTTTATAGGGTATGTAGGCTTATATAGGTGAAAGAAATCGGTCAAGGGAGCCTCGAGGGGCCCACGAGAGGGTAGGGCGCGCCTAGAGGGGTGGGCGCGCCCCCCCTATCTCGTGGCCTCCTCGAGGATCTTCTGACGTGAACTTCTAGTCTCCCGGATCACATTCTTCCTAAAAATCATGCTCCCGAAGGTTTCATTCCGTTTGGACTCTGTTTGATATTCCTTTTCTTCGAAATATTGAAACAGGCAATAAAACAGCAATATGGGTTGGGCCTCCGGTTAATTGGTTAGTCCCAAAAGTAATATAAAAGTGTATAATAAATCCCATAATCATTCAAAATAGATAATAATATAGCATGGATGCTTCATAAATTATAGATACGTTGGAGACGTATCACATAGTTTAATGAGTGCTCACAATCATAAAAGATGTCCAAGATAGTTTATTTATATGTGAGAACCTATCTTTCTTTATTACTTCCTATTAATTGCAACGATGACCAAATTTATGTTTGCCAACTCTCAACAACTTTTAATCATCTTGCTCTCTATATGTGAAGTCATTACTATCCATAAAATCAATATGATCTCTTTTATTTCTTTTTACTCTTTTATGCACTTAAGATCATGGCAAGATAGCAAAGCCTTTGACTCAACACTAATCTTTATTATAAAGCTCACGGACTCGATTACATAGAGGGATCACAAGGCAAAACTCGAAACTAATTCATACCAAAACTTTATTCTACTAAATCAAGATATTACAAAAAGGATCAAACTAAGTAAAACGGTAAAGATAGGAGTGTGATGGTGATATGATACCGGGGCAACTCCCCCAAGCTTGGCAGTTGCCAAGGGGAGTGCCCATACTCATGTGATTAGTTCCTCCGAGGTGGTGATGATGGAGTTGTTGGTGGTAGGCTTCTTCCTCAATTTGAGCTTGAGGATGGAATTTTGCTCCCTTAGATCATCAATCTCCCGCTCAAGGTTTAATATCCTTTTGCATAGTTCCTGTTTGTTTTCCTGCAAGAGACAAAAAGGAATAAACTTGACCTTTGGTTTCTTTGCTCTGTCAAGGAGGCTTGACTTTTTAAACTCCAGATGCATGTCCCCAGGTTGAGGTAATGGGGCTTCATCTTCATCTGAGCTCATCTCCTCCTTTCCTTTAGGTTCATAGTCTTCTTCTTCCTCACTAGTCCAGCCATTATGCTAAAAGTCCCCGTAGATCTTAGAGTCTACTAGGTAATCAACCACATAGCTTTCTCCCTCTGAATCATGGGATGACATATTGCTCTTATCTGCGGCAGAAACAACTCAAGACAAAGGCAGAAGATTTTTGCGTGATACGGTGGTCAAAACCTTCGGGAGATTATATAATGAATTTTTACCGACCGAAAGAAGTATTGTGCAAGAAAACGGAGTCCGGAGAGCGCATGAGGTGCCCATGAGGCAGGGGGAGCGCCCAGGGGGGTAGGGCGCGCCCTCCATCCTCGTGGATGCCTCGTGTCCTTCCCGGACTACTTCTTATTTTTCTATTTTCTTAAATATTCCAAAACGGATAAAAATTGCCATTAGAACTGTTTTGGAGTCGGTTTACTTACTGTACCACATACCTATTCCTTTTCGGAGTCTGAAACGTTCTGGAAAGTGTCCCTTATGTATTCCTCCAGGGTTATGGTTTCAATAATATTAGTTTCAACATTTATTGGGTTACCTGAGATATAATGTTTGATTCTTTGACCATTCACCACCTTCGGATTTGTGCCTTCGAAGTTGTTGATTTTTATGGCACCAGAACAATAGACCTCCTCGATAACGTAAGGGCCTTCCCGTTTAGAGAGAAGTTTTCCTGCAAAAAATCTTAAATGAGAGTTGAATAGCAACACATAATCACTTAAGCTAAACTCACGCTTTTGTATCCTTTTGTCATGCCATCTTTTAACTTTTTCTTTAAACAATTTGGCATTGTCATAGGCCTGGGTTCTCCATTCATCAAGTGAGCTAATGTCAAATAACCTCTTCTCACCGGCAAGTTTTAAATCATAATTGAGCTCTTTAATGGCCCAATATGCCTTATATTCAAGTTCGAGAGGTAAGTGACATGCTTTTCCATAAACCATTTCATATGGAGACATACCCATAGGATTTTTATATGCACTTCTATAAGCCCATAATGCATCATCAAGTTTCTTGGACCAATTCTTTCTAGATCTATTAACAGTCTTTTGCAAAATTAATTTAAGCTCTCTGTTACTCAATTCTACTTGACCACTACACTGTGGGTGATATGGAGATGCAATTCTATGATTAACATCATACTTAGCAAGCATTTCACGAAAAGCACCATGAATAAAATGTGAACCACCATCAGTCATTAAGTATCTAGGGACTCCAAACCTTAGAAAAATAACTTCTTTAAGCATCTTAATAGAAGTGTTATGATCAGCACTACTAGTTGGAATAGCTTCTACCCACTTAGTAACGTAATCAACATCAACTAAAATATGTGTATACCGATTAGAAGCAGGAAACGGTCCCATATAATCAAAGACCAAAATATCAAATGGTTCAATAACAAGAGAATAATTCATAGGCATTTCTTGACGTCTACTAATATTACCAATTCTTTGAGATTCATCACAAGACACGACAAACTTACGGGCGTCTTTGAAGAGAGTAGGCCAATAAAAACCGGATTGCAATACCTTATGTGCAGTTCTATCTCCAGCGTGGTGTCCTCCATATGCCTCGGAGTGACACTTGCGTGGGATCTATTCCTGTTCATGCTCAGGTACACAACGTCTAATAACACCATCTACTGCTTTATAAAGGTGTGGGTCATCCCAGAAGTAATGTCTTAAATCATAGAAGAACTTTTTCTTTTGCTGGTATGTGAAACTAGGTGGTATAAATTTAGCAACAATGTAATGAGTATAATCAGCATGCCATGGAGCAGTACGAGAAGCATTTATGACAGCTAATTGTTCATCAGGGAAGCTATCATTAATAGGTAGTGGGTCATCAAGAACATTCTCTAACCTAGACAAGTTGTCTGCAACGGGTTCTCAGCTCCCTTTCTATCAATAATATGCAAATCAAATTCTTGTAGCAAGAGAACCCATCTAATCAGTCTAGGTTTAGCATCTTTCTTTTCCATAAGATATTTAATAGCAGCATGATCAATGTGAATAGTTACTTTAGAATCAACAATATAAGGTATGAACTTATCACAAGCAAATACAACTACTAAGAATTCTTTTTCAGTAGTAGCATAATCTCTCTGAGCGCTGTCTAGAGTTTTACTAGCATATTGAATAACATTTAGTTTCTTATCAACTCTTTGCCCTAGAACAACACCTACAGCATAATCACTAGCATCACACATAATATCAAAGGGTAAGTTCCAATCAGGTGGCTGAACAATAGGTGCAGAAATCAAAGCTTTCTTAAGTATTTCAAATGCTTCTACACAATCATCATCAAAGACAAAAGGAATATCTTTTTGCAATAGATTAGCCAGAGGCCTAGAAATTTTAGAAAAGTCCTTAATGAACCTCCTATAAAAACCGGCATGACCAAGGAAACTTCTTATACCTTTAATGTCCTTGGGACATGGCATCTTTTCAATAGCATCAATCTTAGCTTTATCAACTTCAATACCTCTTTCAGAAATTTTATGCCCCAAGACAATACCTTCATTAACCATAAAGTGGCACTTCTCCCAATTCAAGATGAGACTAGTATCTTCACATCTCTGCAAAAGTCGATCAAGGTTGCTGAAGCAATCATCAAAAGAGGATCCATAAACGGAGAAATCATCCATGAACACCTCATAAATCTTTTCACAAAAGTCAAAGAATATAGCCATCATGCATCTTCCAAAAGGTAGCAGGTGCATTACCTAAACCAAAAGGCATACGTCTATAAGCAAAGGGTAAGTAAAAGTGGTATTTTCTTGATCCTTAGCTGACACATGTATTTGAGAGAAACCAGAGTAACCATCTAGAAAGAAAAAATGAGTATGTTTGGATAATCTTTCTAGCATTTGATCAATAAAAGGTAAAGGGTAATGATCTTTCTTAGTAGCTTTATTTAATTTGCGGAAATCAATTACCATCCTATAACCTGTAATAATTCTTTGCTGGATCAATTCATCTTTATCATTAGTAACGACAGTAATACCTCCCTTCTTAGGGACACAATGGACATGACTTACCCAGCGACTATCAGCAACGGGATAAATTATACCTGCCTCAAGGATCTTTAGTATTTCCTTTCTTACCACTTATTTCATCTTAGGATTTAACCGTCGTTGATGATCAATAACTGGTTTGGCGCCTTCTTCCAATTTTATTTTGTGTTGGAATAGAGTGGAACTAATGCCCTTAAGATCATCAAGAGTATATCCAATAGCCGCACGGTGCTTCTTCAGAGTTTTCAATAATCTTTCCTCTTCTTTCTCTGAAAGGTTAGCACTAATAATAACAGGATATATCTTCTTTTCATCAAGATAAGCATATTTAAGAGTATCAAGTAATTGTTTAAGCTCAAACACGGGATCACCCTTGGGTGGAGGAGGATCCCCTAGGATTTCAACAGGCAAGTTGTGTTTCAAAATAGAACCCTGTTTAAAGAATACTTCATCTATTTCCCTTCTTTCATTCATAAACATATCATTTTCATGGTCTAGCAAATATTGTTCTAATGGATCAGTAGGAGGCATGGCAATATAAGCAAGACACATAATTTCATCCTCACTAGGCAATTCTTTATCATGGGGTTGTCTATGAAACTTAGCAAAATTAAACTCATGAGACATATCCCCTAACCCAATAGTAACAACTTCCTTTTCGCAATCAATCTTAGCATTAACAGTATTCAAGAAGGGTCTACCAAATATGATTGGACAAAAGTCATCTTGTGGGGAACCAAGAACAATAAAATCAGCAGGATATTTGACTTTCCCACACAAGACTTCAACATCTCTAACAATCCCAATTGGTGAAATAGTATCTCTATTGGCAAGCTGAATAGTAACATCAATTTCTTCTACCTCAGCAGGTGCAATATCATGCATAATTTCTTCATATAAGAAAAAAGGTATTGCACTAGCACTAGCACCCATATCACATAAGCCATGATAACAATGATCTCCTATTTTAACAGAAATAACAGGCATGCCTACAACAGGTCTATGTGTCTTAGCATCAGGTCTGGCGATTCTAGCAGCTTGTTCACAAAATTAAATAACATGCCCATCAATATTATCAGCCAAGAGATCTTTAACCATAGCAATACTAGGTTCAACTTTAATTTTCTCAGAAGGTGTATATGTTCTAGTATTACTCATACGAACCACAGTTGAAGCTTTAGCATGATCCTTTATCCTAACAGGGAAAGGTGGTTTCTCAATATAAGTAGTAGGAACAATAGGATCATTATAAGTGATAGTCTTTTCTCCAACTGTAACAGGTGCAACTACTTTTACTTCAATGGGAGGATTATATATAAACCACTTCTCCTTAGGGAGATCATCATGAGTAGCAAAAGATTCAAAGAAAGAAGCTACTATCTCAGAGTCAAGTCCATATTTAGTGCTAAATCCACGAAAAGCATCGGTATCCATAAAAGATTTAACACAATCAAACTTAGGTGTCATACCTGACTCCTTACCATCGTCGGAATCCCAATCTTCAGAGTTGCGTTTAATTCTTTCCAATAAATCCCATTTGAATTCAATAGTCTTCATCATAAAAGACCTAGCACAAGAAGTATCGAGCATGGTGCGATTGTTGAGAGAAAGTCGAGCATAAAAGTTTTGAATAATAATTTCTCTCGAGAGTTCATGATTGGAGCATGAATATAACATTGACTTAACCCTCCCCCAATCTTGAGCGATGCTTTCTCCTTCGCGAGGCCAAAACTTATATATACACTTACGATCACAATGAACAAGATGCATAGGACAAAACTTCTGGTGAAATTCAAATTTCAATCGTTTATAGTCCCAAGATCCCATATCATCACATAGCCTATACCATGTCAATGTGTCTCCCTTCAAAGATAAAGGGAAGACCTTCTTCTTAATAACATCATTGGGCATACCTGCAAGCTTAAATAATCAACAAACTTCATCCACATAGATAAGGTGTAAATCGGGATGCAATGTTCCATCTCCTGCAAAGGGATTAGCTAGCAGTTTCTCTACCATACCCAAAGGAATTTCAAAGTAAACATTTTCAGTAGGTTCAGTAGGTTGAGGAGAAACTCTTTGCTCTACTGGTCGGGGTGAAGATACCAAGAACAAGCCCCTCAAAGGATTAGTTTCCATAATAACAAGTGACAGTAAATTTTAGCACACTATATAAATATTTCCTTACCAAGTTCCACTTACCAAAGGCACTTCACTCCCCGGCAACGGAGCCAGAAAAGAGTCTTGATGACCCACAAGTGTAGGGGATCTATCATAGTCCTTTCGATAAGTAAGAGTGTCAAACCCAACGAGGAGCAGAAGGAAATGACAAGCGGTTTTCAGTAAGGTATTCTCTGCAAGCACTGAAATTGTAGGTAACAGATGGTTTTGTGATAAGATAATTTGTAATGGGTAACAAGCAATGAAAGTAAATAAGGTGCAACAATGTGGCCCAATCCTTTTTGTAGCAAATGACAAGCTTGGACAAGTTCTTATAATGAGAAAAGCGCTCTCGCGGACATATGGGAATTATCGTCAAGCAAGTTTTCATCACGCTCATATGATTCGCGTTTGTTACTTTGATAATTTGATATGTGGGTGGACCGGTGCTTGGGTACTGCCCTTTCTTGGACAAGCATCCCACTTATGATTAACCCCGATTGCAAGCATCCGTAACTACAAAAGAAGTATTAAGGTAAACCTAACCATAGCATGAAACATATGGATCCAAATCAGCCCCTTACGAAGCAACTTATAAACTAGGGTTTAAGCTTCTGTCACTCTAGCAACCCATCATCTACTTATTACTTCCCAATGCCTTTCTCTAGGCCCAAATAATGGTGAAGTGTCATATAGTCGACGTACACATAACACCACTAGAGGAGAGACAACATACATCTCATCAAAATATCGAACGAATACCAAATTCACATGACTACTAATAGCAAGACTTCTCGGCCTCTGGAAGGTCGAAGAGCACCTTTTTCGGGAGGTGTCGGGGGTCGGGGTCTCGGGGGTGTCGTGTCGGGGTCGGAGTGTTGTGTCGGGGTCAGGGGTGCCGTGTCAGGGTCTCGGGGTGTCGTGTTGGGGGTCTGGGTGTCGGTGGTGTCGTGTCGGGGGTCGGGGTGTCGTGTCGGGGGTCGGGGTGTCGGGGGTGTCGTGTCGGGGTCGGGGGGTGCCGTGTCGAGGTCTAATACGTCTTCAATGTATCCATAATTTTGATTGTTCCATGCTATTATATTATCTGTTTTGGATGTTTAATGGGCTTTAATATGCTCTTTTATATTATTTTTGGGACCAACCTATTAACCGGAGGCCTAGTGCCAGTTTCTATGTTTTTTTGCCTATTTAAGAGTTTTGCAGAAAAGGAATACCAAACAGAGTCCAAACAGAATGAAACCTTCGCGAGGATCTTTCTTGGACCAAAAGCAATCCAGGAGACTTGGAGTTGAAGTCTGGGACTCTGCGAGGAGGCCACGAGGCAGGAGGGCGTGTCCCCCACCCTCGTGGGCCCCTTGTAGCTCGACCGACGTACTTCTTTCTCCTATATATACTCTTAGAGCATTACTAGTAGAACCCTCAAGCCCTCAAACCCTTATAGCAGTTTTAAGGGTTGAGAAGTGCCAGTTTTTGACACTTTTAAGGGTTGAAAAACAGGGGCAAAGACTAGAACCCTCAAACCCAACCCGTAAACTGCTTTAAGGGTTGGATTTGAGGGTTCTAGTCTTTGCCTCAACCCCAACCTTTAAAACTGTCATTTCATATATCACACATTTCATCATATGACATATCACAAATTCTTGAAAATTGGCTAAGTCTTAGAATTGTTCCATTTTTTAAAACTTCACTTGGTTGTTTTCCGAAGGCTATAACTAATGTTATGTATTTCTAATGAAGACACTACATATAAGTGTTTTACTCTACACCAACAGATGGCATGAACAACTCCTGCAACAGGTCCATTTACAACTCTGAAGTAGTGAAGACAGTAAATCTGTTTTTTAGTTTCCTCTCTTAACAGAACATAGACTTTTGTCATTTTTATAGGAATTAAACCATGCCGTATTTGAATTTGGTCCAATGGAATAATTTGGAGGTTGTCATGTGTACTCCCCATACAAATTAATTTCAACAAAGTTAGACTTTGTTTGACCATAGTTTTGTTGCCATCCAGAGAGCTAAGAAGGTAGAAATAGCAAAAGCTAGCCAGCGCTACAGTAACATTCAGTTACTGTAGCAGCGGCAGCAGAGTAGCGAAACGCAGCGGCAGGAACGGCCGCAAGCGCGGGCACGAGCGGCCGAGCGCGTGTGCGGACGGGCAAGGAAGGCCACGGTGGTTGGGCACAGCGGCTAGCGGCGCACGGCATAGGGACGAGGACGTACAGGGGCATGGCCATGAGCGCGAGGGGAGGGGCGGACAGGCAAAAGCGAGCGAGGCGACGGACAGCAGCCATAATGGGCGAGGGAGGGGCAGGGCGGGAGCCACGGCCGGCGGGAGGGCAGGGCGACGGCTCGGCTTGGACCGCCTGGGCGACCGGGGCGCGGCTCCTCGAGGGGCGGCCGGTGGGAGGGCAGGGCGGGAGAGGAGGCGGGAGGGGGAGGCGGGAGGGAGGCCGGGCCGCGGCGGCGCAAGGGAGGAGGGAGGGGACGCCGGGGCGGGGAGGAGGAGGCGCGGCTAGGGCGGGGAGGAGGAGGCGCGGCCGGGGCGGGGAGGCGGCGGGGCGGTGCGCGACGGGGCGGCGAGGCAGAGGGGCAGCCGGGGCGGTGCGCGACGGGGCGCGGCGCGGTGGGAGGGCCGCCGGGCAGGGTGGCCGGAGGCCGGAGGTAGCCGGATCTGGGGAGGGGAGCTGAAAACTCCCTCCCGCACGAAACTGACGAGAGAACCAGGTCGGGAGGGGTTGGGCTGCCAACCCCTGTTTCTACAGGCTGGGAAGGAGAATAGGGGTTGAGCCTCTAAAAAAATTTAAGGGTTTAAGGGTTAAGGGGTTCTATTCTTTGCAATTTTTTTGTCTCAACCCGTAAAAAAACGGTTATTTTTGAGGGTTTGAGGGTTTAGGGGTACTACTAGTAATGCTTTTATACCCTAGAAACATCAAGGGGAGCTACGAAACCACTTTTCCACCGCCGCAACCTTCTGTACCCATGAGATCCCATCTTGGGGCCTTTTCTGGCGACCTGTCGGAGGGGGAATCGATAACGGATGGCTTCTACATCAACACCATAGCCTCTCCGATGAAGCGTGAGTAGTTTACCACATACTTTCGGGTCCATAGTTATTAGCTAGCTGGCTTCTTCTCTCTCTTTGATTCTCAATACAAAGTTCTCCTCGATATTCTTGGAGATCTATTCGATGTAATTCTTTTGCGGTGTGTTTGTCGAGATCCGATGAATTGTGGATTTATGAACAAGACTATCTATGAATATTATTTGGTCCTTCTCTGAATTCTTATATGCATGATTTGATATCTTTGCAAGTCTCTTCAAATTATCGGTTTAGTTTGGCCTACTAGATTGATCTTTCTTGCAATGGGAGAAGTGCTTAGCTTTGGGTTCAATCTTGCGGTGTCCTTTCCCAGTGACAGTAGGGGCAGCAAGGCACGTATTGTATTGTTGCCATCGAGGATAAAAAGATGGGGTTTATATCATATTGCTTGAGTTTATCCCTCTATATCATGTCATCTTTCTTAATGCGTTACTCTTTTCTTATGACCTTAATACTCTAGATGCATGCTAGATAGCGGTCGATGTGTGGAGTAATAGTAGTAGATGTAGAATCATTTCGGTCTACTTGACACGGATGTGATGCCTATGTTCATGATCATTGCCTTAGATATCTTCATATTATGCGCTCTTCTATCAATTGCTCGGCAGTAATTTGTTCACCCACCGTAATACATGCTATCTTCAGAGAAGCCACTAGTGAAACCTATGGCCCCGAGTGTCTTTCCTATTATATTATAACTCTTTTATTTACATCACATCTCGTTTACTATTTTGCAATCTTTACTTTCCAATCTATACAACAAAAATACCAAGAATATTTACTTTATTATCTCTATCAGATCTCACTATTGTGAGAGACCGTGAAGGGATTGACAACCCCTTTATCATGTTGGTTGCAAGGTTCTTGATTGTTTGTGCGGGTACTAGGTGACTTGTGTGTCATCTCCTACTAGATTGATACCTTGGTTCTCAAAAGTGAGGGAAATACTTACGCTACTTTGCTGCATCACCCTTTCCTCTTCAAGGGAAAAACCAACGCAAGCTCAAGAGGTAGCAGGGTCAGGGTGCTGTGTCAGGGTTGCGGTGTCAGGGTGTCGAGGCGGGGTCGGGGTGTCGTGTCGAGGGTAAGGGTGTCTGTGGTGTCGTGTCGGGGGTCGGGGTGTCGAGGTGCTGTGTCGAGGTCGCGGTGTCGGGGTGTCGAGGCGGGGTCGCGGTGTCGTGTCGGGGGTCGGGGGCTCGGGGGTGCCGTGTCAGGGTGTCAAGGCAGTCTCGCGGTGTCGTCTCGGGGGTGGGGGTGTCGGTGGTGTCGGGGGTTGGGCTGTAGGTGGTGTCGTGTCGGGGTGTCGAGGCGGTCTCGGGGTGTCGTGTCGGGGGTCGGTGGTGTCAGGGACCGACGATCGTCTTCTTCTTCTCATTCTCCTCCTCCTCCTCCTCTTCTTCTTCTTCTTCTTCTTCTTCTTCTTTTCTTCTGCTGCCCCTTTTCTTCGTCTTCTTCTATTTCTCCTCCTCCTCCTCCTCCTCCTCCTCCTCCTCCTCGTCTTCTTCTTCTTCTTATCCTCCCATTTTTCTTCTTCTCCTCCCCCTCTTCTTCTTCTTATTGTTTTCTTCTCCTAATAATTTTTTTGAAGAACTAACCTAGAAACTAACCTAACTATCCTATAACTAACCTAGAAAATCAAACTAACCTAACTAACGGTAGTGGCGGATCCCGAAATTCAACATTGGGTGTTCAAATTTTTCTCTAAGAAAATTACAAAATAGAGGGAGAATACTAGAACATGATAACATCATCATTCACTTGCAAAAAAACTCCCTCCTTATAAACGTAATCAAGTTATGTATGCATCAAATCTTGCTCTGTGAAATCCATAAAAAAAGATGTGCAAGCTTAATCAGTTGGGGATTTCACAATGAATCCAAAAAACAGTACTAACTAACCTAATTACTAGCAGTAGAAAAAAAATAAACTAACAGTACTAACTAACCTAATTAGTGGCAGTATAAAAAAACAGGGGGGGAGCTCACTGGAGTGGGTCGGCGGGGCACTAGGGCGGCAGGCTATCGGGTCGGCTAGGGCGTCGGGACGGCGTGGCCCCTGGTTGTCGAGGCGGCGGGGCACCGGGCTGGCGAGAGCAGCGAGGGCGTCGGGGCGGCAAGGGCGTCAGGGCGGCGAGGGCATCAGGGCGGTGGAGTGAGAGACCGTGGCATGGCGAGGGCGGCGAGGGCGTCCGGGCGGCGGGACGGCGAGGGCGTCGGGGTGGTGGTTGCAGGGGCCGCGGGGGAGCAGCGGACAGCGGGGTGGCGGGTGGTGGACCGGCGCCAGGATTTGTCCTTCTTTGGTACCATTACCAGGTTTGCCAGCCAATCCGGATGCTTGATATCTCTGATGAATCCGGCCTCAAGTAGCTTGGCTAGTTCTTCTCCCATGGCTTGTTGTTTAGGCTCTGAGAAGCGCCTAAGAGTCTGTTTGATTGGCTTGTATCCTTTCAGTATATTGAGGCTGTGTTCGGCCAGCCTGCGTGGGATGCCTGGCATGTCTGAAGGATGCCAAGCGAAAATGTCCCAGTTCTCGCATAGGAATTCTCGTAGTGCAGCGTCCATTGTGGGGCTCAACTGTGTCCCGATGGAAGCCGTCTTCGTGGGGTCCGTCGGATGGACCTGGAATTTGACTATCTCAACTGCAGGTTTAAATGATGTGGACTTGGGTCGTTTGTCGAGTATCATGTCATCCCTGTCCACTGTGGCGTGCAGCGTTGTTAGTTCTTCGGCCGCTAGGGCTTCGAATAATGCTTCCAGGGCTAGTGCTGCAGTTTTATTTTCGGCGCGGAGTGCGACGGCCGGATAACTGGCTAGAGTGATGATTCCATTGGGTCTGGGCATTTTAAGCTTCATGTACCCGTAATGGGGTATGGCTTGAAAGCTTGTGAATGCGTCCCGCCCTAAAAGGGCGTGGTATCCGCTGCTGAAAGGAGCCACTTGGAATGTGATTTCTTCGGACATGTAATTCTCCGAGGTGCCGAATACCACATCGAGTATGATTTTTCCCGCACACCTTGCCTCCCGACTAGGGATAATTCCCCTGAAGGTGGTGCCGCTCTGCTCAATGCGGCTTTTATCAATTTCCATCTTGCTGCGTGTTTCTTCATAGATCAAGTTTAATCCACTTCCGCAGTCCATGAGTACTTTAGTGAGCCTAAAGCTATCCATGATTGGGCTAAGGACCAAAGCGGCAGGTGCCCGGACTGTCTGGAATTGGGGTTCATCACTGGCAGCGAAAGTTATAGCAGTGTCGTTCCACAGATTTGTTTTTGCTACGTGGCAGATTTCGCCGAGATTTCGATGAGCTCGCTTGCGCCTATTATTTGAGGCGAAAGTCTTGAACATTGTTAATACCGCATTGTTGTCTTCGGCGGGACGTTGCTCTGCTATATTTACAAGAAGATCCTCGCCACTTTTTGCTACCTACCGGAGTATCCAACATGCTCTAAGGCTATGTGTTGGCTTAGTATCCGGCGTGCTATGAATTTTGCATGGCCCATTGAGCCATTCTTCCAATACGGTTCCACGTCCTGGAGTGGGCTTTGGCTTTTTGGGAGTTGGATCGGGTAACTTAGGAGAGTTTGCCCTTTTAGCTCGGAGGGAAGGTTTAGTGAGAGCCAGATTATCCCAAAAGTCTGTTTGGGTTTTCCAGGTACTTTCCATCGCGCAGTACTTCTGTACTATGACTACTAAGTCGGCAAAGTGTACTATGTCACGGCGAATTATAGCATTAAGGATCCCATTGCTCGTGCACTTTTTTGCAAAAAAGTGAGATTGCGTCCTCCTCGCGACAGTCCTTGACCTTGTTTATCACAAGGAGGAATCTGGCCGAGTAGTGATGTACTGTTTCTTGTGGCTCTTGTCTAATATGGGAAAGACGGCTTAAGTATGGGTGGGTGGGCGTAGTTGAATCTGGATTCTGATCCGATCTAGCGCCCAGGGGCAGAGGAGCTTCCGGGCTTGACAGCTCGGGCTCCGGGATGTTGCCCGATTTCTCCGTCCCGTTGCCTGATTTTAAGTTTGGGGTCTGGGTCGTTTCCTCCCGCGAACGATTATCCGGCTCAGAGAGCTCAGTGATCTGGACATAGTTCGTCCTCAGAATAGAGGGACGGTCAATATGTGGCTCTTCTACTACCACTATCTCGTTGGTGACCGGTGGGGATTTAATATCCCTTTGCTCGGGCTTAAGCCCAATCCGGTCATAGTCTGTAGCGACTCCCAAAGCAGCGATGTGATCCAAGAGCTCATTAAGGAAAGAGAGCTCTATTGGATCCATCTGTTCGGCAAGTTCTGAATTGACATGCAGGCTATTCGCGATGACCCGAGAGGTCATCATCGGCGTGGCAGCCGATTGGGCGGCCATAACGAAGCCACCTAGTCAAAGAGTTTGGCCTACAGCCAGTGCTCCCCTGGAGGTGATGTGGTCCTTGACAACGAGACGGGCCATCGAGCCTTGCAGCGACGACACAGAGGAACTCTCAATGAAAGCACCAATGTCGGTGGCAAAACCGGCGGATCTCGGGTAGGGGGTCCCGATCTGTGCGTCTAAGGATAATGGTAACAAGAGGCAAGGGACACAATGTTTTACCCAGGTTCGGGCCCTCTCGATGGAGGTAAAACCCTACTTCCTGCTTGATTGATCTTGATGATATGAGTATTACAAGAGTTGATCTACCACGCGATCGTAGAGGCTAAACCCTAGAAGCTAGCCTATGATGATTATGATTGTTGTGATTGTCCCTATACAGACCGAAACCTCCGGTTTATATAGGCACCGGAGGGGGCTAGGTTTTACACAGAGTCGGTTACAAAGAAGGAAATCTAATATCCGGATCGCCAAGCTTGTCTTCCACACAAAGGAGAGTCCCATCTGGACAAGGAACGAAGTCTTGAGTCTCGTATCTTCACGGTCCAACAGTCCGGCCAAAGTATATAGTCCGGCTGTCCGGATACCCCCTAATCCAGGACTCCCTCAGGGGTCAAGGGCGGCAAGGGCGGTGGTGGTCGGGAGCGGTGGCAGCGGTTGGGGTCGGGGTCGGGCACAGTGGAGTGAGAGAGAAAGAGAGATGGAGAGAATGGGAGGTGTGGGGTGGGCCGTACATAGCCGTTAGCTGCTATTCTCTTTGGCGGCAAAGAAAGTGGCCGTTAGGTGGTACTCGTTAGTGGGCCACCCTCCCTCTTTGTCATCTGCTAGCAGATGGCAAAACATCTATGCCGTCAGCTAGCGGACGACAAAGATGTGGCAGACGACGAACACACTCTTTGCCATCAGCTCTTTCTTTATCGTCAGGTTTCTGTTAGCTGATGGCAAAGAGCCAGATGACGACAAAGATCCTTATTCCAGTAGTTAGATTAGGATTTGTCACTCCGTGTATCAGAGAGGTATCTCTGGGGACTCTCGGTAATGCACATCATATGAAGCCTTGCAAGCAATGTGACTAATGAGTTAGTTGCGGGATGATGCATTATGGAACGAGTAAAGAGACTTGCCGGTAATGAGATTGAACTAGGTATGAAGATACCGATGATCGAATCTCGGGCGAGTAACATACAGATGACAAATGGAATAACGTATGTTGACATAGCGGTTCGACCGGTAAAGATCTTCATAGAATATGTGGGAACCAATATGAGCATCCAAGTTCTGCTATTAATTATTACCGGAGAGGTGTCTCGGTCATGTCTACATAGTTCTTGAACCCGTAGGCCGCACGCTTAACATTGATGACGATATGTATTATATAAGTTATGTGTTTTGGTGACCGAAGGTTGTTCGGAGTCCCGGGTGAGATCACGGACATGACGGGGAGTCTCGAAATTGTCGAGAGGTAAAGATTGATATATTGGAAGGTAGTATTCGGACACCGGAAGTGTTCCGGAATGTATCGGGTACATATCGGAGTACCGGGGGGTACCGGAACCTCCAAGGGGAAGATATGGGCCATATGGGCCACAGGAGGGAGGCACACCAGCCCACAAAGGAGTCGCACGCACCCCACCAGGGAGGAGTCCAAATTGGACAAGGGAGGGAGCGGTGCCCCCCTTTCCTTCTCCTCCTCTCTCTCCTTCCCCCTTTCCCCCTCCGATAAAAGGAAGGGGGGCGAATCCTACTAGGACCCCAAGTAGGACTCCTCCTACTTGGGGCGTGCCTAGGGCCGTCCTCCTCTCCCTCTCTCTTTTATATACGGGAGGGGGGGCTAGAAGACACATCAATTGTTCCAAGCCATGTGCGGCGCCCCCCTCCACAGTTTACGCCTTCGATCATATTGTCGCGGTGCTTAGGCGAAGCCCTGCGCGGATCACATCACCATCGCCGTCACCACGCCATCATGCTGATGGAACTCATCTACTTCCTTGACCCTCTGCTGGATCAAGAGCTCGAGGGACGTCATCACGCTGAATGTGTGCAGAACTCGGAGGTACCATACATTCGGTACTCGATCGGTTGGAACAAGAAGACGTTCGACTACATCAACCACGTTAAGCAAACGCTTCCGCTTTTGGTCTATGAGGGTACGTGGACACACTCTCCCCCTCTCGCTGCTATGCATCTCCTAGATAGATCTTGCATGAGCGTAGGACTTTTTTTCAAAATGCATGCTACGTTTCCCAACAACACGAATGTAGCATGTCCTGCAGTCCCGTCAATATTGTGTACACGTACGTACAGCCAGGGTGCAAGAAAGTAAATATGGCCATGTACGTACATATGGGCGGGGTTTCGAATGCCTACTTGTGCATACGTACGGCTAGGGCTCATGTACATGGAGAGGCAGCGGTGAGCAGCGCTGGTGTCCTGTTCATCGGCAGCCAACCGACTGGGTCGTAACGGAGAAACTACGTCGTTGTGTTCATTGGGAGGCAACAGAATGCGTCGTGTTCATTGGGAGCCAACCGCCTTGGACGGAACAGTCGAAACGAGGTCTGGCGTACCGCAGAACAAAGGAAATGGCCTTCTGTTCGACCTCCTACGGTCGAAACGGGATCCTGTCCACCGGGAGGGGTATGGCGTACCACAAAACGGAGGAAACAGACTTCTCTTCGACCTCCTACGGTCGAAATGGGATCCTGTTGATCGGGAGGGGTGTGTCGTACCGTAAAACGGAGGAAACAGACTTCTCTTCAACCTTCTATGGTCGAAACAGGGGTCCTGTTCATCGGGAGGGGTGTGGCGTACCACAAAACGGGACTCCACAGGCTACTGTTCATCCACCGTCTACTGCCTCGCTCCAGCCTCCACGGGCTACTATTCATCCACCGTCGACCTCCTCCAGCCTCCACCTATGACTGTTTATCCACGGCGTCTCCCCCCTGCCTCCACCAGCTACTGTTCATACAGCCTTCACCAGCTACTGTTCAACCACCCCTCCACAGGCTACTGTTCATCCAGCCCTCCACTGGCTACTATTCAACCATCCCTCCACGGGGTCCTATTCATCCAACCCCAACCGGCTCGATCGAGGTCCTGTTCATCCAGCGGCAGCGACCTCTACTACCACGAGGTCCTGATCATCCAACCCCCAACAACACTCAATGTTCATCAAGAGGCAGCAAGTTCGATCGGCTTCAGTAAACAGCAGTACCAAAGGAATTGCTCGATCGGGTTCAGTTAACAACCAGGGATCGATCAATCGCTCGGGTTCAGTAACATGTAGCCAGTGCAATCGCTCGGGTTGAGTAGGTGAACGCCTCACTCAGGTTCAGTTAGAGCCCAACGCCTCGCACCCACGCACGTACGTGTATGAGAGAAACACGCAATCTCTCCGTGCATCGCTCGGCCCCGACCACCCACCGTAACCGGGAACTCCCTGATATTTTCCTTGCCCTCGCTTCTACCACGGTTTTTTCCATCATGGACGGCCCAAAGAATGTCATGCAGCTGTGTTTCTGGCCCGCCCAGGATGAAAAGCCCATTTTCTGTCATGATTTTTTGTCATAGAAGTAGGAGCCCACCACATCTATGATGATACCAGGTTTCGTCATAGAAGTGTCATAAGCATGACAGGAAAATTTTTTGTTCGGCCCACAATGTCACGGATGTGTCTTTTTTGTAGTGCTAGTTGATTACTCGGGCGGTTCGTCTTGGCTCCCTGCTGCACCTGGCTGGAGTGGTCCAGTTGCGCTAGTATCCGCTGGAATCTAGGGTGCTGTAGAGGAAAACCCAACCTCCAGTTCAGAGTGTGCTTCAGCTTCTAGAATTGCAGCAGCATTACGAAACGAGCATGCAAGCTGCAAAAAAACAATACACGTAAGTCTGATAGCTTGACCAGACATCTAGCAAGAATGATCAATACAACATGAGCAAAGCCTTGATGTTTGCAAAAATTGTGGTATGCAATGTGAAGAAATCAAGGAAAAAGTAATTAACAAAGAAGGCCACATGCAACTAGATATTGATTCTTGAAACATGAATCAACTTTGGTGCATAGACCCCAATGAATGATGTACATTCATTTTTTCTGTCTCAAATATTTTGGATTGTAAGAAATATGTATTTGCTATTTACGCTATGCACTTTATTAGGACCTGAAAGTTTGAAGATGCGGCCAAGTTTTGTAGCCAATAGAACAAGACATTAGATAGAGTGCATCTTAGCACGAAATAAAGAACTGAATGTAGCTTGGACTGATCATGTTAATTAATTCGAAGAAAACCATATTTAGCAGCATGTTGGCAAATGGAGATGTGTCTTGCGCTAGATAAAAAATGAATAGTTTGGGCAAAATTATCAAAACAAGCCAACATTATAGTTCGGGGCACACACTAGTGGGCTAACAAATCCCACTTGGATACACAAGATGTTATCTCCAAACCTCTTTTCGTTGATTGCTGGCGTGTCGATGACTCAACATGTTCGGTTTCCACCTATTTAAAAAATAGAATATGTTGTTCTCAATTGGTGAAACAAGACCAAGATTTTGCCTCTAGTTTAAAAAAAACATCCCTAACAAGGTATATCCAATTTCCTTCAATTTGCCTCTAGTTTGAAAGTCGCCTTCCCGTTATATAGGGTGCTACTTTTAGTAAGTGTTGACTAATTTTAGCTATTTTCGGAAATACTACTGCACTCCTTGCCAAGAAATGTCTAATGTGCTACATGGTCACGTTGTTGGGTCAACGACGAAGAAAAATAAATTTCCTAATTTAACCATTTTGTGGAAAATAAACATTTATTTAGATACACATTAAAATGAGTGGTACTACTTCATAAACCATCTACATGCTAACATGGGTGCAATTTGTTTGACTTCAACATATAAATAGCACACACTTTTGCATTATATTTCAAATTCCATGTATCTATCGTCATCATATTCTACAATAAGAAATATATTCTCATGTCCCATGTGTCATGTTGGCGGATTTTCTTTCACATATTTTTGTAATGTTTTTGTGTTATTACAATACAAGAATTTTATCCATTGTGCGTTTAGCTATTTAATATGATAGAAATATGTTATTTAGTTGTCAATATTCTATATCTAGTAATAATATTTTCTAGTCTTGATTTAGAAATAATGCACAATAGAAGTGATATAGTATATCGTTGTATGTATTGGATCTACTTTGGCAAACCTTGACTTTCAGGCAGGCATTTTCAATCTTCAAGCAAGCAACACATCGGTATGTCCTCAACTTCTCACGCATTTTGTGGTTCTCAATCACTAATATTTTGTTCTCAATCTCCAGGAGCTCATTCTGTTGCTTGATGGGGAGCTTCTGTGATGAATATCATTAACTAGTTTAGTATACTGGTAGTATTATATTTAACTATAATAATATGCTTCCCGCAAAAAAACTATGATAATATGCTAAATATCAATATTTAGTTATTGCAATCAAGACTACATAACAACAATAACATTGTGCCATGTCTAAAAATATGTTATACACTTGATAAGATTAAAGAATTTTGCATGATAAAAAAGCACATAAATGTTTGTTGTTTCCTAAAAGATTAAGACAAACACATATAAATTCATATGGTTTTGTGTTGCGACTTTGCGACCTTAATCTGAGGACCCATCTTCATGACCAACAACTTCGCTTGTTTTGATGATGATCTTGAGTTTCCATCCATTTACTTCATATTCGTACCGATGAAATGCTCTCCAATATGACTGTAAAAACAATAAAGTGTATGTATTAAAACAATTAAGGCCTTTGGAATAATATGATGTTTTATTATGTGAAAAGAAACAAATTTCCTCCTACATAAATATATACATGAATAACTATCCATATACGCGGATACATAAGTCTATATGTGAACTTCGGACTTCCAATTACTACTGCAAATTATAGCATGTAAATAGAAGTTTCTTTTGTTTTCAGAGTGGTATGGAAATTATAACAAAAAACAAATATTTATTTTGAACAAAAAAGAAATCTATTATCAACCAGGATACAAATCATGGGAACAAATATGTTATATATTCCAAATTATTCTTAGTTTTCCAAAAGTGAAAACTAAACTAACTAGGAAAAAGCAATGACAAGAAAGAGAGTACGGAAATACCATGGATGTATTAGTTTATATGTAAAATTCATAGTCTTACTTTAGTGTTTTGTTGTTCTGATCCTTTACTGAACATGTGATCATTTTCTCTATTGAACAAGAAAATATCTTCTACTTTTAGTCAATCAAGTTAAAAAAAGATCTTCCAATTTACAAGAGGGAAAATTTTCATTAACTGAGTCATTTTAAGACAATTTTTCTATAATCTAATAGAAAATTCTAAAACTTGTTCAAGTTCTTGTTCCAAACTTTCATGTGAAAAGAACTCCGACAACAAGGAAAGTGACACATGTCTGAAATAAAAGATGAAATTCCAGCCGTCCTTTTTCTTCATATCGACTATTTTTCCATCAATATTCCAACATAATAAAACTGAACAAATATAAGACAATTATGCACCGATGTATACTTGAAAACATAAAAGTAATAACCTACTTTGAGTACTTCTCAAACATGATTTGTTATCTACCATCAAGGACCCTATGACGTGCAAGACCAAGAAAAAATGGTCAAACACATACAGTATGTAGGGAAAGAAAATAAGTTCGGGAACCTCGCCAACAACAATCCTTTCTTTGGTGCGAGCATGTACCAAAAAAACAAGCTATGATTTTCGAAAATACAAAATACAAGAACTCGTAATTTCAAGTTATGCATAGTATGCCCATAAAATTGCAAAGTAAGAATACCGTTTATAACTATGAAAAGCATACCAGATAGTCTCCTTGCACTGTGAGTCCTTTAGATCATAGGGGTCAATGCTTCTTTATTTGTGTGGGCAACAAAGTGGTACTTTATAGGATGATCACACGAAGCAATATCAATTTTTGGTCAGTACAACATCCATGCCCGACATTTAAGTAGGATTGGTGCCTAAAGATGTATGCCACACTACAGATAGATATTTAGATAGATAGGTGCGTTATTTGGAATAATAGGAAACTGTGGGTCAAATCCTGTCGACCGTCGTTTCTGAATGATAGGGCATGACCTCACGAGTCGTAGGATGCATAAGATCATATGAAAGATAGAGTCGAACATATGCATGCATATCCTTTTCCTGACACACTTTCGGCGCATAGGAGACGTAAGAACCTAGAAAGATAGAGGGAAGATATACATATCCATTTTCTGGCACACTTTCGGCGCATAGATAGATGGAGTACTACTTTAATAAGTAATATATAAAAATGTAGGTCTAACTTCCGCTCTTTAATCCTAGTACCACCCACTGTACTCACCCAGTGATATGTGGCGTGGATGTTAGGGTGTGGGCTACCAGTTTGTGCAAGTCTAGTACACGTAGTGTCACGTCTAGGTTGCCATGGATAGGTTCCTAGGAGGTTCCACAACTTTAGAGAATGATGTGCGAGGCTTCAATGTGTTGGCGGTAGGTCCTGTAGGACCGATAGTATATCGACCAGAGGAGGGTGAATGGGATATTTAAACATTTTGAAACTTGAAAAATCTCGGTACAACACAACAGAAACTAAATCTAAGCACAAAAATATCTACAAAAGATTATCACACTAGAAGATAAAGTAGATAGAACAAAAAGATTAGACGAAGGGCTCTATGAAAGAGATGATACCATCAAATTCTCTTAAGATTTTCCGGAGTAACGGGTCTCTGGGAATCAATAAAGTTGAGTCAAGGGGTCATATTTCAACATCCAGAAAGGAGGAGGAGGAGGGGGAGCATCTTCCCCCTCTCCTCCGGTCGTGTTAGAATTCCTCTAGGGGCACTGCCATCATCGTCATTGCATTCACCGTCATCTCCACGATAATCTTCTTCCTTTGTATTGAGGCTTCTCCATCACAAAGCCTCTTAATACTTAGGCAAACATGATTGTGCTATGAATTACTTCCCCACTATTTATTTCATCTTTACCTCTGTGTTTGAGTAGTTATTTGTTGGCATTGGCGAAATAGTATGAAGGTTGGTTGCAAATATATACATTACTCCCTCTATTTTCTTATACAAGGTCACTTATTTTTCATGTCAAACTTTGACATATAACTTTGGTCAGAAAAATATAGGTTATATGCCATAAAAAAATATATCATCGGAAAGTTCTTTGAAACGTGCACACAGTGGCATACTTTTTGTGGCATAACTCACATTTTGTTGGTACAATTAATGGTCAAAGTTAGACATAAAAATATGAAGTGTCTTTATATACAAAAATGGAGGTAGTAATTTCTATATCCTTTGTGGCTTTTGTATGAGTGCACACGTATATTAAGGGAACCCATATGTTTTCTAATGATTTATGATGAAGGATGAAGGGGATGCGTGAGTAAGAGAAAGCATATGCCACTAGTACGAAGTTCTAGCATTTGGAAGTATGCCTCCTCCCAATGCATCTTCTTCGTCTCCGATAACTTGGCCTCACTGGATCAATAGTTAAAACGAGCGTTCAATATCGGTTACACGTTTCCCACTAATACAGAGATTCTATGATCATATCGGTCAATATTTTAGTCGTAACCATGTTGAAGGCTGAACAACTATAACCCGATATCAGTTATTTTATTAAAACAGGGTGAAAGCGAGTACTTGCTAATTATGAATGGCGGCTATACGATTAATTAATTTCCGTGTACATAGCAATGCGCCATACCACATCATCCAATGCACAAGTTTGGCTTGATCGTTCAAAAGTCAAAAGGAAGAACTAGGATCCACCTAAACTTGAGCTTCAAAGCCTGGGCCAACGGCCCGAGCCTACAGACATTTGGGCTAGGCTCAGGCTCACATTTCTCGTTCAAAGAACGAAAAAGCCCAAACTAGGTCATAATTGGCATTTTAGTCGAATATTAGGTATGGTAATAGATTTATTTTTAATACCCCAAAAATATTAAGTTAAATACTAGTATTTTTTTGGAGTCTTCAGTTAAATAATAGTAGGAAAAACATTTGGGCTGGGCCGGTCCTGGCTCAACTTGGTATTTTTCAGACGTACATTGTTTAGCCCGGCCCGGGGTATGATCAGGTCAAGGTCCACCTAAAGCCCAGCCCAAAGGAAGGGAAAAAGGTCCAACTTCCTGCTGACTCTGCCTGCTACCTACTCATTTTATTGCTCACCGCCGGCGACGAATCCCGCGCGGCGCCGGCCGCCGGCTCGCACGCCCTCCAACCCATGGCGCATGACCTCCCCGTACCATCAGCTGGCACTACACGCTTGCACGGCCGGCCCTCCTCCCTGCCAGCACAGCCCCCTTCGCCGGGCCCCGCTGACATCGCCGCCCCTTTGCCGACACACACACCCAAAACCCCCACAGCCGACACACATTCAATATAGCCAATCTAAGTAGTCCCTGCAGTTCTTTCAGTAACAGGGATTCTCTGTTCATTATATTCAGACAAATTTGAAGTACTCACCCAATGTTCACTGTTTCTGTCTTGTTCATTATATTCAGACAACTTTCTAAATACAACTTGTTTTGGACTCTCAACCATGCCTAGTGACTGCACGATAACAGACAAATATGTTAACTTGGCAAGACTCCTAAAGGCTATGTAATAATATCTCGTAATTTGTAAGAGAAGGCAGTAGCAAAGATGATGGGAGTCACAGATAGTGTGTTACTCAAATCAAATGTTCTCTCCCATGATCTTTCGTAATGCAGCTCAGTTCATGGGATGATATACAAGAATGCAACAACTTAGTTTTTTTCTCTATCATTACTTTCCCACCGCCCTGAGCTGCAGGTAGCGCGCGCTAATACTCTACTCCCAATCCAGATTAACTTTCTGATCTTTTCACCCAGCAAGAAAAGAATCTGTCACGGAAAATATTAAAACATGTGTGACAGAGGAATTGAAACTTGTTGGCTTTCGCCCAAGGATCAGCCTCACACATGTTAAACACATTATGTGTCACGTTACATTGTGCACCGGATGTAGAGATAGAGATAGACTAGTTAGGTAGTTCAAACATATTTCCTTGTACCCTACTCTATCTTCTTATCTCTTGTCCTCCAAGTCTCCTGTAATATCTCAACCATCTTGTATGCGCTATCAGGGATCTCGCGCCCCTGTATATAACACGTAACGCGTCCCCTCGCACCGAGGTAAGACGTTTCCGCATCTCGCACATGGTAATCAGAGCCATTCTTCTTCCCATCTAGTTTCTCCCTGATTCCAGTCGCACCAAAGAAATATGTCTTCCTCCTCCGGCGTATCTCACCCTAGCCTCAGTGGGCAGGTGATCGAGAAACTCCCCCGCGCGAATTACGTGCTATGGCGTACATAGATCACACCGCAACTTCGTGGCGCCGGTTTCTTCCAGTACGTTGACGGCACCTTGCCGGAGCCGAACAAACTTCAAGCCGCCAAGGACAAGGACGGCAAGGACACGTTTGTCCCCAACCCTCTCCACCCCATCTGGGTTCGGGAGGACCAGCAGGTGCTTGGCTTCCTGCTGAGAAACCTCTCCAAAGAGGTGCTCGTCACGGTGACCGTGGTCACCACGGTGCAAGCGCTCTGGACGACGCTGGCGGGCATGTACTCGTCGCAGTCGCTAGGCCGCGTCAACAACATCCGTACCTCACTCATCAACGCGCAGAAGGGCAACCAGTCCGCCGCCGCCTACTTCGCCACCATGCGCGGACTCGCGGATGAACTTGCGGCGGCCGGCAAACCCATCCAGGACGACGAGCTGATCTCGTACATCCTCCACGGGCTGGATCAGGAATACCAGCCCCTCGTCTCCGCCCTCGACGCCCGCGTCAGCCCCGCCTCCCTCGACGAGATCTTCTCCATGCTCAGCAACTTCGACCAGCGCATGGTGCAATTCCAGAACTCCAGCGGCGGCGGCTTCAAGTCCTCAGCCAACCTTGCTACTCGCGGCCGCGGCGGTGGCTCTCGCTATCGTGGCCGTGGCAAGGGCAGGGCTGGTGGCGCCAGGACCAGCAGCAACGGTGGCACCAGTAGTGGTGGCGCCCGTGGCAACCGGGGTCGCCGCGGCGGCGCCTCTGGACGCACACGTCCGGACTCCCCACACTGTCAGATTTGTGGCAAACCAGGCCACACCGCCAAGGACTGCTGGTACCGATATGATGAAGACGAGGATGACATTCAAGATGATGACAAGATCGCTGCGGCGGCAGATGGATCCTACGGCATCGACACCAACTGGTACCTCGACAGCGGCGCCACCAACCATCTCACTGGAGAGCTCGAGAAGGTGACCCTCCGTGAGAAGTACCATCGCAGGGATCAAATCCACACTGCCGATGGTGCAGGTATGAGCATCAGCAACATTGGTCATTCTGTTATACATACCCCTCATCGTAAGATTCATCTTAGAAAAATTTTGCATGTCCCTAGTGCCAACAAAAACCTCCTTTCCGTTCATAGGAATTACTCTTGACAATCATGTCTTCATTGAATTATTTCATCCTTTTTTCTTCTTGATCAAGGATCTGGCCACGAGGAAAACCCTCTATCGAGGTAGATGTGTTCGAGGGCTCTACCCGTTTCTTCCGGAGTTTAGAAGACACAATAAACAAGCCTATGGTGTTGTCAAGCTTTCTTCAACACGGTGGCACGATCATCTAGGACATGCTTCATTTTCTTTAGTTGAACGCTTGCTTAGGAAAAATAAGCTCCCGTTTGTTGGTGAGCGTCATGTTGAAACCATTTGTGATTCATGCCAAAGAGCAAAAAGTCATCAATTGCCTTATCCTGTTTCTACCAGTGTTTCTACTCAACCACTTCAATTAATATTCTCACATGTTTGGGGTCCTGCCCCTAGCTCAGTTGGTAGACACACATAATACGTTAGTTTTATTGATGACTATAGCAAGTTCTCTTGGATCTATCTTCTCAAGAAACGATCCGAAGTTTTTCAAGTCTTTCAAAACTTTCAAGCACTTGTAGAACGGAAATTTGATCGCAAAATTCTTGCGGTACAATCTGATTGGGGAGGGGAATACGAAAAGTTGAATTCCTTCTTCCAAACTCTTGGCATATCTCACCATGTTTCCTGCCCTCACGCACACCAACAAAACGGCTCTACCGAGCGCAAGCACTGTCACATAGTTGAGGTGGGTCTTGCTCTACTAGCCGGTGCTTCTATGCCCCTTAAGTTTTGGGATGAAGCATTTCTTACTGTTGTTCACATTATCAACATGCTCCCCAGTCGTGTCATCAACAACGAAACTCCCATGGAACGACTTCTTCACACCAAACCAGACTACAAGTCCCTTCGTGTTTTTGGGTGTGCGTGTTGGCCCAATCTTCGTCCCTACAACAATAGAAAACTCATGTTTCGATCAAAACTGTGTGTCTTTCTAGGGTATAGCGCTCAACACAAGGGTGTAAAATGCCTTGATGTCTCCTCTGGTCGTGTATACGTTTCCCGTGATGTCGTCTTTGACGAGACCAAGTTTCCCTTTGCTCAACTTCACCCCAATGCGGGTGCACTCCTACGCAAAGATATTCTGCTTCTCCCTTCTCATCTCACCAGCTTTGCTCACGGGGGTGATAACTGTAATGATCAACTATTGACTGACCCTCTTAACACCATGTATGAGCATGATAATGATGCAGGAGCAAGCAGCGGAAAAAATGGCAGTCAAAATGATGAAGAAATGTGCCCTACAGGGACATATTTCATGTGTCCAGGTGAGGGGAGCAAATCCCCCTCGGGATCCATCCCGCAAGGCACAGTGCCGTCCTCGGGATCGACACGCTCAGATGCGGCAGGAGGATCAGGTGGATCCGCCTCAGATTCCGCGCCAGCTGAATCAGGTGCGATCAGGCGCGGGTCGACGCGCGTTGAAAGCGACATCGACACGGCCACCCGGCGCGCTATGGATGGGGAACACGCCTCCTCTGTCCTGCGCCAACCAGGAGACGACAGGTGGCGTGGTACCACTGGGCACTCGGCGGCTCGGTTCCCGGCCCAGCCGGTCTGCTACAAACGGCGGGATTTGCGCCATCCGGCCGCTGCAGGCCAGACCGGCACGGGATCCTGCGTTGATACGCCGCCCACGCCACCCTGCGCCAATGATGAGGCGTGTCGGGCGCGGCAGCTGGATCAGGAGGATCTGCCTCGAAACCTGGCGAGGGGATCTTCTGTGCCGACTGTGACGCCTGTGCCTTCGCCCACGCGCTCATCTGCCGCAGAGGATCCGGCTCAGGAGGATTCAGCGGCTGCAACTGTGCCAGCTTCTGCCATGGGATTCTCTGTGGCAGAAACAGCAGGCACAACATCTCCGCGTCGTACACGACTTCAAAAAGGGGTAACAAAACCTGTAAACTACAAGCATATTACAATATATGGTATGATATGTTCTACAGGTGAACCTGGTGAACCCCACAATCTTGAGGAAGCTTTGAATGATGAAAAGTGGAAAAAGGCCATGAATGAGGAGTTTGTGGCACTACAGAAGAATAAAACATGGCATTTGGTCCCTCCACAGAAAGGTAAAAATCTCATAGACTGCAAATGGGTTTTTAGAATCAAGAGAAAGTCAGATGGCACCATTGATCGGTATAAAGCTAGATTAGTTGTAAAAGGATTCAAACAACGGTATGGCATAGACTACGAGGACACATTTAGTCTCGTTGTAAAAGCTGCCACTATTCGCCTTGTTTTGTCTATTGCTGTTTCCAGGGGCTAGAGTCTCACGCAACTAGATGTTCAGAACGCGTTTCTCCATGGTGTTCTGGAAGAAGAGGTGTACATGAAGCAACCTCCTGGGTTTGTGAACAAAAATGTTCCTTCTTATGTTTGCAAACTTGACAAATCATTGTATGGGTTGAAGCAAGCCCCACGTGCATGGTATTCACGTCTCAGTCACAAGATGCAACAGCTTGGTTTTGTTCCTTCTAAGTCTGACACCTCATTGTTTATTTACAACAAGCACAACACAAACATATTTGTACTCATATATGTTGATGATATAATTGTCACAAGTTCATCAGATGAGGCTGTCACAGGGCTCTTGAAAGATCTCAGCTCAGAGTTTGCTCTCAAGGATCTCGGAGATTTGCATTATTTCCTAGGGATTGAGGTGAAGAAGCATGAGGATGGACTTCATATCTCTCAGGAAAAATATGCAGCAGATCTGGTAAAGAAGGAAGGTCTACAAGGTTGTAACCCTTCTCCTACTCCTATGTCAAATTCAGAAAAAATATCTCTCACAGAAGGACAGCCTTTGAGTCCAGATGATAGCACAAAGTATAGGAGTCTAGTGGGTGCACTTCAATATCTCACACTTACTAGACCTGATATTTCATTTGCTGTCAACAAAGTCTGTCAGTTTCTCCATGCACCTACCTCAGTTCACTGGACTGCTGCTAAACGTATTGTTCGCTATGTCAAGAATACTGCCAATGTTGGTCTGAATTTCAGCAAGTCATCCTCTACACTTATAAGTGCTTTCTCAGATTCTGACTGGGCAGGCTGTCTTGATGACAGAAGGTCCACTGGTGGCTTTGCAATTTTCTTTGGCCCAAACTTAATATCCTGGTGTGCAAGAAAACAAGCCACCGTTTTCAGGTCCAGTACAGAGGCAGAGTATACGGCACTGGCAAATGCCACAGCTGAGGTCATATGGGTACAATCCATGTTAAAAGAACTTGGTGTCAGGAGTAGTCAAGTTCCTTGTCTATGGTGTGATAACTTGGGTGCTACATATTTGTCTGCCAATCCAGTCTTTCATGCCAGGACAAAGCATATTGAGATAGATTTTCACTTTGTGAGAGAAAGGGTTGCCAAGAAGCAACTTCAGATTCGGTTTGTGCACTCCAACGATCAAATTGCAGATGGATTCACCAAACCGTTACCTACAAGGAGCTTTGAAGATTTTAAACATAATCTCAACTTGATGAAGTTGTGATTAAGGGAGGGTGTTAAACACATTATGTGTCACGTTACATTGTGCACTGGATGTAGAGATAGAGATAGACTAGTTAGGTAGTTCAAACATATTTCCTTGTACCCTACTCTATCTTCTTATCTCTTGTCCTCCAAGTCTCCTGTAATATCTCAACCATCTTGTATGCTTTCCGCATCTCGCACAACACACACACATCAGAAACAGAGCAAATTTGGGGCAATTTTTTCTCTACCCTTTTCTTCAAGTCCAAGGATTATGCAGTGTAATGATATTTCCTAATTCGCAGGACAAGGCAGTAGCATACATGATGTGAGTCACAAACATTGTGTTACTCAAATGAAATGTTTTTCCTCCTCATGCACGCGCTTCTTGCTTCCTACTGTAAGTTGTGGCGATTGCATCTTACAGCTTATCGTGTAGTTGTAGTAGGGTGGTATGCGAGACCTCCATGCAAGAGCCTCAAATTCCCCTTGTGGTAGTGTGCCACCATGTCCTAAGATGATGTCGTGCACAGTGATCTTGGGGACTTCCTCACTGGAATCTAACTGATGATGTTTGCAAATCAAGAAATATTTACTGCTGCCCCCCAATCTCCAACAATACACCGGTGCATCTTCTCGGAAATGAAGGCATGAGTGCTGGTCAAACATAAGGAGCTGTGCCTGTTTATATGCTCTCACACATTCAAGGGTTGTGCGCCAAAATCGAGCATTCAAGTTATCTCGCAGTATCCCAGCAATGAGATGCGTGCCTGTGAAACACCCTCTGAATCCCAAAGCGATCTCCATTGCCATCACTGCCAGTTTAGGCTGCTCATCAGGGTGTGTGCTTCCAAATGCAAGCGACTTGAAAAAGTGCCAATAAGCTTCTTGAGGGAGATAGTCCATTCGAAGTGCTTCTGTTGTTCCCAGATTCACAATTTTATCTGATCGACTGGTGATTATGATTTTGCTCCCACCGCACGGTGTCATGCTGGTTGCCAAAGATTTCAACCTTCTCCATGTTCCTTCATTAATATCCTCAGCTATTTCAACAATAATCAGCAACCTGGTTTGAGAAGCAGAATTTTGATGTCTGACTAGACCATTAATATAGTTTCCTTTCAGGTCAACCACTCCTTCATTCTTGAGACTACCTTCTGGAAAGAACATGATCATCGAGAAACCATCACGCACACTCTCATGCCTACAGACGTACTCAACAAGGGTGCTCTTCCCTACTCTTCTTGGACCAATGATCGCAAGTACAGCCAAGTCTGAAGTAGCACTGGGACAAAGCAAGAAATTCAGGACCCGCTCCCATTCCGTTTGGCGACCAAACATGCAATTGTCCAATACCAAATATGTGCCATAAGGTTGGCGGAGGATCCGGGGATATGACTCCAAGAAGAAAATAAACTCCTTCATGCCAGCCATGTCGTCTTCAAGGGTATTAACCATCCGTTGCAGCTCTTCCCTCATGTTGCTGTTTGTGCCAAACAACAGCGCTTCTCTGTTGCTGCTGCTGCTGCTGGCGCGAGAGAAACAGAGCCGTTTGGCCGGACTAGATTTACAGAGCGCAGATGATGAGTGGCTTACCTCCTCCTCGTCGAGGGCGGCTTGGAATCTCAAGGAATCAAGAACGTAGCGGCCTCTGTACATTCCTTGCCTCAATATCTTGAGCTGACGGAGCATCCCCTGGTTGGTGACGTGCCGCGCCTCAGCCTCCTCGACGATGATGTCGATTCTCAGTAGGACACTCTGTAGCCTCTTTAGAATCTTGTTGATGTCAGGCTGCTGCTGGAAGTATTTGCTGGTCATGAACGATGCAGACCTGCTGATGAGGTCACCCACGATTGCAGAGACGAGGATATCCATTGATCGCGAAGCACCTTGGCTCAGAGCTGAAGTGGTGCAATGGGAGAGGGATAAAATTAGCAGCGAGTGATACTAGCTACCTGGGCAGGTGTTCTGGATGGAAGATTTCAAGGTTAACCATGGCAATTGGTGTGAGGCGCTGAGGCTACTGCTGGATATATACTTATGTGTTAGTGATGGCCTGCTAATTTTTGAGCGAGTCTTGGGCTGCTATGTGGAATTAAGTCTGACTTTACTCTTTGCATATCTGTGCTAAAACAGCACTACTTTTGTTTCCTTCCTTTACTTTTATCTTATTTTATACCTGTGGGTAGACTTTTCTAACAAGAGTTGTGGTTTAGTCAAAAACCATAAATGAGACACGGAAAAAACCACGCCGTTTGTTGACCGGAGGGTTGAATTTTGGCCAAAGACTAAGAAATTGATGGCAAGATAGTCTACAAGGGATTTTGGTCTTTGGCTCCAGGAGTAGTTGAATTTGCTTTGCTTTTCTACTGTTCAGTGAGAGAAATACCGGCTGGTACCAGTTCTGCTTTTACCGCTGTTAGCAGTAATTATTTCTGCAACGACACTCATACTGCATTTAGCAGTAACTTGGTAACTAAACTGAGTTAACGACAACAGCATCAAACTCAGAGGACCGTCAATCCCAGCCGTTCATTCTTTCCTAGCAGTGACGCGCACCGGCTGTTAACTGAATATTTACCTCCAGTTTCAGGTGTCGATGTATTCAGAGTAGCCGGAACTCATCCTTCCCAGACCTCCGCGCTTGCTGCTGCTGCTGCTGCTGGCCTTGCTGTCGTCCCCTGAGCTCCAGGTACTGCAGCTTTGTTCCCAACATTCAAGCAACAATGTGGTCAGCCCCTTATCCAATGCTTATCCAATGTGGACGGAGTAGTCATAATCCGTCTAATGCTAACTGCTGAACCCTTGTTATTGCACCGGACCGGCCGGACGAACAGGAACAGAGTAAAACCTAATGCTGAATCACTAGCATGAGATTTCGGAAGCATGTTGCTCGGTAAAGAAGCAACAAGAATTATAGTTTTGCATATTTGTTTTTATCAAGGAGCATGCTTGGAGAAAAAAGTTTATCAGATTATCTTATTTCATCCCATAAAGACGGGACTTGAGCTTTCATATAGCAGTGTTGGAATTGCTTTTCTTTCATAGTCTACTGTAGGGATTAATCAATCTGAACTAGCACAGTTGCCAATAATTAACATTCGTCTTCTCTAAAAGCTTGCAGGTGCCAGGCGGTATGGTGTTACAGAACAGTTGGATCTTTCGGTGCATCTCCATCGATATATATCGGCCGACGACAATATGGCAGGCCAGTTTAGATCCTGTTCTCCATCGATATATATCGGCCGACGACAAAACAAGAAAAGAAAGCGATGTACTTATCACGTACGTCTCTCCTCATTCTTTGATGAGAAAAAAAAAAGGGAGAGAAAAAACGTTACGATCGACCCGAGTAGACTAGAGCGCACGAACGCTAGCTCCCGTACGGGGTGAGTATCTGGTGATACGGCACATGCCGCACATCACATGATACGCTGATCCAGTACTACATGGAGCGTTGGATCTGTACCGGAGGGACAGGATGAAGCAGACTCCCATCCCATTGCACAATATGCATACTGCACCCTAGACTATCTTGTAATGGAGCGACAAGTCTGGCTCCCTTTGTCATCTTCGCCTTGTATTCGGTCCTGCTCGCTCCCCCGCCGCCACCGCCGCCGCCGGGCACGTGAGGGTTGTTCCACCGCCACCAGCCACCATGACGGCAGTCCCATGCACTCTTTCTAGCCTAGCCCCAATAATACACAGCCTATTCATCTCGCGCGCGGTCGCTGAGTCCGTTGCTCAGATCCGATACAAACTCTAAACCTAAGCGGGCCGAGATAAACCTCTCTCCACCACCGACGTAGCTGGAGAATGTACACAGCAAGGATCGGGAAGAGGCAGCGCCGTCTTCTTTGTTGCATCGTTGGCCATTTTTCTCTTGTTCGACTTTTTGACTTTGCTTTAGTTTTAGCACTGGATGTCTGCGCTAGGGGAGTCGTTATCGATTGGGTGATTCCTCTCTGAGCCGCTGGAGTGGCGAACCATGCCGCATGTCCAAGTTGTGCTGCCGACTACCATGGGACATGTCCAATCATCACCAGTGTCTGAGCTGAATCTATTGGTGCAAGGCAAGTTATCTGTGTCGGTTGTAGAGGTTGAAGTTCGATCTGCATCCTCCAAATGTGTTTGGCATCTGCATCCTCCGAATGTTCGATCTGCATCATCCAGAGTTGTACTCCATGCTTGTTGGCAATCCGTTCCTCGGAAAGTGCAACACATATCAAAGGTGTCGAGCTCTATCTGGTTAATTTATCCTCTTATCCCATAGTGTTTGTCCAGCATCTACTTTTTCAGACTACATGAGATTGTTTTCTGAGTTTTTTCTCCACAATGTAACCCCTGTGACATTCGCGAAATAAATGTAGCACTTAATCAGTGGAAGCCATCCATGAAAATATGTACAGAAGACTTTATGTTGTGATGAATTTTCAGTAGGAAATAAGTTTGACCACATATAGACACACAAGAATGTGCTTCTTTCTTTGGCAAATTCCTTCTGTGAGTGTCCTGGATTAGTTTTAGAAAGGACTGGAGTGTCACAACACTTACACTTGATGTGGCTAACTAATTCAAACTCAAAGACAACTGAAGTTATTCTCAGTTCTTAGCAACACGAATTAGAAAAGTTTGAAGGCTAAAATTAAGTTATTTACGTTGTAATAAGCAGATTTACTTTAGCTGGAGCTGCAGTTGATGAGCTCCTATTCTGTGAAGGGCAAGCATCAGAAGCGATAATAATAAGAATCATCTATCTTATGATCAGTTAATAAAAAAGCAGTCCTGAAGCAATTCTATTGTCTTCCTATGCATAGTCCAGTACTCCCTTTTCCTTGATCCAATACTCATTTTTTTCCTTGTTGCAAGCAAAATGGTGTCACACACTCAAAGTCCAAAAGCATGCTAGTAGAATAATGTGTTTTGTCAGCTACCTATCCATTTTAAAACTTAGTATAACTACTTGATTTGGAACAGTTATTTCCAGAAATTGTCTGAGCCTGTCACATGTATCTTTTAGTTATTTCTAGAGAAAACTTTACGAAGCAAATTTTTGCTACAACTTGAACTCTTGTGCACGGAAGAGAATTTACATATTCCTTACTCTGTACTAATAAAAACATATGTGTGGATACTCTGCTCATTTTGGTTCATGCTGCTACTTAATTATACACTCTTCTTTATGAGCTTCTATCTTACCTAAATAATGTACTAACTATTTATTAGCAGCTTGCTTTCATGGCTTTGGATCTTGCTTGAAAAAACAATAAGTGCAAGTGTTTTCTTGCAGCGGCGCAAGCTCGGCGGTAGCCGCTATGACCCCAATCTCCGGATTACTGTAACCAGAGGCTGGTTGTGCAGGTGGTCAAGCTGCTCGCGCACAAGGCCGAACCTGATGCCCTCAACGCCACCATAGAGGAACTTGTTCAATATCGGCTTTGGATTACTGTCATGCCATAAATAAGAGAAACATTGTTGAATCTGTATAAACTTGTAAACATAGTGCTTACTTTAGCCATACTGGATTTTTGTTGTCGCTTGTTGTACCGATGATTGCTTATATTAGATGATTTTTTTTGTCGCTTGTCATACTGGATTACTGTATGAACTTGTAAACACTGTTGCTTACTCCCTCCGTTCCGATTTACTCGTCGTGATTTTAGTTCAAATTTGAATTAAAACCACGACGAGTAAATCGGAACGGAGGGAGTATTTGTTTCAGCCGGGCAAGATTTCATCTTTACATTTCTTGGTTGATTCATTTTCTGTTGACTGATCCCCTGTGAAGTAACCGAACATGGCCTAATTATGTCATTTAAGTTTGATCAATCCACGCCTCTTGGTTTGGTTCAAATAAGAGCAACCAGGCTACAATTAGGGATGGCACCCACAGGGTTTGGGTACGGGTAGAGCCACCTCATACCCTTACCCGTCCACCCTGAACTTACCCATCACCCATACCCATACCCATTAAGGGTACAATTTTTTTTCCATACCCGTCACCCGACAGGGTATATGGGTACCCGCGGGTAAAAATACCCGCGTTTACAACACATCAATTGAGTAGAAACTAGTTGCAAAAAGCTACATATAATAATTATTAATAGCAACACATTTTAAACAACAATGTACAACAACATACTGTAACAACAACACATTCTCATAAACAAAAATACTTACCGATATAGCGATACATAAAAATGTTCAACAACACATAGGCATACACCTTAAGTTCACAAAATCATGATAAATTATAGTGATACTTTGACTACACATTAGAGTTTTTACCTAGCGCAATTAGGAGGGAAAAATTAATACATTAGGATATTAAAGAGAACCCACTTGTCAACATTTTAGATGGGTACATGGATACGCGGGCATGGGTTATACGATCCCATACCCGCACCCTCTCAACCCGATGGGTATGATATGTTTACCATTTAAGTACCCATGGGTAAAGTTTTGTCCCATATCCTTACCCTAATAGGGTTTTTACCCGCAGGTTACGTGGGTAATGGGTACCCATTGCCATCCCTAGCTACAATATTCAATACTTGTAGGTAAAACTCAGAACTATTGGGATCTTGAGGAGAGATGTGGAAATCTGTTATGACTTTGCAAGGACAGGCTATTTTCGAGGGTGCAGATGCAAATGTATCAAGGGGGTATGTGTAAATGATGAGCGAGTTGATCCTGTCCGTTGCATGCAGATCCAACGCAACACACAATCCTGGAGCAGCGTATCATGTGGTGAGCCGTATCACTCGATATTTTCCCCTCCCGTACGTACGTCTCTCATCATTCTCATCTCAAGCAATCAATCAAAGGAAAAGAAAAGACTCTTCGACTTGACTCGACTCCATGCAGCTAGCATTAATCGAATCGCCCAAACATTAAACGCTCTCCGCTCGAAAAACAGCAACAAAAAACACCCATCAATCAATCAATCACGTCCACACGTCCCTCGCGTCGTCCGCATCGGGCGACTCGGGGGAACCCTAGCGCCCCAGCCGCCGGCCGCCCCTCGCTGACCTTCCTCCCCCCGCCGCCGCCGGAGGAGGTCGTCCCACGGCGGACGGCGGCGGCGGGCGCTCCTGCCTGTTTCTTTTTTATTAGCCTGTGCACTCTTCACCAATCCCATCGTCTGCGATCTGATCTAGGCTTGCACTCCGGCCACAGCTGTCTACGGGTCAAGTCTACGCGCAATCGTAGCCCGGCGCTGCATATACATGGGGCAGGATGCATCCAGATCTGCATGCAAATCCTTGGTAGCTTGCTGTTCTAGACGTGCATCCAGCTCCCACGTCCAGATCGGAAGGCAGCCGACCTGCCAGATCAGTAGGCCACGACGCATGTATGCGGCGGCCTGATCGTGATGGCAGCCACACAGGATGACGGCGGCCGGTTTGTGAGGCCGACGACACAAGATGGTGGCGGTCAGATCATCAGAGCACCGGCAGCAGCTCATGGACGCGGGTCTGGTCCACGCGACGCCATGTTGCGACCGGATCGAGTTCGTGAGTTCTGTGGAGTCCGTGGTGTCCCCGGTAATCTGCCGTCGTAGCACATGGACCACCGGGTGATAGCCACTCGCGGACGTGCGTCTGGTCCACGTGACGTAGAGTTGCGACCGGAGTAAGTTCGCGGGTGCCAGAGGAATCCATAGAGTTGCCGGAAATCAGCTGCCGCAACACATGGGACGTCGGGCACCAAGAGTGATTGTCCCCAACAACGTGCTCACACTAGTAGAAAAGAGGGCTTTGGTCCACCCCGGGTTAGCCCATTAGTCCCGGTTCAGTCTAGAACCGGGACTAATGGGGGCATTAGTCCCGTTTCGTGCGCCTAGGGGCCACGTGGTCCATTTTTCCCGGTTCGTCTGGACCTTTTAGTCCCGGTTGGTGCCACGAACCGGGACTAAAGGGTGCGATGCCCATTAGTCCCGGTTCGTGCCATCAACCGGTACTAATGGGGTTTGAGGCATTAGTACCGGTCCGTGGATCGCCTTTTCAGTTTAAAAAAATAAAAGAAAATGATGAAAATGTCAAAAAAAATAAAAGGAAATAAGTTTCCCATGTGATATGTGGTCTAGTTGTTGGGAACATTTACAAATATGAATTTCGACTTTATTTGCAAAATCTCTCTAGAATTTAGTAAAATGGGCATAACTTTTGCATACTGACTCGGATGAAAAAGTTTTTTATATGAAAAATCATCTACTCAAAAAGTTACATCCAAATTTAACAGGGGAGTACCCCGTAAAACATTTTTAGAATCCTCAAAAACCTAACAGAAAAAAAGTTACGGGGCTTTTAAGATCTAGAGTGGAAAAAATCAAAAAAATTTCAAACTGTGGTCAAACAATGGTCAAACTAATTATTCTAGAATATTAGTGTTACTAAATAATTATTTCAGTTATTTTGAATTTTGGTCAAATCTGGTCAAACTGTGGTCAAACAATGGTCAAACTAATTATTCAAGAAATATTAGTGTTACTAAATAATCATTGTTTTTTAAAACAATAGTTTCAAACTCAAACAGTGAAATGTGTCACTTCATACTCACGCAAAATTCCTGAGGGTTAATAGGATTGACATCTTACTATTGTCAGCAAAACAACACACTACTAGAAAAAGGGCTATAGATGGTATTGACACTAATGGCGCACCAGACAAGCGGTGCGCCATTAGTATATACTAATGGCGCACCACCTTCTGATGTGCCATTAGTGTTGAAACTACTAATGGCGCACCAGGCCCACGGTGCGCCATTAGTGCCAATTTTTTTTGAACTAGTGCGCCTGTCCAAACATACTAATGGCGCATCCGCAGTTAGTGCGCCATTACTAGTTGTAACTAGTAATGGCGCACCAGCCAGAAAGTGCGCCACTAATGTTATTTTTTATTCCTTTTTTTGCAAAAGTACTAATGGCGCACTCGCACGCGGTGCGCCATTACTAGTTCAAACTAGTAATGGTGCACCGTCGCAGGGTGCGCCATTAGTATGTTTCTTTTTTGCAAAACTACTAATGGCGCACCACCAGGGGGTGCGCCATTAGTAACCTGGATTACTAATGGCGCATTTGTTGATGGTGCGCCATTAGTAAGTGGGCAGCAACAAGATATTTTGGACAGCCTCTCCTCCCACACTCACTTTCTCCCCACTTCATTCTCTCCACCCCCTCCTCCTTGTTTCGGGTGCCTCCTCTTTTTCACCTCATTTCCACCATAGATTCATTCAAATTAAGTGGTTAAGTTACCTTATTTTGCTAGGTAAGTAAGGGGGGAAGCTATATTTATGTTGTTCTCCCTACAACAATGTGCACATGCACTTTTTATGGCCTAGCTAGATCTATGTATGTTCGTGGTGTTGCATATGTCTGTGGTGTTGCATATGTGTTTGTGTTTGGAGGTGTACCGGTATTTAAAATGCGATAGTTGCCAATATTTTGCCGGAATGTTGATTCATTTCCGTTTCGGCGAGAATTTTGGCATTAAGCATTCTTTTTGGTCCTATTTTTAGGGAAAGTCATGCCAAATTTTTTCTTGGTTCTAAAATATCGTTTTGCTCTACCCCGCAGGCGACCATGGTCCGCACGATGACCGAAGGCATCGTGAATAGGTTTTTGAGGTCCGCGAAGGCCGAGATGCTTCAAAAGAACGAGACGGAGATAAGATGTCCGTGTCGAAGATGCAAGCTGAATAGCCTTATTGCGGACCCGGATTTCGGGCAGGTGCGGGACCACCTGCTCTTGCGTGGTTTCATGGATGGCTATCGGTGGCAAGGTGATGAAGATGACTACGAAGTCGTCCATGGGGGCCGGGCAAGAAATGAGGAAGGGCAGCAAGACAACCACCGCGGCTCGGGCGGGCAAGAAGACGAAGAATCCCCAGGAGATGATCACGACGGTGATGCTGTACACAGTCATCATGTAGAAGATGCAGGACATGATGATGATGCCGGCGGAGCAGACGACGCTGGACCATCGATGGGCTGGGTGCAGGACCCTCATATTCAAGAGCTGCTTCTCAAGCAGACGGATAACGCAAGAGCTGCCGCCCGAGAGAAAGCCAAGATGGATCAACTTGAGTTAGACGCGGTTACTCCATTGTATGAAGGATGCAGGCCCGAGGATACCCGCCTGAAAGTAACGCTCATGGCTCTGGAGATGAAGGTAAAACACAAAATGACCGACGCATGCTTCGACGAGAACATGTCATTCTGGCACGAACGTCTTCCCAAGGGGAACAAGTGCCCGACCAGTTCGGAGGAGGCGAAGAAAATCGTGTGTCCTCTGGATTTACCGCACGTGAAATACCATGTGTGCATGAACAATTGCATCATTTATCGGGACGAGCACGCGGAGTTTACCATATGTCCGGTGTGCGGTGTCACTCGATACAAGAAGAGGAAGAAAGCTCCTCGAAAAGTGGTGTGGTACTTTCTGATCACTCCTCGTCTGCAGCGGTATTTCGCGGACCCTAAGGTAGCAAAGCTCCTGCGTTGGCACGCGGATAGGGAGGAGAAGAAGCAAGAAGATGATGCAAATGATCCGGAGATAGATAAAAAAGACAAGATGCTGAGTCACCCTAAGGATGCGAGCCAATGGCAAGCGTTGAACTTCGAATACCCAGAATTTGGGAACGATCCAAGGAACATCGTGCTGGGCGCGAGCACCGATGGAGTCAATCCGTTTGGCAGCCAGAGAAGCACACATAGCACCTGGCCTGTGTTTGTGTGGATGTACAACCTTCCCCCCTGGTTGTGCATGAAGAGGAAGTACATTCACATGAGTATGCTAATTGAAGGGCCGAAACAACCAGGGAACAACATCAATCTGTATCTGGGGCTGCTGAAAGAGGAGCTTGACACGCTGTGGAAAACGCCAGCCAATACGTGGGACGCCGCAGAGAAAGAATATTTCCCTATGAGAGCCGCACTGCTCACGACGGTGCACGACTATCTCGGTTACGGATATCTTGCGGGGCAGGTAGTCCACGGATTTTCTGGATGCGTAAGGTGCATGGATGACACAACGTATCGCCAGCTAGATAGAGATCCCGGGTCTTAGAAAACCGTGTTCATGGGACATCGAAGGTGGCTTCGCGACGATGACCCGTGGAGGAAACGCAAGGATCTGTTCGATGGTGAAACCGAACCCCGAAAACGCCCGTGTACGAGGAGCGGCGAGGAAATAGACAAGCTGTTGAAAAATTGGAAAGACTGCCCACTGCCGGGAAAGAAGCAAGAGGCGCCAGAGCCGGGAAAGAAGCGAAAGGCGCCAGAGCCGCTGCTGAAGGTATGGAAAACGAGGTCTGTTTTCCGGGACTTGCCGTACTGGAAGATCCACCGTGTGCCTCACAGCCTTGATGTCATGCATATCACGAAGAACATGTGCGAGAGTCTGCTTGGTACCCTGCTCAACATGCCAGAGAGGACCAAAGATGGGCCGAAAGCAAGGGCAGACTTGAAATCAATGGGCATCAGGCAGGAGCTTCACGCTATATATGATGATGATGATGATGATGATGATGATGATGATGATGATGATGATGAGGCGAAGCAGGACACAGAAAGTCGTCGCAAAGGCAAAAAGGCCAAGAAGACCGGAAATGACTACCCTTCCGCGTGCTTCACTCTAAGTCAGGAGGAGATCGAGCAGTTTTTCACCTGCCCCCTAGGAATACAACTTCCTTACGGTTACGCGGGGAAGATAAGCAGATACCTAGACCCAGCGAAGCAGAAGTTCAGCGGGATGAAGTCTCACGACTGTCACGTGCTGATGACGCAGATACTTCCAGTTGCAATCCGTGGGATCATGGACGCGCACGTCCGTGAAACGCTATTTGGCCTATGGAACTTCTTCGACGTCATCTCTCGGAAGTCGATTGGCGTGAGGCAACTCAGAAGGCTATAGGAAGAGATCGTGGTGATACTATGCGAGCTTGAGATGTACTTCCCGCCCGCATTCTTCGACGTTATGGTGCATCTGCTGGTCCATATAGTGAAGGATATCATCCAACTCGGGCCGACGTTCCTGCACAGCATGATGCCGTTCGAAAGGATGAATGGTGTCATCAAAGGATACGTTCGCAACATGTCACGTCCAGAAGGAAGCATAGCCAGGGGCTTTCTGACCGAAAAGTGCATCTCCTACTGCACGAATTATCTAGGCATCGAGAACCCCGTTGGTCTGCCCGTCAACAGGCACCTCGGCAGGCTCGCTGGATGGGGTCACCGTGAGGGTCGCTGCGAAATGCATGTCGACTTCGAGGGTCGACTTGCCGACTTTGAAAGAGCAAACCTAGTCGCGCTACAACACATAGACGTGGTCGATCCTTGGGTGTTAGAGCACAAAATCTTTATTAAGAAGACGTACAATGACCGAGGCCAACAGAGGACGGACGGAGATATACTCAAAGAGCACAACTCATGTTTCACGCGTTGGTTCAAGCAGAAGCTTCTGTCGTACCCTTTACATGAGGATTCTTCCGCGGAAGAACAACTCATATTCGCCTTGTCACAGGGCGCCGAGCACAACCTGATGACCTATGAGGCGTACGATATCAACGGCTACACATTCTACACCGAGGCCAAGGACATGAAGAGCGATGGTTATCAGAACTCCGGGGTAACGATGGAATCCTACACCGGTAACGACAAGGACAGATACTACGGAAGGATCGAGGAGATCTGGGAGCTGAGCTACGCTGGAGAGAAGGTCCCGATGTTCCGTGTCAGATGGGCCAAGAACGTCATAAAAGAAGACCGGTATTTCACCACCATGGTTATACCCGAAGCCAAATCCAAGACCGCGGGCGCAAACGTCACCGCGAAAAATGAGCCATGGGTACTGGCTTCCCAAGTGGACCAATGCTTCTTCATTACCGACCCGCCAAAGCCCAGTCGTGTTGTCGTGAGGAGAGGCAAAAGGAAGATCATCGGAATGGATGGAGTAGCCAATGAGCAAGACTTCGACAAGTACGGCGACCCGAGGATCGAACATGACGACGATGATGAAGTAGCAGCATACACCACAAGAAGAAGCAGGACCACCCTACCTAAAGGACGTCCGTTCCACAGAAGAACTCCATTTGCGAAAAAGAAGGGCAAGAAGATTGTGAACAGATAGCTAGCTAAGATCAATTGTATTTAAATCGTACCCTTCATTTCTCGATTGTATTTCATGGGTACTTTTTGAACTATCATGAATATTTTTAAATTTCATGGACACTCGATCTCGATCCCCCTCCATCTCGATCGCTATCCCACCTCGCCAGATCCGGTCCCCCTCGCCGCCGAGCACCCCCCAGTCCACCGGCCGCCGCCGCCGACCCCCCGCACCCCGCGCACCCTCCCCCGCTCCACCGGCATTACTGTTTGATGATATTTTTTAAAAAATTATTACTGTCTTATAAAAAAATACTACTGTTATGATTTAAACAAGTTTGAACATATTTAAACACAAATAAGTATCAAACAGCTTTTTAAATGCTTAAAAAAATTTGTGGAGCCTGGGAGTCGAACCCAGGACCTCCTGGTGTGAGAACTGACTGCTGACCAGTCGAGCTAGTAGAGGGGACTTGATCTGGATCAGTTCTGGTGGTAGATAACCTGTTGGCCTGAGCAGAAATAAAAAAAATACTAATGGCGCACCACTGTGGAGTGCGCCATTAGTATGGATGTACTTATGGCGCACCGAGGGGTGGTGCGCCATTAGTATTGTGCCCGGCCCCACCCATATTCCCTCCCCGGCCCCACCCATATTCCCTCCCCGGCCCCTCTCTCTCCCTCGCCCTTGCCCTCGATCCCCTTCCCCTCTCCTCTCCCGACGCCGCCGCCGCCCTCGCCCTCTGCCCCGCTGCCCCGACGCCGCCTCGACGCTGCCCCGCCGCCCCGACGCCGCCTTGACCCCGCCCCTCTCGCCGCACGGCGCTTCCGCCGACCGCCCTCGCCGAATCCAGGTGCGCCGCCTCCTCCTCCTTCGGGAGGCCTTCCTCTCCCCGGCCGCGCGGCGCGTGGTGTCCTCCGCCGGGGTCGATTCTCCCGCGGAGTTCAGGTGCGCCGCCTCCCCTGCCCCTCCTCCGCCCCTCTCTCTCCCTCATCTCTCCCCCGCGACCCCGCGCCGCCTCCTCTGCAAAAAAATCCCCAATGTCTCTTTGTTGACCGGCAAAAGAAATCCCCATCGACGGCGCATCGATCTGGCTTGTTCCCAAACCTAATTTGTTTCAATAGGTTCCGTGTTGAGAGTAGTTCTCGACTCAAATCGTTTTGTTTTTGTGCAGAATCTCAGGTTTTTCAAGATACGTGGGCTTGGGACACGTCGGGAACACCAAGAAATTCAGATTCAGGTAAATCCAGCAGTCATTGCCTTGCCACACCAAAGTTTTCCATTGGTCATTATTGGTGATATTGTTTCATGATGAGCTTTATGCTCTGTTCTATGCACATTCCAGTGGTTAAGTCGAGGGCAAAGAAAGGAAACTGGATTAACAACATACATTCCTAAATGTCGATACATCTTTACTTATGCACTACTAGAACGCAAGTAGAGGAGGGTAGGGCACTTCGGAAAGTGGTGTTTCTCCCCGTGTTGCTATTGTTGCATATATCACATATCATTTAGTGTATGTGTACTATAAGGGAAATCCTGTTAAAAGAAGTTCCAATAGATGTTCTTGTTATCGTACATAAAGGGGGCGATGACAGGGAGAGGCCTGGCATCTCTTGATTGTGGTGGTTTCAAAGTACATTTCACTGAAACACATCTGTTTATAGGATGGCATAAAATCATGGTAAAGAATGACCCAATCCCATTTTGTTGATTATGGTGGTTTCAAAGTACATTTTGTTGATAGCCTATGACCTTTTGGTTAACTGCTTGTAGATTTTGTCTATGCCTTTAGATACATGATCAAAGGCTTCCATGAACAGCTCATACCTTCTTGGCTTGACAGAGTTACACTTGTCAGCTGCCACATGAATTAATTATTAGACTAGATTGAAGTGCTTCATATTGGTCCAGTGCTTTTAAGTTTGGGGCTGTGCGTTCAATCTCAGCCATGCATTAGTGTACCTATTTGCTGCTATCTGCGAGTTGTTGCTGCTAGTTGTGATTTTGTCAAGTGATGCTGCTGCTACTTGTGATCTTCTAAAATAACCCCTTTCTCCTGAAACGTTGATTAATTTCCGTTTCGGTTGAGAAATGGGGCACTCCTAGGTCAAGAAAATTAGCAAAGGTCATGCCCAATTTTCTTGACCTAGAAGGTGCCCGATTCTCAACCGAAATAAAAATTAATTTGCTTTAGTGGTTGGATTAGTTTAGTATTTTATTCACAACCGAACCTGAAAATACTAGCTAGATAGCTTTTGTTTTTCAGGACCAACCGAACAATACATACATATACCTGTAGGCACCAGCTTAATTTCCAAGGCAGGACAATTACATGCTTCATTATATTCATCCATCCATCCATTTTGCATCATGTACAGAACCAAAAATAATCGGAGTTTCTGTCTGGCTTCAGAAGTCATAACACATGCATTTGGGTAACCCTAAATGTCAAAATTGCACAAGTCTAGACCCCTTTATGCCATATACTTTCTATTTTTCTTCATCGGAGTTCGACTGCGCATTAACCCAATGTGTGCATGACTCGATGGTCCAGGAAGGAAATCGTTTCCTTTCATCAGCTAGAAAAACTGCCAACATTTCAAAACTGCAACTTGATGAAGATTGGAGTATATCTTAATAAGTTTACCCTGTTGGGGCACATCACATACACACATTTGCTCAAGTCCACTCTGGCCCATGTAGAGCTGAAACCCAGTTTAGTTCCTTGTATCACTTGTCGCTGAAAACCATTTGATTGTTTTCACGGAAATGATTTACAAGTTCAGCAAGTGATGAGCTGTGAGAATAACATATTCATTAGGGTAGGCGTCTCCTGCCCTATGCTGAATGTGGTGCAATTTTCGACGCAGATTCATAATTTGCAGCTTAGCTTATCTCTTGGCCCTCCAATTAAAATATAGGGGTTGACCTTCACCACGGCCGAAGCTTCTCTGCATCTATATATAATGGACAATCCCTAGCTTCTGAACAATCAACACAAAGCAGCACGCCTGAGTGTCTCCAATAGTCATCCTTGTGTTTGTGTAGGTTTTCTTTCCTTGGTCCATTGAGCCTTCATTCATGGTTATGAATGATATGCAATGATCAGCCTGCTAGCGTTTATCCTCTCCGCGTGTTTGAACACCCTGCGGTGTAGTAAAAAGTAATTACAGATACACTCACCCACATAAGTATTCAACACAATGAAAAAATAGTACAAATTAAGGAAAGGCAATACCATTTCAGACGCTTGTCTTCTAAAAAGAAGAGTGAACTTTCTAGACACACCCCTCAAGAACTAGGTTACCCTGAGAACATGGACTTGGACCTTAGCAACAACACACTAACAGGTTCTATCCCAAAACACCTAGGCAATATCACAAACACCTCTCAATTGTTCCTTGACAATAACCAACTTTTTGGCGACATTCCTCGAGAATTAAGTTATTTGGTCAACTTAGAGATCTTGTTCCTTGACAATAACCAACTTTTTGACCAAACTTTGTTTCTATTTAGAGAGAAACATGGCCCACAACGATGAGGCCGGGGGTTCGGGCGGCAAGGCATTCTGGGAGCTGTCCCAGGAGATGGAGGAACAACCTCACTTGTATGAGGCCGCCGCCTTCCCCACCGATCCTGAGACCACTGATGGTGCCGCCGAGGATGACCACACTGATGCCACCACTGATGGTGCCGCCGAGGATGCCACCACTGATGATGGCGGCGCCCGCACGAATGGCAGCCAACCGAAGAGGCAACGGAAGGACCGGCGCCCGATCGTGCTCCTCACCCTCAAGGAGGAAGTTACTGAAGTGGACTCCAACGGGTATCCAACGGCGCCCGAACGAATAGTCAAGGGGTACTCGCTTCAGCTCGGGTGCATTGTCCGGAGCATCGTCTCGATCAACACCGAGAACCTGAGGCATCCTGACCGAGGGAATTTGCGCCACCTCCTCTTCACGAAGCTGCACGAACGATACAAGTTCCCCGCTGAATTTGCAAACACAAGCCTCAAAGGGAATAAAGTGAACAATGCTGCCCTCACGAAGATGAGCAAGGCCCTGTCTACTTGGAAAAGCAATGTGAAGAAAATGATCGAGAAAGGTGAGAGTTATCAGAAGATCAAGGAGAAAAATCCTTCCATCACCGAAGATGACTACAACGACTTCAAGATCAATTGCTCGGGCACCGCAAGCTCCCAATCAAGTGAGTGGGGGAAACAAATGCGGGAGCTGAACATAGGGGAACACACACTCGGTCCCGGCGGTTACAGAGTGGCGGAGCCTATATGGGACAAGGAGGAGGCGGACCGTGCCGAGCAAGGCCTACCGCCCCTCTTCGAGAAATACAGCGGTAACAAGCAGACCAGGAACTTTGTCAGGGCCCGGTACAAGAAGGACCCGAAAACAAAGGAGCTTACCACGGATCCGAAGACCAGGCAGCTTGAGCTTGTTTTGGTAAGGAATACACCCCTGCGTAATTAGCTCCATATGGTTGCATTCTAATTAATGAAGCCAAATTTCTAAATGGTTCACATTCCTTCCGCAGGCGACTGAAAGCAGTAGCGCGGGGTCGACTAAGAGCAACCCTTGGGACACCACTCTAAATAGGGCGTTGAATGTAATGAAGGACAAGGATAAGCTCAGTAAGCCGACGTCAGCTGGTCGTGTGGCCGGCAAAGGCTTGTCGACAAAATGGGGGTCATACTATACCGCTGGTGTGCGGAAGGAGAAAAAGACCAGCTCGGAAAGCCAGGCGCGAGAGGTTCAAGAACTCAAGGCACAGGTGGCGCGGATTCCGGAGATTGTCCAAGAGCAAGTGGAACAACGACTCGGAGCGACGATCACCGCCATTGTGCCTACCTTGATCTCGGGGTTGAGTGCGTGGATTGCGGGCGGCCAACAGGGGCCGCCCCCGATTCCTAGCTTCACGGCCAGCAACTCGCATAATGCGATGGCGGGGCCATTGGTGCCTCCGACGGAGGCGGCATTGGTGTCTCCGACGCCGGCACGGGAGCTTAATGCACCCGGGTGTACGCCGGCCGGCACCTCTGCAGCAAGCGGCACCTCCGTCAACTGCACGCCCGCCGTTGGCAGTGCGTCGACATTAGCCGAGCTCGACGCCATCATCACGGTAACTAATTAAGCCTCTCTCGGCCGAGGACTTCATCTCCTTGCCTTTGACTGGGCATCCCTGACGCCCTACATGTTTTCGCAGGGCGCCGCCGACGTTCCATGCACTCTCCTCCACTTCGTGAACAACGAGTTGGTCGATGTCGCCAAGGGCAAAATTGTTCAACCGGGCAACCCCTTGTTCCACGGTACCCAGATGCCACCCAACTTGTTTAGGGTTCAACTGGTTCGGGTGCTGCCAGGCGGCGACGACTTGTTACCTCCGATTCGACCCGTCGGGGCCGACGATGATGACGTGATGACCCTCAACGCCTGCCTGAGCTGGCCCCTGGTTTGGCCGAAGAGCCAGATTCGTTTGGGGGCGGGGGACACCACCCCAAAGACAACACCGCCAGTCGTGCCGGCGCCAAGTCGGCCCCATGGCAAGACCGCCGTAACGGTGCCGGACATCCCTATGCCACTGGATCCAAACATGCATATGGCACAGGATCAGAACGACGACGACGACGACGACGATACATTTGCCAACGTCGATCAGTACTTTGCCAATCATGGGTACGATGGCGACTTCATGGGGCCTCCTTCTCCAGAACCAAACCCAACAAAAGACGTGTGCGATCTAGCTGGTACCGCGGAGAAGCCAAGTTGCAACAGGCACCGTCTGGCGTTCAGCTCTCAGGAGACGCCTCTAGCTGCCGACTTCACCGAGCCTCAGATAGGCGAGGTGCGAAATATTATCAGCCCCAACACACTCAAGAAGGCGGTCTGTGAGCAGAACTTGGTCCCATTACAGGAGAAGAAGAAGGCACGCAAAAGAAAGAGTAAGAAGGGTGCGAGCCAGCCGGCACCGAGTACGATCCGTGCTCAGGACGGGCCACCTTCACCGCAGGATATCTCGAGGAGGGTGCATGTGGCGGGTAGGGCGATGCTACCGACAAATATGCTCAATGCTGCAACCGGTGCTATGCGGAGTCTGCATGACAGTGTTCTTGCTTTGGAGAAGCGGCGTCTCAGAGAGAAGGATGTGGCATACCCGGTTTTCGTGGCCAAGGTGCCAGAGGGCAAGGGCTTTATGGATAACTCCATCGGGTGTACGATCGTCCCGCGTTTTGATGACATCCACGCTATGTTGAACCTTCATCCGCTGCACTACACCTTCGTTCGGCTATTTTCACTGAGTATGGAGATGCGGATCATTCGCGACAAGACCCCGGACATCGTGATAGTCGACCCCTTCTACATGCGTGCCAAGATCTTGGGCAGCGCTGGGGACCGGCAAGTCGCGAGTTCTTACCTCGAAGGCGTCATTCTGGCAAACCAAGATAAGGATAACTTCCTCGTGCCTTACTTTCCCGAGTAAGTCCTCCCCTCAACCGCCCCGTAACATATGAATTCTTACATTTCGATCATTTTTCTTTTAACATTCCGTGTTTTCTGTAGTGACACACAATGCACGCTCATCCTCCTAAGCCCCAAATATTCCATGGCCACGTATTTCGACCCGGACCGTCAGTCGAACGTAGACTACACAAATGTCAAGAAGGTTCTTGATGATGTTCTCCCCGGCTACGCCAAATCTGGAGGCACCTTCACCAGGCCTATTCGTAAGTACGGCAAGCACGTGTTCTCCCACAATACGACGTTCTGCTGCGTCAAGCAGCCGCCTGGCGGTCAGAAGGGTGCCTACTACGCCATCCATCACATGCGGGCGATCGTACGGGACCATCATCAACTTCTGCTACCGAGTAAACTCAAAGATTGGGCAAAGAGCGTGTCGGCAATCCAGTACGCGGACCTCCGACAAGAATTCTTTCGCATCCAGTCGGAGTTTGCGGAAATCATCCATCAAGATGTCCTTCGTGCCTCGGGGCAGTTCTACCTCAACAATCAACCGTCCAACAGTGATATCGACACAATGCTACAAATGCAGGCTGACAACGACCGTTATTTCATGACTCCCACGATAGACGGCGGCTTCATCCACGCTCCGGTCCCTTGAGTCGAGTCGAAAGCAGTGATGCTGTGTCTAGTTCTGAAACATCGTTTGGCTCATGTTGTAATTAAACTTTAATGAACTTGTAGTATGTCTCTTTGGTTTCGAGAGTCATTCAACTTAGATGTAATCGATGCTATTAATGCCTTGCTTTTCTCTTCCGATCGTTCTGTTGCATACTTATATATTTCTTATGTATTGTCTGTGAATTGGTACTAACGTTTCATTTGGCTAGTGCATAGCGATGCCGACGTATGTCGTGTACAAGGGTAAGGTTCCCGGAGTCTACGATGACTGGGAGGAGTGTCGGAGACAGGTTCACCGATTCAGCGGTAACAGTTACAAAGGGTATACCACTAGGGCCGAGGCCGAATCTAGATACGCCCGCTATCTAGCGGGAGAGGGGAGGGAGCGTTGGAGGAACCGGATGAAGACGAGTTTCATCGTGATGATGCTCATCGTGATGACCGCAGCTCTCTTCTATGTGATGGTAGTTTAGATGATCGATATCGACTTGTAATGTGAAGACAAACTCGCTACTCGCGGTCTCGAGACTTGTAATATAATGTTCTATCTTTGTTCGGTCTTTTCAATTCGGAGACTAATATGACGAATTGTATTCGGAGACTAATATGATGAATTGTATTCAAAGACTAATCTTCTATTGTATTCGATGAATCTGTTGTTGATGTGTGCTGTCTATATTTTGTCAAATTATACATTTTGTAACCTGTGCAAAAAACAGAAAATAAAAAATAAAAAAACCTAATATTCATACTAATGGCGCATCACATGACAGTGCGCCATTAGTATGACAGTGCATACTAATGGCGCATCACTGGGCAGTGCGCCATTAGTATGCCGCGGTTACTAATGGCGCATCCAGTGGTGGTGCGCCATTAGTATGCCAGAGCACCTGGGTATACATGGCCCCTGGGAGGCATACTAATGGCGCACCCTGGCCTATACTAATGGCGCACCCGCGGTGCACCATTAGTATACCAGATACTAATGGCGCACCAGGTGGTGCGCCATTAGTAAAAATTACTAATGGCGTGCTATTAATGGCGCACCACAGATGCGCCATTAATGGTCATATTAGGTGCGCCATTAGTAGGGGTTTTTCTAGTAGTGACAAGTGCAGGCTTGGAAACGAGGGAGAATAGAACCCGGAAGTTAAGCGTGCTCAGGCTGAGGGAGTGGGAGGATGGGTGACCGTTCGGGAAGTTAGATGATTAGGAATGATGAGGGGTGATTAGAGATTAGAGGATAAATTGAGCAGTGATGAGGGGTGGTTATTAGAGATTAGAGGTTAAAATAATTCAGAAATTTGAAAATAAAAAAAATTCAAATTTTTTTTTCAAAAAAAATCATAAAATTTCCTTTAGTCCCGTTTGGTGTTACCAACCGGGACTAAACGTGGAGCTCCACGTGGCCGCGACCTTTAGTCCCGGTTCATGAACCGGGACTAAAGGGGAGAGGCATTAGTAACGACCCTTTAGTCCCGGTTCAAGAACCGGGACTAAAGGCCCTTACGAACCGGGACTGATACACCCTTTTCTACTAGTGTCAGGAGGGACATTACATGCAGACCTATGACACTCCGATTTGTCGGAATGTCGGCACCATGAGTAGATCTTGATGGCTCATGTTGACTTCGAGATTTCAAGTGATGAAGGAGGCGAGTTTGGTTGTGGTGAAGATTGTGGTCCGGATGATCAGCATTTTGCGGGAGTCCTGGCTAGCAGGGGCGACAACACATGAGGACTTCTTGGTGGTGCTCTTTGGGCACAAAGTCTCGACTTCCGGGATGAAAACCCATGGTCTGACCTTCACTAGTTGTACCTGGCAATGGCGGATCTCTATTCGTCTCCTTGTTGAAGGCATTGCCTGGAATTCAGTCGGACTTTCTTCAGGGTGAAAACCCATGATCTGTGATCAGGCGACGACCGTGTTGATGCACGGTTTCCTTCTTGGAGGCGTCGTTCTTGGAGAACCTTTTTTGCAGTCCGGGTGTGGCTTCTGGTGGTGTGGTACTTCCTCCTATTTCGCTGATCCGTTCGGCGTTTTTTTCTTTCTTTTTTTCTTATGGCTGTGTGCATCCTTGATGTCTCGACTAGCTCTTGACATTATGTTGTTGTAGAGGTCGGGTGTAATTGATATCCGCTTGATATTAATATATTCCCTTTATAAAAAAAAATCAATCAATCAAATCGACTACTCCTCCGTTCGTTCGTAAAAACGAATCTGTCTTTTTAAATATTTCAATACAAACTACATACACAGATGTATACAAACATATTTTAAAGCGTAGGTTTACACATTTTGCTCCGTGCGTAGTTGTTCGCATTGGAATATTAAAAAAACCTATAAATATTCAGGAACGGAGGGAGTAATAACTAGCTAGTAAATACCCTGAAAAAATAACTAGCATCTTTTTCCTTTTTTTTTTTGAGGGGAAGCACGCATCTTCTGATTCATCATCATGACAAAAATAACCTCCCGACCCCTTTTCCACTCCCTCCCTTCTAGCCGTCGTAGGGGCCTTGCTTGTTTCCTCTTTGCGCCGGGTTGCTCTCACTGCCGTAGGACGGCTGGTCAGACGGAGGCACGCCCGCAACATGCCCGTCTCACCGGCGTCCTCGTCAACATATGGGCCGTCTTTCATCTTGCATCTCATATGCACGGTCACCATGGACACAAGAGTATGACGCCCGTCCACATATGAGATCAATGTAACTTACTCACATTTGTTTCACTACCCAAAGAAAAAAACTTACTCACGTTTTCGATTGCAGGGCTATTAGCCCTGGTAGTGAAGGACCAAAGAAAGAAAAAGAGTTGACAGAGGCAATTATGGATTTCATCCAATTCTCGTAGATACAGTTCCGCCATTTCATGTAGGGAGAGAGAGAGAGAAGAGAGAGGAGGACACAGTGTGTGGGTACATGATGGATTTTGATTCGTCATGCAGATATCCGGACTCCCGCGTCGGACCCTTTGTTTGGTTTCGATTTGCGGGAAAATAGACGTTGGGTATCGCGTTGGATAGAGAACTGTGCCTGGACAGAATGGTCTGAACGTGTGCAGACGATTTAAGGGTCCGCTTTGGATGTTGCACTTAGGACACTTTCTCACGGATAGATTTTTTTTGTACGTATGTCCATTCAAAAATTATTATAATGGATGAAAGCATTGCAAGTTTCTCAACTACGTAATAAGAGATAAAAAAATTCAAAGAACCACTAATGTATTGATGTGAGAGACTCAGCTCATGAATTCACGTTGTGCATGTGAATTGCGGATGAGATCGGCCGATCTAGGAGGGATGGAATTCGTAGGTAGTCGCGAGCGACTTGAAGGACTCTCTTCCCACCGAAACGAAAGGAAAGGAGAGCCCGCACAGCCACCGATCCAACCACTAACACACGGATCACATCCTTTCAACCCCACCGATGAGGAGATAGAGGGGGGAATCAATCCTCACCCTTCCTTTGAAGGAACTCTCCTATCCAACATCCGATGGTGGGAGGGATCGATCCATGGGAGGTTCCGCACGACCAATAAGAAGAGATGGAGATGATTGATTGAGATGGTAATCCAAACGACCACCAATAATAATCATAATCAAGAAGGAAGACTTGACTTGGGAGGAACCGAAGTCAGTCAGTTAGCCATGTCACCTCCTCTCCCCATCCCGCTCCCTCCCGAGGAACGCCTCCTCTCCCCACATCGTCGCCGCCACCCACCTCGCCATCGGCCGTGGCCGCTCTCCTTCCCTACCCGACCACGAGAAGAGGGAGGGAGATCCACCGCGACCGTGCCCGAGCAAGTGACGCGGCACGCCCAGATCCACTCTCCTTTCTCTGGCCGGGCCGTCGTCATCGAGCTGCGCCCAGTTCGGCCATGGCGCTATCGAGCTGCGCCATCTTTTAGTCATTTTTGTTTTCTAACTGAATCACTGTAACTTGTAATTCAAAATTTACTTGTGGCGGTCTGAAGGTTCTGTAATATGGACAACTCCAGAGAGTTGATTTTGAGAGCAAGCAGACCATGTTGATGAATCATAGCATTTCGTATCGACGTCCCTAGTCTGACCCTACTGACCTGCTTCCTTTACTGTCAGGGATTGATTGCTCGGCAACAATGAAAGAACGAAGGATCCATTTTTCTCCATGGAAGGAGGGGCTCTCGATCGCAAGCAACTGACGGAGGGAGGTAAGATGCATGTTAGCCTTGCCGGTTTTCCAAGTGTGTTGCTCTCAAGAAAACAAAACATGGAATGGAGGGATTTCAACGTCCTCTCAGTTTGAGGTGTGGTGCTCTCCAAAAACATGTTCTGATGCAGTGTTGCTCAACTGCGATGCTATGGTTAATTTCATTGCTGTTGCTTCCTCTGAATTTGCAGTGGCCTTGTTCGTTAGTGCAGCTAGGCTACGCATAATGTTGGTCGGAAACGAACAACCATGTATTGATGTATATATAGAGGCATTGTTGGTGTTTAATTCAGCTAGCTGCTAGCACGTTGCTGAAAGGCGTTGTATCAGCCATCTTGGCTCTTCTTCTTTAATACTATATAGTACGCACACTTATGCGTATTCGAGAAAAAAAATGATGTTGTATATTGAGGGGATGGTGGCGAGTTATTTTTCTCATGAACATTTGACATATGCATGTACAGGTTCTTTTACCCATATAAGGAGGATAGTTGTGTTGGGCTTTGTACTCCATTTCCAACACATAATGTTTTCGCTGTTTTTTCCTTCCTAAAGCTCGAGTATTTTTCCAACACGTCCTAACATTATTTTTAGGCAAATTTTCAAATATTTGAATTTTAAAATATCGATGTTCACAACCATATTTTGGTCACCACTTAATGATGATACGTTTCTCCAATACATATCCATTAATTAATCCGAGTTTATCCTAACCAATGGACACTAGTAGAAAAAGGACCTAATGTGAGAAACATTAGTACCGATTCGCATATGAGCCGGCACTAATGCGCCCATTAGTGCCGGTTCAAATGACTTGGCGGGAGGTGACCTTTAGTACCGGTTCGTTGGGAATCTTTAGTACCGGTTCGTGCCACGAACCAGTAGTAAAGATGCTGGTGCCCGGCCAGCACATTTAGTACCGGTTCGTGGCACGAACCGGTACTAAAGAGGTTGTGGCAGGAGCTATTTTTAGTCCCACCTCGCTCCCCTAACAAGAATTTGACCACCTTAAGTATGTTACTTCTCAAACTATCCCGAACATTTGGTCTTCATTGAAATCTATGTGTAGGATCTGTGGCTGCAATAGGAGTCTTCGACGGTTCTTGAATCGGTGGTAGATTCCTATTGACGATTTAGATTCTATACAAAAAGATCATTGATGATCAATGTATTTTTTATATGTACTTCTGTGTAGCAGTAGCGCGTTTTGGCTGAAAGGCGGTACTGATCAATGTATTTTTTCTGCGTTCAGATGCACAATTTAAATATGTTATTTTTCGAACTATCACAAGCAAGGAAGAGGAAGAAGAGGAAGAAGCCCAGGAAGAAGAAGAAGAAGAGGAGGAGGAAGAAGAAGAAGGAGAAGAAGAAGAAGAAGAAGAAGAAGAAGAAGAAGAAGAAGAAGAAGAAGAAGAAGAAGAAGAAGAAGAAGAAGAAGAAGAAGAGGGGGAGGAAGAAGAAGAAGAAGAAGAAGAAGAAGAAGAAGGAGAAGAAGAAGAAGAAGGAGAAGAAGGAGGAAGAAGAAGGATGGGAAGGAAGAAGAAGAAGAAGAAGAAGAGGAAGAAGAAGAAGAAGAAGAAGAAGAAGGAGAAGAAGAAGAGGAGGAAGAAGGAGAAGAAGGAGAGGAAGAAGAAGCAGGAGGAGGAGGAGGAGGAGGAGGAGGAGGAGGAGGAGAAGAGGACAAGAAGAAGAAGAGGAAGAGGAAGAAGAAGAAGAAGAAGAAGAAGAAGAAGAAGAAGAGGAAGAATAAGGAGAAGAAGAAGAGGAAGAGGAAGAAGGAGAGGAAGAAGAAGGAGAAGAAGAAGAAGAAGAAGAAGAAGAAGAAAATAAATAATGCAGAAAAGAAAAAAATTTATATAAAACAAAAATATTCACAAAGAAACTAAATACGGCAAAAAAAACTACTCAGAAATAAATAGAAGAAAAAATATAGCAGAAAAGAAAAAACTATATAAAAAAATTACTCAAAAATAAATAGAAGAAAATAAATAATGCAGAAAAGAAAAAAAATTATATAAAGCAAAAATATTCACAAAGAAACTAAATAAGCAAAAAAACTACTCAGAAATAAATAGAAGAAAAAAATAAAGCAGAAAAGAAAAAACTATATAAAAAATTTACTCAAAAACAAATAGAAGAAAATACATACTATTCAGAAATAAATAGAAGAAAAAATAAAGCAGAAAAGAAATAACTATATAAAAAATTACTCAAAAATAAATAGAAGAATATAAATAATGCAGAAAGAAAAAAATTATAAAAAAATGTGCGGGCGCTGCCCGGTGGGCCTGCCAGACCTAGGGTGTGCAAATGCAGGCCTAGAAGGGCTAGCAGGCTCACAGGGCAGCGCGCCCTAGTTAGGCCCAGAAGCCTGCTATATAGAGGAGTTCGAAAGGGCAGCCGCGGCTGGGTTTATAAACCAGTGCGGCTGCCCTTCGCTCGGCGAGGTGGGATTAAACATAGCGCACCGCGGGTGGCAGCGCACGGCCATTAGTACCGGTTGGTGGCTCCAACCGGTACTAAAGGGCAACACATTAGTACCGGTTGGAGCCACCAACCGGTACTAAAGACCCTCGTTTCCCGCCGCTTGGGCTGGCCAAAATTGGCCTTTAGTACCGGTTCGTGGCTCCAACCGGTACTAAAGGCCCATCCTATATATATGGCCCTTACGAAAAATCAGTTATCGTCACCACTTCTCGTTCCAATTCTCGCGCGCGTGAGAGTCTCGATCTCCCACGACGTACGACGACGCCACCTCGCCGCCTCCCGTCGCCCTCGCCGCCCCGCCGCCCGTCGTCGTCGTCGCCGCGCGCCCCCGCCGCCCGTCGTCGTCGCCGCCCCCCGCCGCGCCCGTCTCGTCGCCGTCCCCGCGGCCGCCGCCGGCCCGTCTCGTCGTCGTCCCCGGCCGGCGCCGGCGCCCGTCTCGTCGCCGGCCCCGGCCCCCGCCGCCCGTTGTCGCCGCCCCCGCCGCCCGTACGCGCCCGGCCCGCTCCATACACACACACACACACGCATACACACATACACACATACACAGACACACACACACGCATACACACATATATACACACATACACACACACACACGCATACAGACATACACACACACACACATACACACACACACACACACACACACACACACACACACTACACGTACACACATATATACACACACTACACACACACACATATTTTTTTACTTATTTTTTGTGTTTTCTAATGTTTAATTAGATGAATTAGAACTACCTAGTTAATTTATTTTTTTAGAATGTTAGAAATGTTATGTTAGATGAATTAGAAATATATATGTTAATGTTTAGTTGAACTAGTTGAATTAATATATAGATCGAACTAGTTTATTTTTAGTAAATGCTTAGAACTAGTTGAATTAATTAATATATAGAACTAGTTTATTTTTAGTAAATGCTTAGTTGAACTAGTTGAATTAATATAACTATATTATTTTTAGTAAATGCTTAGTTAAACTAGTTGAATTAATATATAGAACTAGTTTATTTTTAGTAAATGCTTAGTTGAACTAGTTGAATTAATATAACTATATTATTTTTAGTAAATGCTTAGTTAAACTAGTTGAATTAATATATAGAACTAGTTTATTTTTAGTAAATGCTTAGTTTGAACTAGTTGAATTAATATAACTAGTTTATTTTTAGTAAATGTTTAGTTGAACTAGTTGAATTAATATATAGAACTAGTTTATTTTTAGTAAATACTTAGTTGAACTAATTGAATTAATATAACTAGTTTATTTTTAGTAAATTCTTAGTTGAATTAATAGAAGTAGTTGAATTAATTGAATTAATAAGTGTTTAATGTTTGGCCTAATATGAACATAGGAAATGTCGTATGACGATGGAAAAAATTTCATTATGTGCGAATTCTGTGAAGATCAGCGCGGCCAGTGCATCAAGCTAAATGAGACCTTCGAATTCGATACAGTAAGTCACAACGACAAGTCTGTTTTCGTAATTAAGCATGACTTATACATGCTTCATTTTTCCTGACTTATAATTTTTAATTTTCACTATTCTATTAGCGCATTCCCTGCCATGCAAAATTTTTTGTCTGATAAGATAGGTTTCAAAGATATGGAAACTATGGAGGTAAAGAGAGCTTACCTGAAAACTGAGCATGATGGTTATACTTTCAACGTCAAAGTATACAATGCACACACGTACACCTATTTTGAATGCAAAACTTGGCAAGCACTATGCAAGGCTTATGCATTTGAGCCTGGTATGGTTATCACCTTTGATATTCGTCCAGAAGATGATATTGAAGGTAATAGAGACATATGGGTCGATGTGCAGACGCCTCCAGTTCTACCATTATGTGATTTCTTCTCAACTATATTTTTGTCTTTGATATTGCTTATTCAAAAATAACTGACAATTAATTTCTATTGACAGCTTATCTCCATTCAACCAAACATGTCCGGCTCTTGGTAGACAGGACCTACTACTGTCCCAGAGCTGAACTAAACTGCGAGGAGATAAGTCATTATGTTTCATGGCTTGAGGATCTTCATACTGTCAAGACAAATTTTCTTCCTGCACTTAGAAATGTTAGTACTCAAAACGTGCGACCAATAATGATGGTATTGAACTACGGTCACATCTATTTAGGAATGATGGTAAGATATTTACTATTTGTCCTCAGTGCATATTTTGCATACATAATTTTTTTGCTAAACTTTTTTTGCTAAGTATATTAATTAAGTACTATACGATGTTCTTCAACAGGGACTCCCGATGACAGTTGTGCCTCAGGGGATCGAGACTAAAGGTCAGATGTCAATTGTTAGCTTACGGCCAAGATATCATGCATTGCACATGAATGCATTCAGGATTTCTAGAAGCGATGGATGCTTAATAGTAAAAGATTGGAGGAAAATTGTTAATGATCGCAGAGAAGTACTAAGGGGCAGCAATGAGAAGCGCAGCCCACGATTAGGAGACAGGTTCATCTGCATGCTCCAGTATGATCAATCAGGAGAGCTATACATGTTCTATCCTATTTTACCAGAGAGAGAGTAGCTAGCAGGAGTGATTTAGCTAGTTCTTCATGCTGCTCTTAATTAGTACTTGCCCTTTCATGTCCGTGTTCTTCGTTCAGAACTTAAGTGATTTGTTTTTGTGGTGTTATATTTGAATGCTTCTTCTTTAAGTGAATGTGTCTGTTTCTGGTACAATCATGCATGTTGAACTCGATGATATTTTTGCTTCTGGTACAAGTGAATGTTTCTTCTTCAAGCTAGTGCTGGTGATGATATTTTTCCTACGTTACCTAATATGGATATGGCATATACTTGATCTCACTTAATTACCTAATATGGATATGGCATATACTTGATCTCACTTAATTACCTAATATGGATATGTCATATACTTGATCTCACATAATTAGCTAGCTAGCTAGTAGCTAGAGATATCCAATAAATGCATCCAGTCGAAAACTAATCCGCGGTACTTTCACCTAACGATTTAACAACTCATTATAATGTAAAACAATCACTAAATTAAATTAAAAACACAAAATTAAAGAAAAAATTAAAAAAACACCCAAACATTTAGTACCGGTTGGTGTTACCAACCGGTACTAAAGCCCTACACGCAAACTTCCGTAGGAGGAATGTCCTTACTATGAACCAAGTCATTACGTGGATTCCATATTCTCCATATGATCATGATAATCATGTCTCTTACACCGCTGTTTTGCTCGGCCAATAGATGAAGCAACCATTCTGCGCCCGAGTTAATGACCTGCTCCTTTGGGGGTATGGGCCAAATCTCCCCCACAGCATCACACAACTTTGCAGCATTCTAACAGGCGCCCGTTAACGATCCGGCACCTGCAGCGCTGCTAGCATGGGCCAGCCCACTAGCTTGCTGCCCAATTTTGTTTAGTTTTTCTTTGCAAAAGTAAAAATACGAAATGAAGAAAGGTTTACAGATTTAAAGAAAAAAAGTTCATCCATTTGAAAAAATATGTTCATATCTTTTAAAAAGGTTCACAAATTTTTAGAAAGTTCATTAATTTGAAAAAAAGTTCATTCAAATTGAAAAAAAGTTCATCCAATTTCGCAAAATTTCATTAAATTTGAAAAAAGTTCATAGAAATTGAAAAAAAGTTGATAGAAATTGAAAAAAAGTTCATGGAACCGGAAAAAAAGTTCATAAATCAACAAAAAGTTCATCCATTTTCAAGACAAAATGTACACTAAATTTAGAAAAAGTTCATCAAAATTCAAAAAAGTTCATCAATCTCAAAAAAGTTCACAGAATTTTCAAAAAAAAAAGGTGAACTGGAGCCTAGATGGGCCGGCCCATTTACGGACGCCACAGGCGCCAGTTAACAAAATGCACGTTAACTGGCGCCTGTGGCGCCAAATAGGAAATCACCAAGTGCATGGTAAGTGTCCTCGTCAGCCATGCCACACAGCGGACATGTAACCCGACATGGCAGGTGACGAGCCCGTTTGCATTGCATGGTGCGTGTTTGGTTGCCCGCATTAGGCCCAGCTTGACCCGCGCGAGGAGAAAGTGGCCTGTTTGGTTGTCTGCGTTTACTGTGCGGCCCGCATGACAAGAACCTTAAAGCACACTTGGGCCTGGCTCACTGGAAACGGTCAGGTTTGCAGTTTCTAGCGAGCCAGGCTGAGGCGAGCGCACAAGGTGGGCCACTTGCACGAGGGAAGATGGAAGGGATGCGAGCTGGTATGCAGCCTGTGTGTGCTTATCTTCTCCTACCTTCACCTCCAGTAACCTTCCCTCTAATTCTGTTCTTCCTAACCCCTTCCAATCTACACAACGGTGCTTCAATTCGAGATAAGCTCTACACGAAAAAGATGCACCTCGATGTTACAGTTTCATTCAGGCGATCGGTTCGTAGTTTCATCGGCCGTAAGTCCTTAGTTTCGTCTTCCTGTTTGAAGCTATTCTTGACGAATTTTATCAGATTCGTCGCGCACGATCGATCGTTTGAAATTTTCTTTGGCCAGCAGCCTAATCTCGCAGTTTCTCACAACATTCGTGTTGTAAGTTTTTGGTTTCGACGATTGTAGCTTCATCTCTCTTTGAGCAGCAGTCTACTGCACTGACGCCGCCATGTCGAGCTCCTCTGTCCTCTGCTTAGAGTCCTCCTATTCGTCCCTCTCGACGCCGACTGCCCTTGATCTCCTTGCCCACGTCCTACTACACTAGAGTTGTTTACGGCATCGCTCATCTCGGCCACTCTGTCGTCCTCCTACTGCACTGACGCTGCAATGACGTGCACACTGCTTTCTTATGTCCTCTGCCTCCGTGCACGCTGCAGTTCGGCGCGTCGCCGACAGGGTCGATCATCTTGGCCTCCTCTCTCTCGTCCTACTACACTGGAGTCATTTCCGATGTCGATCATCTCGGCCCCCTCTCTCGTCCATCGCACTGACGATATCATGGCGCGGGCACTGCATTCTCTTTCTCTGTCGGCTTTCTTTGCGCGAGCACCACAATTAGTTCGCCGACGGTGTCGCTCGCTGTGCCGCCGACGGGGTGGCTCGTCCACGACTCTATGCTCGTCATGTCGGACACGGCGCCACGGCCACTATCCACCGCAGTCGCCATGGTCCGGCGCACACTGCATTTCTTCTCCCATTTCCTCTACTATCTCTTAACCCCGTGAGCTAAGTGCAAGTGCTAGCTCTTAATCATACCTCATGCGGGCAACCAAACAGCGTGTAGTTGCATACGCCGAGACAATGCAGGCAACCAAACAACGTACCAAAGTTGATCTCCTAATGCAGGCAGTCCATATGCAGGCAACCAAACAACTCGCAGATGTCATATATGAGGCTGTTTTTCTAGAGCCAAACTGAGTGGAGATGTGTATGCAACACGGGTACTGTAGGCGACGGCAACCAAACACGCCCATGGTAGCTAGCACACCAGCTGCAGCCTTCCAGGCATTCAACCTCATCCTGTGCGAGCATCCGCATGCCAAATTAAATTCCAGATTTTCCTCTCGCCATTAGGACTTGCGCTCAACGCACCTTCTGTAAAAGCTTCCTCATAATGTACCATCGCTAGCTTATACGCACTACAGACACTGAACTACCTTTTGGGATCTGGTTGCCATGAAGTCATGCTGCTGCCATGTTGAGGTACGGATTTTACTAATGGCCACAACATCAGTAGGAAGAAAGTGCTGCTGCAATAAATCCAGTCTCCAAACGCCACGAATATCCAAGAAGTCTGGTACTGTATTGAGTCTGCATTGACGTTTTGGCATAATTGGACGAAATGATGGACCCCATGGATTCCACGGGTCCCGCCAAGTCCAAATCGAAATTCCATTACCAACATGCCAAGTTTTTTTTTTTGAGAATCACCGGGGGAGGGGTCCCTCCACCTGAATATATTGCTCAAAGTGACCACAATGCCAGGAGAGTGATCCAGTTTATAAGGAAAACCGGATCGAAAACTTTAACAAATTGACCCCTTTTATGAGGAAACCCGGACCAAAAACCAGACAAGTAAAAAATGTTACAAGGAAAGGAGAGAAACAGGACGCCAAACATAAGGCAAGACCTAGCTAGCATACTAACAAGACCAGGTAGATGGGGGGTGAGTCAAGGGATCACAATACCAAGACTTTACAAACAGCCTAACGCACCGCACCGGCGTGCGTATCAAACCCCACAGCACAACAGAGGAGCATCCACAGTCAACGAGTGCCAAAACTTAACACGAACCTTGTGCCAAAGCTTAACACGAACCTTGACTGAGCGCTCCGCCACGGAAGTTCAAGACGATTAGCAAGTCGAGGAGGCGTCATTGCGTCGTCATTGAGCAAAGATGAACCAAGACGAGACCAAGAGCCCGAGGCTCGCCTCAACAGAACAGGGTCATGAGCATGCATAGAAGCAGGCCAGAGACCACACGTAGGACAGCCGAAGAGAAACACCTGAAGAAAACACACCACCCTCGGTCCTGAGCAGGCCGCACCACCACCAACAAATGCACCACCCACAACCACATACAGCAACAGAAGCCGTTGTTTGGGTCTCCAAGACAACGCCTCCAGGGAGGTAGTGTTGTCGAGCACACAACACCGTCATCCGATCCGGCAAGCCCAATCTTGGATTTTTTTTTCCCGGAGACCACAAACAAACAACTGTAGGTGCTTTAGCTCCACGACGTCACCTCCTACGAGGAAAACGACGTCCGTAGACGCCGTTGCCGCTGACGTCAGCAAAGCTGATGCAGGGTTCTCACCCAGAGTTTAAGCACATCCCTACAGCAAGTCGGCAGCCGACCACCACCGCCGTCGAACCCTCCAACGATGAAGAAGCACGACGAACCGCCTCGGCCAACCGCACCTCGCGGAGACCACCGACGACCAAACTCAAACCTAGACGCCAGATCCACCAATGGCCGGCCGGACGCAGAGCCACCGGACGCAATGCGAGCCACCGTGCCCCACCAAGCACCATGCCGGGAAGGAGCAGAGGGGCACTGCCCGAGGCCAAGAACCACCATGGTTCCGGGCTGCAGTCATACATCAGGCACGCCGACACGCCCCACGCGCGCCACCGCACGCCTGCCGGAGGCCAAATCCGAAGCGCCAGAGTGCCGTCTGGACTCCTCGAGCAACAGAACGACGCCTTCAAAAAGGAAATGACGCCATGATGCCACCGCTCCCGCCTGGTCCGGAGGCCGGACCAAGGGTTTCCCCTGCGCACGAGGAAGGGAGTCAGATCTGGGCCAAAGCAATGCCTCCAGGGAAGGGACGGTGCCCACGTACGTCTCCATTGCAAGCCTCGGTGTCGCGAAGCAGGGATTTCTCCCAGCCCAAGATCCGAAACTAGTAATTCCAGCCCGTGTTCAATGCCATGCCAAACTGCGGATGCATTGCCTGAAAAACTGTATCCCCAAGATTTCCATTAGGGTAATACCTAGCTCGCAATTGGCCAATAGCTCCTGTGCGATGTCTTTGATGTGAATTGGAAGGAGTGCGACGTTGTTGGAATGAGTGGTTGTGATGCGACACATTTGAGCGTGTAAATAGCCCAGGGCCACATGGGGTGTTAAATAGGGTTAAATTGGTCGTCAACCAAGCCCGTTTATGTTAGGACATGTGGGTCCAACTTAATTGGTCCTCAAAACAGCTGACCGTGCCCTGCCGCCCGACCGTGCCGGGCTCGCCACTCTGTCCCCCTTCTTCTCCGATGGCGGCGGATCTTGTGTTCTCGGTGGCGGCGGTGGAGCCCTCGTTCTCAACGGCGGCGGAGCCTTCGTCCTCAGAAAATGGTGAGTGAATTCGAACCCTAGTCGCCCTCCTGTTCCTCTCTCGGGCCCGTAGATCTCAGCTCGTTTCCTCTGTTTTCGCTTGTTGAATCGATAGGTTGTGAGGGGAGCCCGTGGGCATACTGAGATGGAGCCGCCTGATTCAACTTCGAATAGGTAATGCGCCTCTCTCTGATCCAATTTTGCATGCAATTAGGGCCTCGTCTGCTCTTTCTCACGGGTTCACACTATCCGCCACTGACAAAGGGGATGCTGCTGCTCGGACTTTTGAATTGACGGTCAATTTCTTTCCATCAAAGGAAAAATTAGTTGTTGGTAGCATACAGAACATTGAGAGAGACACAATTGTTAAATGGGAGGTTGAGTTTACACAGATTGATCCACAACTTCTACAGAACATGGGAGAGAAGGCAGTGAAGAAATGGGTGGAAAAAATTGGGGAGAATATTGTTTGGGGTCCAGAGCAAGAAGTATCACTGTTGCGGTTTGATGATTGGAAAGGAGAGTATGTGATATTAGAAGATGGTGAACAGATTGTTGAAGAAATCGATCGGCAAAATGGCTGGACAAGCAAACGGGCCAATTTTTTTGCTGCGCTCGTTGATCTGAATATTTTTTTTGAAGGTTGGATATGTGTCATCACACTTGGCTGCACAGATGGTAGATGATGATTGGGCTACACAGAGGCCATTGATTCCCATGTGTACTGAACTTACAGTAATAGCTGAAGAGGGACATGTGACTGGAACTGAAACTGAAACTGCAACAACTGTTGATTGGAATGTAATTGAATAAGATGAGCCTACTGATTTGGTCATTGCACCAATGCCTGACATTGAGATGGCCAAACTTTTTGGCATTCCAGTCGATGACAGAGATAAGCAGGAGAGGGGCGAATCTAGTTTGCCTGCTAATGCTGATGAAGATGTAGATGGAAAGTTGATGGAACAAGTTGCAGATGATGTAGATGATGCACATGATGATGAGCCGGTGCATGTGTATGACAAAGAAAACACTGTCATTGAAGTAGGCAAGTTGTTCCCAAGCATGAAGGAGTTTAGGATGTGTTTGAAGACTTATGTAGTGAAACATGAGTTTGATGCCAAGACTCTTTAGACTGATAGAAAGAAGTTTTATGCGAGGTGCAGAGGATTTGATGGTAGTGTGAAGCCTTGCAAATGGTACATATCTGCTAGACTGCAACCTGATGGAAGTATTGTCAGGGTTAACCAAATCCCCAATCAACATACTTGTATTACAAGTTCACAGAGAGATCAACCATGACATCACAACTTTGGGTTGCAAAAAAGATCACCCCAATTTTAGCCAAAACACCAAAAACTACTGCCAAGAAACTGAAAGTAGACTTGGAAAAGATGTACCCCATTAAACTGAAATATACCACAGTGTGGAAGGCAAAACAAAGGGCAATGAAAAATTTATATGGTGATTGGGCAAATACATTTAGGATGCTTTACAACTTCAAAGCAGAGGTGGAAAAGAGGTCACCTGACAGTGTTGTGGAGATAGATACTAAGGTATCAGCCGAAGGTGAAGTCAAGTTCTTCAAGTTTTTTATGGCTTTGAAGCCTTGCATTGATGGCTTCAAAGCAGGGTGCCGTCCATATTTGAGCATAGACTCATCATTTTGGACAGGCAAGTGGAATGGTCAGTTGGCAGCATGCAATGCTCTAGATGGACACAATTGGATGTTTCCTATTGTTGTTGTCTTGTTTCAGTCAGAAACAGAGGCTTCATGGACATGGTTCATGATCCAGTTGAAAAGATACCTAGGGCTAGTGTCACCTTTGGCTATACACACAGATGCATGTAAAGGGCTGGAAAATTTAGTGAAAAATGTTTTCCCACATGTTGAGCAGAGGGAGTGCTTCGGTCATTTGTGGACGAATTTGATCAAAAAATTTAGAGGAGAAGAATTTGGGCGCATGTGGCCAGCAGCAAGATCTTACACTAGACAGACACACAAATATCATCTTGATAAGATAATGGCAGCATGCGATGAGTTTGGTCCATGGCTGAACACCTACCATTCTTTGTTATGGTACAGGTTAGCATTCAACACTGCCATCAAGTGTGACCACATCAACAACAATTTGGCAGAGAGTTTCAACAACAAGGTGAAGGAGTTAAAAGATTTGCCTGTGCATGACATGGTTGACCAAATCAGGATCATGCTCATGCGGTTGTGGGAATTGAGAAGAAGGATAGGTGATTGTCTGCAAGGTGATAAGCTTCCAGTAGTGGTACAACAGGTGGTCAATAGGAGTAGATGTCTTTCACATTTGTTTGTTGAAAAATCTTCACGTTGGGGTACTGAAGTTAAAGATAACAAAACTGGAAGGAGACATGTTGTTAACACTGAATTGCATGATTGCACTTGCCTCGAGTGGCAACACACTGGTAAACCATGTGAGCATGCCATTCTTTTCTTAGCATCCCAACCGAAGATAAACATGCACCCATATTTGCATGAATATTATTCGGTAGCAAAATTCAAAGCTGCACATGCTACTCCAATTCTAGCACTTACAGATCAGTCTCAGTGGTCTGAAGTGGAGATTGAATTTTCCATGTGTCCTCCCTTGACGAAAAGAAAGGTTGGCAGGCCTAAACAGAGTAGATTCAAGGCATGGTTTGAGAAAGGTGGAAGTAGTAAGAAGGGAAAGAAAGATGGAAAGCCAAAAAGGGCCCAAAAAGGTAACAAAAACATATGTAAGTTGTGCCAGGAACTTGGGCACAGAGTGGGATCTGTCAAATGCCGTTACACTCCTGATAAGCCAAAGTATGCTCTTGTTTATTTGTCTGTGTTTTGATTCGGTTCTTTTTTCCAATTACTATATCTATAACATTTTCCCAATGGCCAGGAGGAAGCGAGCAAGTCAACTCCTTGTTGTTGAACAGTGTTGGCCAACAAAAAAAGCAAAGCCAATGGCTGTAGAAAGAAGAGAAGTCTGCCTGAGCCTGAGCAAACTGAAGAAAATCCTGCTGCAGTCAACATTCAGACTGAAGAAACTGATGTGGAGGTGTATACCGAAGAAATTGAAATTGCAGTCAACATTCAGGCTGAAGAAACTGCTCTCGAGGTTGAAACTGAACCTTAGCGTGTTGAGGTTCAGACTGAAGAAACCCATGTGGAGGTGCAGGAAACTGAAACTGCTGTCATTATTCAGACTGAAGACACTGATCTCGTGGGTGTTGGCGAGGTGTTCAAAAGACCATTGAAGAAAACCAAGATGATCAGTAAACTTGTGTGTGTAGTAGAACCAAAAACAAGAAGTGCTAAGGCGAAGAAGGGCACACGACGTGGTAGGAAGAGGTAGAACAGAGAACTGTTTGAAAATTTGTGTCACGTAATAATATTTGTAACTTGGTGCGTACTGGTAGTCACTATGTATCCCCGTATTTCTATTCGAACTTGTTTGTTGGTCATTGTTTTAAATTCAAATTTGGGCTCAAATTTGAATTAGGGATGGGGTATTGATGTTTTAATTCTATCTAAAGTACCTCAACTGAAATATGTTTGCTTGCTGATCAATCCGAGCCCTTTTGGTAAGTTGAACTCATAGTCATGAAAAAATGTGTTTCAAATGACCTCCAAAGGTAGGGTAAATGGCCTCATATTTAAGCAAGTTTTTTGGCACCTTGTCTAAACTAGCCAAATAATTTTTCTACACATCTATTCTACCTATATAGTGTAAATCTAAAGTCTCATTATTTATTGAATTAATTTTCTTTTCTTTTTTAAAAAACAAGGTTTAATAGAAAATTATATATATACCAAGTTTAAAACATGAAAAATGAGAAAAGTAAGTTAAGATCTTTCTTAGTCAATCCAAAATGAAGTTTTGGTGAGGTTTTCACACTTTTCATTTTCAAAACCCCACCTACTCTTGGGTGCCCACTATTCTCTCCCTTGAACCCATACTACATCGTTAGAGGAATGACAATTTAGTGAAGGGTTTTTCATAAAAATGTATGTAAACCATATTTATATTTTTTTTTCTCGTTACTATATGACATAATAAGACTATGTGCACAAGTTTTATATTTTTTTTGATTTTTTTTTGAATTAGTTATGCTCAACCCTAATCACTCAAAACCCCTCAAAATCTCTCAAAACCCCTCAAAACCCCGCACACTACCGGGTCATCGATCATTGTGCGTGGACGGTTGAGATCGGGCGCTAGGGTTAGCTACAGTGTCCTTCGATCTGCATGAGACGCGTTGGTTGGTTGAATCAGTGGGGTTTGGATCAGCCTCTCTCGTTGGGGCATCAGGACCGTTCATTTGAATCCAACGGCACGAGTTGACGCGGTGCATGGACCAAGCCTACGCAGTGCCCTTTCCATCGTTGCATGCGTGCCCGTGCCTACCCGCAGCGCTGGTGCCCGTTGCAGCATGCATGCCCACCCGTAGAACTGCGCCCGTGCGTTGCATGCATGCCCTCGATGTAGCCCTGCTCCGCCACCCCTCTCGACGCAAAGCTGTTGCATGCCTACCATTAGAACCGATGCAACGTCGCAGCAAAGCATGCACCCGGCCACAATGCAGCAGCCAAACCCCGATGAAGACAAGCAAAAAGCCAACGGTGCATGGCATGCGGTACATGGCGTGCTCCTCTTTGAACGACACAATACTGGCATGATGGGTATCGATGCAGTTCAAATGGCATGCTGCTCATTACAAGATGGGCAAATTAAGGCGTCCATTATTGTCACGTCTCCCATTGACCGAACGTTGCCCTCTAGCAAGGCCCTAGCAAGATGGGCAAATTAATATGGCATGGATGCACGGGCGGCACACGCAGAGAACCGACACCCGGGCAGGCGTGTCCCCTTGACCCACGACAGCACAGACGCGTGCGTGAGCCCGTCCCCCTTGACCCGCGACCTGTGGCACACAAGCGTCGCAGCCCGTTTCCCACGCTCGTGTAGACACTTTGATGGGGCGCCACCAAATGCCGCCCGCCCATTAATTCTACGGAGTGAAACCACGTCGCACTTGGGCTATTTAAGCCGGGCACTATCGTCTTCCTCTCCCTCCTCATCCACACCCCATCTTCTGCCTCCTCTCCTTCTTCCTTCTTCTCCATCAAACCCGATCGAGCCCTCGAGCCACCCCGCCACCATGCAGTACAACGCCCCCACCTACCGCTTCCCCCCAACCATGTCGGAAAGGCTCTACCCGGCCGGAGTGTATGTAGAGAGAACCCTTAGGGTGTGGTCGATCTCGAGGTGGAGGGGCACAAGGGAGTTAACGGAGTTCTTCCTTGCGGCCGGCTTCCGCCACCTCCCCCGCGGCTCTCCTTGGATGTACCATCTTGAGGAGGTCAACCACAATGGCGTTGTGGTTGGGCTCCTCGCCACGTTCACTAACCCTTTCGATGCTTTCCACCTCCTCGGGCGAGCTTATTGGGTTGGTTGTGAGTTCATAGCATTCACCACCTATAATATCTTCACCGTCTTCAACAATGTCTTCCCCAACAACGGCGTTATGCACACGCTCTCGTACCCCATCAACAACAGGAATGAGTGAAGGGCGGCGCCCGGAGGAGCGAGGTGGCGTTGTTCACCCGGAGGAGGAGGAGAAGAAGAACCCGAAGAAGAACCTGCATTCGGTGCCCCCCGATCTATCTAGCTTGCTATATATCTATCGTATTAGTGTTTTTAAGTTGTAATCGTTATGCTACTATTGTTAAGTTGTATTAGTATTTTAAGTTGTAAGGCTATCGTGGAGTTGTAAGGCTATCATGGAACTATGGGTTGCAATCATTATGCTTCTATATAATCGTTATGCTACTATATATATTGTGTGTTTCATGCTATTATTTGTAGATTGCTATGGGTTGTTCTTGCTATTATTTGTGTATTGATATGGGTTGCTACGGGCCCGGGTTGCTAGACCCCAATCACCACAAACACCATCTTCAAAATATTGGCCAAACCATGGACATGCAACTAGGAGCTCCATGCAAACCCACTATGTACATGCAACTAGGAAATGCAAACTAATTTACATCGTGCAAGCATGCAGTTCATGGAACCGTAGACATGCATAAAAACAAGTAACATTTAGTTTTAGTGCATCAAAAAATGATCCATCACAAAATTTAGTGCAAGAAAAAGGCCAAAGTAAAAACAAGTTACATTTTATTGGGCCCCATTTTATTTGCCGAAGTTAGAGGTGGGCTGGTGCCCCTACGCGGGTGGGCTGGTCTAACAGCCCAACATCTTTTTGCAGCCCAGTTTTGTTTTTTACTAGAAACTGAATTTGGGTGTGTACTCTGTTAACTGAAGAACAAAAACAGAGGAAACAGAGCATGAACATTGAATAATTTGTGTTCCAAATTGATGTTTTAATTCAGATACATAACTTGGCATGGCGCACAGATCACATCCTCTACCCTGATAAGCCTAAATGCCCATTCTAATGACGGATGAACAACAAATAAAACAAAAACAGAGCAATGATACAACAATAGATCCCCCCTGCCATGATATTTGCTTGTTTCTGCAAATCGATCATCTGCATTAGATGTTTCTTGATCTTCTTCAGTTCCTCGGTCAGTTCAGACTCCGCATGCAGTTCAGCATTGCGCACACACATCGCCATCAGCACGACTCTGCCCGCCCCTCCGCCCGAGCTCCCCGTATTCTCCACAGCAATCGGCGGCACCCCGCCCAAATTGAGCTCCCAGGGTGTGGCCATGCTCGAATCAATGTAGCCCTCAAACTAAATCGTATCAACATATTCATCAATCCACTCGAAATGGTAACATTTATTCAAGATCTAAAAAGAACAACATGAACCCTAAATCCCAAATTCGAGGAGAAAAAACAAAATATGGATAAATCGGAGCAAAAGAAAGCGAAAGAACGGGCTAAGAACTGAGATCTACCTTGCCATCCCTTCCCGCCATTGGTTTGCTCAAGCATTTCACAAATTCCCACCCAAGATTGCCATTCTCATCCCTCTTAGTGACCAACCGTTTAAGAGGGTCTGGGCGTGGGCAGTCAAGGTGTTGGGGAACGTTGCAGAAAATTAAAAATTTTCCTACGATTTCACCAAGATCCATCTATGAGTTCATCTAAGCAACGAGTCAAGGGAGTGAGTTTGCATCTACATACCACTTGTAGATTGAGTGTGGAAGCGTTCAAGGGGATGGTGATGATGGAGTCGTACTCGCCGTGATTCGGATCACCGATGACCAAGTGCTGAACGGACAGCACCTCCGCGTTCAACACACGTACGGGACGGACGACGTCTCCTCCGTCTTGATCCAGCAAGGAGGAAGGAGAGGTTGAGGAAGATTGCTCCAACGGCAGCACGACGGCGTGGTGATGTTGGTGCAGCAGTACTCCGACAGGGCTTCGCCAAGCACGTACGGAGGAGGAGAGGTGTTGGGGAGGGGAGGGGCTGCGCCTTGAATGGTGTTCTGCAGCCCTTCCCTCACCCCTCTATTTATAAGGGAAGGGGCAAGGGGGGCCGGCCCCTCTAGATGGGATCTAGAGGGGGGCGGCGGCCAGGGAGGGGGAACTTGCCCCCCAAGCAAGGGGGGCGCCCCCTTTAGGGTTTCCCCCCAAACCCTAGGTGCATGGGCCCAAGGTGGGGGGGCGTGCCCAGCCCTCCAGAGGCTAGCTCCCTTCCCCTTGCGGCCCATGTGGCCCTCCGAGAGGGGTGGCCCCTCCTGGTGGACCCCCGGAACCTCTCCGATGGCCCCGGCACAATACCGATATGCCCCCGAAACTTTCCGGCGTCCGCATGACAACATCCCATATATAAAACTTCACCTCCGGACCATTCCGGAACTCCTCGTGACGTCCGGGATCTCATCCGGGACTCCAAACAACATTCGGTAATCACATACAAGTCTTCCTAATAACTCTAGCGTCACCGAACCTTAAGTGTGTAGACCCTACGGGTTCGGGAGACATGCAGACATGACCGAGACGACTCTCCGGTCAATAACCAACAGCGGGATCTGGATACCCATATTGGCTCCCACATGCTCCTCGATGATGTCATCAGATGAACCACGATGTCGAGGATTCGATCAAACCCCGTATACAATTCCCTTTGTCAATCGGTACGTTACTTGCCCGAGACTCGATCGTCGGTATCCCAATACCTTGTTCAGTCTCGTTACCGGCAAGTCACTTTACTCGTACCGTAATGCATGATCCCGTCACCAACCACTTGGTCACTTTGAGCTCATTATGATGATGCATTACCGAGTGGGCCCAGAGATACCTCTCCGTCATACGGAGTGACAAATCCCAGTCTCGATCCGTGTCAACCCAACAGACACTTTCGGAGATACCTGTAGTGCACCTTTATAATCACCCAGTTACGTTGTGACGTTTGGTACACCCAAAGCACTCTTATGGTATCCGGGAGTTACACGATCTCATGGTCTAAGGAAGAGATACTTGACATTGAAAAAGCTCTAGCAAACGAACTACACGATCTTGTGCTATGCTTAGGATTGGGTCTTGTCCATCACATCATTCTCCTAATGATGTGATCCCGTTATCAACGACATCCAATGTCCATAGCCAGGAAACCATGACTATCAGTTGATCAACGAGCTAGTCAACTAGAGGCTTCCTAGGGACATATTATGGTCTATGTATTCACACGTGTATTACGATTTCCGGATAATACAGTTATAGCATGAATAAAAGACAATCATCATGAACAAAGAAATATAATAATAACAATTTTATTATTGCCTCTAGGGCATATTTCCAACAGTCTCCCACTTGCACTAGAGTCAATAATCTAGTTACATTGTGATGAATCGAACAGCCATAGAGTTCTAGTGTTGATCATGTTTTGCTCGTGAGAGAGGTTTAGTCAACGGATCTGCGACATTCAGATCCGTATGTACTTTGCAAATATCTATGTCTCATCTTGAACATTTTCACGGATGGAGTTGAAACGACACTTGATGTGCCTGGTCTTCTTGTGAAACCTGGGCTCCTTGGCAAGGGCAATAGCCCCAGTGTTGTCACAGAAGAGTTTGATCGGCCCCGACGCATTGGGTATGACTCCTAGGTCGGTGATGAACTCCTTCACCCAAATATCTTCATGCGCTGCCTCCGAGGCTGCCATGTACTCCGCTTCACATGTAGATCCCGCCACTACGCTTTGCTTGCAGCTGCACCAGCTTACTGCTCCACCATTCAACATATACACGCGGTTTGTGACTTAGAGTGATCCAGATCTGTGTTGAAGCTTGCGTTGACGTAACCCTTTACGACGAGCTCTTCGTCACCTCCATAAACAAGAAACATGTCCTTTGTCCTTTTCAGGTACTTCAGGATATTCTTGACCGCTGTCCAGTGTTCCTTGTCGGGATTACTTTGGTACCTTCCTACCAAACTTACGACAAGGTTTACATCAGGTCTGGTACAAAACATGGCATACATAATAGATCCTATGGCTGAAGCATAGGGGATGACACTCATCTCTTCTTTATCTTTTGCTGTGGTCGGGCATTGAGCCGAGCTCAATCTCACACCTTGCAATACAGGAAAGAACCCCTTCTTGGACTGATCCATTTTGAACTTCTTCAAAATCTTATCAAGGTATGTGCTTTGTGAAAGACCTATGAGGCGTCTCGATCTATCTCTATAGATCTTAATGCCTAATATATAAGCAGCTTCTCCAAGGTCCTTCATTGAAAAACACTTATTCAAGTAGGCCTTGATGCTGTCCAAAAGTTCTATATCATTTCCCATCAAGAGTATGTCATCCACATATAATATGAGAAATGCTACAGAGCTCCCACTCACTTTCTTGTAAACGCAGGCTTCTCCATAAGTCTGCATAAACCCAAACGCTTTGATCATCTCATCAAAGCGAATGTTCCAACTCCGAGATGCTTGCACCAGCCCATAAATGGATCGCTGGAGCTTGCATACTTTGTTAGCGTTCTTAGGATCGACAAAACCTTCCGGCTGCATCATATACAGTTCTTCCTTAAGATGTCCGTTAAGGAATGCCGTTTTGACGTCCATCTGCCATATCTCATAATCATAGTATGCGGCAATTGCTAACATGATTCGGACGGACTTCAGCTTCGCTACGGGAGAGAATGTCTCGTCGTAGTCAATCCCTTGAACTTGTCGATAACCCTTAGCGACAAGTCGAGCATTATAGATGGTAATATTACCATCCGCGTCCGTCTTCTTCTTAAAGATCCATTTGCATTCTATCGCTCGCCGATCATCGGGCAAGTATGTCAAAGTCCATACTATGTTTTCATACATGGATTCTATCTTGGATTTCATGGCTTCAAGCCATTTGTTGGAATCTGGGCCCGCCATCGCTTCTTCATAGTTCGAAGGTTCACCGTTGTCTAACAACATGATTTCTAGGACAGGGTTGCCGTACCACTCTGGTGCGGAACGTGTCCTTGTGGACCTACGAAGTTTAGTAGCAACTTGATCCGAAGTACCTTGATCATTATTTTCCTGTTCAGTAGGTGTAGGCATCACAGGAACATTTTCCTGAGCTGCACTACTATCCCGTTCAAGAGGTAGTACTTCATCGAGTTCTACTTTCCTACCACTTACTTCTTTCGAGAGAAACTCTTTTTCCAGAAAGGATCCGTTCTTGGCAACAAAGATCTTGCCCTCGGATCTTAAGTAGAATGTATACCCAACGGTTTCCTTAGGGTATCCTATGAAGACGCATTTTTCCGACTTGGGTTCGAGCTTTTCAGGTTGAAGTTTCTTGACATAAGCATCGCATCCCCAAACTTTTAGAAACGACAGCTTAGGTTTCTTCCCAAACCATAATTCATACGGTGTCGTCTCAACGGATTTAGACGGTGCCCTACTTAAAGTGAATGTAGTTGTCTCTAGAGCGTATCCCCAAAATGATAGCGGTAAATCGGTAAGAGACATCATAGACCGCACCATATCCAATAGAGAGCGATTACGACGTTCGGACACACCGTTACGCTGAGGTGTTCCAGGCGGCGTGAGTTGTGAAACGATTCCACATTTCCTTAAGTGTGTACCAAAGTCGTGACTTAAATATTCTCCTCCACGATCTGATTGTAGGAACTTTATTTTTCGGTCACGTTGATTCTCTACCTCACTCTGAAATTCCTTGAACTTTTCAAAGGTCTCAGACTTGTGTTTCATTAAGTAGACATACCCATATCTACTCAAGTCATCAGTGAGAGTGAGAACATAACGATATCCTCCGCGAGCCTCAACGCTCATTGGACCGCACACATCGGTATGTATGATTTCCAACAAGTTGGTTGCTCGCTCCATTGTTCCGGAGAACGGAGTCTTGGTCATCTTGCCCATGAGGCATGGTTCGCATGTGTCAAATGATTCATAATCGAGAGACTCCAAAAGTCCATCAGCATGGAGCTTCTTCATGCTCTTGACACCAATGTGACCAAGGTGGCAATGCCACAAGTATGTGGGACTATCGTTATCAACTTTACATCTTTTGGTATTCACGCTATGAATATGTGTAACATTACCCTCGAGATTCATTAAGAATAAACCATTGACCATCGAAGCATGACCATAAAACATATCTCTCATATAAATAGAACAACCATTATTCTCGGATTTAAATGAGTAGCCATCTCGCATTAAACGAGATCCAGATACAATGTTCATGCTCAAACTTGGCACCAAATAACAATTATTAAGGTTCAAAACTAATCCCGTAGGTAAATGTAGAGGTAGCGTGCCGACGGCGATCACATCGACCCTGGAACCATTCCCGACGTGCATCGTCACCTCGTCCTTCGCCAGTCTCCGCTTATTCCGCAGCTCCTGCAGTGAGTTACAAATATGAGCAACGGCACCGGTATCAAATACCCAGGAGTTACTACGAGTACTGGTAAGGTACACATCAATTACATGTATATCAAATATACCTTTGGTGTTGCCAGCCTTCTTATCCGCTAAGTATTTGGGGCAGTTCCGCTTCCAGTGACCCTTCCCCTTGCAATAAAAGCACTCAGTCTCAGGCTTGGGTCCATTCTTTGACTTCTTCCCGGTAACTGGCTTACCGGGCGCGGCAATCTCCTTGCCGTCCTTCTTGAAGTTCTTCTTGCCCTTTCCCTTCTTGAACTTAGTGGTCTTATTGACCATCAACACTTGATGTTCTTTATTGATTTTAACCTCTGCTGACTTTAGCATAGAAAATACTTCAGGAATGGTCTTCACCATCCCCTGCATATTGTAGTTCATCACAAAGCTCTTGTAGCTTGGTGGGAGCGACTGAAGGATTCTGTCAATGACCGCCTCATCAGGGAGGTTAATATTCAACTGGGTCATGCGGTTGTGCAACCCAGACATTTTGAGTATGTGCTCACTGACAAAACTATTTCCCTCCATCTTACAACTATAGAACTTGTCGGAGGCATCATATCTCTCGACCCGGGCATGAGCTTGGAAAACTAGTTTCAGCTCCTCGAACATCTCATATGCTCCGTGTTGCTCAAAACGCTTTTGGAGCCCCGGTTCTAAGCTGTAAAGCATGCCGCACTGAACGAGGGAGTAATCATCAGCACGAGTCTGCCAAGCATTCATAATGTCTTGGTTCTCTGGGACGGGAGCGTCACCTAGCGGTCCTTCTAGGACATATTGTTTCCTGGCAGCTATGAGGATGATCCTCAGGTTCCGGACCCAGTCCGTATAGTTGCTGCCATCATCTTTCAGCTTGGTTTTCTCTAGGAACGCGTTGAAGTTCATGTTGACATGAGCGTTGGCCATTTGATCTACAAGACATATTTTGCAAAGGTTTTAGACTAAGTTCATGATAATTAAGTTCATCTAATCAAATTATTATAATGAACTCCCACTCAGATTAGACATCCCTCTAGTCATCTAAGTGTTACACGATCCGAGTCGACTAGGCCGTGTCCGATCATCACGTGAGACGGACTAGTCATCGTCGGTGAACATTCTCATGTTGATCGTATCTTCCATACGACTCGTGTTCGACCTTTCGGTCTCCGTGTTCCGAGGCCATGTCTGTACATGCTAGGCTCGTCAAGTTAACCCTAAGTGTTTTGAATGTGTAAAACTGTCTTACACCCGTTGTATGTGAACGTAAGGATCTATCACACCCGATCATCACGTGGTGCTTCGAAACGACGAACTTTAGCAACGGTGCACAATTAGGGGAGAACACTTCTTGAAATTGTTGTAAGTGATCATCTTATTTACTACCGTTGTTCTAAGTAAACAAGATGCATAAACATAATAAACATCACATGCAATTATATATAGTAGTGACATGATATGGCCAATATCATAAAGCTCCATTGATCTCCATCTTCGGGGATCCATCATCATCTTGTCACCGGCATGACACCATGATCTCCATCATCATGATCTCCATCATCGTGTCTTCATGAAGTTGTCACGCCAACGACTACTTCTACTTCTATGGCTAACGCGCTTAGCAATAAAGTAAAGTAATTTACATGGCGTTCTTCAATAACACGCAGGTCATACAAAAAATAAAGACAACTCCTATGGCTCCTGCCGGTTGTCATACTCATCGACATGCAAGTCGTGATTCCTATTACAAGAACATGATCTCATACATCACAATATGTCATTCATCATTCATCACAACTTCTGGCCATATCACATCACATGACAATTGCTGCAAAAACAAGTTAGACGTCCTCTAATTGTTGGTGCATCTTTTACGTGGCTGCAATTGGGTTCTAGCAAGAATGCTTTCTTACCTACGAATAACCACAACGTGAATTTGTCAACTTCTATTTACCCTTCATAAGGACCATTTTCATCAAATCCGCTCCAACTAAAGTGGGAGAGACAGACACCCGCCAGCCACCTTATGCAACTAGTGCATGTCAGTCGGTGGAACTGGTCTCACGTAAGCGTACGTGTAAGGTTGGTCCGGGCCACTTCATCCCACAATACCGCTGAAGCAAGATAAGACTAGTAGCGGCAAGCAAGTTGACAAGATCTACGCCCACAACAAAATTGTGTTCTACTCGTGCAATAGAGAACTACGCATAGACCTAGCTCATGATGCCACTGTTGGGGAACGTTGCAGAAAATTAAATTTTTTTCGACGATTTCACCAAGATCCATCTATGAGTTCATCTAAGCAACGAGTCAAGGGAGTGAGTTTGCATCTACATACCACATGTAGATCGAGTGCGGAAGCGTTCAAGGGGATGGTGATGATGGAGTCGTACTCGCCGTGATTCGGATCACCGATGACCAAGTGCTGAACGGACAGCACCTCCGCGTTCAACACACGTACGGGACGGACGACGTCTCCTCCGTCTTGATCCAGCAAGGAGGAAGGAGAGGTTGAGTAAGATTGCTCCAACGGCAGCACGACGGCGTGGTGATGTTGGTGCAGCAGTACTCCGACAAGGCTTCGCCAAGCACGTACGGAGGAGGAAAGGTGTTGGGGAGCGGAGGGGCTGTGCCTTGAGTTGTGTTATGCAGCCCTCCCCTCACCCCTCTATTTATAGGGGAAGGGGCAAGGGGGGCCGACCCCTCTAGATGGGATCTAGAGGGTGGGCGGCGGCCAGGAAGGGGGAACTTGCCCCCCAAGCAAGGGGGGCGCCCCCTTTAGGGTTTCCCCCCAAACCCTAGGCGCATGGGCCCAAGGTGGCGGGCGCGCCCAGCCCTCCAGGGGCTGGCTCCCTGCCCCTTGTGGCCCATGTGGCCCTCCGAAAGGGGTGGCCCCTCCCGGTGGACCCCTGGAACCTCTCCGGTGGCCCCGGCACAATACCGATATGCCCCCGAAACTTTCCGGCGTCTGCATGACAACTTCCCAATATAAAACTTCACCTCCGGACCATTCCGGAACTCCTCGTGACGTCCCGGATCTCATCCGGGACTCCGAACAACATTCGGTAATCACATACAAGTCTTCCTAATAACCCTAGCGTCACCAAACCTTAAGTGTGTAGACCCTACGGGTTCGGGAGACATGCAGACATGACCGAGACGACTCTCCGGTCAATAACCAACAGCGGGATCTGGATACCCATGTTGGCTCCCACATGCTCCTCGATGATGTCATCGGATGAACCACGATGTCGAGGATTCGATCAAACCCCGTATACAATTCCCTTTGTCAATCGGTACGTTACTTGCCCGAGACTCGATCGTCGGTATCCCAATACCTTGTTCAGTCTTGTTACCGGCAAGTCACTTTACTCGTACCGTAATGCATGATCCCGTCACCAACCACTTGGTCACTTTGAGCTCATTATGATGATGCTGTTGGGGAACGTAGTAATTTCAAAATTTTCCTACGCACACGCAAGATCATGGTGATGATATAGCAACGTGAGGGGAGAGTGTTGTCTACATACCCTTGTAGACCGTAAGCGGAAGCGTTAGCACAACGCGGTTGATGTAGTCGTACGTCTTCACGGCCCGACCGATCAAGCACCGAAACTACGGCACCTCCGAGTTCTAGCACACGTTCAGCTCGATGACGTCCCTCGAACTCCGATCCAGCCGAGTGTCGAGGGAGAGTTCCGTCAGCACGACGGCGTGGTGACGATCTTGATGTTCTACCGTCGCAGGGCTTCGCCTAAGCACTGCTACGATATTATCGAGGTGGAATATGGTGGAGGGGGCACCGCACATGGCTAAGAGATCCAAGGGATCGATTGTTGTGTCTTTGGTGCTAGCCCTGCCCCTCTATTTATATGTTGAGCCCCGGGGTCGAAACTTGGAGCAAAAGCCTCCTCAAAGTCGGTTTTGCCCGAAAGGCAAGAGTCCCACTCGGACTCTAGGACCAAAAGCCACAATCCTTGGCGTTTGGCCCAGACGCCATGGGCCTCGGCGTCTGGCCCAGGGCCAGACGCCAAGGTCTCTGGCGTTTGGCCCCCTGGCCTCCGCAAAACTCCTTTTGCACCGACCTAAAGCCTCATGGGCTTGACCCCTTGGCCTAACCATATCATCCAATATATGAATATTTACGTCTCGACCATTTCGAGACTGCTCGTCATGTCCCCGATCTCATCCGGGACTCCGAACTCCTTCGGTACATCAAAACTCATAAACTCATAATATAACTATCATCGAAACCTTAAGCGTGCGGACCCTACGGGTTCGAGAACTATGTAGACATGACCAAGACACGTCTCCGGTCAATAACCAATAGCGGGACCTGGATGCCCATATTGGTTCCTACATATTCTACGAAGATCTTTATCGGTCAAACCGCATAACAACATACGTTTGTTCCCTTTGTCATCGGTATGTTACTTGCCCGAGATTCGATCGTCGGTATCCAATACCTAGTTCAATCTCGTTACCGGCAAGTCTCTTTACTCGTTACGTAATGCATCATCCCGTAACCAACTCATTGGTCACATTGCTTGCAAGGCTTATAGTGATGTGCATTACCGAGAGGGCCCAGAGATACCTCTCCGACAATCGGAGTGACAAAACCTAATCTCGAAATATGCCAACCCAACATGTACCTTCGGAGACACCTGTAGAGCACCTTTATAATCACCCAGTTATGTTGTGACGTTTGGTAGCACACAAAGTGTTCCTCCGGTAAACGGGAGTTGCATAATCTCATAGTTGTAGGAACATTGTATAAGTCATGAAGAAAGCAATAGCAACATACTAAACGATCAAGTGCTAGGCTAACAGAATGGGTCATGTCAATCACATCATTCTCCTAATGATGTGATCCCGTTAATCAAATGACAACTCTTTTGTCCATGGCTAGGAAACATAACCATCTTTGATAAACAAGCTAGTCAAGTAGAGGCATACTAGTGACACTATGTTTGTCTATGTATTCACACATGTATTATGTTTCCGGTTAATACAATTCTAGCATGAATAATAAACATTTATCATGAAATAAGGAAACAAATAATAACTTTATTATTGCCTCTAGGGCATATTTCCTTCAGTCTCCCACTTGCACTAGAGTCAATAATCTAGTTCACATCGCCATGTGATTTAACACCAATAATCATATCTGTATATGATTAACACCCATAGTTCACATTGTTATGTGACCAACACCCAAAGGGTTTACTAGAGTCAATAATCCAGTTCACATCGCTATGTGATTAACACCCAAAGAGTACTAAGGTGTGATCATGTTTTGCTCGTGAGAGAATCGTAGTCAACGGGTCTGTTACATTCAGAGCCGTATGTATTTTTGCAAATATTCTATCTCCACAATGCTTTGCATGGAGCTACTCTAGCTAATTGCTCCCACTTTCAGTATGTATCCAGATTGAGACTTAGAGTCATCTGGATCAGTATAAAAGTTTGCACTGATGTAACTTTTACAACAAATTCTTTTATCACCTCCATAATCGAGAAACATCTCCTTAGTCCTTACTAAGGATATTCTTGACCAATGTCCAGTGATCTACTCCTAGATCACTATTGTACTCCCTTGCCAAATTCAGAGCAAGGTATACAATAGGTCTGGTACATAGCACAGCATACTTTATAGAACCTATGACTGAGGCATAGGGAATGACTTTTCATTCTCTTTCTATTTTCTGCTGTGGTCGGGATTTGAGTCTTACTCAATTTCATACCTTTGCAACACAGGCAAGAACTCTTTCTTTGACTGTTCCATTTTGAACTATTTCAAAATCTTGCCAAGGTATGTACTTATTGAAAATCTTATCAAGCGTCTTGATCTATCTCAATAGATCTTGATGCTCAATATGTATGTAGCTTTACTGAGGTCTTTCTTCGAAAAACTCTTATTCAAGTATCCTTTCATGCTTTGCAGAATAATTCTACATTATTTCCGATCAGCAATATGTCATTCACATATACTTATCAGAAATGTTGTAGTGATCCCACTCACTTTCTTGTAAATACAGGCTTCACCGCAAGTCTGTATAATACTATATGCTTTGATCAACTTATCCAAGCGTATATTCCAACTCTGAGATGCTTGCACCAGTCCTTAGATGGATTGCTGGAGCTTGCACATTTTGTTAGCACCTTTAGGATTGACAAAACCTTCTGGTTGTATCATATACAACTCTTCTTTAATAAATTTAAGGAATGTAGTTTTGACATCCATTTGCCAAATTTCATAAAATGTGGCAATTGCTAACATGATTCGGACAGACTTTTAAGCATCGATACGAGTGAGAAAATCTCATTGTATTCAACACCTTGAACTTTGTTAAAAACCTTTTTCGACAAGTCTAGCTTTGTAGATAGTAACACTACTATCAACGTCCGTCTTCCTCCTGAAGATCCATTTATTCTTAATGACTCACCGATCATCGGGCAAGTCAATCAAAGTCTACACTTTGTTCTCATACATGGATCATATCTCAGATTTCATGGCCTCAAGCCATTTCGTGGAATCTGGTCTCATCATCGCTTCCTCATAGTTCATAGGTTCATCATGGTCTAGTAACATGACTTCTAGAACATGATTACCGTACCACTCTGGTGCGGATCTTACTCTGGAAGACCTACGAGGTTTGGTAGCAACTTGATCTGAAGTTTGATGATCATCATCATTAACTTCCTCACTAATTGGTGTAGGAATCACTGGAACTGATTTCTGTGATGAACTACTTTCCAATAAGGGAGAAGGTACAATTACCTCATCAAGTTCTACTTTCCTCCCACTCACTTCTTTCGAGAGAAACTCCTTCTCTGGAAAGGATCCATTTTAGCAACGAATGTCTTGCCTTCGGATCTGTGATAGAAGGTGTACCCAACAATTTCCTTTGGGTATTCTATGAAGACGCACTTCTCCGATTTGGGTTTGAGCTTATCAGGATGAAACTTTTTCACATAAGCATCGCAGCCCCAAACTTTAAGAAACAACAGCTTAGGTTTACTGCTAAACCATAGTTCATACGGTGTCATCTCAAAGGATTTAGATGGTGCCCTATTAAACATGAATGCAGCTGTCTCCAATGCATAACCCCAAAATAATACTGGTAAATCAGTAAGAGACATCATAGATCGCACCATATCAAATAAAGTGCGGTTACGACGTTCGGACACACCATAACGTTGTGGTGTTCCAGGTGGCGTGAGCTGTGAAACTATTCCACATTGTTTTAATTGAAGACCAAACTCATAACTCAAATATTCCTCTCCACGATCAGATCACAGAAACTTTATTTTCTTGTTACAATGATTTTCCACTTCACTCTGAAATTCTTTGAACCTTTCAACTATTTCAGACTTATGTTTCATCAAGTAGATATACCTATATCTGCTCAAATCATCTGTGAAGGTCAGAAAAGAACGATACTTGCCACGAGCCTTCATACTTATTGGTCTGCATACATCAGTATGTATTATTTTCAATAAGTCAGTAGCTCGTTCCATTGTTCCGAAGAACGGAGTTTTAGTCATCTTGCCCAAAAGGCACGGTTCGCAAGCATCAAATGATTCATAACCAAGTGATTCCGAAAATCCATCTTTATGGAGTTTCTTCATGCGCTTTATACCGATATGACCTAAACGGCAGTGCCACAAATAAGTTGCACTATCATTATTAACTTTGCATCTTTTGGCTTCAATATTACGAATATGTGTATCACACGATCGAGATCCAACAAACCATTTTCATTGGGTGTATGACCATAGAAGGTTTTTATTCATGTAAACAGAACAACAATTATTCTCTATCTTACATGAATAACCGTATTGCAATAAACATGATCAAATCATATTCATGCTCAACGCAAACACCAAATAACACTTATTTAGGTTCAACACAAATCCCGAAAGTATAGGGAGTGTGCGATGATGATCATATCAATCTTGGAACCACTTCCAACAAAACATCGTCACTTCACCCTTAACTAGTCTCTGTTTATTCTGCAACTCCCGTTTTGAATTACTAATCTTAGCAACCGAACAAGTATCAAATACTCAGGGGCTATTATAAACACTAGTAAGGCACACATCAATAACCTATATATCAAATATACACTTGTTCACTTTGCCATCCTTCTTACCTACCAAATATTCAGGGCATTTCCGCTTCCAGTGACCATTTCCTTTGCAGTGTAAGCACTCAGTTTCAGGCTTTGGTCCAGCTTTGGTCTTCTTCACGGGAGTGACAACTTGCTTGTCTTTCCACTTGAAGTTCCCTTTCTTTCCCTTTGCCCTTTTCTTGAAACTAGTGATCTTGTTAACCATCAACACTTGATGCTCTTTCTTGATTTCTAACTTCGTTGATTTCAGTATCACGAAGAGCTTGGGAATCGTTTTTGTCGTCCCTTGCATACTATAGTTCATCACGAAGTTCTAGTAACTTAGTGATGGTGACTAGAGAATTCTGTCAATCACTATCTTATCTGGAAGATTAACTCCCACTTGATTCAAGTGATTGAAGTACCCAGAAAATTTGAGCACATGCTCACTAGTTGAGCGATTCTCCTCCATCTTTTAGCTATAGAACTTGTTGGAGACTCCATATCTCTCAACTTGGGTATTTGCTTGAAATATTAACTTCAACTCCTGGAACATCTCATATGCTCCATGACGTTCAAAACGTCGTTGAAGACCCGGTTCCAAGCCGTTAAGCATGGTGCACTAAACTATCAAGTAGTCATCATATTGAGCTTAGCTAAACGTTCATAACGTCTGCATCTGCTCCTGCAATAGGTCTGTCACCTAGCGGTGCATTAAGGACATAATTCTTCTGTGCAGCAATGAGGATAAACCTCAGATCACGGATCCAATCCGCATCATTGCTACTAACAATTTTCAACACAATTTTCTCTAGGAACATATCAAAAACAAACATATGAAAGCAACAATGCAAGCTATTGATCTTACGACATAATTTGCAAAATACTACCAGGACTAAGTTCATGATAAATTTAAGTTCAATTAATCATATTAATTAAGAACTCCCACTTAGACAGACATCTCTCTAGTCATCTAAGTGATCACGTGATCAAAATCAACTAAACCATAACCGATCATCACGTGAGATGGAGTAGTTTTCAATGGTGAACATCACTATGTTGATCATATCTACTATATGATTCACGCTCGACCTTTCGGTCTCCGTGTTCCGAGGCCATATCTGCATATGCTAGGCTCGTCAAGTTTAACCTGAGTATTCTGCGTGTGCAAAACTGGCTTGCACCCGTTGTAGATGGACGTAGAGCTTATCACACCCGATCATCACGTGGTGTCTCGGCACGACGAACTTTGGCAACGGTGCATACTCAGGGAGAACACTTCTTGATAATTTTAGTGAGAGATCATATTAAAATGCTACCGTCAATCAAAGCAAGATAAGATGCATAAAGGATAAACATCACATGCAATCAATATAACTGATATGATATGGCCATCATCATCTTGTGCTTGTGATCTCCATCTTCGAAGCACCGTCATGATCACCATCGTCACCGGCGTGACACCTTGATCTCCATCGTAGCATCGTTGTCGTTACGCCATCTATTGCTTCTACGACTATCGCTACCGCTTAGTGATAAAGTAAAGCAATTACAGGGCGTTTGCATTTCATACAATAAAGCGACAACCACATGGCTCCTGCCAGTTGCCGATAACTTCGGTTACAAAACATGATCATCTCATACAATAAAATATAGCATCACGTCTTGACCATATCACATCACAACATGCCCTGCAAAAACAAGTTAGACGTCCTCTACTTTGTTGTTGCAAATTTTACGTGGCTGCTACGGGCTTAGCAAGAACCGTTCTCACCTACGCATCAAAACCACAACGATAGTTTGTCAAATAGACTCCGTTTTAACCTTCACAAGGACCGGGCGTAGCCACACTCGGTTCAACTAAAGTTGGAGAAACAGACACCCGCTAGTCACCTGTGTGCAAAGCACGGCGGTAAAACCAGTCTCGCGTAAGCGTACGCGTAATGTCGGTCCGGGCCGCTTCATCCAACAATACCGCTGAACCAAAGTATGACATGCTGGTAGGCAGTATGACTTGTATCGTCCACAACTCACTTGTGTTCTACTTGTGCAAATAACATCAACGCATAGAACCTAGGCTCGGATGCCACTGTTGGGGAACGTAGTAATTTCAAAATTTTCCTACGCACACGCAAGATCATGGTGATGATATAGCAACGAGAGGGGAGAGTGTTGTCTACATACCCTTGTAGACCGTAAGCGGAAGCGTTAGCACAACGCGGTTGATGTAGTCGTACGTCTTCACGGCCCGACCGATCAAGCACCGAAACTACGGCACCTCCAAGTTCTAGCACACGTTCAGCTCGATGACGTCCCTCGAACTCCGATCCAGCCGAGTGTCGAGGGAGAGTTCCGTCAGCACGACGGCGTGGTGACGATCTTGATGTTCTACCGTCGCAGGGCTTCGCCTAAGCACTGCTACGATATTATCGAGGTGGAATATGGTGGAGGGGGGCACCGCACACGGCTAAGAGATCCAAGGGATCAATTGTTGTGTCTTTGGTGCTAGCCCTGCCCCTCTATTTATATGTTGAGCCCCGGGGTCGAAACTTGGAGCAAAAGCCTCCTCAAAGTCGGTTTTGCCCGAAAGGCAAGAGTCCCACTCGGACTCCAGGACCAAACGCCACAATCCTTGGCGTCTGGCCCAGACGCCATGGGCCTCGGCGTCTGGCCCAGGGCCAGACGCCAGGGTCTCCGGCGTTTGGCCCCCTGGCCTCCGCAAAACTCCTTTTGCACCGACCTAAAGCCTCATGGGCTTGACCCCTTGGCCTAACCATATCATCCAATATATGAATCTTTACGTCTCGACCATTTCGAGACTCCTCGTCATGTCCCCGATCTCATCCGGGACTCCGAACTCCTTCGGTACATCAAAACTCATAAACTCATAATATAACTATCATCGAAACCTTAAGCGTGCGGACCCTACGGGTTCGAGAACTATGTAGACATGACCAAGACACGTCTCCGGTCAATAACCAATAGCGGGACCTGGATGCCCATATTGGTTCCTACATATTCTACGAAGATCTTTATCGGTCAAATCGCATAACAACATACGTTTGTTCCCTTTGTCATCGGTATGTTACTTGCCCGAGATTCGATCGTCGGTATCCAATACCTAGTTCAATCTCGTTACCGGCAAGTCTCTTTACTCGTTATGTAATGCATCATCCCGTAACCAACTCATTGGTCACATTGCTTGCAAGGCTTATAGTGATGTGCATTACCGAGAGGGCCCAGAGATACCTCTCCGACAATCGGAGTGACAAAACCTAATCTCGAAATATGCCAACCCAACATGTACCTTCGGAGACACCTGTAGAGCACCTTTATAATCACCCAGTTACGTTGTGACGTTTGGTAGCACACAAAGTGTTCCTCCGGTAAACGGGAGTTGCGTAATCTCATAGTTGTAGGAACATTGTATAAGTCATGAAGAAAGCAATAGCAACATACTAAACGATCAAGTGCTAGGCTAACAGAATGGGTCATGTCAATCACATCATTCTCCTAATGATGTGATCCCGTTAATCAAATGACAACTCTTTTGTCCATGGCTAGGAAACATAACCATCTTTGATAAACAAGCTAGTCAAGTAGAGGCATACTAGTGACACTATGTTTGTCTATGTATTCACACATGTATTATGTTTCCGGTTAATACAATTCTAGCATGAATAATAAACATTTATCATGAAATAAGGAAACAAATAATAACTTTATTATTGCCTCTAGGGCATATTTCCTTCAGATGCATTACCGAGTGGGCCCAGAGATACCTCTCCGTCATACGGAGTGACAAATCCCAGTCTCGATCCGTGTCAACCCAACAGACACTTTCGGAGATACCTGTAGTGCACCTTTATAATCACCCAGTTACGTTGTGACGTTTGGTACACCCAAAGCACTCTTATGGTATCCGGGAGTTACACGATCTCATGGTCTAAGGAAGAGATACTTGACATTGAAAAAGCTCTAGCAAACGAACTACACGATCTTGTGCTATGCTTAGGATTGGGTCTTGTCCATCACATCATTCTCCTAATGATGTGATCCCGTTATCAACGACATCCAATGTCCATAGCTAGGAAACCATGACTATCAGTTGATCAACGAGCTAGTCAACTAGAGGCTTCCTAGGGACATATTATGGTCTATGTATTCACACGTGTATTATGATTTCCGGATAATACAGTTATAGCATGAATAAAAGACAATCATCATGAACAAAGAAATATAATAATAACCCTTTTATTATTGCCTCTAGGGCATATTTCCAACACAGGGCACCTTGTGAGCAGTACTGGTCCATACTGTCGCCATTTTGAGTGCGTTGCGGAGGAGTTAGACATTTACGCTAGGTCGCCGGAGAAGAGAAAGATTGGGGAAAGGGGATGAATGGGCGTCGGTGGGCGGACGGGCACGGGCACTCGTCTCTTCTAGCTGCCAGGAGGTGGGTTCCGCGAGTAGACAAGTGGTGGGTCCCTCGCTTACGTGGATAAGTGGTGGGTCCAGCCCCCAACAGTTAACGAGGGCATCCATTCAATTTAACAGCCATGTCGTGCGTGGGCTATTTACCTGCTCAAAATTGTCGCACCACAACCATTCGCTCGAACAACGCCGCACTCTTGCCAATTCACCTCAAATGTGTTGCACATGAGCTATTGGCCTAGCTCGCAACAGCCTTGCACAAAGGCTATCCGGTTGATCAATAAGTCATGTCTATGCATTGCCAATGGAGTTAGGGCAACGACGACAGTGAGAATAATGAATCCTCGACTATCGTCATGTCTATGCCCTTCCTCGGATCGGCATCGGCAAGCTGGAGATGGTGCGGATTGTTGGGTCTTCAGTCTAATGTGATTATTGGTGGCTCCAAGAGGCAACACCCTGTGGAGGGTATCTTCTCTACCCTAACTCCCGACAATCATCACATATGTGGATCCAACCTCTTGTAGAGTGTACCTTCGTTGGACAAGCCTCACAAGTTCCCTGTTGGATCCATAATGGCAAGTCACGGCGTGGTTTTTCCTCCAGTCCCTTCTCCGATCGACGCGCCATGATCAGAGCTCGTTACGGCCTCTAGGCCCCCATCTTACCGGAGCAACACTTTGTTGAAACCCAGGACTTTGAAGAAGCACTGGATCAATTATCTTCATGTTCTGCAGGTTTATCCAAAGGTGTGTGAATGCCCTAGAGGCTGACGCTGCAACTCTCATGGAAGGGGTTAACCTCGCTATTGCATGGAGTATGGACAACCTCGCTCAATTTCAAATTAATGATTTTTAAGATGAAAACTATTTTCGGATTTTTGTGTACATTGTTTCAAATTGAATTTGTGAACTTCTTCAAAAAATTAATATTCCACGAAGAACAATTTACTTTTCAGGGAAAGGGCATGGAAACCTGTTTTTTGTGTGGAAGGGAACAACCAACAGGGACCAATTTTTCCAGTTGGAGCCAGTCGTGAGAGCCCAATGAACCGACCCATATAGTAGTCCTTGACGCACTATAGAAGAGTAAGCCACAAAAAGTTGTTGTTTGTTTGCACTACTAGACTGATCCTAGTTGTTTGTTTGCACTACTAGAGTGGATTATTGTCACCACTTTATTAGGTTCATCACAAACTTATTATAGTAAGCCATCAGGCGGCCACCTTGGCGGCGAGCAGGAACTTCGCGTTGAGGGCCACACCACAGGCGATGACGATTACGACGCCTGCATAAGCAGCTTGTGTGGCGGTGGCGGTGGAGGCGATGACGCCCACCGCGGCCGCCACCACGACGAGGACAGCCATGGAACTGCCGATGGTGGGGCAGCACGGTGAAGATCACCGGAAGTGACCCAGTGCCGATGAATGCCGCCACCTCGAGAAGGCAGTCCAGCGCCCGTTCGCTCCCCGTGGCGTCTAGTGGGCCTGCGAGGAGCTCCCCGACGAGGCCATTCATGACCCCGGTGATTTTGAAAGATGGCCCAATCACCGGAAGATTCCGAGAGATGTGCCTTTTGGTTATCCCGTCATTGCCCCTAGTGTCCAGTGGTGGAGCTATGTTGGGGCCGCGGGGGGGGGGGGAGGCGGGAGGGGGGCGTTGCATGAATTACTGAAGAATTTTTCCCAGGGCCAGGGGGGCACCTCTCTTAGCAATGATGTAAAAATACTCAAATCTCTAAATCAGAACGGATGCAGGGATAATCTGGCAATCTTAGCCTAGAGTGGAGTGGAAGTACTTAATTAGACTAGTCCTAGTTGTTTGTTTGCACTACTAGAGTGGATTATTGTCACCACTTTATTAGGTTCATCACAAACTTATTACAGTAAGCCATCAGGCGGCCACCTTGGTGGCGAGCAGGAACTGCGCAACAAGGGCCACGCCACAGGCGATGACGAGCACTACGCCCGCAGAAGCAGCTTGGGTGGCGGCGATGATGCCCACCACAGCCGCCACCACGATGAGGACAGCCACATCCCCGCAAATGGTAGGCAGCACAACGAAGATCACCTGAAGTGACCTAGCGCCGATGAACGCCGCCACCTCGAGACAACATTCCTACGCCCTTTCGCCCGCCGTGGCGTCCAGTGGGCTAGCGAGGAGCTCACCGACGAGGCCGTTCATGACCCCGGTAATGTTGAAAGATGGCGCAATCACCGGAAAATTCCGAGATGTGCCTTTTGGTTATCCCGTCCCTGCCCCTGGTGTCCAGCGGCAGAGCTATGTCGGGGCCAGCGGGCGCTGCCCCCCCAAGCCTTGGATGAATTACTGAAGATTTTTTTCCAGAGGCCAAGGGGTCACCTCTCTTGGCAATGATGTAAACATACTCAAATCTCTATATCAGAAGGGATACCATGATAATCTGGCAATCTTAGCCTAGAGTGGTGTGGTAGTACTTAATTAGACAGATCCCAGTTGTTGGTTTGCACTACTAGAGTGGATTATTTTCACCACTTTATTAGGTTCATCACAAACTTATTACAGTAAGCCATCAAGCGGCCACCTTGGTGGCAAGCAGGAACTGCGCGACGAGGGCCACACCACATGCGATGACGATGATGATGCCCACTGCGGCCGCCACCACGACGAGGATGGCCACGACCCCGCCAATGGTGGGCAGCATGGCGAAGATCACCGGAGGTGACCCAGCGCCGATGAACGCCGCCACCTTGAAACAGCAGTCCAGTGCCCGTTCGCCCGTCGTGCTGTCCAGTGGGCCGTCGAGGAGCTCTCCGACGAGGCCATTCACAACCCCGGTGATGTTGAAAGATGGCCCAATCACCGGAAGATTCTGAGATGTGCCTTTTGGTTATCCCGTCCTTGCCCTTGGTGTCCAGTGGCGGAGCTATGTTGGGGCCAGGGGGCGCTGTCCCCCAGCCTTGGATGAATTTCTGAAGAATTTTTTTAGGGAGACTTAGATTAGAGATTTTGTAGCATTCTCCACTAATGTCACACATACTAGCACGGGAGTTTACGCAGCACACGCCAAAATGGTGTGATTACCCGGAGTGAATTGCAAGAAACCACAACATTTGGGGCTTATCTTGCAGAAAACAACCTGGTCGCTAATCATTTGCAAAATCGACCGCAGATTCAGTAACAGTTTTGCAGATTGCACTAAACATGTGATTTCGCGCGGTTGAGGGCGTTTCCGACAGGTGGGGCCCAATATGCGTGACGTGGCGTAATGGACGCGGTGACGGCGCCGTTTGCACTTAAGACAGACGCAGTCGGGTCGGCAGAGACAGACCGCCCGCGCCCGACCAGATCTCGCTCGCTCTCCTCTCTGCTCCCACGCTCGCTCTCTCTGCTCCCACGCTCGCTCGCTCCCCTCTCCGGTCGCCGCCGGCCGCCGTTCGCCATGGTGTCCTGGAGCGACAATGAGAGCACTGAGGGCTCCGCCGCGCAGTACATCTCCTTCGACGACTGCCCTCTCAAGGTCAGAACCTTGTTGCTCATTTGTGTTCTAGGGTTTCTAGGGTTCAACATTGCTCGATTTGAACAAGTTTTTGTTGTATTTCTCAAATCCCAGCTACAATTGATGAGCCGTCGTTCGAGGGTCTTGCTGACGACTTGAATGTGATTTGTGAGCATGGGAATCGAGGGAGGAAATATGTTGCATTTGAGGGGATAAGCACTGGTAGGAGGTTCATTGTCTGTGCTAGTGAAGTAAGTTTCAAGTTTTGTTTGCAACATTCCAATTCTTGTTCATGTTCTAGGGTTCATAGGTACTGTTCATGTTCTAGGGTTCATAGATACTGTTCATGTTCTAGGGTTCATATTTACTGAATTTAGTTCTAGGGATCATAGGAACTGTTCTTAGTTGTAGTTTTCATAACGATTCATAGTTAAATGAATCTGATTCTGGTACATTAACTGAATCAACTATGTAACTAAATCTGTAAGTAATGTCTGTAATTTTGAACTGAATTTTTGTATTGTAGGGTGTTGGAAATTGTGGATTAGTGCAGTGGGTAGATGAGCATTGGCCAGAGCATCTGCAAAATGCTATTCATAAGATGTGGCTTATGTATGAGCATAGCCAGCATGATAACAAGAAGGCATACCTGGAGCATTCAAGCACTGTACACAATCTCACACAGCAGAAAAAAGAGTTGCAGGAGAAATATGAGAAGCTTGTTGAAGATGTGAACAACCTATTGGATTATAAGGATAGCCAGCCTGAGGTAAACCAGAAGAATGATGCTGAGAACATTTCAGTGAGTGTGGAAAGCAGCATGACAAAGGATGCTGAGATCAAGAAATTGAAGGCTATTGTTGACCAGTTAGAGCAAATTCATGTAGCTCAAGCCACTGTCATTAGGAATTTGAAGTTCAACCATCTTAAAGAGAAGGAAAAGTTGAGCTCTGATAAGAGGATGTTGGAGATTTGCTATGCTGACCTGAAGAAAGAGAAGGATGACCTGAAGAAAGAGAAGGATAAGCTGGATTGTTGCATTGCTGAGCTGACGAAAGTGAAGTAGAAGTTGACCATGGAGAAGAGCACTCTTACTTCCTGCATTGTTGATGGGGGCTGGGAGAGCGAGGACGGCGTCGGTGATGTCATCCGCGGCGGCCGGCGGCGTGGTGGATGAGCGGTACATCCACCAACGGGCGCGCTGCCTGGGGTCGGGGGAGCACTGCACCTCGCGCATCGCCCACAGGAGAATGGTCGCCGACGGGACAGTGCGGCCGGCCGACAGGGAATGCATGCTGCCTTTCGGCAGGTGTCATCACCTTCACCAGGCCGCGGGCATGGTTCCTCAGCATCGCCAGGCTGGGGAACCAGTGCGCGATCTCCCTACTGCGCGCGCAGCTCGTGGTTGTTGCTGGCGAGCTCTTCGATGGCCAGCTGCCAGTCCATGGCGACGACGCTGGGGGTGGCTGTCGGCGGTGGTTTCGACGGGAGAGAGGGGGAAGAGGAGTGGGTAGTGCGGGCGGCGTGGAGTGGTAGGTGGACACGTATTAAAGGCAGAAACCGAAACAACTAGTTATACAAAATGGACGTTCACCACGCTGCCGGCCTCAACGTACCTAACTAAATATAAGTAAAATTGCGGATGCTACTAAAACAACATCACTAGCACTATCCTATTGGTATTGAACCCCTGGTTACTACCCACTGGTCCTGGGTTCGATCCCCAGGCCAAACTATTTTTGTGAATTTTTTTTTTGGATTTAAAAAATTAATATGTCAGTAACTTCTTAGGATTTTTATTTGTGTGCAATTTTTTTGGATTTAAAAAACTAATATGTCACTAACTTCTTAGGGTTTTTATTTGTGTGCAATTCTTTTGGATTTAAAAAATTAATATGTCAACTTCTTAGACATTTTGGGTTTTGTCGACGCCGAGGCACCCAACTTCTTGCAACACATCATAACACATCATATCAACAACATGAAAACTAAGATCATCATCATATCAACAATGAAACTATGCTCATCATCACAACAACAGAATGAAAACTTCTTGCAAAACATCATAACTAATAAGTTCATCATCACATCATCATAACCAGAGTATCATAGTGCATGACAACCATTAGGTACATTACATAGTCCACCACTTGGACTTGAACTAACTAGTTTCAACATGAAATTCTTAATATCCTTCATCACAAACTAGCCAAAAAGGCTGAATTAAACATGTTTCAACATTACATCACTTCTTGCTGCCTTGAGAACAATTGAACTATTCAAACATCTTGTATGATAGATTTCTCACTCTTCCAGTACCTGACAGTCTTGGTGGTATGAATGTTTTCTTTGCCCTTGACCTAGCAGCAGTAGCAGAAGATGAACTAGGCCTATCAGCAGCAGCAGAAGATGAGCTTGGCCTTGTTGGAGCAGGAGCAGAAGGACTTGCCCTAGGTACAACCCTAGTTGCAGTCCTAGCTGCAGCTGGAGCTCTTGCCCTTGCAGCTGGTGGAGCTGTCCTTGGTGTTGCACTGGTTGCAGAAGGATCTCTTGCCCTTGCTGCTGGTGTAGCAGATGGAGCTGCCATTGGTGCATCAACTCTCCTGTTTTCCTGTAGTGACAACATATAGATAGATTAGAACATAGTATTAAATATACACAAGATTTAACCTGCAGTGACAACATATATAAACAAAATTTAACCTGGTGTTGGTTCCTTCTCATTGCTACGGCTGGCTTCAGATTTTTGTGGCAGCTAGTGTACCTATGCCCTGTCAAGTTGCAATTGCTGCAGGTTATTGTTGCCATCCTTGAAGTATCTTTGGGAGCTGGCTTCTCAAACTGATTCTTTCTCCTCTTAGTCTGCTTCTTTCCTGGCTTGTCTCTGAAAACTGGTGGCTCTATGTCAGGGGTCCCAGTATTTGGCCATAGATCAGGCCCAGGCACAGGATACACAATTGGATTGTAGGCTGCTTGATACATTGGTTTCTTGAAGAAATCAATAACAAAATCTTCTGGATGAAGTTTTGCCTTGTTAATTGCAGAAACACCATGCTTGCAAGGAACACTAGTCATGTCCCATTTGCTACACCCACATGTGTGCACTTGCAGATTAACTGCATATGTGCTTTCTCCACTGCTAACCTGGTATAGATCAGGTCCTGCTTTGCTTGACTGACAATATCTAGCATGGTGTTTTGCTTCTTGTAGCTTCTCAGCATATGTTGGGCATATCTGCCACTTGGCTGTCTCAGTCCTGGTCCTATTGGCATTGAACTTAACTAGCAATTTTGTTCTAATGCCATCAACCATGGTTTTAACTGGTTTCCCTCTCACATCAAGTATCATTTTGTTGAACACTTCACTAATATTGTTAACAACCAAATCAGTTTTACAATTCTTGTCCATGGCATGTCTAGCCCATGTATGCTTGGGTATCTTTCTAAGTCATTTCCAAGTTGTCTCACTCTCTCTTTTCATGCCTTCCATTGCTTGTTCAAAACCATGCTCAGTATATGAATAACTAGCCTGATCCATATACTTCTTTAACTCTTCACCTCTAAAGCCAGCTGTTTGAAAGTTCTGATAAATATGTCTAAGGCAGTATCTTTGAGGGCAATTTGGGAAGACATTGTTTATGGCTTTAAGAAGGCCCTGTTTAAATAACTAGTGTTCAAAATATAGTATAACAACACACTATTTAACAGTACTAAGCATGGTAAAACTTCAGTAAAAATAAGAATTATGATGTATGAGGTACCTTTTGTCTATCAGATATGATAGTGTACTTGCCATACTTCCCTGACTCACCACCAAGAGCATACTTGAGCTGGGTTAGAAACCAGGACCAGCTGGCAGTGTCCTCCTTGTCAACAATAGAAAATGCAATGGGAAAGATGTTGTTATTACCATCTCTTCCAGTTGCAGCCAATATTTGTTGCCCTGTTGTCAACTTAACAAAGCAACCATCAACACCTACAACCAAACATAACACATTAGCACCAAACATAAACAAAAGCAATGGAAAATATGTTGGGAAAATAATTATGCAAGTACCTATGAAGGGTCTGCAACCATTTAGGAAGCCCTCTTTGCAAGCATTGAGGCACATGAACAAGCCATGAAATCTAGGGTTTTTGCTAGGATGAAGCTTTAAATGCTTTGTTGTCACAATGCATCTACTTCCAGGATTGGTATCCAGAACAGCTTGGAGGTAATCCCTTATCCTAGTGTATTGTGCCCTCTGATCTCCTTGGACAACTTCTTTAGCTGCTTTCCTTGCCCTGTAGGCCATGTGAATGGACACTTCAATTCCATGTTTTTTCTTCAAATTGTCAACTATTGCCTGGACTGGTGTGTTTATGTCAGACCTTAACTGTTCCTTACACTCATGTGCCAACCATTTTGCAGTGACTTTGGTGCTCTCTCCAACAGCAGGACAGTTGTGATACAAGTTCATTTTCTTCATGCAAAATGTCGTCTCATGTGCAATTTGGGAAGCGGCAATGAAAAAAGGACAGTCATCTGTACTGCAAACTACAATAACTCTATCTGAGCAATTCCTATGAAATGAGTAGTTCCTGTTTTGTGAGATGTGAAATGTAAGGAGTGCCCTCCTGAACTGTTGGACATCTAGGAAACGAAGTTGCTTGACAAATTGTTCTTGTGGGGTTTCCCTCTCCTCATCATACCAAACCCTAACTTTATTCTTTTTGGCCCTGCTCTTCCTACCATTTGGTAGCTTAAATGGTGGAAGCTGAGCACAATCATTCTCTTCTTGACTTAAGTCACCTGGGTTGCTCTCCTCATCAGATGAAGGTGCCCAGTCTTGCTCTATGATTTGATCCAAACTTGCATGGGATCTTGTTGTTGGCCCCTTCCCCCTCCTCTTACTTCCTCCTGTGCTGCTGCTACCTCCTGCACTACTTCCTCCTACACTGCTTCCTCCTCTCAAGCCCTCATCTAGTGGCTCCTCTTATCCTTCCTCTTCATCTCTTCCTTCATTCTCCTCCTCCTCCTCATCTGGTCCATATAACTCTTCTACATCAGTGTCTCCTTCAAAGTGATGTAGTGGATCATCCCTATGCCTCTTCATTGCCTCCAGCCTTGCCAATATGTCCTCATCTTCAAGATCTTCATCCTCACTTTCACTATCAGTGAACTCCTCAGCAAGCAGCTGTGGGAGTTTTCTTTTTGCTGCCTTGTACTTCTCTCTTTGTATCATATTACTTTTGTACCTCTGAATTTCTTCATTTCTTTTCTGCTCCATCATCTGCTCAATGTGCTCTTGCTCTTGGTTTGTCTCCATGAAATACTCATGCCTCTCATTACCATTGTCCAAAGCAAACTCAGGTTCACTTGGGCCCTTTTGCTTCAACAAACAAGAGCTCTCCTGTGTGTTCATTACTTGGACTGGTAGTGGTTGGGGTTTCACTGGACTGGGGAAAAGAACTCCTGAATTGTCTACCTCATAGACAACTGATACACCTATTTCTGACAAAGGAACCTGCTCTTCATAAGCATGACCAATGTTCAAATCAACTGGTCTAGGTGCATCACTTCTCATAACTGTAATGTTAACAACATTCTTTCCTTTCCTAGCTATGTCATCCAACATTTCTTCCACCTTTTCATCATCAGTTAATTCTTCCATTCCTGACACACCAACTCCTGGATCTCTAACATAATACATAAAATCCCTTAAACTATAGCCTTCTACCTCTATTAGGGCAATGAGATTCCAGAAGGTTATGTCTGATAAACAGATTGTTCTTTCCAAGTTATCTCTCTCTAGGAAATGGAACCTCACTTCCCATTCTTCATCATGCAAGCTACAAATTCAGATAAAATGCATTTAACAGTGTTCACAATTATTGTTAAGAGGTCTCATTGGTGCCAACAAAATTTCAGTTTACAGTGTTAAAATCCAGTTAACAGTGTAAACAAAATCCAATTAACAACATACACTTATCAATAAATTCAGTTAACAGTTAACAGTGTTCACAATATTCAGTTAACAGAGTTAAGATTACTGGCAACAGAAATTCAGTTAACAAAGTTAAGATTGTTGGCAACAGAAATTTAGTTAACAGAAATTCAGTTAACAGTGTTCAATAAATTCAGTACACAGTTAACAGTTTACTGAAAATTCAGTTAACAGCTAACACTAACCCTAATGCTAGAACCCTAACACTACAACCTTAACCGTACTACAACTACCCAAGAACACCAACCGTAGAACCCTAACACTACAACCCTAACCCTAGAATGCAAATCGCGGAAATGACAAAGGAGGAGGAGGATGACTTACTCCACTCTGCCGAAGGAGGAGGCAAAATGGTGGTTGCCCGTGGAATTGGCCTTCACCGCCTGGGCGAACGCAGTAGCCGCCGCGTATTCCAACGACTTTGGCAGCGACGGTGGTTGGGGAAGAGGCAGCGCGCTCGAGGGATTGGAGCTCCCGCAGAACTCCGGTGGATCTCCAGCACCGCCGCCCAGAGCATCCCCACCGGCAGCAACTCCCCCGCCGCCGTTCACGCCGCCAGGTTTCGTCGTCGCCATGGATTGGAGCTGGAGGGAGAGGACGGAGCAGATCTGGTCTGGTCGGGCGCCGTCGGTCGGTCGGTCCGGCTCGGCCAGATGTACGCGCAAACGGCGCCGTCACCGCGTCCGTTACGCCACGTCACGCATATTGGGCCCCACCTGTCAGAAACGCCCTCAACCGCGCGAAATCACATGTTCAGTGCAATCTGCAAAACTGTTACTGAATCCGCGATGAATTTTGCAAATGATTAGCGACCAGGTTGTTTTCTGCAAAATAAGTTCCAAATGTGATGGTTTCTTCCAATTCAGTCGATTACCTGCTTTCTTTAATCAAGGGATGAATAAAGACGGCGCATGCTGCATGCACATGCCATTGATTAGGATTGATATGCACGGGGCCCTTAATTTAATCATTTCGATGTGGACACCAGCGCCGGCGGCGGTTAAGGCCTCGCAACGAGTGGAAGGCGAAATCGACTGAGTGCGCGTCGACGCCTTAACGCGGGGCGAGCGCCGCGGCCTTCCAGGGGGCAGCGGCACGGACCTACAGTCGAGCGCCATGGACGGACGGGACGTGGTCCCTCCTCTCGACGGCGCACTTGGCACCCGCCTGGACATCAACCCAAGGTCTTGTGCGTGTACTTGGCACGGAGGCCGCCGAAGATGGAGTCGGCGGAGACGCGGTGGGTGGTCCCCGGCGGCGCTTTATGAAGAAGATGAGACCTCCGATTCGAGTCGTCCATGGGTGCCATCAGCGTGCCTCCATCGGAGCTCGCCTCACCTACAGCATCCACCCCGTCCACAACCACCAGCGATGCCGTTTTGGAGCTTGCTGTGAGTGACAAGGCGCTCGAAGTCGATACGGCCGACGTCGCTGGTCCTAGGGATGAAAACGGAACGAAAATGGATGAAACTGAGTGCTACCACATTTGTTTTCATACATTTTTGCAGAAGCGGAAATGAATACAAAAATCCCGAAAATGCATATGAAAACAGGTACTACTGAAGACAAACACAAAACGAATACAAAGCAGACATGAAAACATAAGTGGGCGTGGACTGAAACTTAAAAGCCCTTGAATCATAGAGAAATACACATAAAAACAAACAAATTTAATGAATTGTTAACATGTCTACAAAATAATATCATTACGTTAGCAACTTAGCGCAGTATTGTAGTAGTACTGGAAAATTGCGTATAGGGTTCTCAAGCTGAGTACATGTGTGTTAGTAAAAGTTGAGCCTCAAATGATCCATTCTACAAACTCTAAGTGAATTTGAGGCTCCGCCCAGTTTTTTGTTTGTAGCTCCGTCACTGCCCGTGGGTAGTCATAGAACCATTGACTTAGAGTTGGTGAAACAACATTAGCGTTCTTTATGACCGCCATGCGATTTATGGTTAGAAAAGATAGTAAAAATATGGTTGGAGACCTGCAGCATCTGAGAATTTTAAATGATCATAGTAGATTGCGAAGAGAACTAAAACCAGGGTCAATTTTGAGCTGAACTCACATTTTTGTCTTTATTATTTTTGCCTTTTACAAAAGTTGGTCCCACACGAATGTAGTGTATTTGTTTATTTTTGATAGATACCACATGTGAGTAAAGTACATTGGTTTATATATGTCCTGGAAGGTTGCTAGTTCCATATATGGGGATGTGTGTATTTTTTATTTAAAAAGGATGTTCAACCCATATCTGAACTCACCATCAACTCCAATCTTTAAAAGCGGGAAAGATTTTTTTTCCTTTCTCCTTTTTCCTTCCCGGATCTTTTACTCTATTACTATTTCATTTTTTATTTTTTTTCCTTCTCAAGTTTTTTTTCATTTTAGAAAAAAAATAAAAATTTCAACTATTGTTTGGGATTTATTTTTTCCAATTTAAATAAAGTATACAAACATGTTTGGGTTTCCAAAATTGGTTCGAATTTCAAAATATGTTCCCATGTTTCAAAACATGTTGAGAATAAAAAGAAATTTTTAAAAATGTTCAGGATTGTGAAAATTCTTCGAGGAAATTCATAAAAATGTTTGCTTCCTTAAAAATATATTCAGTAATTAAAAATATGCTTCCGTTTCTTAAATATGTTCACAAATTTAAAATAATTCAGAATTCTTCGAACCGTCGGCTACAATAAGCCTTATGCTAGAGTAACGTACGTAGCTGGTCGTGTCTATGTTTCACAGTGTCTTACTAGATTTTGTACATAGCATTACTAGGGGTGTAAAATAAGCTATTCTACACTCACGTTCAGAATAACATTACCCTATATATATGTTGCTTATGTATACAAAAAAATGTACATTGCTTGTGAAAAAATAAAGAAACAAAGAAAACGGAAGAAGCCAAAAAGACCGAAGAACACCAATGCAAAAGAATGAAAATAGAGAAAACCGAGAAAGAAGCAAAGAAAAACATAGAAAGCTGATGAACAACAAGAAAGAAAGTAAGAAAACCAAAGAAAAATTAGGAAAGAAAAAACCAGTGAAAACCAAGGAAAAAAATAAAGAAAACTAAAAGAAAGCAGAAACCCCAATGAAAACCGATAAAAATGAAGAAACCGGGAAAAACAAATGAAGAAACTAAAGGAAAAAGGAAAAGAAACCTGAACAAAACCGAGCCAAAATGAAAAATAAAACATCCGCGAGCGACAGAATATCCTGAACCTTTTTTTTAATCAAACATGATCAATTTTTGTACTTGTATGAAAATATTAACCAGAGAATGACTTTTATTGTATCCTGGGTCCAAGATTCACCAAAAAACGCTATATACAAACACGATTCATGCCATACCGTCGGCATAAATTTGCCTGTTTTGAGGTCAATTAGAACCATTTCTTAGCCAAATTTTTTATACGAGTACAACACTTGATCATATCTTTATCTTTATCTTTATCTAATAATAAAGAGAATTGGGTTTCTGTCGTCCGTCATTGTCATTTTTTTTAAAAAGCCCCTGTTGTTTGTTGAATTCAACCCGCAGTCCTTTATCAAGTGAGTTCCTAAAAAACGTTTCATTGTTGCAAAAGAGCCCCTGCATTAGTTAGAATTTAGCCCGCAGTCTGCAGTCAGCCCTTATATTCCTTATCCATTCCAAGACTCCACCGACGGCCACTCGCCGCCTAATAATAAAGAGAATTGGGTCTGTCGTCCGTCATTGTCATTTTTTCAAAAAAGCCCCTGTTGTTTGTTGAATTCAACCCGCAGTCCTTTATCAAGTGAGTTCCTAAAAAACGTTTCATTGTTGCAAAAGAGCCCCTGCATTAGTTAGAATTTAGCCCGCAGTCTGCAGTCAGCCCTTATATTCCTTATCCATTCCAAGACTCCACCGACGGCCACTCGCCGCCGCTTGGCGCCGGCGTCCACGACGCCGCTCCGACGACCCCTCGCCACCCGACGTCGCCTGCAGCCACCAGCAGGCCGCTGTCCCGTTTCCTCTCATCCTCCTGCTCACGCCTGCGTCCCACCATCGTCAGCGAGGATCACCTCCAGCCTCCTCTTCCTCTGCTCCTCCTCCTCACCTCGCGGTCGAGCGCCGCTCCTGCAGCACCTCCGCCGCCCGTCTCTGTTTGCCGGTGCCCCATCGCATGTACCTTCATCCCGCCGCCACCTCCTGCCCTGCGTCGCCCGCCACACACCGCATCGACCAGGACCGCGTCCCTTCCCAAACGGCCGCGATGATGGAGGGCGCCGGCGCGCCGCCCAACTCCTGACCGACGGATTCGCCGGCTCCCCGCTCCTCGGGGAAGAGAGGAAGAAAGGCGAAGGAGAAGGGGCACAAGATGAGGGAGGCGGTCGCCGGTGATGGCGGCTCCGGTGAGCCGCAGGCAGGCAGAGAGACGAGCTCCTGTTGAGGCGGCCGGGCTCGGTGCGGGCTGGTTCATCCGGATTGAGCCCTTCCTGCCCGGGCGTCTCCATCGCCATGGACGGTCTGCACAGCGCCGACGCCTGCTTCTCTCTGGCCATGTTGCCCCAGGTCGGGCCCCCCATCGGCCCGCCGGACGTAGGCAGGTAAGGACGGACGGCGGCTGAGATTGGGCCTCGCCTTCTTCTTCTCTGGTAAAGAAAGAATTGGTTCTTTGGTGCGTTTTGCTGGGTGGGCGGCCTCGCTGAATTGGTTGCCTCTGTTTTTTTCATTTGTCATCGAATGTCCACCGACGGAGACCAGCACCCTCTGGATCGCCAAGCTCTGTTCAGACCAAAAGATAAGCGTGGGTAAGTACAATTCACCATAATCTACAAGTGTATATCATCGATCAGTATATGTTTGTCATTGCGAAGTAGATATACTGCTGCAGATTGCCCAATGGATAAAGCAATCTCTTGAAGGTTTTTGCCACTGCCGGTTGTTGGATTCATCAAACCTGCCTTTTAGATTTGGCAATGGATTTGGGATTATTGATGGCCTGGCCACTAAACAGTGAACGAAGGAGTCAGAGGTAGCTTGAAGTGCAAATGCTTCACCGGCTCTGATGAAACTCATGTCTGCACATGGAGCAGTACAAGCTAGCTACGACGCTGGATCGATTTCATCCGCTGGCTGCGGACGCATGTACGCGAATGCTCAAGGAGCGCTGACCTCGGCGTCGAAAACTCGGGGCTCAGACGACAACGCCGATCCGAAGCCCCGGCGGCAGATCCACGCGGCCCCTTCAAGCAGCCGCCGGCCACCGCTGCCACGCCTCCGCCACAGCCCCAGCATGCCCCCGCGCGCAGCCCCAGCCACTTGGAGCCCATACGCAGCCGCCCCGCAAGTGGCCGACGAAAGCTTGGAGGATTGTAGAGAGGAGGGAAGAGAGAAGGGGACGCGGCGCCGTGGACTGAAGCACGGTCGCGTGGGTGTGTGTGTGGCTGGAGCAGGGAGAAGAGGCGACGTGGATAAGGCACGCAGTGGGAGATAGCTCTCGGTGTGGATTGCTTTTTTAGTTGGCTGCACCGACCAGAAGCTCCTAGATGTTGCTATACGTGCCAGCACCGATTGCATTTTATTTTTCTTCTAAATGAGCACCAATATAATAATTGGTAATAATTGGTTACTGTTGTTTGTTGTCACTGTTATAGTTTAATTTTTATGCCTACCACATCTTATGAATACATCATGTGATATATAATAATTAAAAATGAGTAAAATATTTGAATAAATAGTTCTTAAGGAAGAAGATATTTGGAGCTCACCGGGACTTGACAATTAAGATATTCCCCAACTCTGGATGTTACCGACATCGTTGGTGAGATAAGAAGGAGAGAGAGGGTTGGATGAAGAGTGACCACGATGCATCTTGGAGTTTACCTTTTTTCTAGACAATCCAATTGAAATTTACATGTGATGGGTAACACAGAAAAGCTTGCTTTTTTATGGTGATGTTGGCCAAGTTCAAATAATGCAAAAGAAAAGGAACAAAATATAATCTTGCAAATCAAATAACCAACATTATCTCTTTGCTTTCGAATATTAACAAAAAATTGTATATAAATAATCCCAATTCAATGCACCATTACTCTTTCACCCAACAAAATCTTTTGAAAATTCTACAAAAACTTTTGAATTAGTTATTAAACCCTCGAATAGTATACAACAATTCCATCGTCTGTATATCCGACTAGAAACAAATACAACATTTCTCTTCCAGCCCATATGGAGGCGCCATCCAAGGACATCCCTACGACTTTCTCAACTTTATACTACATAGTATGGGCATCGAGTGTGTTTTTTTTTAAATTGCGTACCTTTTCTTGTTTTTTTAAAAAACATGTTTTTAAATATATATATGTTTAAAAAAAGATCTCAGAATCCCCCAAAAATGTTTTAATTAAAATTATATTTAAAAATTCTCGTTCAGAAAAACATGTGTAAAAAATGTTCATTTTCAAAACATGTTTCAGTTCTGCTAAAAGATTAAAAATTCAAATTGTTTAATTATTTTAAAATAATAAAATGTTCGTGTTTTTCCCAAAAATAAAATATAGAACTGATTACTAGACTATTCCATGCACCCCTACCCTTCCATCAAATGAAGGATGTTTGGGTGGCTTCTTTGTGTCCATGCTTTATACTTCAAAAAAATGAACAGTATAAACTTATTACTTATGTTTATCAGAATTGTATATAAGAAATGGCGCGTAATATCACACGGAGCAGGTTTTACGATATTTTTCTCCCGTTGCAACGCACGGGCCCTTTTTGCTAGTTTAATTAAAAAAAGGTTCAGATTTTTTTTTTGATTTTTTTGAATTGCTAAATTATTGGGTGTATATAGGGTGGGCTGGCAACAAGAGCACCAAGTTTGTGTCAACTGGACAGCTACCATAGACGTAAGGTTCAAAAAAGGAAAAAACCATAGGCTTATGCAATCTTTCGAGAATCCATGTCTTGCAGCAGACGCGAGACGTCCAAGTCCAACACCATGACAGGCTTGACAGCCAACTTGTAGCTCAAGCCAAGTTGAATCTATAGGTCGAGCGGGACCCCGTCGTCGGCAACTGGTAAGTTGTAACTCAAGCCGCAGGCCACCACCGCCGGAAACCGACCGAGCAGATGCCGCTACCGGACATCGTCAAGGAGACAGGCCTTGGCCTCATCCTTGGCGCCATTGGAGGCTCCTCCTACTACTTCATCAATGGCCTCTGCAGCTCCCCCGAAGGCCGCCGGCTTGCCGGCGGCGCCCAGGCAGTCCTTACTAACGCGCCCCGCATCGGCTATTGGGTGGCCTTGTTTGGTCTCCAGGGAGCAATTGACTGCGGCATGGCGCACGTGAACAAGGAGGACCACCCCGTCAACACTGTCATCTCCTGGGCCGGCGCCCACGCCGTCGTCTCCATGCGCCAGGGGCCACGCGCCGCCGCCCTCGCCGGGCTCAAGGGTGCGGCCGTCGGTGGGCTCGCCGAGATCGCTGCGTACGGCCTTGGTATTTGATGCTATGAGGAGTTTTTTCAGCTGCAAGCTCTGCTAAAATTTAGGAGTTGGATGCCGTAATTTTTGTTAACACACATTAGTATTTGCATACATATGGGAGCGTCCTGTTCTTCACTCGTTATTCCCATTGTTCTAGCTGCGAATGCAATCTTTATATATTCTAAGAGCCCTGTATTTCTCTCTATTTTTTGTGTGTTCTATCAAACTCACCACACGTTAACCCGGTTTCCCGCGTACTAACCGGGTAATTATCACTTCTTCTTAATCAATGAAAATGGTAAGTCTTTTGCCTCATTAAAAAAAAAGTCACCACACTTTCAACAGAAAGCATCCTTCATCAAACTTCACAGATTTGAATATACAGATCATTGTCATGGTATTCATTGGACAATTCTTCCTCTGCGTCTAGGTTTGCATGTGCATAGAGCGCGTACATGCATGCAGACTAATCTGTCTATGATCCTCCACACTAGATCAGGACGGAACGGACTTGACCTGACCAGACCACACACCGCACCGGTCAGCTCCGTCCCCTCTACCATGACCGCCTGGGCCTGCACACACAAGGCCACCGTTGTATTGAATTCATACTCCAGCCAACTCATCTAAAAGTCCGAACTACCACCACCCACCTTCTGCAGCACATCGTGTGGGTGCAAGCCACGCCATTGCCTTGCACCCCCGAGAAAAGTTTGAATTAAACCTTGAATTTATATTCGAAGTCCGGATTGAACCATTACCTTGAAATTCCTAAACTGGCACCTTGTCATTTCTAATCCCGGTCAACCATAACCATTTTTTTTCAAAAAGCTTTGTTGGGCCTCTAGGATTACTTTTGTGGCACAAGCACGAGTGGCGATATGTAAGGTTCCTCATTGGCATAATTCGAATTAAAAAGGGAAATGGAGGGGGAGAGAGAGAGAGAGGGCGTCTTTCCCCTCACATCATCGAGTGCCTGCCAACTAGCCATTTCTCCAGCCTACTACCGGGCAGAACTATAGTGTTGGGCCGGGGCCAATTGACCCCGATGACCTTGACCCAAACTCTTGTATGTGTGCTTGGGCCTTTTCAAAGAAAACAAATAAAAAACTAATCTAAGTTAGAACCCACCACGATCACCTAAATTTCCTATTTCATGCCTCGTGGAATAGTGCTTCTTCCTACAAAACTTGGACCCCTCCCGCTAATGGGCCAACCGATGTTGGGAGGTCGTTTTCCCAATTTTGGGAAGATTCTGCATAGCTTTTTCTCCTCTTTTGTGTATCTTCTGTGCCGTTTTTAATATTATTTTTCATTTTTTCTTGGCAAGTTTTAAATTTTATTTTTTTATTTATGTACATTAAAAAACACTTTAGAATATATTTTTTAAATTCTTGAGCATTTTTTAATCTGTTGGCCTTTTAAATATTTAGGAACGATTTTTAAATTCACGAACATTTATTTATATTTGTAATAAATTTTAAATTCATGATTTTTTAAAATTTGCATTTTGTTGAAATTCATGATTTTTTTTCTTATTCTCACGAACATTTTTGAATTTTTTTGATTCATGAACTGTTTTGAAAAAAATCAATCTTATTTTAAATTCGTGAACAATCTTTGGAATACATAATTTATTTACTCTTTTAAAAGGTAACTGTTTCCAAAGAGAGCAGAAACCTGCTTTTCGTGTGGAAGTGAACACTCAACAGCGACCAATTTCCCCAGTCTCGAGAGCTCAATGCGCGGTCCGTAAATTTTAAATCCGTGAAATTTTTTGAACTTTTTTAGAACAATAATATTATTCTAAATTCATAAATTTTCTATTCACTAATTTTTAATCTATAAAAATATTGTAATTGTTTTTGTCTTCAGAAGAGGGACTGGAAAACCGGTTTTGATGTTGGAGGTGAACACTCAGCAGCTAAATGGGCCGGCCCATCTACCACCGTAACGTATGCAAACTTTCGAGAATCGGTGTCCGTGTCTTGCAGCAGACGTGAGAGGCGAGGAGTCCAACACCATGACTGCCAACTTGTAAATCAAGCCAACTGAGTTATAATACTCCCGAGATATCCCGTCGTCTTCAACTTGTAACTCAAGCCGCAGGCCACCACCGCCACGCCACTTCCACACACCGCCGGAAACCGATGGAGCAGAGCACGACGACGGCGCCGACGCCGATACCGGAACTCGCCAAGGAGACAGGCAATTGCATCGCCGTTGTCGCCGCTGGAGGCTCCGCCTACTACTTCCTCAAGGGCCTGCGCAACTCCCCCAAAGGCGGCCGCCTAGCCGGCGCCGCCCAGGCGGTCCGCACAAACGCGCCCCGAATCGGGGGTTGGGGGGTCTGGCTCGGCGTCCAGGCAGCAATTGACAGCGCCCTGGAGCGTGTGAACAAGGACAACCGCTTCAACACCATGATCTCCTGTGGCGCCGCCAGCGGCCTCGTCTCCGTGCTCCGGGGGCCACGCGCCGCCGCCCTCTCCGGGATCAAGGGCGCCGTCTTCGGTGGGCTCGCAGAGATCGCTATACGCGGCCTTAAACGCTTCGAGGACGACCTACCGGAACCGGAGAAGTGATCAATGGTGCCGTGAGGGTTTTTCCGGCTGCTTTTCCGATCGAGCTTGCCTATTAAACTCTTTTTTACTGCTTGTACTCTGAAAGTCTGAATGTTACCAAAATTTAGGCGCTGTACGTAATTTTTGTTAATACGCATTACTACATCTACATACATGGATCGTTTTTTGTTTCTTGAGCCGTTGTTCCCGTTGTTCAAGATGCGAGTGTGATCATCGTATAATCTCGAGCCCAACGAGGCGGCGGCATCATCTTCAGTCTCCACCGTACTCCTCAGCATCGAAGCCTTCTTTGAACTTCCATGGAATTATTAGAATTGACTATGCGGATCACTGATATTCATCGGTCAATTCTTCCTCCATGTTCCTAAAAAGGTTCACGTCCATATCAGTTATCGTTCTTGGCATACAGTTATACACGACCCACACCGGATGCAAATATTGGCCCAAAGCCATCGTTCTAGTTGTTTGGCGCATGGAAGAAGTGGCCGTACAAACCGTCAGGCCGGGCATCAGCATGTGCACACATCCACACATGTATAATCCACACACCGCACAATCGGCAAAAACTAGCACATCGATGTCGAGGGCATCTGCCAAACGCAGTTCCCTAATGGCTTTGAGAAGGTCTGCCGGCAACTTCAGCTGGCAGTCGTGCCAATGTTTCTACAATGAGATTCTTAACATGTCACATCTAAACTTTGGTGTCATTACCTTGATCCTTGGGTGAGGCAACGGATATTCGACACTTTAGACTGATCACGGTGATTAAAGTGATTTAGCGGATTCTTTCGAAGGTGTGTGTGGCTCGGTTTGCCCCGGTGGTGGAACACCTTTCTCGCCCCTATTAGTCCACTTTTCTAAAAGGTCGTCATATTCATCACTACTAGGAAAAGAGCTATAGATGATACGGGCACTAATGGCGCACCAGACATGTGGTGCGCCACTACTATATAGTAATGGCGCACCACGAGTTGATGCGCCATTAGTGTGATAGACACTAATGACGCACCGTGCGTCACTAGTAACAATTTTTTTTTCTTATTTTTTCAAAAATACTAATGGCGCACCATTAGGGGGTGCGCCATTGCTATAAAAAAAAAGATTACTAATGGCGCACCTCTAAGGGGTGCGCCATTGCTAAGCCTCCTCCCCCCCCCCCCCCCCAACTAAAATCCCCAATCTCACATTTCTCTCTAAGCCCTCCCACTGCCTCACCTCACCCGCGCCGCCCCCGTGCTCGCCGTCCCCGGCCGTGCTCGCTGCCCTCGCCGCACCCGACCACCATCGCCCCCAACGCCCCGGCGCCTCGCTGCCCGTCGCCCCACCGCCCCCGACGCCCCGGCGCCTCGCTGCCCGTCGCCCCACCGCCCCCAACGCCCCGGCGCCTCGCTGCCCGTCGCCCCACTGTGGGATCGTGAGGAGGGAGGGGAGCCCGATCTGCCTGAGGAGCAGCTGCGCTCCAACGACCCGCTCCAGCAAGACGAGGTACCCCCTCCTGAAACTGCGACTTGACTGTACGATCCAAACTGAAGGCATGCATACAATAGTCTAGAAAAGTTGGTTTCAGAATTGGACTGGATATTAGAACAGAGGAAGTTGTGACCTTGGAAACAATATGTGAATGGTTCATAAGCAAATTGGTTTATTGCATGGGACAAAAAACCACACAAATTTTCTTATGCCAAACAACCCGTGTTCGGAAACAGAAGATGAGTATTGGTCGCTTCAAACTTGAATGTAAATTTCTCACACTGAATTAAATGAATGCTGCTGTATCCTATATGATGTTTTTCTGAACATCTCCTTATCTTTGATTCCAAGCAAACCTAGCTGATTTTTATCAAGAGGCCAAACATTCATCTAGTTAATGATTTGTTTCTGTTACAGTGCCATGCAATATTTGTTCCTTCAGTTTTTCTGTAAATCTCCTAAAAACGCAACCCTTAAAAAATTCAGTGTTAAAGAATTTTTATGATTTTTGAGTAATCAAAATTCAGTGTAGAAGTGGGTAGTTAGAAAGCAATTTGTGAGATATGTAGTCATTTTTTGTGACAAAAGTATGAGGTACTGCATATTTCACAAAAATACCTTTATCTTTTGATTTAGTTTGTGCCCTGACCTTGTTACGGATGCTCCAGCTATTTGTACATGAGACAATCCACCAAATTCTGGTACTTCCATGTTGCTGCTAGTAGTAACCTGACAGCACAACCATACTTAGACCTTCAGAAGGTCAATCTTGAGTTTACTTGACTTTTGAGCCTGCTAGTAGTAACTTGGCAGCCATTCAAGGATGTCTTGGTTGTTCACGAGGCCGTCGAATTGTTGTTATGTGATGACCTGATGTGTTGGTTAGGTTCAGAGATAGTGCTGCAATTGTTGAGTTTTACTCCTTTTGATGTAGTAAATTTATTGATTGGTGTCTATCTTCACTTCTAAGAGTTGTTGTATTGAATGGTAGTTCTCATCCATTGGGGTTTTGATTGACATGGCACATTTGCAATGGAGTTTTATATATCTTTAGCATGCTTTAAATTCTAAAATGCAAATATTCAGTGACAGGTTGTTGAGGTAGTTGATATGGACACAAAGAAGTGTTGATTGTATTCTACCATTGTATTCTACATGGAATTGTTATGCAGTGTTGGTTGTTAGTCTGATATGAATCTAGAAGTGTTGATTTTCCTTGTTATATGTTGTGTTCAGTTTTGGCAGGAGTTCAGAACTGTTAGGCAAAGGTCATGTCTCCGACCATCGTGTCGTGATGATTTTGCAGGTACCCCGAAAGGCCCTTGAGTTTGCTGGAATGCCGATTAACTTACGTTCCGGCAAATTCGGGTACTCCATATGTCCTATTTTCAGCAAAGGTCATGCTGAAATTTTCCGTGAATTTTAGCATGACTTTGCTAAAAATAGGACATATGGGGTACTTGTGACTAATGCATGGGCCGGGGTATCTTAGTACTTAATTAAGTAGGAGCAACTGCCTCTTGTGTTATACATATAGAAGTGTGATATCAACTCATAGTTATTACTAATGTCAGTTGCTCGTCATCGATAAACCCTAATCTGAAAGAGGAACCACTCATCCTAACACTGTGGATTATCTTATTGGACCCAACAGAGATGATGTAGTTTTGAATTATGAACATAGGAAATGTCGTCATCGGACGACGAAAGTCTCCCGGGGGAGTGCGACCGGTGCCACGACGACCGAGGTCAGTGCGACAAATTCATTGAGCTAGACGAAGATCGACGCTTCAGCATTAAGCTCGAGGAGACCTTCGATGTTGAAACGGTACGCAACGACGACAAGTGTTTTTTTCCGTAATTAAGCACGACTTCAACTATATATTTCAACGTGTACTTATCATCTTTTACAATTCGACTAACTTATCCCATGCTATGCAAGACGCTATGTCTTGGAGAGGATGGGTTTTGAAGACCATGAGAATTATGAAACAAAGAAAATTCACCTAAGGACTCATCATGATGTGGATTTTGAAGCAAATCTTAATAATTCTGGGAGCGTAACCCATTTTGGTTGCAAAAATTGGGAAGCATTTTGCAAGATGTACCGTTTTGATGAGGGTATGCTTGTCACCATGGATCTTGGTGATCCTGACATCGACCAAGACAATATGGACATTTGGGTCCTTGTTGATACGCCTCCAGTTCTACCGCTATGTGAGTTTCTCAAACATAGTTAATTATTAACTAATTTATATTGTTCATTTCAAAATAGTTGACAACTTATTTCCATTGACAACTTATTTTGATTGTTCAAACAATGTGCGGAACATGGTAGACAAAACCCACTACACCAATGGCTCCGAGTTAACTTATCAGGAGAAAAATCATCTGGTCGGATTTTGTACTGATCTTGAGAATTACAATATCTATTGTAAAACTCCTCAACATTATGGTCAATACGTGCCACTAGTGCACGTGTTGAACTACGGTAACTACCATGAAGATACCCTGGTAAGATTTTCTACTATTACGACATTCGTGCATCTTTTGCATACTTCTAAAACTAGTACATCATTGCTAACTATGTAGTTATTACTATGTTTTTCAACAGAGAATCCCAGAGGATTGTGTGCCTCATTTGATGTATCAGAATGGCAGCCTTCATGTGTTGAACATATATCTAAGTCATCCTACAAATCTCAACTGTCCATACTGGATTTCTAAAAGAACTGGAGACATGAAAATCAAAGAATGGAAAAAAATGTATGGACAGTCGTAAGCAGGTTCTTGGAAGCAAAAGGAAGCGAAGCGCAAGAATTGGAGACAGGATGATCTCCATTCTTCATAATGGAGAGTCAGGGTCTATATTGTTTTATGCTATTTTACCTTAAATAGGGTATTTAGGTCCTGCCTAATACTGATGATCATGTGCTAAGAACAATTAAGTAGCTAGGGTTGGTTCGATGACTATCAAGATGATGATCGTATGACTTGTTATTAATAACGAGTAGAAATTGCATGATGATGATTAGTAGTACTTGTTAGGATTAGTATTACTTTCGACAAACTCTCTACTCGCGGGCTTGAGACTTGTAGTGACTATCAAGATGATGATCTTCTATGGTATTCAATGAATCTGCTATCGCTGTGTGGTGCTGTCCATATTCTGTCTAGTAACATATTTTGTAACCTGTGCAAATATCAGAAAAGAAAAAACCCCTAATATTCATACTAGTGGCGCACCACCAACGAATGCGCCATTAGTAAGCCAGAGCACACTAATGGCGCATCACCCACTGGTGCGCCATTAGTATGCCAAAGCACATGGGTACATATGGCCCCCTGGGAGGCATTCTAATGGCGCACTGTGGGCTATACTAATGGCGCATTACGTGGTGCGCCATTAGAAGAATTTAATTCTAATGGCGTGATGCTAGTGGCGCACTAGTAGTGCGCCATTAGTAGGCAAAACTGGTGCACCACTAGTAGCCTTTTTCCTAGTAGTGATATGGTGGGATCCATGGAAAAAAATTCATGGTGGGATTCTGGCTCTTCATGAGATTTGGTCATGAGGTTACATAAAGGCGTATTCCTTAAGTTAGACTTCAAAAAGCCATACAATCACATTAATGAATCCTTCCTTCGATTAGTTTTTTAGCGGAGGGGGTTTGAGGAACGCTGGTGCTTGTGGATCATGAAGTTGATTCAGAGCATGATTAACATTAATGGGGAGGTAGCCCCCCTCCCCCCCTCTTTAGGTATTCCCGTGGGTTGAGGTAGGGGGTTCCTATTTCCCCATTCATCTTTAACCTCGTAGTCGATGCCCTTGCAGCCATCTTGGATAAGGCAAGGATGGGCGACCACCTCTTTGGGGTGGTTGTGCATCTTATCTATGGAGGTGGTGCCACACACTTGCAATATGCGGATGATACCATGATTATGGCCGAGGGGTCGGAATTTGACATCACCAATCTCAAGTTCATTCTTCTCTGTTTTGAGCCCCTGTCTAGTCTTAAGATCAACTTCAGCAAGAGTGAAGTTGTGGTTTTAGGCTAATCAGATGACAATCAGCAGTGGATCGTGGGCAACTTGAATTCCATGTTGTCCTCCTTCCCCATTTCGTATTTAGGGATGTCGTTATTTGATTCGAGCGTACCCTTGAGTGAGCTCGACCCACTTATAAGTCGGGTTGCATCTAGAACGAAGCCATGATGGTGCGCCCCTTTTACATCCAGGGGAGGTAAGACCGTTCCTATTGATTCTCATCTGTCTAGTCTCTCCATATATATGATGGGATTGTATATATATATATATATATATATATATATATATATATATATATATATATATATATATATAGGCTCGCTAATGTGAGCCGGAGCGCAAAGCGCTAATTCTACGCTCCGGCTGGACACCACACCCTAGGCTACGCACGTGTCGCACAGGTCGTTGAAAAAATCAGCAGTTTTTCTCCCGCATGGTGGTAAAATTGATGGACACTATAGTAACTGAATTGATTTCATTACGACTGGACCCATCTATTCCCCGCCTCGCCAAGACCACATAATTTGTCCACATGGTAAACCTAAAAAGAAATAGTCCACATGATACATAGTAATCAGCCATGGGAAAAGTAGTAACGAAACAAAATATGTTACTGTTGCACCTATTCTTCCTGCTCCCTACATAATTATCCGCTTCGTAGTAAAATTGGTGTAAAATATAGAGTACTCTAAAATATAGTAACAAAGTCTATTCTGTTACTACAACGTAAAGTAAAATGTAATATAGTCTATATTTCCAGTTTTTTTACCAGGTTAGAAGATTGGTTGGTTTTCCTCACGGAGAATGGTGCATGGCACGTAGTAATAGATTAAATTATATTACTATATTTCGTTGCTACTTTACCTTGATTAGAAGAACAACTCATCTATGGAGTGGGGCGTCGTGGAGTCGTAACCAATTTAAACCCGTTACTTTTTCTTGCATGTGGTATTACCGTGGTAAGCAATACAAATCACTTTCCTCTAGTCTTTACCCTCATAAGATTAGCGAGACGGACGTGGGGCGTGTGGAGTGGTAACCAAAATTAAATCCATTACTATATTTTCTACTTCCTTTTACCCTCACACAATTAGTTAGCGGGGTGGGACTGCACTGGCTTAGTGCCGTGGTATGCGGGTGGTTAGCGACCGGCGCGCAGAATAAGAGCTTTGCGCTCTCGCTCAGTTTAGCGTCACCGTTATATATATATATATATATATATATATATATATATATATATATATATATGTATGTATGTATGTATGTATATAGTGTTACTATTCATCACCCAGGACGCAGAATAAGTTATTCTTCACCCGAGGTAATCTTACGATCATTTCATAATTAAATTACGTTTGGATTCAAATAGTTACATTCTTATTTATTCACTACGTAAAATTTGGCATAAAAAATAAAAATATATGGCATAAGACAAGAAAATTTGCAGTTTATGTGTATTTTACACTATGTTTTTACGTTTGTAATTTTACATAACATAAAATATGTTTTACGACGATTATATATTTTCTTACGGTCTCTTTTTACGTCAGAAATAAGATAAAACTTACAAAACGTAAAATTACGGTGAATTGATGGTAAAATAGAGGGGGGTGAAGAATAATTATTCCTCACCCAGGGTGACGAATAGTTAATCCCTGTATATATATATCTTGCCAGAAGGGGTACATAGCTCTTTCGATAAAGACCTTTCCCGCTTTTTTAGCAGGCGACAGATGACCGACAATAATACCATATGGTCAAGTGGGGGTTGACATCTGCATGCCCAAGGAGCTAGGACGGCTAGGCACTCTTGCGCCCGGTCACATGAAACTGGCCTTTATATGTTGTGATAGGTCTTATGGTTCCTCCTTAGATACATTCCGAATGATGTGACATTAATGACGTCATCGGTGAATAAATTTCCTTCATATCTCTCATCCAAGTGGTGGTTCTGTCGGCTCTCGCTATTTGATTTGGGAGGAAGTGTCTACGTTTGGGTTCTTTAGATCTAGAAGGGTGGTTCATATGTCTTCGTGTTGGCATCAGAGGTAATGTTCCACTTCTTCATTCTCTTTTTGCGGTGGTGGACTCGTGGTGTTGCGGGCAACCAATGGTTTTTATGATGGAAGGCTTGCCCTTGGGGTTTGGAAGGATGTTCCCATTTGCAGCAACAGTTTCTTTTTCTCCCATTCGATGTCTTCATGACACCACGTACTATTATACACCATTGTTGCAAAACTGTTGCTTCTTTTCTGGGTCTTTGTCCACATGGAACTTAGCACGCCAATATCCTGGCTGCTGTTACGATGCCAGGCCGGCTTCGGCCATAGAACAACAACGGTTATGTGCCTTTAGGCTCAGGTTGGAGATTGAGTCTATTTCGCTTCCCGAGAACTGGTGTGTAATTTCCTTGTTTTCTGGAGTTTCCTGCCATTACTAGAAAAAGGGTCTAAATATTCAGCTCATTAGTCCCGGTTTGTATTTGAGCCGGCACTAATGTGACCATTAGTGCTGGTTCCAACGGCTAGGCGGGCCGCTTTCAGTAGTACCGGTTTGTGAAGAACCTTTAGCACCGGTTCGTGCCAAGAACTGATAATAAAGAGAGTGGTGGCAGGATGTTGTCATACTGAGGCCCCTCTAGCACCTTTAGTACCGGTTCGTGCCATGAACCGGTAGTAAAGGTACTCATATATAAACCCTTCGTCCACCTGCGATCGAGCTCGCCCTGTTCTTCCCCTTTCCTCTCTCCTCTCTGCTCTTCCCCTCTTCCTCGAGTTCATCACACATTTTGCCCAAATTTTGTCAAGATTTGAAGGCCCCCATCCATTCAAGTGATCACAAAGGTTAGCAACTTTGTCCTTTCATCTCTTATTGCTAGATTAGCTCTTGCAATGCTTTATATAGTGATTAATTTGTGGGTTTTAGTAATTTGGGAGGAATTATATGTGGTAGTTTATTTGATTTATATGCAATTTGAGCTCAAAATAAATCTTAGTTTGCATATGTAGGTGTGGTTTATTTAGTGCCTTCCCGTCTCCGTCCTAACCACCGTCGATCGTCCGCACTGACCCATCACCGGCACCACCTTGTGGTGAGCCTCTTGTTCTTATCTTTTTTATATAAAAAAATCATGTTTGTGTGATTTAGATATATAGTTACTTGTATAATTATCTTACCCGTACATTGTTGTTATACATAGTGCCATGGTTTTGATATCCGTCCCCATTGGCCCTCGTCCGTGTTATGATTCGGATGTGGTATAATCTCTTTTAAAACAATTTTTTGCATTTCATGTTTATGACAAATTATGATCATCAAGTTGACATAGATATTTTTATCTAGGAGGTATGTGAAACAGAAATTCCAACCGACCCTATTGTCGAGAGGTTAAATTTAGTTGAAAGAGAAAATGAGTACTTGACGGAAAAATTGAAAAGAATTGAGGGAGAGAAGATGGAATTGGAGTTGCATGTTGTCGATGTCGTCGATGATCACAAGATCAAGATGGAGAAAATGCGCTTGAAGATTAGAAAGATTAGAAAATGTGACATTGATAGTGAGGCTTATATCATTATGCTGTTGGATCAAATGTTACCATAGTTGCGATCTTGATCGCATTTGTTGTTGCATTTAAATGCTTTAGCTAGAGAGTTATTTTTATGTTGCCTTTAAGTGTTGTATGAACTTTATGTATGAACTTGTATTAATTTGGTCTATTCGGTGCTGTGTAATGAAGATGAGCCAGCAATGATGTACGACGACCGATGCTCTCCCCAGTTCGTTGATGGCGTGCATACCTTTCTGATTGCGGCTCAGGCAAACAAGCGGGTGGGTGGTTTTATGCCTTGTCCATGTGCTGGCTGTAAGAATGATCACAATTACTCTAACTCAAGAACCATTCACGTCCACCTGTTTGAGTCCGGTTTCATGCCCCACTATAATGTTTGGACCAAGCATGAAGAAAGAGGGGTTATGATGGAATACAATGAAGAAGAAGAGGACGACGATAGCTATCCTGGCCATGGGTTCCCTGAATACGATGATGCAACTGAAGGAAATATGCCCTAGAGGCAATAATAAAGTTATTATTTATTTCCTTATTTCATGATAAATGTTTATTACTCATGCTAGAATTCTATTAACCAGAAACTTAGTACATGTGTGAATACATAGACAGACAAAGTGTCACTAGTATGCCTCTACTTGACTAGCTCGTTGAATCAAAGATGGTTAAGTTTCCTAGCCATAGACATGAGTTGTCATTTGATTAACGGGATCACATCATTGGAGAATGATGTGATTGACTTGACCCATCCGTTAGCTTAGCACGATGATCGTTTAGTTTGTTGCTACTACTTTCTTCATGACTTATACATGTTCCTATGACTATGAGATTATGCAACTCCCGAATACCAGAGGAACACTTAGTGTGCTATCAAACATCACAACGTAACTGGGTGATTATAAAGATGTTCTACTGGTGTCTTCGATGGTGTTTGTTGAGTTGGCATAGATTGAGATTAGGATTTGTCATTCCAAGTATCGGAGAGGTATCTCTAGGCCCTCTTGGTAATGCACATCACTATAAGCCTTGCAAGCAATGTGACTAATAAGTTAGTTGCAGGATGATGCATTACGGAACGAGTAAAGAGACTTTCTGTTAACGATATTGAACTAGGTATTGAGATACCGATGATCAAATCTCTGGCAAGTAACATACCGATGACAAAGGGAACAACGTATGTTGTTATGCGGTTTGACCGATAAAGATCTTCGTAGAATATGTAGGAACCAATATGAGCATCCAGGTTCCGCTATTGGTTATTGACCGGAGATGAGTCTCGGTCATGTCTACATAGTTCTCGAACCCGTAGGATCCGCACGCTTAATGTTCGGTGACGATTGGTAGTATGAGTTTATGTGTTTTGATGTACCGATGGTTGTTCGGAGTCCTGGATGCAATCACGGACATGACGAGGAGTCTCGAAATGGTCGAGACATAAAGATTGATATACTGGATGGCTATGTTTGGACATCGGAATGGTTCCGGGTGAGTTCGGGCATTTATCGGAGTACCGGGATGTTACCAGAACCACCCCGGGGAGTATATGGGCCTTATTGGGCCTTAGTGGGAGAGAGGAGGAAGCGGCCAAGGAGGGGGCGCCCCCCCAAGCCCAATCCGAATTGGGTGGGGGCCAACGCCCCTTTCCTTCCTCCCTCTCTCCTCCTTCCTTCCTCTCCTATTCCAACTAGGGAAAAGGGGGAATCCTACTCCCGGTGGGAGTAGGACTCCCTTAGGGCGAGCCATAGAGAGGGCCGCCCCTCCCCTCCTCCACTCCTTTATATACGGGGGAGGGGGGCACCCCATAGACAGACAAGTTGACAATTGTTTAGCCGTGTGTGGTGCCCCCCTCCACAGATTTCCACCTCGGTCATATCGTTGTAGAGCTTAGGCGAAGCACTGTGTCGGTAACTTCATTATCACCGTCATCACGCCGTCGTGCTGAGAAGCTCTTCCCCGACACTCAGTTGGATCTAGAGTTCGTGGGACGTCACCGAGCTGAACGTGTGCAGATCGCGGAGGTGTCGTACTTTCGGTACTAGGATCGATCAGATTGTGAAGACGTACGACTACATCAACCGCGTTGTCATAACGCTTCCGCTTTCGTTCTATGAGTGTACGTGGACTACACTCTCCCCTCTCGTTGCTATGAATCACCTAGATGGATCTTGCACATGCGTAGGAAGTTTTTTGAAATTACTGCGTTCCCCAAGAGTGGCATCCGAGCTAGGTCTATGCGTAGATGTTATATGCACGAGTAGAACACAAAGAGTTGTGGGCGATAATAGTCATACTGCTTACCAGCATGTCATACATTGATTTGGCGGTATTGTTGGATGAAGCGGCCCGGACTGACATTATGCGTACGCTTACGCGAGACTGGTTCTATCGACGTGCTTTGCACATAGGTGGCTGACGGGTGTCAGTTTCTCCAATTTTAGTTGAATCGAGTGTGACTACGCCCGATCCTTGTTGAAGTTTAAAACAACACACTTGACGAAAAAACGTTGTGGTTTTGATGCATAGGTAAGAACGGTTCTTGCTCAGCCCGTAGCAGCCACGTAAAACTTGCAACAACAAAGTAGAGGACGTCTAACTTGTTTTTGCATGGCATGTTGTGATGTGATATGGTCAAGACATGATGCTAAATTTTATTGTATGAGATGATCATGTTTTGTAACAGAGTTAGCCATATGGTTGTCGCTTTATTGTATGCAATGTAATTGCCCTGTAATTGTTTTTACTTTATCACTAAGCGGTAGCGATAGTCGTAGAAACAATAGTTGGCGAGACGACAACGAAGCTACGATGGAGATCAAGGTGTCGCACCAATGACGATGGTGATCATGATGGTGCTTTGGAGATGGAGATCAAAGACACAAGATGATGATGGCCATATCATATCACTTATATTGATTGCATGTGATGTTTATCCTTTATGCATCTTATTTTGCTTAGTACGACGGTAGCATTATAAGATGAACTCTTACTAAATTTCAAGGTACAAGTGTTCTCCCTGAGTATGCACCGTTGCAAAAGTTCGTCGTCCCAAGATACCATGTGATGATTGGGTGTGATAAGCTCTACATTCACATACAACGGGTGCAAACCAGTTTTGCACACGCAGAATACTCGGGTTAAACTTGGCGAGCCTAGCATATGCAGATATGGCCTCGAAACACTGAGACCGAAAGGTCGAGCATGAATCATATAGTAGATATGATCAACATAGTGATGTTCACCATTGAAAACTATTCCATCTCATGTGATGATATGACATGGTTTAGTTGATTTGGATCACGCGATCACTTAGATGATTAGAGGGATGTCTATCTAAGTGGGAGTTCTTAAGTAATATGATTAATTGAACTTTAATTTATCATGAACTTAGTACCTGATAGTATTTTGCATGTCTGTGTTGTTGTAGATCAATGGCCATGCTACTGTTCCTTTGAATTTTGATATGTTACTAGAGAAAAATAAGTTGAAAGATGATAGTAGCAATGATGCGGACTAGGTCCGTGATCTGAGGATTATCCTCATTGTTGCACAGAAGAATTATGTCCTTGATGCACCGCTAGGTGACGGACCTATTGCAGGAGCAGATGCACACGTTATGAACATTTGACAAAGCTCGGTATGATGACTACTTAATAGTTTAGTGCACCATGCTTTACGGCTTAGAACTAGGACTTCAAATTTTTTTTTGAACATCACAGAGCATATAAGATGTTCTAAGAGTTGAAATTGGTATTTCATACTCATGCCCGTGTCGAGAGGTATGAGACCTCTGACAGTACTTTGCCTACAAGATTGAGGAGAATAGCTCAACCAGTGAGCATGTGCTCAGATTGTTTGAGTACTACAATTGCTTGAATCAAGTGGGAGTTAATCTTCCAGATAAGATAGTAATTGACAAAGTTCTCTAGTCACTATCACCAAGTTACTAGAACTTAGTGATGAACTGTAATATGCAAGGGATGGCGAAAGTAATTCACAAGCTCTTCATGATGCTGAAATCGGCGAAGGTAGGAATCAAGAAATAGCATCAAGAGTTGATGGTTAACAAGATCACTATTTTCAAAGAAAAGGGCAAAGGGAAAGAAAGAGGAACTTCAAAGAAGAATAGCAAGCAAGTTGCTGCTCCCATGAAGAAGCCCAAAGCTAGACCCAAGCCTGGAACTGAATGCTTCTACCGCAAAGGAAATGGTCTCTGGAAGTGGAAATGCCCTAGATACTTGGCGGATAATAAGGATGGCAAAGTGAACAAAAGTAGATTTGATATACATATTATTTATGTGTACTTTACTAGTGTTTATAGCAACCCCTCAGTATTTGATACTGGTTCAGTTGCTAAGAGTAGTAACTCAAAACGGGAGTTGCAAAATAAACAGAGACTAGTTAAGGGCGAGGTGATGACGTGAATTGGAAGTGATTCCAAGGTTGATAAGATCACAATCGCACACTCCCTTTACCTTCGGGATTAGTGTTGAACCTAAAATAAATGTTATTTGGTGTTTGTGTTGAGCATAATATGATTGGATCATGTTTATTTCAATAGTTATTCATTTAAGTCAAAGAATAATTGTTATTCTGTTTACATGAATAAAACCTTCTGAGGTCATACACCCAAGGTGAATGGTTTGTTGAATCTCGATCATAGTGATACACATATTCATAATATTGATGTCAAAAGATGCAAAGTTGATAATGATAGTGTAACATATTTGTGGCACTGCCGTTTAGGTCATATTGGTGTAAAGCGCATGAAGAAACTCCATGCTGATGGACTTTTGGAATCACTTGATGCTTGCGAACAATGCCTCTTGGGCAAGATGACTAAGACTCCGTTCTCCGGAACAATGGAGCGAGCAATTGACTTATTGGAAATAATACATACTGATGTATGCAATCCGATGAGTGTTGAGGCTCGCGGCGGGTATCATTATTTTCTGACCTTCACAAATGTTTGAGCAAATATGGGTATATCTACTTGGTGAAACATAAGTCTGAAACATTTGAAAAGTTCAAAAAATTTCAGAGTGAAGTAGAAAATCATCATAACAAGAAAATAAAGTTTCTACGATCTGATCGCGGAGATGAATATTTGAGTTATGAGTTTGGTCTTCAATTAAAACAATGTGGAATAGTTTCACAAACTCATGCCACCTAGAACACCACAGCATAATGGTGTGTCCGAACGTCATAACCGTACTTTATTGGATATAGTGCAATCTATGATGTCTCTTACCGATTTACCACTATCGTTTTGGGGTTATGCATTAGAGACCGCTACATTCACGTTAAATAGGGCACCGTCTAATCCGTTGAGACGACACCGTATGAACTATGGTTTGGCTAGAAACCTAAACTATCGTTTCTTAAAGTTTGGGGTTGCGATGCTTATGTGAAAAAGTTTCAACCCAAATCGGAGAAGTGCATCTTCATAGGCTAACTAAAAAAGAAAATGTTGGCTACACCTTCTATCATAGATCCGAAGGCAAGATATTTGTTGCTAAGAATGGATTCTTTCTAGAGAAAAAGTTTCTCTCGAAAGAAGTGAGTGGGAGGAAAGTAGAACTTGATGAGGTAATTGTACCTTCTCCCGAATTGGAAAGTAGTTCATCATAGAAATCAGTTCAGTGATACCTACACCAATTAGTTAGGAAGTTAATGATGATGATCATGAAACTTCAGATCAATTTACTACCGAACCTCATAGGTCAACCAGAGTACGTTCCGTACCAGAATGGTACGGTAATCCGGTTCTAGAAGTCATGTTACTAGACCATGACGAACATACGAACTATGAGGAAGCGATGATGAGCCCAGATTCCGCAAAATGGTTTAAGGCCATGAAATCTGAGATAGGATCCATGTATGAAAACAAAGTATGGACTTTGGTGGAATTGCCCGTTGATCGGCAAGCCATTGAGAATAAATGGATCTTCAAGAGGAAGACGGACGCTGATGGTAGTGTTACTATCTACAAAGCTCGACTTCTCGTGAAAGGTTTTCGACAAGTTCAAGGTGTTGACTACGATGAGTTTTTCTCACTCGTAGCGATGCTTAAGTCTGTCCGGATCATGTTAGCAATTGCCGCATTTTATGAAATCTGGCAAATGGATAAACAAAACTGCATTCCTGTAACATCCCAAATTTTCAATTTGGAATGTTCTACATTAGATCATCATTCATATCATATTTTATTGCATTTTGGCTTGATCCTAGAAATTCTACGCAACTCAAGGACCCACAGAGAGAGTTGGGGATTTCGTTATTTCCATATTTGAGTTTTCTCAAATTTTGAAAATAGGATCATTTGATTTTAATTATTTTATCTTCAAATATTTCTTATATAAAAATAAAAGAGAGGGAATAAAATGACTTTACCAAAATAAATAAATATTGGAGATTTAATAATAAAATCTAATAAGATTTTATTTTGGAGTTTTATCGCTATTTTATTTGAATTAGGAAAAATGCATGTTTTCAAAATAGCAGTTTAGGCCCAAATAAATGTTCATCTTGTCTGGCTTATTTTTGGAGGATGGGGAAAATTTATTTCAGGATTTTTGGAGTCCATTTGGTATTTCTTTTCTTTCTTTTTTTGCACATCCGAATATTTTTTTTAAAAAGAACCGACTCGGGGCGCCGTGGGCGACCCGGACTTCGCCTCGCCCAGGCTTTATAAGCTGCGCCACCCGAGCGCCGCAGCCCACCAGCCCACCACCGCCGAAACCCTAGCCGCCGCCCGCGCTAGCCCGCCGTCGCCGCCGCCTGCGCCGCGCGCCGCCGCCGCGGCCGCCGCCTGCGCCGCGCGCCGCCGCCGCCGGCCGCCGCCCCGTGCCACTGCACCGGAGCCGCACCGCCGCCACCGCCGTCTCGCTGGATCCGCCGGAGATAGCTGCCGCCGCCTCGGTTTTCGCGAGAAAACCGATAGTTTTTTTCAAAAACCCTAGATCCGTTTTTTTAGATCCGGTTCGGTTTAGTTTATTTAGCGAATGCCCGTTCGTTTATTCGTTTTAACGAACGGATTTCACCGTTTAACCGCAGACAACGAATGTTCGTTTGTTAGCCTGTTCGGCCGTTTTTCTTTTTGTCAGATTTTCTGCGATTATTTCCGATCGAGATTTCTGATCCGATTTTCGTTCTAGTATAACTTTTCGCTCGTTTATCGGAATCAGGCGATTCAAGCGCCTAGATTTTCGTCTCGAAACCCTCTTTCCGTTTAGTCAACTCAAACAAGTTTTTGCTACAGTAAAATTTGACTTAGGTCCAGATTAGTAAACAAAGCTTGTTTCTTTCGCCGTTTGACTTTCGTTGCTTCGTTTGATTTGATTCTTTTTGCAAACCGGAGTTCTTAAGTTGAACTTTCTGGTTAGACCTCTTATTTGAGTTTTACCTGTGCATTAGATGAGTGCTTATTGTATGTTTGTTTGTTTGCGATAGAGTACCCGGAGTGCGCCGCTTGCTACTGCGAGTCTCAGGTTTCATAGATCATCAGCAAGGCAAGTAACACTTTGATCATACCTCTTTACTACCCATTTTTATTGCATTAGATCAATCCTCAAACAATTGCATGATTAGGATCTGATTAATATGTGGGTTTTGGGAAGTAGATGAGGTAGAACCTATTACCTGTTTTATTATCAACCTTTGGGAGTTACTTCTACGTTTGCTTATATTGCTATGCTATGCTAGTAGTCGTGGATTGGGTGAGTGTATCCATGACAGATGTGAGATTGGTTAATTAATGGTTTACTTAAGGTGGCAACTTAAATTCACATATGGGTGGATTGAGGCACCTAGGGAACCCAGTGTTGCCTATATTTTTTTGGAAATCCCGGGGTACCATGTGATTCTCCTATGGACCGCCACCCAGGCTCAAAGGGATCATGAGATTATTCATGCTAGAAACTTCTGTGTGCAGCCGCAAGCTACTATGGGCTCTAACATAGTTGAGTATGTTGTGTGACCTCTTTCAGTGGTAGACTAGCAGATGTAGGGGATGTAGGTTGGTACTGTCTACCCAGAGTAAAGAGTTAATGCTTCTGAAAGACCGTGTCTCGGTCATCCGTTTCTCAAACATCATGTAGTGCGAGAAATCCAACAAAGGCGATCGAGTCTTGAGGGGAAAAGTGCGCAAACCTCTGCAGAGTGTATAAACTAATCATGGATAGCCGTGTTCCCGATTATGGACGTTTTGAGTATCTAGTACCTGGATTATCATGTGAATCTCATCATGTTACTTAATATAATTTTGTTGGGTTAATGATGATGCTTAATTGGGATTGAGTTGGAGGAACCTTCTCAATGTTTAACAACCACATGATAGTTAAATAAAATTTATTCCTTTGCTGTAGGGAAAAATTGGCTTTATGAAAAACTGTAGCCATAGAGCTTTCCACCAGCCATATATGCATGTAGTGATAGCATTATTCTGTTCATTACTCTCTATGTGTTACATTGCCAGCATATTCCATGTGCTGACCCATTTTCGGGCTGCAATGTTCATGTTGCAGACTTTTCAGACGATGAGTAAGGTGCCTTAGGTCGTGATCTTATACTCAGTGATGCCGTTGGAGTTGATGGACTCGCTTATCTTCCAAGCCTTCCGTTGTTATCGTTATTAGATGGCCTTAAGACATATTTATTGTAATAAGTTCTCTTTTGAGACATTCGATGTAATAAGTGTGTGATTGCTACTCTGTTATAAATCCTTCAAGTACTATGCGTGTCAGCATTACCGATCCAGGGATGACACTGATGCACAGAGATCAGACTGTCTGAGGTCTGGTCGCTACAAGATGGTATTAGAGCACACGCTGACTGTAGGACACGACCACTAAGCTAAAGCCCTAGATCACTACTCTCTTCTCATTTCTGACTCCTCTCCTTTTCTACTCTTTTAGGATGGCGGATGCAAGGAATAAGTTCACACAACCGGATGAAGATACACCCTTCGAATGCCACTTGAAGGAAGTCACTAGATACCTGAACATCAGAGTACCAAGCTTCACCGGGACCTACATCGCCACTTTACCCGAAGAGGAGCATTCAATGATTCAAGTTCAAGTTCCAGGAAGGACGTTCATGCCCGTCACTGAGCCCATAGAGTTTTCCTTTGATACACCAACCCGGAGTCTAGGAAAGAGCATGGCAGCCCACATCACCATGGGACGCATTGGAGAAGTGTACCACAAGGATCTCAAGGATACTATCTACCAGATTTGTGGGCGCCGAGATGAGCAATGGGAGATGATCAACACCAGGAAGGATAGATCAATTGCAGCATTCATCCAGGAGCTAAACCAACACATTCGTCGCCAGGAGAACCAGATGTGCGCCGGCATGATAGATCTAAAGAACGCTATGACCAAGATCACGGAATTGGAGGAAGAACTCAAGTCTACACACGATGGATATGAGGAGGAAATGACGACACTCGTGGAGAAGAATGATGATCTGAAGAAGAAGCTAAAAGTATTTATGGGATTCCCTGCAACGGGAGGAGAAGACGATGATTGCACTTGCCCGGAGAACTACATCATCATCGACGACACCGACTCGGACCCATATGATATCGATGATGACTTTGTTGATGAAGCTGGAGCAGATATCATGGAATCTTCGACCGATCAATTTTTATAGTCGACCACCATAACAGTAGTAGTATTCCCCCATGTATATAGTATAGTCCGAGCACTTTGGTAATGATAGTTAGACCGTTGTATGCCCTTGTTTGGATTGATTGAAGTGATATTGATTGTGTTTGTCTCATGTGCATATGGGTAGTGTTTTTCTCTATAGACCTCATTCTATTCTGTATTCTCATCTTTTCTAAACCCTCAGATGCCTCCGAGACATGACAATGGATTTGCTTTTCCATCGGAGCTCACTCAGTTGATCCAGCAGCAGAATGCATTGATGCAGATGTTAGTCCAGAATCAGAATCAGGGGAACAACAACAACAACAACCCACCACCACCACCACCTGTTGACCACTTAGCCCGTTTCTTGAGGCTGAATCCGCCGGTGTTCTCTAGTAGCACCGGGCCAATAGTTGCAGATGATTGGCTCCGCAAGATGGGAAGGGAGTTGACCACTGCAGGATGCACAGATGCAGAGAAGGTGAGTTTTGCCGCCCATCAGCTTGATGGACCCGCAGCATCATGGTGGGAGAATTTCACAACCACTTATCCTATCGACACTGTCACATGGGACCAGTTTCAGTAGGCTTTCCGTACTGCCCATGTTTCAGCAGGAGCTATGGCCATGAAGAAGCATGAGTTTCACAACTTGCGCCAAGGAGGACGTACTGTTGGTCAGTATGTGGATGACTTTAGTAATCTAGCACGTTATGCCCCAGATGATGTTGCTACGGATGCAGCTAAGCAGGAGAAGTTTCTGGAAGGACTGAATGATGAGCTGAGCATGCAGTTGATGGTGGCAACCTTCAACAACTACCAGGAGTTGGTAGATAGAGCTCTTATGATTGAAGGAAAGCAGCAGCAGATTGACAGCCGCAAGAGGAAGTATGGACAAGGGAAGTACAATTCTGGAGCTCAGCAGAAGCCTCGTTTTACCCCAAACTCGGGAGGACCTTTTCAGCATACCCATGGAGGAGGGAGTTTGCACAACCATAGTGGCCCCAAGAATGGTAATGGGAATGGAGGAAACAACGAACAGAACCGTACCAACCCATCAACACTAGCCAAGAGGGATCTAAGCCACATTACCTATTTCAAATGCCAAAAGACAGGACATTATGCCACTGAATGTCCTGAAGCTAAGAATGGAAATGGCAATGGAAGATCTGGGAAGAAGCCTAACCCTTTCAACAAGGGATAGGTGAACCACGTTAGCGTGGAGGAGGTTGAAGCCCAGCCAGATGCAGTAATAGGTAAGTTTTTGGTTAAGTCATTTACTTCAATCGTTCTTTTTGATACTGGTGCATCACATTCATACATATCAAGGGGATTTGTGGATAAGTATAAACTGCCAACCCAAGCCCTTAGGTCACCCATGTTAGTAACCTCGCCAGGAGCAGAGTATATGGCTAGTCTCTGGTGTGATCAGTTACCATTAAGGATTGGTAACTACGTGTTTCCCTCAGACCTAATAGTATTGGAGTCACAAGGACTTGATGTGATATTAGGCATGGATTGGTTATCAAAGTATGGAGGAAACATTGAATGCGCCAGTAAGTCAATTTTTCTTACCACCCTAGAAGGAAGAAGGATCAAGTATGTATCCCGACATGTGCTGAAGAGGACTCAAGTGAATTCCTTATCAGGAGTTGTACAGGAGGAAGTACCAGTGGTGAAGGATTTTCCTGACGTATTTCCAGAAGAGTTGCCAGGCATGCCACCGGATAGAGACATTGAGTTTTTGATTGAGCTTTTGCCAGGCACATGGCCAATATCTAAGAGACCGTATAGGATGCCCGCAAAAGATTTGGAGGAAATTAAGAAGCAGATTAAGGAGTTACTGAATAAAGGCTATGTTCGCCCAAGTTCGTCACCTTGGGGATCACCAGTGCTTCTAGTGGAGAAGAAGGACGGATCATTGAGGATGGTTGTTGATTATCGAGGATTGAATGAAGTGACAATCAAGAACAAGTATCCACTGCTGATGATCAATGACTTGTTTGACCAATTGCAAGGATCTAAGGTATATTCCAAGATCAATCTGTGATCAGGATACCACCAGCTGAAGATTCGAGAGCAGGATATACCTAAGACGGCTTTTACCACCAGGTACGGGCTGTAGGAGTATACCGTTATGTCATTTGGTCTGACTAACGCACCTGCCTATTTCATGAACATGATGAACATGGTGTTCATGGAGTTTCTGGATAAGTTCGTCGTGGTGTTCATTGATGATATTTTGGTCTACTCGAAAAATGAAGAGGAGCATAAGGAGCATTTACGTTTAGTACTTGGGAAGCTCAGAGAACATCAGCTATATGCCAAGTTCAGCAAGTGTGAGTTTTGGTTGAAGGAAGTTGGATTCCTCGGACATGTAATATCCGGAGAAGGAATAGCAGTAGACCCCACCAAGGTTGTCACTGTGACAAATTGGGAGGCACCCACGTCAGTTGGAGAGATCCGGAGTTTTCTTGGACTCGCAGGATACTACCGAAGGTTCATTGAGAATTTCTCGAAGATTGCCAAACCCATGACAGAGTTGTTGAAGAAGGACACCAGGTTCAAATGGACTAAGGAATGTGAGGCCAGTTTTCAGGAGTTGAAGAAACGTTTGGTTACATCACCAGTGTTGATTCTGCCAGATCAGCGCAAAGATTATGAAGTATATTGCAACGCTTCTCGTCGAGGACTTGGAGCAGTGCTTATGCAGGAGGGAAGAGTTGTTTCGTATGCCTCGCGATAGCTTAAGCCCCATGAGTTGAATTATGCTACTCATGATTTGGAGTTAGCAGTCGTAGTGCATGCATTGAAGACATGGAGACATTTTCTCATCGGAAACCACTGTGAGGTGTACACGAATCACAAGAGTTTGAAGTACATCTTCACACAGAAGGAGTTGAATCTCAGGCAAAGGAGATGGTTAGAGCTCATTAAGGATTATGATATGGGATTGCATTATCACCCCAGAAAGGCTTACATAGCAGCCGATGCGTTGAGCCGCAAGAGCCATGTCAACACTCTCATGACCAGAGAGTTACCAAAGGAGCTAGCCGAGGATCTTCGCGGGCTATGTTTGGAGATAGTTCCGAGAGGCTATGTAGCAGCATTGGAGATTCAGCCTACTTTGATGGATAAGATCAGAGAAGCTCAAAAGACAGACAAGGAGGTTGCCGAGATAAAGGAGAAGATGAGCAAAGGAAAAGCTAAGGGATTTTGTGAGGATGAGCACGATACCCTATGGTTTGAGGACCGCGTTTATGTTCCTAATGACCTGGAGATTAGGAAGTTGATTCTGCAAGAGGCCCATGATTCACCATATTCGATTCAACCAGGAAATACCAAGATGTATTTGGATCTGAAGGACACTTTCTGGTGGACCAGAATGAAGAAGGATATTGCGGAGTATGTAGCAGTTTGTGATGTATGTCAAAGAGTGAAGGCAGAGCATCAGAAGCCAGCAGGATTGCTACAGCCATTGCTGATACCCGAATGGAAGTGGGATAAGCTAGGCATGGATTTTATTATGGGATTGCCCAGGACTCGTTCAGGCTATGACCCAATATGGGTTGTAGTCGATCGTTTGACGAGGTAGCTCATTTCATCCCAGTGAAGACCACTTACACAAGTGCTAAGTTGGCAAAGATATACATGACCAGGATCGTATGTCTGCATGGAGTTCCGAGGACCATTGTATCAGATAGAGGAACCCAATTTACCTCAAAGTTCTGGAATCAGTTGCACGAAACTTTGGGTACCAGGCTAGAGTTCAGTACAGCCTTTCATCCACAAACAGATGGATAGACCGAGAGAGTCAATCAGATTCTGGAGGACATGCTGAGAGCTTGTGCACTAGATTATGGATCAAGTTGGGATGACAATTTGCCTTATGCAGAGTTCTCTTACAACAACAGTTATCAATCTAGTTTGAAGATGGCCCCTTTCGAAGCTCTGTACGGAAGGAGGTGCAGAACACCGTTGTTGTGGGATGAAGTTGGAGACCTCTAGTTGTTTGGACCAGATTTGATTAAAGAGTCTGAAGAGAAGGTGACGTTAATTTGCGATAGGCTCAAGGTAGCCCAGTCCAGGCAAAAGAGCTATGCAGATTCTAAACGCAAGGAGACAGTTTACAAAGTCGGAGACAGAGTCTATCTTCGTGTGTCCCCACGTCGAGGAGTTAAGCGTTTTGGAGTTAAGGGAAAGTTAGCACCACGATTTGTGGGACCATACAAAGTTTTAGAGCGTATGGGAGAAGTTGCTTACAAGTTGGAACTACCCGAAGGTTTGTCAGGAGTTCATGATGTGTTCCACGTTTCCCAGTTGAAGAAGTGCCATGCAGAGATGGCTGATATACCGCTGAGAGATACAGTGCCATTAGAAGCGATTCAGTTGGATAGTGATTTGACCTACGAGGAGAAACCAGTCAAGATTCTCGAATTTGCCAGCCGAGTCACACGCAACAAGGTTATCAAGTTTTGCAAAGTTCAGTGGAGCCACCATACTGAGGATGAAGCCACCTGGGAGCGAGAGGAAGATCTACTGAAGGACCATCCTCACCTATTTTCTAGCCAACCCAAATCTCGGGGGCGAGATTCATCTTAAAGGGGGTAGGTTTGTAACATCCAAAATTTTCAGTTTGGAATGTTATACATTAGATCATCATTGCATATCATATTTTATTGCCTTTTGGCTTGATCCTAGAAATTCTACGCAACTCAAGGACCCACGGAGAGAGTTGGGGATTTCGTTATTTCCATATTTGAGTTTTCTCAAATTTTGAAAATAGGATCATTTGATTTTAATTATTTTATCTTCAAATATTTCTTATATAAAAATAAAAGAGAGGGAATAAATGAATTTCCCAAAATAAAGAAATATTGGAGATTTAATAATAAAATCAAATAAGATTTTATTTTGGAGTTTTATCGCTATTTTATTTGAATTAGGAAAAATGCGCGTTTTTCAAAATTGCATTTTAGGCCCAAATAAATGTTCGTCTTTTCCGGCTTATTTTTAGAGGACGGGGAAAATTTATTTCGGGATTTTTGGAGTCCGTTTAGTATTTCTTTTCTTTCTTTTTTGCATGTCCGAATATTTAAAAAACCGAACCGACTCGGGCCGCCATGGACGACTCGGACTCTGCCTCGCCCAGACTTTATAAGCCGCACCACCCGAGCCCGTAGCCCACCAGCCCACCGCCGGCGAAACCCTAGCCGCCGCCCGTGCCAGCCCGCCGCCGCCGTCGCCACGCGCAGCCGCCGCTGACGCCGCCCGCTGTCGCCCCGCCCTGCCGCCACACCGCCGGAGCCGCCGCCCCGCGCCGCCGCACATGGAATTGTTACCTCATGCTCATTATCTATTTTCGCCCTGGTTAGTATTTATAGGAGCGATCCAAATAATCTATGCAGCTTCAACTTCTCTTGGTCAACGAAATTTCAAAAAAAGAATAGCTTATTCCTCTGTATCTCACATGGGTTTCATAATTATAGGAATTGGTTCCATAACCAACATTGGACTCAATGGAGCTATTTTACAAATATTATCCCATGGATTTATTGGTGCTACACTTTTTTTCTTGGCAGGAACCACTTCTGATAGAATGCGTCTTGTTTATCTCGAAGAACTGGGGGGAATATCTATCCCAATGCCTAAAGCTTTTACTTAGAGCCGCACCACCGCCGCCGCCTTCTCGCCGGATCCGCCGGAGGTAGCCGCCGCCACCTCGGTTTTCGCAAGAAAACCGATCATTTTTTTCAAAACCCTAGATCCGTTTTTTGAGATCCGGTTTGGTTTATTTTCGGTTTAGTTTATTTAGCGAATGCCCGTTCGTTCGTTCATTTTAACAAACGGATTTCACCGTTTAACCATAGACAGCGAATGTTCGTTCGTTAGCCTGTTCGTCCGTTTTTCTTTTTCTCGGATTTTTTGTGATTATTTCCGATCACGATTTTTGATCCGATTTTTGTTCTAGTATAACTTTTCGCTCGTTTATCGGAAAGGCGAGTCAAGCGCCTAGAGTTTCGTCTCGAAACCCTCTTTCCGTTTAGTCAACTCAAACAAGTTTTTGCTACTGTAAAATTTGACTTAGGTCCAGATTGGTAAACGAAGCTTGTTTCTTTCACCGTTTGACTTTTGTTGCTTCGTTTGATTTGATTCTTTTTGCAAACCGGAGTTCTTAAGTTGAACTTTCTCGTTAGATCTCTTATTTGAGTTTTACCGTGCATTAGATGAGTGCTTATTGTATGCTTGTTTGTTTGCGATAGAGTACCCGAACTTTTCAGATGACAAGTAAGGTGCCTTAGGTTGTGATCTTATACTCAGTGATGCCGTTGGAATTGATGGACTCGCTTATCTTCTAAGCCTTCCGCTGTTATCGTTATTAGATGGCCTTAAGCCATATTTATTGTAATGAGTTCTCTTTTGAGACATTCGATGTAATAAGTGTGTGATTGCTACTCTGTTATAAATCCTTCAAGTACTATGCGTGTCAGCATTACCGATCCAGGGATGACACTGATGCACAGAGATTAGACTGTTTGAGGTCTGGTCGCTACAATTCCTTAATGGATTTATTAAAGAAGAGTTGTATATGATACAACCAGAAGGTTTTGTCAACCCAAATGGTGCTAACAAAATATGCAAGCTCCAGCGATCCATCTATGGACTGGTGCAAGCATCTCGGAGTTGGAATATACACTTTAATAAGTTGATCAAAGCATATAGTTTTATACAGACTTGCAGTAAAGCTTGTATTTACAAGAAAGTGAGTGGGAGCACTACAACCTTTCTGATAAGTATATGTGAATGACATATTGTTGATCGGAAATGATGTAGAATTTTCTGGAAAGCATCATGGAGTGTTTGAAAGGAGTTTTTCAAAGAAAGACCTCGGTGAAGCTGCTTACATATTAAGCATCAAGATCTATAGAGATAGATCAAGACGCTTGATAAGCCTTTTCAATGATTACATACCTTGAAAAGTTTTTGAAGTAGTTAGAAATGGAACAGTCAAAGAAAGAGTTCTTGCCTGTATTGCAAGGTGTGAAGTTGAGTAAGACTCAAAGCCCGACCACGACAGAAGATACAGAGAGAATGAAAGTCATTCCCTATGCCTCAGCCATAGGTTCTATAAAGTATTCCATGCTGTGTACCAGACCCATTGTATACCCTACCCTGAGTTATGGCAAGGGAGTAAAATTTTGATCTAGGAGTAGATCACTTGACAACAGTCAAATTATCCTTAGAGGACTGAGGAAGTATTTCTCCGTTATGGAGGTGATAAAGAGTTCATCGTAAAGAGTTACGTCGATGCAAGCTTTGACACCAATCTGGATGACTCTAAGTCACAATCCGGATACATATTGAAAGTGGGAGCATTTAGTTAAAGTAGCTTCGTGGAGAGCATTGTAGACATAGAAATTTGCAAAATACATACGGATCTGAATTTGGCAGACCCGTTGACTGAACTTCTCTCACAAGCAAAACATGATCACACCTTAGTACTCTTTGGGTGTTAATCACATCGCGATGTGAACTAGATTACTGACTCTAGTAAACACTTTGAGTGTTGGTCACATGGCGATGTGAACTATGGGTGTTAATCACATGGTGATGTGAACTATTGGTGTTAAATCACATAGCGATGTGAACTAGATTATTGACTCTAGTGCAAGTGGGAGACTGAAGGAAATATGCCATAGAGGCAATAATAAAGTTATTATTTATTTCCTTATTTCATGATAATTTTTTATTATTCATGCTAGAATTGTATTAACGAGAAACTTAGTACATGTGTGAATACATAGACAGACAGAGTGTCACTAGTATGCCTCTACTTGACTAGCTCGCTGAATCAAAGATGGTTAAGTTTCCTAGCCATAGACATGAGTTGTCATTTGATTAACGGGATCACATCACTGGAGAATGATGTGATTGACTTGACCCATCCGTTAGCTTAGCACGATGATCATTTAGTTTGTTGCTACTGCTTTGTTCATGACTTATACATGTTCCTATGACTATGAGATTATGCAACTCCCGAATACCAGAGGAACACTTAGTGTGCTATCAAACGTCACAACGTAACTGGGTGATTATAAAGATGTTCTATAGGTGTCTATGATGGTGTTTGTTGAGTTAGCATAGATCGAGATTAGGATTTGTCACTCCAAGTATCGGAGAGGTATCTCTGGGCCCTCTCGGTAATGCACATCACTATATGCCTTGCAAGCAATGTGACTAATAAGTTAGTTGCGAGATGATGCATTACGGAACGAGTAAAGAGACTTGCTGGTAATGAGATTGAACTAGGTATTGAGATACCGATGATCGAATCTCGTGCAAGTAACATACCAATGACAAAGAGAACAACGTATGTTATGCAGTTTGATCGATAAAGATCTTCATAGAATATGTAGGAACCAATATGAGCATCCAGGTTCCGCTATTGGTTATTGATCGGAGATGAGTCTCGGCCATGTCTACATAGTTCTCAAACCCTTAGGGTCCGCACGCTTAACATTCTGTGACGATCGGTATTATGAGTTTATGTGTTTTCATGTACCGAAGGTTGTTCGGAGTCCCAGATGTGACCACAGACATTGCGAGGAGTCTCGAAATGGTCGAGAGATAAATATCAATATATTGGATGGCTATGTTTGGACATCGGAATGGTTCCGAGTGAGTTCGGGCATTTACCGGAGTATCGGGAGGTTACCGGAACCCCCCGGGGAGTATATGGGCCTTATTGGGCCTTAGTGGGAGAGAGGAGGAGGCGGCCAAGGAGGGCCCCCCCAAGCCCAATCTGAATTGGGTGGGGGCCGACCCACCTTTCCTTCCTCCCTCTCTCCTCCTTCCTTCCTCTCCTACTCCAACTAGGGAAAAGGGGGAATCCTACTCCCGATGGGAGTAGGACTCCCCTAGGGTGCGACATAGAGAGGGCCACCCCTCCCCTCCTCCACTCCTTTATATACGAGGGAGGGGGTGATAATCCCCAAGTGCAGGGAATCATCGTAGCAATTCCCAAAGGTGGAAGTTATAAGTATGGAGTGTCGAACCCACAAGGAGCTAAAGGTAAGATCAATATTCTCTCAAGTCCTATCTGCCACTGATACGACTCTATGTACACCGGACATTTTCTTCCAACTAGAAACGAGAAATATAACTATGTTGTGGGTATGAAGAGGATAACTTTGCATGATATCGGAGAGCTAAAATATAAAAGTAGGTGATGTTATCATAAAGTTAGAATATATTAGTAAATATTATAAATAGCGAGTGTGGAATAATGATGGGTCGGTGTGCGGAATTTTCCTAGGCAATCGTTAACAAAACCGGTAATCACTATTGCAATTTAATATGAGGGAGAGGCATAAGCTAACATAATTTCTCTTCTTGGATCATATGCACTTATGATTGGAACTCTAGCAAGCATCCGCAACTACTAAAGATCATTAAGGTAAAATCCAACCATAGCATTAAAGCATCAAGTCCCCTTTATCCCATACGTAACAACCCCCTTACTTGGGTTTATGCTTCTGTCACTCAAGCAACCCACTATAAGCGAATCATAAACGTATTGCAACACCCTACAGCGGGAATCCCTCACGCTTGCGCGACACGGAAGGCACAATAGGACAACACCAAAATAAAACATACAACTCATACCAATCTATATCATCAATCAACCCAAAGACAAAGGATATCTACTCAAAACATCATAGGATGGCAACACATCATTGGATCATAATATGTGGCATAAAGCACCATGTTCAAGTAGGGATTACAGTAGGGTGCGGGAGAGTGGACCGCGTAAAAGAGATGAGGATGGTGATGATGGTGGTGATGTTGATGAAGACGATCACCGCGGCGATGATTCCCCTCCCGATAGCACTCCGGCGCCACCAAGAGAGAGGAGGAGAGGTTCTCCCCCTTGCGTTTCCTCCTCCATGGCCTCCCCCTAGATGGGGAGAGGTTCTCCCTCTAGTCCTTAGCCTTCATGGCAATGATGGCCCCTCCGGGATCCTCCTCCATGGCCTCCGGTGATGATGGCCCCTCTGGCAGGGTGCCAGAGAGGGCCTAGATTGATTTCTCGTGGCTATAGAGGCTTGCGGCGGTGGAACTTCCGATTATTTTCTAGAGGTTTCTGTATTTATAGGAATTTTTGGCGTAGGTCTCACGTCAGGGGGTCTCCGGGTCGTCCACGAGATAGGTGACCACGCCCAGGGGGATGGGTGCGCCCCCCAATCTCGTGGACAGCCCGGGACTCTTCTGGCCCAACTCTTTTACTCTGAGGGCTTCTTTTGGTCCATCAAAATTCATCAAAAATTGGCACGTCAATTGGACTATGTTTGGTATTCCTTTTCTACGATACTCAAAAACAAGGAAAAAATAAAAACTGGCACTGGGCTCTAGGTTAATAGGTTAGTCCCAAAAATCATATAAAATATCATATAAATGCATATAAAACATCTAAGATGGATAATATAATAGCGTGAATACTTCATAAATTATAGATACGTTGGAGACATATCAGCATCCCCAAGCTTAATTCCTGCTCGTCCTCGAGTAGGTAAATGATAAAAGAAATAATTTATGAAGTGTGAATGCTAGCAGGTGCACAAGTTTGATCAATGATAATTTCAATCACCTTCTCTAGCATCATTATATGTCATAACAGTAGCTCGTCTCATAAAACTTTTCATGATCAAGTAACAAGCCATTCACATGTTAAAGTATAGATCATAAACTTTCTTAAAAACTAACAAATAGTGCTCTTAGTCATCAAACAATTGCAATTCATCTTATTTTCAGGAAGGGTCTATGTAAGAGCTTTGATTCAGCAAACTCCACATACTCAACTATCATTTAATCTTTCACAATTGCTAACACTCATGTGATATTTATGGGTTCAAAGCTTTAATCGGACACAAAGAAAGATAGGGGCCTATAGTTTCGCCTCCCAACCTTTTACCTCAAGGGTAATGTCAACAATAATAATTTATGAAAACCTACATCCAAGTGGATATATATGTCTGGATCGCTCCAACACAAAGTGCTTGCCAAAGGAAAAAGTGTAAAAAGGAAAGGTGATGATCACCATGACTCTTGTATAAGGGTAGAAGATAAAAGTAAAAGATAGGCCCTTCGTAGATGGAAGCAGAGGTTGTCATGCGCTTTTATGGTTGGATGCACAAAATCTTAATGCAAAAGAATGTCACTTTATATTGCCGCTTGTGATAAAGACCTTTATTATGCAGTCCGTCGCTTTTATTTCTTTCCTATCACAAGTTCGTATGAAGCTTATTTTCTTCGCACTAATAGATCATACATATTTAGAGAGCAATTTATATTGCATGCACCGATGACCACTTACTTGAAGGATCTTACTCTATCCTTAGGTAGGTATGATGGACTCTCATGGCAAAACTAGTTTAAGGGATGTTTGGAAGCACAAGTAATTTTTCTACTTGGTGCAAAGAATTTGGCTAGCATGAGAAGGAAAGGCAAGCCCAACATGTTGGATGATCCAAGACAATATAACGTTTCGGATATAGGAAAACATAACCCATTAAGTTGTCTTCCTTGTCTAACACCAACCTTTTAGCATGTCATATTTTAATGGGTGCTCACAATTACAAAAGATGTCCAAGATAGTATATTTATATGTGAAATCTCTCTTCCTTCAATATTCTTTCATGAATTGTTCAAGTGACCAATTCTGCGTTTGCTAACTTTCAATAAGTTTACTACCTATTATTATTCTGTGTGAAGTCATTACTCCCCATGGTATAAGCATATGAAACATATATAAATTCAGATTTATGATATTCAATTCATTCAACCATTTACTCATAGGATATATGTGAAGCACGTGAGTAAAAATGACAAACTACTCCAAAAAGATATAAGTGAAGAACACTGAGTAGTCAAATAATTAACTAGCCATGGGAGGTTTATTTTTCATTCAAGATTTCACATCCAATGATTTTATTCAAAAAGCAAGTAAAATTGAAAATATGCTCCAAGCAAAACACATATCATGTGACGAATAAAAATATAGCTCTGAGTAAGGTATACCAATAATTTTGAAGACGGAAGAGGGGATGCCTTCCGGGGCATCCCCAAGCTTAGGTGCTCGAGTCTTCCTTGAATATTACCTTGGGGTGCCTTGGGCATCCCCAAGCTTAGGGTCTTTCCACTCCTTATTCTCCTCATATCTATATCTCACTCAAAGCTTGAAAACTTCAATCACACAAAACTTAACGGAACTTCATGAGATAGGTTAGTATGATAAAGAGTAAACCATTCACTTAGGTACTATCAAAGACAAGGTTCATAATTGTTCTCACACAATGCCTGCTGTACCATACCATTTCACAATTTATATTGAGAATTATAAGCCATAGAAACTAGAAAACAAGCAAACTATGCAATGAAAACAGAATCTGTCAGAAACAGAATAGTTTGTAATGATCTGAACAGAAACCATACTTCTGCTACTCAAAAAATTATGAGATAAGTTTGTGGACGTGAGGAATTTGTCTATTAATCTTATGCAAAAAGAATCAACTCAAAATCACTCTTCTGTAAAACATGGTAGCTAATCCCGTGAGCGCAAAATTTCTGTTTTTTACAGCAAGATCACATTAACTCTCACCCAAGTCTTCCCAAAGGTCTTACTTGGCACTTCATTGAAAAAAAATCTATAAAACATGATTAAAGTAGCTTAATCATGTAAACACACAAAAACAGTAAGGATAAATATTGGGTTGTCTCCCAACAAGCGCTTTTCTTTAATGCCTTTTAGCTAGGCATGATGATTTCAATGATGCTCACATAAAAGAAAAAGAATTGAAACATAAAGAGAGCATCATGAAGAATATGACTACCACATTTGAATCTAGCCCACTTCCTATGCCTAGGGATTTTGTGAACACATAATTTATAGGAACAAGAATCAACTAGCATAGGAAGGCAAAACAAGTATAACTTCAAAACTTTAAGCACATAGAGAGGAAACTTGATATTATTGCATCTCCTACAAGCATATATTCCTCCCTCATAATAACTTTAAGTAGCATAATGAATGAATTCAACAATATAACGATCACATAAAGCATTCTTTTCATGATATACAAGCATAGAAATTTTTCTACTCTCCACATAAGCAAAATTCTTCTCATTCTTAAAGTTGACATTCTTCCAAACCCGCTTTTAGATGACAACATTATTCATACTCCAAAAATATAAGTGAAGTTCATGGAGAATTCTACAATTAATATAGACTAACCAATATCCAAGATCAAAATATATAAGTGAAGCACACGAAGCATTCTATAAAACCATACTCAAAAGATTTAAGTGAAGCACAAAGAACATTCTATAAGGTCATACTCAAAAGATATAAGTGAAGCACATGAATCATTCTATAAACTGATGAAGGGACATCTCATACTAGCATGGTTCTTAAAGAAAAAGAAAAACACAAAGGACACAAATCATGTGAACAAAACAAAAACCGAGGTATACCGATAATTGTTAAAGAAGAAAGATGGGATGCCAACCGGGGCATCCCCAAGCTTAGATGCTTGAGTATCCTTGGAATATTTACTTGGGGTGCCTTGGTCATCCCCAAGCTTGAACTCTTGCCTCTATTTATTCTTCTCACATTGGTAACTCCTCGTTCTTCGAACACTTATCCAGAAAAACTTAATAAAAACTTTGTGAGATCCTTTAGTATACTAAAGCAAATCACTACCTTTAGGTACTGTTGCAAACTCATTCCAATTTCATATTAGCACTTTATCTACTGTATTCCAACTTCACCATGGTCCATACCCCCTGATACTACCCATAGATTCATCAAAATAAGCGATCAACACATAGAAAACATAATCTGCCAAAAACATGACAGTCTGTAGTAATTTGGAAGTTTAATAAAATTCTGTAACTCCAAAAAATTCTAAAAAATATGAAACTTTAAAAATTTGTACATAAGTAATGTGCAAAAAATTTCAGACCCATTTGACTTGCCAGTAAAAAATGTAAATTCACGCACTACAACCAAAGTTTCTGTTTTTGTACTGCACATAGTAAACAAGCAATCTAATCATCCTAAAACCAAAGCTTGGCACATTATTTTTATAATACAACGGATATATACAAGGGGATAATTATTTACAGAGAAACTTCCATGAAAAATTCTACATTGTTTCCATGAGCATGAACACAAGTGCTCAAGGTCGACCTTCACTTCTTCAATGCATAGCTTTCCAATCACTTCTCTTTTTGAAAAACTTTTTAGGCATGAGAGGCAAGTAATTTTTTTGTATTTTCATTCTTTTAATTTTTTTGTATATTTCACCCACAACTAAACATAAACAAAAAGGAAACCAAAATCTACTTACTGAAGAAAGCAAACAAGCAAACACGAGAATATGAACCCACGCTATTGCTCCCCAGCAACGGCGCCATAAAAGAGCTTGATAATCCCCAAGTGCAGGGAATCATCGTAGCAATTCCCAAAGGTGGAAGTGATAAGTATGGAGTGTCGAACCCAGAAGGAGCTAAAGGTAAGATCAATATTCTCTCAAGTCCTATTTGCCATTGATACAACTCTACGTACACCGAACGTTTGCTTCCAACTAGAAATGAGAAATAAAACTATGTTGTGGGTATGAAGAGGATAACTTTGCATGATATCGGAGAGCTAAAATATAAAAGTAGGTGCTGTTATCATAAAGTTAGAATATATTACTAAATATTATAAATAGCGAGTGTGGAATAATGATGGGTCGATGTGCGGAATTATCCTAGGCAATCGTTAACAAAACCAGTAATCACTATTGCAATTTCATATGAGGGAGAGGCATAAGCTAACATACTTTTCTTGGATCATATGCACTTATGATTGGAACTCTAGCAAGCATCCGCAACTACTAAAGATCAGTAAGGTAAAACCCAACCATAGCATTAAAGCATCAAGTCCCCTTTATCCCATACGCAACAACCCCCTTACTCGGGTTTATGCTTCTGTCACTCAAGCAACCCACTATAAGCGAATCATAAACGTATTGCAACACCCTACAGCGGGAATCCCTCACGCTCGCACGACACGGAAGGCACAATAGGACAACACCAAAATAAAACATACAACTCATACCAAACTATATCATCAATCAACCCAAAGACAAAGGATATCTACTCAAAACATCATAGGATGGCAACACATCACTGGACCATAATATGTGGCATAAAGCACCATGTGCAAGTAGGGATTACAGCGGGGTGCGGGAGAGTGGACCGTGTAAAAGAGATGCAGATGGTGATGATGGTGGTGATGTTGATGAAGACGATCACCGCGGCGATGACTCCCCTCCCGATGGCACTCCGGTGCCACCAAGAGAAGGATGAGAGGTTCTCCCCCTTGTGCTTATTCCTCCGTGGCCTCCCTCCTAGATGGGGAGAGGTTCTCCCTCTGGTCCTTAGCCTTCATGGCGATGATGGCCCCTCCGGGATCCTCCTCCATGGCCTCGGGTGATGATGGCCCCCTCCGGCATGGTGCCAAAGAGGGCCTAGATTGATTTCTTGTGGCTGCAGAGGCTTGCGGCGGTGGAACTTCTGATCTAGGTTATTTTCTGGAGGTTTTTGTATTTATAGGAATTTTTGGCGTAGGTCTCACGTCAGGGGGGTCTCCGGGTTGTCCATGAGATAGGGGACCATGCCCAGGGGGATGGGCACGCCCCCAATCTCGTGGACAGCCCGGGACTCTTCTGGCCAACTCTTTTACTCCGGGGGCTTCTTTTGGTCCATAAAAAATCATCAAAATTGGCACGTCAATTGGACTCCGTTTGGTATTCCTTTTCTACGATACTCAAAAACAAGGAAAAAACAGAAACTGGCACTGGGCTCTAGGTTAATAGGTTAGTCCCGAAAATCATATAAAATTTCATATAAATGCATATAAAACATCTAAGATGGATAATATAATAGCATGAATACTTCATAAATTATAGATATGTTGGAGACGTATCAGGGGAGCACCCCATAGACACACAAGTTGACAGTTGTTTAGCCGTGTGCGGTGCTCCCCTCCACAGATTTCCACCACGGTCATATCGGTGTAGTGCTTAGGCGAAGCCCTGCGTCGGTAACATCATCATCACCGTCATCACGTCATCGTGCTGACGAAGCTCTTCCCCGACACTTAGCTGGATCTAGAGTTCATGGGACGTCACCGAGCTGAACGTGTGCAGATCACGGAGGTGCCATACTTTCGGTACTAGGATCGGTCAGATCGTGAAGACGTACGACTACATCAACCACGTTGTCATAATGCTTCCGCTTTCGGTCTATGAGGGTACGTGGACTACACCCTCCTCTCTCGTTGCTATTCATCACCTAGATGGATCTTGCATGTGTGTAGATTTTTTTTGAAATTACTGCGTTCCCCAATAACAACAATGGGGGAAGAAGCTGAGCCGGCAATGTGGGAAGAAGCTGAGCCGACAATGCGGGAAGAAGCTGAAGAAGAGGCATCAGATGAGCCCACTGATGATCTAGGTCGGGCCATTGCCGATGCAAAGAGAAACTGCGCAAGTGAAAAGGAGAAGAAGTTACAGCGCATGTTAGAGGATCACAAGAAATTGTTGTACCCGAATTGTGAAGCTAACAAGAAAAAGCTGGGCACCACACTGGAATTGCTGCAATGGAAGGTAGAAAATGGTGTATCTGACAAGGGATTTAGAAAGTTGCTAGTAATGATAAAGAATATGCTTCCAAAGGACAATGAATTGCCCAAGAGTACGTACGAAGAAAAGAAGGTTGTCTGCCCTTTAGGGTTAGAGGTGCAGAATATACATGCAGGCCCTAATGACTGCATCCTCTACCGCGGTGAGTATGAGGATTTGAACGTGTGCCCGGTATGCGGTGCATTGCTCTATAAGATCAGCCGCGATGACCCTGGTGATGTCGAGGGCGAGCGCCCCAGGAAGAAGATTCCTGCCAAGGTGATGTGGTATGCTCCTATAATGCCATGGTTGAAACGTTTGTTCCAACACAAAGAGCATGCCAAGGTGATGCGATGGCACAGAGAAGACCATAAGGAAGATGGAAAGTTGAGAGTACACGCTGATGTGTCGCAGTGGAGAAAAATCGAGAGAAAGTACAGGGAGGAGTTTGCAGGTGACGCAAGGAATGTATGGTTTGGTCTAAGTGCAAATGGCATTAATCCTTTTGGGGAGCAGAGCGGCAACCATAGCACCTGGCTTGTGACTCTATGTATGTATAACCTTCCTCCTTGGTTGTGCATGAAGCGGAAGTTCATTATGATGCCAGTGCTCATCCAAGGCCCTAAGCAACCCGACAACGACATTGATGTGTACCTAAGGCCATTAGTTGAAGAACTCTTACAGCTGTGGAATGGAAAAGGTGTACGTGCGTGGGAAGAGCTCAAACAGGAAGAATTTGACTTAAATGCGTTGTTGTTCGTGACCATCAATGATTGGCCTGCTCCCAGTAACCTTTCAGGACAGACAAACAAGGGATACTGCGCATGCACGCACTGTTTGGATGATACCGACAGTATATATTTGGATAATTGTAGGAAGAATGTGTACCTAGGACATCGTCGATTTCTTCCAAGAAGGCATCCCGTAAGGAAGAAAGGCAAGCATTTCAAAGGTGAGGCGGATAACAAGACGAAGCCTCGCCACCGTACTGGTGCTAATGTACATGATATGGTCAAGGATTTGAAAGTAATCTTTGGAAAGGGTCCCGGTGGACTATCTGTTCTGAATGACGCTGACGGACGCGCACCCATGTGGAAGAAGAAATCTATATTTTGGGACCTGCCCTATTGGAAAGACCTAGAGGTTCGCTCTACAATCGTCATGATGCACGTGACGAAGAATCTTTGTGTGACCCTGCTTGGCTTCTTGGGCGTGTGTGGGAAGACAAAAGATACACCGGAGGCACGGGAGGACCAGCAACGTATGCACGGAAAAGACGACATACATCATGGTCATGCTAGCTATGCTCTTACCAACGAAGAGAAGGAAATCTTCTTTGAATGCCTGCTCAGTATGAAGGTACCGTCTGGCTTCTCGTCGAATATAAAGGGAATAATAAATATGGTAGAGAAAAAGTTCCAAAACCTAAAGTCTCATGCCTGCCACGTGATTATGACGCAACTGCTTCCGGTTGCATTGAGGGGGCTTCTACCGGAAAATGTTTGATTAGCCATTGTGCAGCTATGTGCATTCCTTAATGTAATCTCTCAGAAGGTAATCGATCCAGAAATCATACCAAGGTTAGAGAATGATTTGGTGCAATGTCTTGTCAGTTTCGAGTTGGTGTTCCCAGCATCCTTCTTCGACATCATGGTGCAATGTCTTGTCAGTTTCGAGTTGGTGTTCCCACCATCCTTCTTCAACATCATGGCGCACGTCCTAGTTCACCTATGTGAAGAGATTAGCATTTTGGGTCCTGTATTTCTACACAATATGTTCCCCTTTGAGAGGTTCATGAGAGTCTTAAAGAAATATGTTCATAACTGTGCTAGGCCAGAAGGAAGCATCTCGAAGGGCCATGAAAATGAGGAGGTCATTGAGTTTCGTATTGACTTTATTCCTGACCATAAGCCGATTGGTGTTCCTGAATCGCGGCATAAGGGCAGACTGGATGGAAAAGGCATGCTAGGAGTGGATCAAATAATATGTATGGACGGGCATTCTCTCACTCAAGGACACTACACAGTTCTATAGAATTCCGCTTTGGTGGCTCTGTATATGGAGGAACACAAGAATTTTCTATGCTCCAAACACCCAGAGCAGTCTGACGACTGGATTACACGTGAACAAACAAGGACTTTCAGTGGTTGGTTGCAGACACGTGCCATGCATGACGCCACTATTGAAGATGACATGTACCTGCTGTCCCAGTTACCATCTTCCAATATAATGACTTTCAAAGGGTACAAGATAAATGGGAATACATTTTACACGATCGCCCAAGATAAGAAGAGCACCAACCAAAATAGTGGTGTCCGCTTTGATGTAGCAACCAAGACGGAAAAGGAAACATATTATGGTTACATAGAGGACATATGAGAACTTGACTATGGACGTGGTTTGAAGGTCCCTTTGTTTCGGTGCAAATGGGTCAATATGACACGAGGCGAGGTAACAGAAGACCCGTAGTACGGAATGACAACAGTGGATCTCAACAATCTTGCGTATGCAGATGAACCATTCGTCCTAGTCAATGATGTGGTGCACGTTTTATATGTGAAGGACATGTCTACCAAGACGAGAAAAAGAAAAGACAAGGAAGTGAATGCATCATACGATGAGCCAAAGCGCCACATAGTTCTTTCAGGGAAAAGAAACATCATGGGAGTGGATGACAAGATAGACATGTCGGAAGATTATGAAAAGTTTGATGAAATTTCTCCATTCACAGTGAAAATTGACCCGAGCATCCAGTTAAATGACGAAGATTGTCCATGGTTACGGCACAAAGGGACACACGAGAAGAAAAAGTTTCACAACCAAAGATCCCACTCTGGGATGTGAACGGCTTCACTGTAATCACTTTCTTCTCTAGTGAGTTCTGGACTTATATATCTGGAAAGTCCCTGTCGGTGTACTAAAATAGGGGGGTACCTTAGTACCCCGAACTTGTGCACGGGCAGTCGCAGCAACCCGCGGCAGGGCTTGCCGGGCGTCCGCCAAGATCCTCCGCGGCTACTTTGATGCCATCCAAGAACAGAATGCTCAAGCTAAAGCCCCCGGGAAGAGGAGCTTGCCGGGAAGGCCAACCAAGCCCCGGGCAAGAGGAGCTTGCCGGGAAGGCCAAACAAGGCCCGGCAAGGAGAGCTCGCCGGGAAGAAAATAAAGGCCCCGGCAAGAGGAGCTTGCCGGGAAGCAAGGCACCTCCAGAAGACTTGCCGCGACGCCCCGCGCGTCCCGGCAAGGCCCGAGGGCCGGCAAGCTCGCCAGCCCGACAAGAGGAGGACCGCGGCAAGGCACTTGCCGCGGCAGGATTGCCAACCAAACTCCAGCGCATCCGGCGACGTGTCATCACAAGGCAGCCCCAAAGGCACGTGGCGAGGCACTACACAGCCATGCGGAGCGAGGTGGCAAGCGGAGCTGACAGAAATGCCATCGTGGCAACCGGTGGCTCACCTGACGATCGCCTCCTTGCACTGTTGGGGCGACCAGACGGGCATTAAATGCCCTTGTCCCCTGCCGTCCGTTAGGTAGGGGGCACTGTTGGTCACTGTTGTAGCAACCTGCGCTTTTACCTTTGTACCCCCTCTTCCTATGCTGCCACCTGTTGGTGCCCCCTTCAGACTATAAAAGGGAGGCCCATGCGCACGTAGAAAGGGTTCGGTTCATCGGAAGAACGGGTTCGGATCCATCTGGGTACACAGGACTAGGGATAGGTTCTAGGGTTCATCAGAGGACTAGGGTTCATCGGAGAACCAACACACACACACACACACGGCTCCACCATGCGCTCGTATTCGAGCAAGATCAAATAACAACACAAGGCAGCAGTAGGAGTTTTATCTCTCCGGAGAGCTCCGAAGCTGGGTAAAAATCGCTCGTCTATCTCAATCACACCACCGCGCGCCCGGGACCTCGATCCGCTCTGCGTTCGGCCTCCGCACCCCTCGCCGAACCAGAAAAGGGCCCCCCCGTGCCCCATAGGTGCTCGGCGGCCACAGAGAGCCCCGACAGTCCCGCTTTAAACAAACCGGAGGGAATCTTTGTAATAGTTAGGGTACTTATGTGTTTTGGCATTTGAAACAGGAAGAAATATTATGTGCAAACAAATTCTTTCAGGCATTTACTGTTTTTTTCAGCTAAATGACCCTGAAATTAAAAAACACTTCAAATGAACTCTGAAAAGGTTGAAAGTTGGCATGGTATCATCATTTCACCCACATAGCATGTGCGAAAATGTTGATACAGTTACGGCAAAAAATGGATGCAATTCGTGTACAAAATGGACAATCTCTTTCGAAGTATCAGGGTTTCAGACGAAAACTCATCTGTTACAAAGGCATTTCATTTTTAAATAACCTAAGTATTACCAAATTAAATATAATGATAAAACACACAAATATTAAACATAAGAAAAAAGAATCACTGGAAAATCTATTTTTTAAGTTAAGTTATGTACAAACTAGTGATTCACACAAATTTAAATAATTCAAATTTAAACTATTCAAATTTGAAAACTACTGGCACTAATAGAAAGTTTGTAAATTTTTTGTACCTAAAGAAAAAATATTCACAAAGAAACTCTAAATACAGCAAAAAACAACCTAGAAATAAATAAAAGATTTTAAAGCATAAAATAGAGAAAACTAAATAAAAAAACCCACCTACTAGGCCACAACGGCCTGCATACGACTAGAAACCCAACAAGTAGTTGGGCCAAGATGCAGGCCCACAAGCCCAGTAGGCCGCACAGGGCAGAGTAGGAGAGTTAGGCCCATAAGGCCTGCATTAGAGAGGAGCTCAATGCAGTGCCCGCGTCGGGGCTTATAAACAGGTCTTGGGGCTCCTCAACTAGCGTGGTGAGACTAAACTTGCCGCACTGCAACTGCGCCAGCGCATCCTTTTAGTACTGGGCCGTGGCTCCAACCGGTACTAGAGGGGGGGTCTTTAGTACCGGGTGGAGCCACCACCCGGTACTAAAGGGGTGCCGTTCCCGCCGCTTGGCCCGGCAAAATTTGACCTTTAGTACCAGTTAGTGGCTCCAACCGGTACTAAAGGTCATCCCTATATATACAACACTTATCAAAATTTCAGTTTCTTCTACTCTGCTTCTTCGACCCCGTTGCCGTCGCCGCCCCCGTCGCGCCATCCCCATCGACTCCGCACCGCCCCCGTCCCCGTCGCGTCGTCCCTGTCGACTCTGCGCCGCCCCCGTCACCGGCCCGTCCGCGTCGCCGCACCAGCCCGTCGCCATCCCCTCGCCTTGCTGTCGCCTTAGACCTCGCCTCGCTGTCGCCGTTGCCTGGACCTCACCGTTGCCGTCGCCTCGACCTCGCCCGCGCTGTGAGCCCCTCTCCCCCTCTCCTCCCTCCAATCGAAGCCGTCGCGCTGCCGGCGCAGTAGGTGCACACATGTGCACATACACACACACACACAATTTGTTCATCTTTTGCACTAGATGTTGTAGATTCTTTAGCTATAGATGTTTTTCTGTTTTTAGTTTTTAGTTTTTTCTATTTTTTCTGTTTTTATACAAAGGTTTTAGATGAATTAATTAATTAATTAGATTAATGTCAAAGGTTTTAGATGAATTAATTAATTAGATACTTTTAGTTCGATGAATTAGATATATTAATGTTATAGAAATGTTAGTTATATAGAAATGTTAGAAATGTTATAGAAATGTTAGAACTTTTTGAAATGTTAGTTTTAGCTAGATGAATTAGATTAGTTTCAAATTGTTAGATGATGATCGATGTGTTTTTAGTTTCTTATAATTTTAGTTATAGAAATTTAGAATTTGCATATAAGAAATCACAATGCAGTCATTTAAAAATGTTACTTTTGCGGCATATATTATTTGTTCTCGACGATTCCCTTCCCGCATCCTCACCGTCGACCCGTTCAGGACGACATCCTGCTTCAGAGGACCCATGTCCGGGGCTGGGCTCTGCCGGGCTGGCACTGGGAGGTGCTACCTTCAGGGGCTCGCCGCTTGGTGAGGAACCCGACCCCGGGTCCCGTTGTCGACCCTGAGCTCCTTTGGTGGCGTTCGCGTGGGCCACTTTCAGTGCGGAGGGAGCCGGACCCGCCGGAGGTGGTGCGTCGCCGTGTCAGGGAGGAGGACGAGGACGCCCGTCCCTACATGGATGCTATGCATGCCAGGTTCTCCAATACGTGGCAGGTTCTTTGGGGAGATGACTGGAGCTATGATCCTATGATGGTTCCTTCTCTTTGCTTGTCCACCGCCCGCACCTCAGGAACCGCGAGTGGCCTACATTATTCTTTAGTATTAGATCTTTATTAGCTAGCTAGCTAGTGATGTATTCGATATATAATATTCAAGACGATGTATTCAAGATTATATATATTATTCGAGACGATGTATTCAATATTATATATTATTCGAGACGATGCATATTATGTACTATGATTCAGTTTTTCCTTATTGATTGCATGCATGCATTGTAATTTGAATACTAAATTGTTTTATATTTCTTCTAGATTAGTTAAATAAAAGCTATGGCGGACAATACCAGCAGAGAGGGAGAAGAGGCCCTGTTCGAGATCATACGCTCCCCTCGCGGGCCAGATGATCAGAATGAAGAAGATGACGGCTCCCAATATCTGAAAAATACCGGGGAGGGTGATGATTTGATATTCGATCGTGACGACTGAATTGATGAAGTCATGAACTATGATTATGATGACGAAGAAAATGTTGATCTTGTAATAACATAGACCGGCGAGGTATATTTATATAAGCAGGCATCTAGTGATCATCACATGTTTTAAATGATTTGAAGATATATTAATGAATCAATCTTTCTTCTTTCAGCCCTCCGGATCAAGCAAATCTTCTACAGGCAGCAGGACAGTGCGAGGCCAGCCAACAAGTTTTAGGAGGGCGTAAAGCACAACATCGATGCCATCAAAACTGATGGTGAACCAATCGTGCCTAAGAACATTGTGAACAAGTTCGTTCATCAGTGCGGAGTTCTTGTGAAGGACCAACTCCCGATCTCCCTTCAAGAATGGAAAGAGCCAGCAAAGAAACGTCCAGATCTTAATTTTGTCAACGACAGAGCAAAATCTTTGCTTTGGCAATCTCTCATGGAACATTTCACCCTACCAGATCATTTCACAGATGTAGATGTGCAAAAAGTCAAGGATGCCTCTCTTAGGAAGATGGAAATTGCATTCAACAACCACAAGAAAATTGTATGGACCAAGTACGTCGCAGGAGGAAGGAAGACTCCAGAATTCAAGGGAACACTGGAGAAGCAAAGATATCACTGGCCCGCTTTTGTGAAATTCAAGGAATCAAAATTATCTAAGGAACGGTCGAGAAAAAACAAGGCCAACGCCGCAAAAAAGGAGCAGTTCCATAGGCTGGGGCCAGGTGGCTACGCGGTGTCAATGCCTAAGTGGGATCCCTGTTCAAGAATTCATCCGATTAACCTGTTAACTTGCCGATTAATCCCTACTCGTAGGGTCACCGAGTAGCCTATAAACCGATAAATCGTCCGATTAATGGATTAAATGGCCAATTAACTTGCCGATTAGCCGATTAAACCCCTACTCACCAGTCAACCGAGCAGCTACCAGTTAATGATTTTGCTCAACAATGAGTGAGATAAGTCTGAGCAAGTGATGCTGGCTGCATAGGTCACTCCAGTTACATTGAGCTGGCCCCCTAGGTGTAGAACTTCGTTCTATGCCCATGGGGGATGTTGGACCCGAAGACAGGCCAGGTTTTGAAGAAGGCATGTCTTAAAGGAGCCGAAGATAAGTTACTTGAAGAAATAGAATATGCTCGAAAGGGGGTGTTCACGCCCAATAGAGAGAACGACGAGCATACACGCGCCCTGGGAAATCTTGAATACCCGGGAAGAACATGAGGCAAGGGCGTTGTTCCGTGGTATGAGGGCTTTTCGGACTGGAACACCGACTACAGAAGCTGTGCGAGAAGTAAGATGGAGGAGGAGAAGAGGAAGCTGGAGGAGGAGCAGAGGAAGCAGGAAGCAGAATGCCTTCAAGGCCTAGAATCAGCGCACACGGACTTGGCACTCAAATTCCAGCGGTAGCAACAGCAGATCGACTCACTTAGCCAGGAAAGGGGGCCTTAGCAGCGGCAACAGCTAGCATATGATCCAACATTGGATAGCACCGTTCCATCCATGCCGAGAAGCAGCGTGGGTTCCGCCCCGGGCGACGCAGAGCTGGATAGATACCCTGTGGGTGACATCATGGAGAACACTAACTGTGAGCTACACTTCAAAATGAAGAACATATCCATGAAGGTAGCGGACGTCGTTGCTTATACAAATCCCCTCGAAGCAACCTTCCATTGCACCCGATTCCAGCCGGCTATGCTCGTGTCGTGGTTGATGAGGTGGTGGACCAATATTCGGGGCTAGAGCTTGACATTCTGATACGTCTCCATCATATCTACTTTTCCAAACACTTTTGCCCTTGTTTTGGACTCTAACTTGCATGATTTGAATGGAACTAACCCGGACTGACGCTATTTTCAGCAGAATTGCCATGGTGTTATTTTTGTGCAGAAATAAAATTTCTCGGAATGACCTGAAACTTCACGGAGAATATATTTGGAATATATAAAAAAATACTAGTGAAAGAATCAACACCAGGGGGTCCACACCCTGTCCACGAGGGTGGTGGGCGCGCCCACCCCCCTGGGGCGCGCCCCCCTATCTTGTGGGCCCCCTGAGGCTCCACCGACGTCAACTCCAACTCTATATATTCACGTTCGGGGAGAAAAAAAATAGAGAGAAGGATTCATCATGTTTTACGATACAGAGATGCCACCAAGCCCTAATCTCTCTTGGGAGGGCTGATCTGGAGTCCGTTCGGGGCTCCGGAGAGGGGAATCCATCGCCGTCGTCATCATCAACCTTCCTCCATCACCAATTTCATGATGCTCACCGCCGTGCGTGAGTAATTCAATCGTAGGCTTGCTGGACGGTGATGGGTTGGATGAGATTTATCATGTAATCTAGTAAGTTTTGTTAGAGTTTGATCCCTAGTATCCCACTATGTTATGAGATTGATGTTGCTATTACTTTGCTATGCTTAATACTTGAAACTAGGGCCCGAGTGCCATGAATTCAGATCTGAACATATTATGTTTTCATGAGTATATGTGAGTTCTTGATCCTATCTTGCAAGTCAATAGTCACCTACTATGTGTTATGATCCGGCAACCCCGAAGTGACAATAATCGGGACCACTCCCGGTGATGACTGTAGTTTGAGGAGTTCATGTATTCACTAAGTGTTAATGCTTTGGTCCGCTACTCTATTAAAAGGAGGCCTTAATATCCCTTAGTTTCCAATAGGACCCTGTTGCCACGGGAGGGTAGGACAAAAGATGTCATGCAAGTTCTTTTCCATAAGCACGTATGACTATATTCGGAATACATGCCTACATTACATTGATGAATTGGAGCTAGTTCTGTGTCAACCTATGCTATAACTGTTGCATGATGAATCACATCCGACATAATTATCCATCACTAATCCAATGCCTACGAGCTTTCCACATATTGATCTTTGCTTAGTTACTTTACCGTTGCCACTGTTACAATTACTACAAAGCTGCTACTATTACTTTTGCTATAGTTACCGTTACTTCCATACTACTTTGCTACTAAATACTTTGTTGTAGATATTAAGTGTTTCAGGTGTGTTTGAATTGACAACTCAGCTGCTAATACTTGAGAATATTCTTTGGCTCCCCTTGTGTAGAATCAATAAATTTGGGTTGAATACTCTACCCTCGAAAACTGTTGCGATCCCCTATACTTGTGGGTTATCACATTCGAGGTGACGAGGAGCACACACTAGGAGAGGCCATACATCGTATCATCCTATGGAGAAAGGATTGCATCATCTCTCAAAGGCCACCGACACCGCGTCAGCCGACTCCTCCTCGAAGTCCGCCACTGCGTCAGCAGACTCCCACTCCTTCAAGTCCACCAACGCGTTGATACGTCTCCAACGTATCTATAATTTTTGATTGCTCCATGCTACTTTATCTACTGTTTTAGGCAATATTGGTATTTATTATCCACCTTTATATTATTTTTGGGACTAACCTATTAACCGGAGGCCCAGCCCAGATTTGCTGTTTTATGCCTATTTTAGTGTTTCGAGGAAAGGGCATATCAGACGGACTCAAAACGGAACGAAATCAACTGGAGAAGTTAATTTTGGAAGGAAACCAACCTGATGGGCTTGGAGTGCACGCCAGGGGATCCCCGGGCTGTCCACGAGGGTGGAGGGCGCGCCCCCCTACCTCGTGAGCAGCCCGGAGGTCCACCGACGTACCCCCTGCACCCATATATACCTACGTACCATAAAACTTCCACGACAGAAAATAGATCGGGAGTTCCGCCGCCGCAAGCCTCTATAGCCGCCAAAAACCAATCAGGACCCTGTTCCGGCACCCTGCCAGAGGGGGATCCCATCACCAGAGTCCATCTTCCTCATCCCGGCGCTATCGATGACGAGGAGGGAGTAGTTCACCCTCGGGGCTGAGCGTATGTACCAGTAGCTATGTGTTTGATCTCTCTCTCTCTCATGTTCTCTCTCGTGTTCCTCTATGGCACGATCTTGATGTATCCCGAGTGAAAGTGCTAGTATCGACTAGAGGGGGGGGGGGTGAATAGGCGATTTTTATGGAAGTCTTCTTAACTTGGAAGTTTCGAAGACAAACAACAGAAATGACCTAGTTGATATGTAGCGGAAGATAAACTACCATAAGCAAGCCATAGTCAAATATGCAATGATGTGAGAGTACAAGACTAATAGCAGCTAAGTAGTAAGGATCGGGATGGAAGATAGTCTGAAGCCAATCAATAGTAGTAGTCAAGCAATGAAGTCAAACAGATACTCAGATAGGCAGTGACTTCACGAAGACAAACTTAAGTAAAGGATTGAAAGGGATAGAACTAGTCGCTTGTTGAAGACACATGATTTGTTGGACCAGTTCCAGTTGCTGTGACAACTGTACGTCTGGTTAGGGAGGCTGAGATTTAACTCAGAAGACCGTGTCTTCACCTTATTCCCCTTGAGCTAAGGACACCCAGTCCTCGCCCAATCACTCTGGTAAGTCTTCAAGGTAGACTTCCAAACCTTCACAGACTTCGTTCACCGGCAATCCACAATGACTCTTGGATGCTCAGAACGCGACGCCTAACCGGCTGGAGGATACACAGTCCTCAAGTGTAATAAGTCTTCAGGTCACACAAACAGAAAGACTTCAGTGATGCCTAACACTCTTTGGCTCTGGGTGTTTGGGCTTTGTCCTCACAAGGATTTCTCTCTCTCAAATGCTTCGAGGTGGGTTGCTCTCAAACGACAAAAGTCATAAACTAACTCTGAGCAGCCACCAATTTATGGTGTAGGGGGTGGGCTATTTATAGCCACAAGGCAACCCAACCTGATTTGTCCGAAATGACCCTGGGTCACTAAAGAACTGACACGTGTTCCAACGGTCAGATTTCAAACACACGCGACAACTTTACTTTGGCTACAAGCAAAGCTGACTCATCCAGCTCTGGATAAGATTTGCTCTCATTGTCTTCGCTCGAAGACATAGGATTTGGGTTGATCATCACTTCAGTCACTCTGACTTAGTTCACTTGGACCCCACTTAACAGTACCACTACAGGAAACAACTAGTTTACCGTCAGGGATATATAGACGGCAAAGAAGCAAATACAGACGGCAAAGATTTTGCCGTCAGCCGGCTGACGGCAAACTCAGACGGCAAAGTTAAGTCGGCAAAGAGTACTTTGCCATCTCCTTTTTGTCGGACAGACGGCAAAGATTTTGCCATCAGCCAAACTACTTTTTTTTGCCGTCAGCCAGTTTGTTCACAGAAGGCAAAATCGGCATCTTTGCCGTCAGCAATGTCCCCTCTTTGCCGTCTCCCCTCAGATCCACATACGACAAACATTTTTTAAAAACAAAAAAATAGTTGTTTGTTCCTGTTCGTGTTTGTTTGATGTTTTCGTTCGTTCTTTGGAGTTCTTGTTCAATCATTGGAGCAGCAGCTGACAAGGCGGCGAGGTTGGGGTTGGGCCACCGCATTTGTCATTGAGGCACGAACACACGCGAGGCAGAGGGCGGCATCCTCTTCTGCCCGAGGCTGGAACAGGGCGAGGTGACGAGGGAGGCTGTCATCTGGTCGTGGCTGGAACAGGGATCGACGATGACGCACAATTGGAACGGAAAGAGGACGGCGAGAACCTCCGAATCTGGACGAAAACAGAGTTGGAGCGGCCGGCGGCGAAGAAAATGGCAGAGGCGGCGTGGATCTGATGTGAGGCGGCCATGGTTAGCCTCGTGTACATGCAAGGGAGAGGACCAGGGGGAGGTAGAGATGATACGCGAGAGAGGGGGTGGCCGGAGCGGTGGCCAGTGGCAGAGCGGCGGCCGCGTCCGGTACGGCGAGCAGCGGCGGCAGCCTGAGCGGGGAGCGACGGTGGCGGCCGGTGGGGTGAGCAGCGCGGGCCTCCTGTACTGCGAGAAATAGAAAGGGGGTGGGGGAGCTGAGGCAGCGGCTGGTGGGGTGAGTTGTGGCGGCGGCCAATGGGCCGAGCGGCGCCGGCGGCCGGTGGGGCGAGCGGCGCCGGCGGCCGGTGGGGCCTGTGATGTGAGAAAGAGAGGAGGGAGATCGAGCAGTTGGTGGTTGACAGAGAGACGACAAAGGGGTGAGTAGGTGAGAGCCGTGGGTTGTGCTTTCTCTTTGCCGTCTGCTATGTTTTTACAGATGGCAAAGAGCTAGCTTTGCCGTTTGTAAATTAAATCGTAGATGGCAAAGGACTTTGCCGTCTGTGAATTAATTTACAGATGGCAAAGCTAGCTCTTTGCCATCTGTAAAAAAATAGCAGACGGCAAAGGGTCTTTGTCGTATGTATATCCTTCGACAGACGGCAAAGTATGTCTTTGCCGTCAGTTGTTCTTTGCCGTCAGTCGTTGTCGGCAAAATTGGTCTTTGCCGTCTGCCCCGACGAAATGCTGACGGCAAAGAACATTACTGACGGCAGATCTCCTGTTTCCTGTAGTGTACGGTGGTTCCTATGACGCAACAAAGAAGAAAAGGGAACAACGAAACCACATAGTCTTCGCGCTCCATAGTCTTCACGCAATTTCTTCTCATGTCATAGTCTTCAATATGAATATCTTCTCATACCACCATTGTCTTCAATGTCTTCATACATTTTTAGGGGTCATCTCCGGTAGGTAAACTGAATCAATGAGGGACACTCCCTGCGTTATCCTGCAATTCCCACAAACGCCTTAGTCCCTCATACAACTTTGTTGTCAATACTTCAAAACCAACTAGGGGTGGCACTAGATGCACTTACACCGAGCTTTGCTATTGTAGTTGGATCTTATGATGTTTCTCCCCCTCTACTCTCTTGTGATGAATTGAGTTTCCCCTTTGAAGTTTTCTTATCGGATTGAGTCCTTTATGAACACTTGATGTATGTCTTGCCGTGATTATCTGTGGTGACAATGGGATATCATGTGCCACTTGATGTATGTTTTGGTGATCAACTTGCGGGTTTCATGACACTTGGGAACCTATGCATAGGGGTTGGCACACGTTCTTGACTCTCCGGTAGTAGCTTTGGGGCACTCTTTGAAGTACTTTTATGTTGGTTGGATGAATCTGAGATTGTGTGATGCATATCGTATAATCATGCCCACGGATACTTGAGGTGACAATGGAGTATCTAGGTGACATTAGGGTTTTGGTTGATTCGTATCTTAAGGTGTTATTCTAGTATGAACTCTTTTATAGATCGATCCGAAAGAATAGCTTTGTGGTGGTTTCGTACCCGACCATAATCTCTACGTTTGTTCTCCGCTATTAGTGGCTTTGGAGTGTCCCTTTGTTGCATGTTGAGGGCTTGTCATATGTTCTATCTATGTTATTATTGTTGAGAGAACTTACACTAGTGAAAGTATGAACCTAAGACTTGTTTCCTATCATTGCAATACCGTTTACGCTCACTTTTACCGCTTGTTACCTTGCTGTTTTTATTATTTCAGATTACAAAAACCCATATCTACTATCTATTTTGCACTTGTATCTTCATCTCTTCACCGAACTAGTGCACCTATACAATTTACCATTGTATTGGGTGTGTTGGGGACACAAGAGACTTTTTGTTATTTGGTTGCAGGGTTGTTTGAGAGAGACCATCTTCATCCTACGCCTCCTATGGATTGATAAACCTTAGGCCATCCACTTGAGGGAAATTTGCTACTGTCCTACAAACCTATGCACTTGCAGGCCCAACAACGTCTACAAGAAGAAGGTTATGTAGTAGACATCAAGCCCTTTTCTGGCGCCGTTGCCGGGGAGGTTAGCGCTTGAAGGTATATCTTTAGATCTTGCAATCGAATCTTTTTGTTTCTTGTTTTAGCACTAGTCTAGTTTATAAAAGAAAACTACAAAAAAAATGGAGTTGACTTTGTCTCATATGCTTCACCTTTTTAATATCTTTTGTTAGTATGATGGAAAGGATAATTGTGCTCAAGTGCTAGAAGAAGAAATCAAAATCTTTGAATGATGAGCATGATTGCAATGTTGTTAGTATGAATTCTTTGAATATCCATGATGCTAGTGATATGCAAAGCCACAAGCTTGGGGAAGCTATGTTTGATGGAGATGATATTTTTTTTGTCCCCCAAGCTTTGATGAGAAAATTTACTATGATGAAAGCATGCCTCCTATCTATGATGATTATTGTGACGATACGTATGCCATAAAGAAGAAGTTTGCTTACGAGGAGAGTATTAAAAATTCTATTCTTGTAGATCATGAAAAGAATGCTTTAGGTGCTGGTTATATTGTTGAATTTATTCATGATGCTACTAAAAATTATTATGAGGGAGGAACATATGCTTGTAGGAATTGCAATAATGTCAAGTTTCCTCTCTATGTGCTTAAATTCTTGCAGTTATGCTTGTTGTGCCATCCTATGCTAGTTGACTATTGTTCCCATAACTTGTTTGCTCACAAAATCCCTATGAATAGGAAGTGGGTTAGACTTAAAAGTGCTAGTCATATGCTTCATGATGCTCCCGTTATGTTTCAATTCTTATCTTTTTTGTGAGCATCATTGCCATCATCATGCCTAGCTAAAAGGCATTAAAGAAAAGCGCTTGTTGGGAGACAACCCAATATTTATCCTTACTGTTTTTGTGTGTCCACATGATTATGCTACTGTATTAATCATGTTTTATAGCTTTTGTTTCAATAAAGTTCCAAGTAGAACCTTTGGGAAGACTTGGGTGAAGTTTATGTGATCTTGCTGTGAAAAACAGAAACTTTAGTGCTCATGAGATTAGCTGCCATTTTTTACGGGAGAGTGATTTTTAGGTTGATTCTTTTTGCAGATGATTAATATACAAATTACTAAGGTCCAGCAATTTATTTCATAATTTTTGGGGTTCCAGAAGTATTCGTTTTATACAGATTACTACAGACTGTTCTGTTTTTGACAGATTCTGTTTTCTATGTGTTGTTTGCTTATTTTGATGAATCTATGAGTAGTATCAGAGGGTATGAACCATAGATAAGTTGGAGTACAGTAGATATTACACCAATATGAATTTAGAATGAGTTAATTACAGTACCTAAGTGGTGGTTTTATTTTCTTATACTAACGGAGCTTACGAGTTTTGTGTTGAGTTTTGTCTGGTTGAAGTTTTCAAGTTTTGGGTAAAGATTCGATGGACTATGGAATAAGGAGTGGAAAGAGCCTAAGCTTGGGTATGACCAAGGCACCCCAAGGTAATATTCAAGGACAACCAAGCAACTAAGCTTGGGGATGCCCCGGAAGGCATCCCCTCTTTCATCTTCGTTCATCGGTAACTTTACTTGGAGCTATATTTTTATTCACCACATGATATGTGTTTTGCTTGGAGCGTCATTTTATTTTGTTACTATTTACTTGCTGTTAGTTAGAATAATGTTTTGCATCTTTAGTTTCAATAAAGAAGTCAAGGATAGCCTTTGCCATGCTTATTTTGCTAGTATACATGTTGCTGTTTGAAAAACAGAAAGTTTACAGCTGTTGCAAAAATTCCCTAGAAAAGTGAGAGCATGGTATAACATTGAATATTTTTGCTTATCGAGCTCTGATAAATTTATTACAGTGGGAATTTTATTTCATAATTTTTGGAGTCAGGGAAGTATGGATACTCTTGCATTCTTTACAGACTGTACTGTTTTGACAGATTGCTGTTATGTCTGCGTTGTTTGCATATGTTTGATTGTTTAATGATTCTATTTGAGGATAGGAGTATTAAATATGCAGAGGCATTTAGTATTCAATGATGAATAATAATTTTAGTGATTTGTTACAGTAGAAAATGATAAGGTTTTGCATTGGTTTATACTAACCTATCTCACGAGTTCTTGTTGAGTTTGTTGTGAATGAAGCTTTTGATAAAAAGAGAAACCATGATATGAGAGGAATTAAGGAGACACAAAAGCTCAAGCTTGGGGATGCCCAAGGCACCCCAAGATAATATTTCAAGAAATCTCAAGCATCTAATCTTGGGGATGCCCCGGTAGGCATCCCACCTTTCTTCTTCAACAACTATCGGTTAGTATTGGTTGAGCCTAAGTTTTTGCTTCTTCACATGAGTTGTGCTATCCTTGCATTGTAGTTTCCTTTAGCTTTGCTTTATGTTTGAATAAGTATAAAGATCTGAAATTCTTTAATGAGAGAGAGCCTTACACAAATTGGAATTTGCTAGAATACTCTATATGCTTCACTTATATCTTTTGAGCTTGATAGTTTTGCTCATAGTGCTTCACTTATATCTTTTGAGCGTGATAATTTTTGCTCTAGTGCTTCACTTAGATATTTTAGAGCACGGTGGTGGATTTGTTTTAAAGAAACTTGATCTCTCATGCTTCATTTAGATTATTTTGAGAGTTGTTAATAGCATGGTCATTTGCTTAATGTTAATATACTTGGTGTTCAAGATATGTGAAACTTTCTTATGAGTGTGTTGAATACTAAGAAAAGTTTGATGCTTGATAATTGTTTTGAGATATGGAGATGGTAATATTAGAGTCATGCTAGTTGAGTAGTTGTGAATTTAAAGAATACTTGTGTTGAAGTTTGTGATTCCCGTAGCATGCACGTATGGTGAACCGTTATGTGATGAACTCGGAGCATGATTTATTTATTGATTGTCTTCCTTATGAGTGGCGGTCGGGGACGAGCGATGGTCTTTTCCTACCAATCTATCCCCCTAGGAGCATGCGCGTAATACTTTGCTTCGATAACTTCTAGATTTTTGCAATAAGTATATGAATTCTTTATGACTAATGTGGAGTCCATGGATTATACGCACTTTTTCCCATCCTTCCACCATTGCTAGCCTCTCTAATACCGCGCACTTTTCTCCGGTATCATACACCCACCATAAACCTTCCTCGAAACAGCCACCATACCTACCTATCATGGCATTTCCATAGCCATTCCGAGATATATTGCCATGCAACTTTCCACCGTTCCGTTTATTATGACACGCTCCATCATTGTCATATTGCTAGCATGATCATGTAGTTGACATCGTATTTGTGGCAAAAGCCACCTTTCATAATTCTTTCATACATGTCACTCATGTTTCATTGCATATCCCGGTACACCGCCAGAGGCATTCATATAGAGTCATATTTTGTTCTAAGTATCGAGTTGTAATTGTTGAGTTGTAAGAAAAATAAAAGTGTGATGATCATCATTATAGAGCATTGTCCCAAGTGAGGAAAGGATGATGGAGACTATGATTCCCCCACAAGTCGGGATGAGACTCCGGACGAAAAAAATAAATAAAAGAGGCCATAGAAGCCCAAATAAAAAAAAGAGGCCATAAAAAAAGAGAAAAGGCCCAAATAAAAAAATAAAAAAAGAGAGAAGGGACAATGCTACTATCCTTTTACCACACTTGTGCTTCAAAGTAGCACCAAGATCTTCATGATAGAGAGTCTCTAATTTTTTCACTTTCATATACTAGTGGGAATTTTTCATTATAGAACTTGGCTTGTATATTCCAATGATGGGCTTCCTCAAAATGCCCTAGGTCTTCGTGAGCAAGCAAGTTGGATGCACACCCACTTAGTTTCTTTTGTAGAGCTTTCATATACTTATAGCTCTAGTGCATCCGTTACATGGCAATCCCTACTCACTACATTGATATCTATTGATGGGCATCTCCATAGCCCATTGATACGCCTAGTTGATGTGAGACTATCTTCCCTATTTTTGTCTTCTCCACAACCACCCTTCTATTCCACATATAGTGCTATATCCATGGCTCACGCTCATGTATTGCATGAATATTGAAAAGTTTTGAAAATGTTAAAGTATGAAACAATTGCTTGGCTTGTCATCGGGGTTGTGCATGATTTAAATACTTTGTGTGGGGAAGATGGAGCATAGCCAGACTATAATGTTTTGTAGGGATAACTTTCTTTGGCCATGTTATTTTGAGAAGACATAATTGCTTAGTTAGTATGCTTGAAGTATTATTATTTTTATGTAAATATGAACTTTTGTCTTGAATCTTTCGGTTCTGAATATTCATATCACAATTAAGAGGATTTACATTGAAATTATGCCAAAGTATCACTCTGCATCAAAAATTCTTTTTTATCATTTGCCTACTCGAGGACGAGCAGGAATTAAGCTTGGGGATGCTTGATACGTCTCCAACGTATTTATAATTTTTGATTGCTCCATGCTACTTTATCTACTGTTTTAGGCAATATTGGGCTTTATTATCCACTTTTATATTATTTTTGGGACTAACCTATTAACCGGAGGCCCAGCCCAGATTTGCTGTTTTATGCCTATTTCAGTGTTTCAAGGAAAAGGAATATCAGACGGAGTCAAAACGGAACGAAATCAACTGGAGAAGTTAAATTTGGAAGGAAACCAACCTGATGGGCTCGGAGTGCACGCCAGTGGAGCCCCGGGCTGTCCACGAGGGTGGAGGGCGTGCCCCTCCCCCCTGGGCGCGCCCCCATACCTCGTGAGCAGCCCGAAGGTCCACCGAAGTACCCCCTGCACCCATATATACCTACGTACCCTAAAACTTATAGAACAGAAAATAGATCGGGAGTTCCGCCGCCGCAAGCCTCTGTAGCCACCGAAAACAAATCGGGACCCTGTTCCAGCATCCTGCTGGAGGGGGATCCCATCACCGGAGGCCATCTTCATCATCCCGGCGCTATCCATGACGTGGAGGGAGTAGTTCACCCTCGGGGCTGAGGGTATGTACCTGTAGCTATGTGTTTGATCTCTCTCTCTCTCTCTCTCTCATGTTCTCTCTCGTGTTCCTCTATGTCACGATCTTGATGTATCCCGAGCTTTGCTATTGTAGTTGGATCTTATGATGTTTCTCCCCCTCTACTCTCTTGTGATGAATTGAGTTTCCCCTTTGAAGTTTTCTTATCGGGTTGAGTCTTTTATGAACACTTGATGTATGTCTTGCCGTGATTATCTGTGGTGGCAATGGGATATCATGTGCCACTTGATGTATGTTTTGGTGATCAACTTGCGGGTTTCGTGACACTGGGAACCTGTGCATAGGGGTTGGCACACGTTCTTGACTCTCCGGTAGTAGCTTTGGGGAACTCTTTGAAGTACTTTTATGTTGGTTGGATGAATCTGAGATTGTGTGATGCATATCATATAATCATGCCCACGGATACTTGAGGTGACAATGGAGTATCTAGGTGATATTAGGGTTTTGGTTGATTTGTATCTTAAGGTGTTATTCTAGTATGAACTATTTTATAGATCAATCCGAAAGAATAGCTTTGTGGTGGTTTCATACCCGACCATAATCTCTATGTTCGTTCTCCGCTATTAGTGGCTTTGGAGTGACTCTTCGTTGCATGTTGAGGGCTTGTCATATGTTCTATCTATCTTATTATTGCTGAGAGAACTTACACTAGTGAAAGTATGAACCCTAGGCCTTGTTTCCTATCATTGCAATACCGTTTACGCTCACTTTTACCGCTTGTTACCTTGCTGTTTTTATTATTTCAGATTACGAAAACCCATATCTACTATCTAGTTTGCACTTGTATCTTCATCTCTTCGCCAAACTAGTGCACCTATACAATTTACCATTGTATTGGGTGTGTTGGGGACACAAGAGACTTTTTGTTATTTGGTTGTAGGGTTGTTTGAGAGAGACCATCTTCATCCTACGCCTCCTACGGATTGATAAACCTTAGGTCATCCACTTGAGGGAAATTTGCTACTGTCCTACAAACCTGTGCACTTGCAGGCCCAACAACGTCTACAAGAAGAAGGTTGTGTAGTAGACATCGCGCCTCAGGCCATTCCTCCTCCTCCAAGTCTGGCACAGCGTCAGGCCACTCCTCCTCCAAGTCTCAAACCACGTCAGGCCACTCCTCCTGCTCCAACTCAGCCACGTCAGCCGTCTCCGCTGCCTCGGCAATCTCGAAAGAGAGCCGCCGCAGCTATGGTGCGTAGCGGTACAAGTCGAGGTAGTACAAGAGGTACAGGCGGAGGCAAGCGATTTCAATATGGTCCAAGCCTCGCGCCTCTTCCACAGAGGGTTTACGACATGACCGAGGAGCAAAATGAAGCCATAGTGAAGGCCCAAGTGGATGCCCATTTTGGACCGAAACCGCCACTACTGCCAAGGGAGAAAGTGCCCGAGGATAAGATTGACCACTTTATTCGTATGGCTAAAGCACCAGCTCCCAAGCCTGATGACTCATACTATGAGCGCCAATCAGGAAGGCACATCAAGCACAACAAAAGAAGGAGTCGCGCTCGAGCTCGAGCTAAGCAGCTGGCAAAAAATGCAGGAAAACCGTTCCTCAGCTGGGAGAACAGGCGGCTCAATCGACCCCTCCCCCCCCCCCCCCGCTTGTTGTACCAACACATGAGAGTACCGGTGCCGGTCAGCTGGTAATAGCCGACAAGCATAGAAGGCAGGCTGAAGAGCTCGGTATCACTGTTGGACAACTCCTAGAGATCGAGCCCATGTCTCTGCTTAGAGAGGAGGACATAAAACGGAAATATGTTAGCGATGAACCTTTGGTCAAGCTTGAGGAGGTCAAGAACCTCCCAACGAGAATGTATGAATTGCATGAATGGTACATGAAAATTACCAAGAGTTCCAATCGAGAGTCCCTCATGGTGAAAGTCAATGAAGACCATTACTTTCGTGCACTAGCTCTGTCCGTTGAGTATAGGAACTGTTTCAGTTATTCAATCAAGAAGCAGTGGACAAATCTGTCGTCAGTTGCTATTGTCTGTAAGTGATTTCTTTCTGTAATTGAAGTCTCAAGCTAGCTGTAGTGCTCATTGATCGATCATTACCTGTAATTATCCTCGCTATATTCTTTTCCGTGGTATTATGCATGATGAAGATGTATGAAATGAAAAAAGGTGGACGCTATGGCATTGGGTTCATTGACCCAAATACCATTAATGAAGACACATGGAAATTGGAATGGTATCGAGCAGATGTAGAGAAAAACATGCTAGAGTTCTTGAAGCGCCTCAATACCAATGAAGATATACTACTTCCTTACAACTTGCGGTGAGTCACACTGTCTTGTACTACAAATTTTGTTTTTTCTTACTAGCTAGCTAGATGTTAATAATTAAGTGTATAGGGTTTAGGGTAGTCGATGAGTGTTATGCACATGACCGCTTAATTAAGACATGCAAATGTGTGTGCATGTAGTTACCACTGGATCTTGTTAATTATTAAAGTTGAAGAAGGAACAATTGATGTATTGGACTCACTACTTAGAAAACAAAGTGACTACTCAATCTTGAAGGGGATAGTCGATAGCTAATTTCAATCATTATTAACTATATGTCGGCCTCTTTAGTTCGTCATTTCCTAATATCAACTATTTAATAACTCATTTATCCATTTTCTTTGTCGGCGGGCAGGGCTTGGGAAAAGTTCATCAAGGTGACCCCAGGCCAATGGGGAAAAAACTGTATTGGTTTTGACCCAAGGTAAGTAATTAAGTAGTACTAGCTAGCTACCATCTCTCTAATTCTCATTTCAATACCATTAATTATTATATTATTAAATTCTATTCTCGTAAATGCCCAGAAGCAGGCGCCGGGGACGGAAGTGTGTGCATACTACGTTTGCGAGAACATTCGAATGATGGCGTTCGAAAGGAGCAAATCTGATACACAGCTATGGGTACGTTTGCCAGAAAACTATTCACAATTTTTACATCATTATCAATATCTAATCACACAACTAATACACGCATATTGATCTTCTTCTGAAAAGTTCAATGAGATGCGGGATAAGCTCCTACCAACGGAGCGCATACGAGCACTTCAAGAGGAAATAGCGTGATTTTTGCTCGACCATGCCATAGATCCCAAAGGAGAATATCATTGCCCGCTATGCCCCATGAACCACTCCCAATTATCATTGTGCTCCGAAGGCACCAAGGCAAATGCCACTGGCTCCGAAGGCAACATGTAGGAGAAATTGTATATCCTAATTGTATATATATACATGTGTATGTGTATGTGTGAATGGTGGTTGTGAGACATTCGATGATATATATATATATATAGACATACACACACAGTACGAGAAATTCTATTTATATATATGCATAACATGTACAATATGTAGTATCGTAAAATACCAGCAAAATAAAAAGAATTAAATGGAAAACACAAAATTAAAGGAAAAAGAAATCATGAACCCAAAACCCCCCAAACCTTTTTGTATCGGTTGGTGTTACCAACCGGTACTAAAGGGCTTCCCGCCCCCGGCGCTGGGTCATGCCACGTGGTGGCCCTTTAGCGGCGGTTCGTGCAGAACCGGTACTAAAGGGGAGGGGCTTTAGTCCCCACCCTTCAGTGCTGGTTACATAACCGACACCAAAGAGCCTTACGAAGTAGTGCTATAGCCCGGTTCTGCACTAGTGTGCATACCTTTGAAAGTTTTATTAAATATAAATGGACAATGTTTAAATTCCGCCGGGTGATTTCTTTAATAAATCAACCACTTTCAATAGAAGACACGTGCGCATCGAGTCCAGCGCGTAACTCTCCACCTTATCCTACCGAGAAGCTTCGCACAGCCACTGGTCGCCTTCCCCGAGCGCTCTATTCTTCCCCTTCTCTCTCACACAGATCTCTTTCTCTCAAGATCCAGATGGGTGAGCAGGCACTAACGCTGTCCGTCACCACTTCTGCAACCTTGCTCCTCCTCTCCTCCTCCACCTGCCACTCACCACCGATGCTTAAATCTCGCCAGGGCAGCGGAGCTCATGGTGCTACAAATCGACGTCTAGGCGTGACACACTCGTGGTGCTACGACCCCGCACATCTCGCTGATGTGCGAGGGATGGTGCTATGTAACTCTACTTCACAAGGGGGTTGTCGTGCTGCTAGTCGGCACGAGTTGCTCCATGGGGCAGGCGAAGGCCAATGGCGACACCCCTATTTTCTAACATCCCCCGGCGCTGCGGTGAAGCTTTTGTGATGGCCGGCTGGTGCTGTCATGGAGCACCATGTTGACCCACAAGTGTAGGGGATCTATTGTAGTCCTTTCGATAAGTAAGAGTGTCGAACCCAACGAGGAGCAGAAGGAAATGACAAGCGATTTTCAGTAAGGTATTCTCTGCAAGCACTGAAATTGTAGGTAACAAATAGTTTTATGATAAGATAATTTGTAACGAGTAACAAGCAATGAAAGTAAATAAGGTGCAGCAAGGTGGCCCAATCCTTTTTGTAGCAAAGGACAAGGCTGGACAAATTCTTATATAGAGAAAAGCGCTCCCAAGGACACATGGGAATTATCGTCAAGCTAGTTTTCATCACGCTCATATGTTTCGCGTTCGTTACTTTGATAATTTGATATGTGGGTGGACCGGTGCTTGGGTACTGCCCTTTCTTGGACAAGCATCCCACTTATGATTAACCCCTATTGCAAGCATCCGCAACTACAAAAGAAGTATTAAGTAAACCTAACCATAGCATGAAACATATGGATCCAAATCAGCCCCTTACGAAGAAACTTATAAACTAGGGTTTAAGCTTCTGCCACTCTAGCAACCCATCATCTACTTATTACTTCCCAATGCCTTCCTCTAGGCCCAAATAATGGTGAAGTATCATGTAGTCGACGTTCACATAACACCACTAGAGGAGAGACAACATACATCTCATCAAAATATCGAACAAATACCAAATTCACATGACTACTAATAGCAAGACTTCACCCATGTCCTCAGGAACAAACGTAAATACTCACAAAGCATATTCATGTTCATAATCAGAGGGGTATTATTATGCATTAAGGATCTGAACATATGATCTTCCACCAAATAAACCAACTAGCATCAACTAGAAGGAGTAATCAACACTACTAGCAACCCACAGGTATCAATCTGAGGTTTTGGTACAAAGATTGGATACAAGAGATGAACTAGGGTTTGAGAGGAGATGGTGCTGGTGAAGATGTTGATGGAGATTGACCTCCTCCCGATGAGAGGATCGTTGGTGATGACGATTTCCCCCTCCCGGAGGGAAGTTTTCCCGGCAGAACAGCTCCGCTGGAGCCCTAGATTGGTTCCGCCTCGTGGCGGCGGAGTTTCTTCCCGTAAGCTTCCTTATGATTTTTTTCAGGGCAAAAGACCTCATATAGCAGAAGATGGGCATGAGGCAGGGGGCACGCCCAGGGGGGTAGGCCGTGCCCCCCACCCTCATGGGTGGTGGGTGCCCCCCTCTGGTATTTCTTCCGTTGAATATATTTTATTAATTCCCAAAATGACTTTCGTGGAGTTTCAGGACTTTTGGAGCTGTGCAGAATAGGTCTCCAATATTTGCTCATTTTCCAGCCCAGAATCCCAGCTGCCGGCATTCTCCCTCTTCACGTAAATCTTGTAAAATAAGAGAGAATAACCATAAGTATTATGAAATAACGTGTAATAACAGCCCATAATGCAATAAATATTGATACAAAAGCATGATGCAAAATGGACGTATCAACTCCCCCAAGCTTAGACCTCTCTTGTCCTCAAGCGGAAGCTGACATCGAAGAATATGTCCACATGTTTAGAGATAGAGGTGTCGAGAAAAATAAAATACAGACATGAGGGCATCATGATCATTCTTATAACAGCAACATACATATATTTTGTCATATGATTTCTTATGCTCAAGTAACAATCTATTCACAATGTCAAGTATGAATCATAAACTTCATTGAGAACTAACAAACTATAATCTCAGTCATTGAAGCAATTGCAATTTATCATAACATAGGAAAGATTCAACATAAGAGCTCTTCAGCAAGTCCACATACTCAACTATCATTTAGTCTTTCACAATTGCTAACACTCACGCAATACTTATGGTTATGGAGTTTTAATCAGACACAGAGAAAGATAGGGGCTTATAGTGTTGCCTCCCAACGTTTTACCTCAAGGGTAATGTCAACAATAATAGTTCATGTTAACTTACATCCAATTGGATATATATATATCAGGATCTTTCCAACACGAGGTGCTTGCCAAAGGATAAAATAAAAAGGGAAAGGTTAAGATCACGTTGACTCTTGCATAAAGTAAAAGATAGGCCCTTTGCAGAGGGAAGCAGAGGTTGTCATAATGCAAAAGAACGTCACTTTATATTGCCACTTGTCATATGAACCTTTATTATGTAGTCCATCGCTTTTATTACTTCCATATCACAAGATCGTATAAAGCTTATTTTCTGCACACTAATAAGTCATACATATTTAGAGAGCAATTTTTATTGCTTGCAACATGACAACTTACTTGAAGGATCTTACTCAATACATAGGTAGGTATGGTGGACTCTCATGGCAAAAACTGGGTTTAAGGATATTTGGAAGCACAAGTAGTATCTCTACTTAGTGCAAGGAATTTGTCTAGCATGAGGGGGAAAGGCAAGCTCAACATGTTTGAATGATCCATGACAATATACTTTAACTGAGAGGTGAGAAAACATAACCCATTACGTTGTCTTCCTTGTAAAACATCAACTCTTTAGCATGTCATACTTTAATGAGTGCTCACAATCATAAAAGATGTCCAAGATAGTATATTTATATGTGAAAACCTCTCTTTTTTGTTACTTCCTATTAATTGCAACGATGACCAAAACTATGTTTGCCAACTCTCAACAACTTTTATGCCTCATACTCTTTATGTGTGAAGTCATTACTATCAATAAGATCAATATGGTCTCTTATTTCTTTTTACTCTTTTATTTTCTCAAGATCATAGCAAGATAGCAAAGCCCTTGACTCAACACTAATCGTTATTATATATATAGCTCACAGACTCGATTACATAGAGGGATCACAAAGCAAAACTCAAAACTAATTCATACCAAAACTTTATTATACTAGATCAAGATATTACCAAAAGGATCAAACTAAGAAAAACGATAAAGATAGGAGTGTGATGGTGATACGATACCAGGGCAACTCCCCCAAGCTTGGCAGTTGCCAAGGGGAGTGCCCATACCCATATAATTATGTCCTCGGAGGCGGTGATGATGGAGTTGTTGATGATGTAGGCTTGTCGTCTGTCTTCCAAGGCATAGGCTCACCATCATAGAAGGATGATCGAGTCTCCGAGATCCTCAAATCTGCAGCCAAACTCATCCTCTTGGCTTGGAGATGCTCGATTTTCTCAAGAAGCTTGAAGATGGTCTCCCCAATTTTCTTGGCGTTCAGCTTGTGGTTGTTGGTGAACTCCGCGATCACCATCTGGTTGGTGTAGAGTCTGTGTTCCACCATCCCTTGGCACTTGAAAACTTGTTGTTCCATTGTTTCAAGCTTTGCCTCCACGCTTCTGGTACTTCTTGGTCCCTCCACATCGTTGATGTGCAGCACCCCCTCACGCATCTCAATGGTTTGAGGGTGATGCAGCACCTCCGCGAGGTAGGGGTTGATGACCCTCTCGTAAAACTTGCCCTTGGGGGTGCTTGAAGACGTCATGGTGCTCTAGATCTGTCAGAAAAATAGCTCAAAACAAAGACAAAGAATATTTGCGTGATACGGTAGTCAAAACCTTTGGGAGATTATATAATGAATTTTTACCGACCAAAAGAATTACCATGCAAGAAAAAGGAGTCCGGAGAGCACACGAGGTGCCCACGAGGCAGGGGGCGCATGTCGGTGTCAAAACCGGCGGATCTCGGGTAGGGGGTCCCGATCTGTGCGTCAAGGCTGATGGTAACAGGAAGCAAGGGACAGAGATGTTTACCCAGGTTAGGGCCCTCTCGATGGAGGTAAAACCCTACTTCTTGCTTGATTAATATTGAAGATATGGGTAGTACAAGAGTAGATCTACCACGAGATCATAGAGGCTAAACCGTAAGAGCTAGCCTATGATGGTATGATTGTAATTGTGATCCATCGTCTAAGGACCAACCTCTTCGGTTTATATAGACACCGGAGAGGGCTAGGGTTTACATGGAGTCAGTTCCAAGGAAGGAAACACAATATCCGGATCGCCAAGCTTGCCTTCCACGCCAAGGAGAGTCCCATCCGGACACGGCCGAAGTCTTGAGTCTTGTATCTTCACGCTTCAATAGTCCGGACATTGTACACAGTCCGGCTGTCCGGATCCCCCCTAATCCAGGACTCCCTCAGTAGCCCCTGAACCAGGCTTCAATGACGATGAGTTCGGCGCGCGGTATTGTCTTCAGCATTGCAAGGCGGATTCCTTCTCCGAATACTCCGAAGTAATTATCGAACATGTAGACTGTGTCCGAATCTGCAAGATGATCTTCACATGGCATAAATCTGATCTGCTGGCAATCTTCGTGCGTCGTGCCCGTGCATCGTGGCCTGGTCCAACGTGAACCGGCGTTTCTTACCCCACCATGACCCGTGTTACGAGGCGGTTTTATTGGCATGTCCCGTCGAGGCAGAGATCGTGTTCCTCTTATTACGTGATTTTCCATTAATATGGGCGTGCGTGATCCCACGACGGCCGTTGGTATAACTCCTTGTGTTTTTAGATAAGCCTCAAACGGTCACACCGAGGACTCTTGATATTTACCCTCTTTATAAAGGGGTCGAGGCCTATGCCTCTTTTCCACCTTCCTCGCGCCTTCTCGCACCTTGAGTTCTAACACCCGAAACCCAAGCTTCAACACCCCAGATCCTCCAATAGTCCAGATCCGTCCCTCAAGGCCGATGGGTGGCCTCCTCAATTCAAAAGGAAGACATTGCGAAGCTTAGGGAGGTCGGATACCTGACCTCCGACATCCAGCACAGGCTTCCTGCTCCAGGGTAGGTCATTCCCACACCGGAGCCTAATGAGTGCATCGTTTTCTTCCCACACTTCCTCCGCGGCTTGGGCTTCACCCTTGACCCCTTTGTTAGGGGGCTCATGTTCTACTATGGGTTGGATTTTCATGATCTGGCTCCAGACGCCATCCTCCATATCTCGTCGTTCATTATCGTGTGCGAGGCTTTTCTCCATGTCACCCCACACTTTGGCTTATGGCTTAAGACCTTCAATGTGAAGCCGAAGATGATCGAGGGGCGACATGTGGAGTGCGGAGGTGCCGTAATAAGCAGGAACACCGATGCCCCATTGCCAGAGGGTTCTTTCCCAGAAGTATCCGATGTATGGCAACGGAGGTGGTTTTATGTCATGGCTTCCAGAGGCACAAAGTGGGTGGCTGCTCCCGAGTTCTGCTCGGTCCCTCCGTCACAACTAGCATCTTGGACCGACATAGGGCGGAATTGAGGGCCCACTGGTGATGTACCAGTACTGCAGAATCGCATTCAAGAGCTTCTTGAGAGGGACATTAACCTCGTCAGCATAATGCAAGTGATGTTAATACGACGGATGTTGCCGTGCCAACGTCGGCCTCTCCGAATGTGGGAGTTCAATCCGGAGGGTCCGCGGACTGTCAAGCACTTCTTTGGCTTGAAGCTCAAAGAGATGTGCAAATTATTCTTCGGACAGAAAGTAGAGTGTCCGGACACCACCGAGGATGCGGGCCTAAGCTGTAGTCGCCTAGATACCCAAGTAAGTAATCTTGACACCGGACACCTTGTTTAGCATTTGTCATAATTGTCTATTCTGAAAATCATCCGTGGCTAGGAATGGCTCAGCAAGGCGGAGAGACTCAAGTGTTCGGTGCCACTTCCCGAAGGCTTGCCTGGCCCTAGCATGGCCAAGATGCTCGACTGGGTACTCAGCAGAATGCCCTCGGGGAAAGACAAGGGGAAGAACGAAGAAACTGAACTCCACACGCTACGCATCCGAATTGGAGTGTTACCTCCCCCAAGGAGGATAGTCGGGAAGGGGAGACTAAGGCCTCCTCCCCGCACGGGAAGAAGAGGGCCGCCTCCAAAGAATTGGAGATGAAGATGCCCAAGCATGGGAAGAAGGCATCACTAAGGGGCTCTTCCGCGACGGGCATCCTTACCGCGTTATGCCCGCCAACGGGCCAGCCCTCCACTGAGCTGTAAGTCAATCTACAATTTGAAGGTACTGTGTCTCTCCTAGATCAATAACCAGGATTTGACTTTTTGCAGTCCAGCTAGCAGCTCTTCTCTATAGGGTTCGTCTTCGGGGGACCTTCCTCCGGAGATGATGGAGAGCGAGACCCCACCCGCCTCTCCGACTCATGAAGCGGGCGATACCGACGTGTCGTCACGGAGGAGTTTGGATCTGCCAAAGCCGGAAGCCAATACGTCAGCCGCCCTGAGTCCGGAGCGTTTGGCTCACATGAGGGCGATGGAAAGGGCCCGGCACAGTTCAATGTCCGGCCAGACGTACTGACGGGCTTACTGGAGCGAGCTGCGCTCTCGGAGGAGCACCTCTCATTAATGAGTGCAGTGCTCACGAAGATTTCATCCGCTACAAGCGGTTTGAATGAAGCATTCACAAGCCTGCTCAGAGGCTTTGAGGTATGTAATGAAGAATACACTATTTCTTTGGCTGTGAGGCACGGTCTAGGTGTGCTCCATATAGATAGTAGCCACTGAGACTCTGGTTGCCCGCCCTAGGCGGCAAACGAGGGATCATAAACCAATGATTATGGTGTAAATACGTGCAGGTACCTGTGGGTCCGACAGCCGGACAATCCGTTGAAGTTGCCGAACTAACGAGGCAAATTGGATCGATTGATGTCGATATCACGCTGGTGAATGAGCGGCTGGACAAATCACAAGGTATGTGTCCTGCCTTCCTTTGTATAGGAAAAGATGAAGGTGGCATGATATTTAATGTAATATGTTTGGACTGCAGATGGTGCTGCTACCGTAGAGGCCTTGAGGGCGGAACTTGCTCAAGCCAAGGAATAAGCTCGGGTTAGCAATGCGGCTGCCCTAAAGGCGGTCGAGGAATTGAGGGCTGAACAGGCTGCTCATCGCCGAACCGAGGAAAAAATAGACGAAATGGCTGTTGAATTAAAAAATGCCGCTGACCGGTATGAGCTCCTTAAAAAGGAGTATGAGGATAATTCGACCGACATGAACAAGGCACTTAATGCCACCAAGGAAAGGCGTACCGAGCTCACGGGTGCGCGGGAGGAGCTCCAACAAGCCGGTAAAATCACGGCTGGGGGCTCCTATTTGCTGCAGACGAAGTTTTTCGATCCGAAGTACGCTCCCTTGGACGGACGCTGGAGTCCTGCTTTGGCTTGGTGCAACAATTCCTTGGGGTCGTGCCTCGGATTGATGCCATGAGAAGGTCGGCGTGCATAGAAGGTGCGCGGATGGCTCTTGCCCGCGTTAAAGCCTATTGGACGGATATGGAGGCCACCATTATAGCGACCCAGGATCCGGTGGGGGGCCAATATCCGGCTGAGGACTACTTGGCGTAGGTCACAGAAGGTGCCCGCCTAATAGAGGCGCAGTACTCGAAGAATGTCTTGTTCGAATGATGAATTGAATCATTGTAAAAACAATGCTATGATTATGAGGCTATATTTATACTGTTTGCCTGAAAATATGATTATGTCCCCTGTGCGGCCATATATATATATATATATATATATATATATATATATATATATACATACATATATATATATGTAATCCGAAAGTTAGCAGTCGTTGGCTTCAGCCCCTCGCATACAATGTGGGGGTGTTCGCGAAAAATATGCTTAATCACACTTGATCCAACGTCTTGGTCCATTAAGGAGGTGATCGCACGTCGAACTAGGCAACCGGACTATATAGCTGTAACACTTTCGCTTAGCCATGGGAGTCTAAAGTTGGGGCTAGTATGTAGCCCCTGGTACCTTCGCGTGCATGTGAATATGGGCGCATACGTACATGACCGGGGAATGGCCCTTCGTTAATGCGGACGAATCCTAAAGATTCCGGTGAGTCTTCGAGTGGTTGATCAGTCTCTCGATGTATCATGACAGTCAGTTTTCGGCTTTCTCTACTGAGGTGCTCATCCGGAATAACCAGGGCACAATTGCAGTAGTTCTCCTTTGGCCACCTTAGCCGATAATAACAGAACATAAGGCGGCAAACCCAGGAGCCGGGCAAACCCAAGATTTGACCAAATACATGATTCGGAGCTGATGCATATAAGGCCAAACTCGTGACGCCGAACACTCCCGAAGGTATTCGGACTTTATAACAGATGATGGGCTCAAGAATGCCCATTCCTTATAAACTCTGAGTTTCCAAGTATGTGCGTTAATCTGTCGTGGCGAAATGACAAAAAGGCACTATCCTCTGTGGGTATGGAACCCATGGGATGGTTGAACAACAAGAGGCAATAGAAAAGGTTTACACAAGGGCTTAATCTAAAAAGAAACCTGTTGGACGGGGCCCTGCTGCATGTCTGTGCCTTTGTCTCCGTTGTGCCGTATCCTGGAAGGGTATTGCGCGAACGTTGTCTCTGGAAAAAGAAAACTCATAGGAGAGTACTCCCTCCGTTCCTCAATATAAGGTGTATTAGTTTTTCAAAAAGTCAATTGTTGTCTATGTTTGACCAACTTTACAGCAAAATATATAAAGATTTATAATACTAAATATATAAAATGTAAAAATATAGTTCATGATGAATCCAGTGATAATGATTTGGTATTCTAGATATTGATATTTTTGTCTATAAAGTTGGTCAAACTTAGAGAAGTTTGACTTTTTGGAAAAATAATACACCTTATATTGAGGAACGGAGGGAGTACAACGTAAGTATGCGATGGATAGTAAAAGTGTAAGATGTTGGCCTGCCAATAAGGTTGAGCCAAGTGTAGGGATTTATTAAGTGTTTACAGCCCCTGGTATCCGCTATAGGATTATATATACGGTGCCCTGGTTCGATCTGGGCTACCGGACTCATCTAACCGTGTCTGTGGTCTTAACGACCAGTCATGTTTTTTTTTGATATTGGAAGCCGCTTATAGTCTGGCCGCTAGGGCCGTCGCGTGTTCCCCTGCGCGTGAAGAGTGCTCTGTTGTTCCGCTAACGGTGATGACGCCACGTGGATCGGGCATCTTGAGTATAAGGTAGCCATAGTGCGGCAATGCGTTGAAGCGGGTGAAGGCCGTTCTTCCAAGCAATGTGTGATAGTCGCTTTGGAAGGGTGTGATGATGAAGAGTAGTTCTTCGCTTCTTGAGTTGCTTGGAGAGCCGAATGTTACCTCTAGTATGACGGAGCTCTGGCAGTAGGCTTCAACGCCTGGTATCACCCCTTCAAAGGTGGTGTTGCTTTGACTAATTCTGGATGGGTTTATCCCCATCCTGCGGACAGTGTCCTCGTATATTAAATTGAGACTACTGCCTCCATCCACGAGGACCCGGGTGAGACGGTATCCGTCGATTATTGGGTCATGCACCAAGGCCTTTGATCCTCCGTGCCGAATACTAGTTTGGCCGTCCAAGTGATCGAAAGTGATCGGATAAGACATCCAGTAGTGAGGTGTGGGTATGATGGGCTCTATATCGTGCGCGTCTCTATGCGCACGTTCGTGCCTTCTCATGGATGTACGAGTCGCGTGGATCATGTTCACTATTTTAACCTCTTGCGGGAATTTTTTCTGTCCCCTAGTGTTCGGCTGGCGAGGTTCATCCTCGTCCTCACTTGGTGTTTCCCTTCCCTTGTGTTTGGCGTTTAATTTGCCGGCCTGTTTGAAGACCCAACACTCTCTGTGCGTGTGGTTCGCAGGTTTGTCAAGGGTGCCATGAATTTGGCATAGTCTGTCCAGGACTCTGTTCAGACCGGACGGTCCCTCTTTACTGCCTTTGGATGGCTTATTTTGCTGAGTAGGTGGAGAGCCCCTGAATCCGGCATTAACCGTTGTATTATCCGGGCTCTCTTCCTTGTTTTGGTGTTTGCTTTTATTACGCCGTGGATTCCCGTTGCCATCCCTTATTTCAGATGTGCTGGGGTCGCTGGTGCCTTTACGGGCTAGCCAGCTATCTTCGCCCGCGCAAAAACGGGTCATAAGGCTTGTTAGGGCTGCCATTGTCCTTGGCTTTTCTTGGCCGAGGTGTCTGGCGAGCCACTCGTCGCGGATGATGTGTTTGAATGCCGCTAAGGCTTCGGCATCTGGACAATCGACAATTTGATTCTTCTTAGTGAGGAATCTGTTCCAAAGCTTGCGGGCGGACTCTCCGGGCTGTTGGATTATGTGACTTAAATCGTCAGCATCCGGAGGCCGGACATAAGTCCCTTGAAAATTCACCCTGAAAGCGTCCTCGAGTTCCTCCCAACTCCCAATTGAATTTTCGGGGAGGCTTTTCAACCAGTGTCTAGCTGGTCCCTTTAGTTTGAGGGGAAGGTATTTGATGGCGTGGAGGTTATTCCCACGAGCCATATGTATATGTAGGATAAAGTCCTCGATTCAGACCCCTGGGTCTGTCGTTCCATCGTATGCCTCTATGTTCACAGGTTTAAAGCCCTGTGGGAATTCATGGTCCAGTAACTCTTCGGGTAAGGCACAGGGGGTGAGCAGCCCCTCTGTATCTGGACGTGTTGTGGTATGCCGTCGGCTGTTGTTGTGTCCGATGTTTATTTTGAACTGGTATTTGATTGGCATAATTGTTTTGACGTCCACAGTCCCTCGCCGGGGTGTGTCCTTTAGATCCGTAGATGGACCTAGCTGTGCCAGCTTTCTTCTCCAGGTGCTCATGTAGATCATGCACGGCATCGGTAGCTGCTTTGTTGCGGTTATGGAGTGGTACGTCTGGCCTCCTGGTTGTGTTACTCTTTGGTGGGATGGCCTCGTCATCGAATTCTGGCAATAGCTTGCGTTTTGGGTAGCTCTTTGTATGGCGATCATCGCCATATCTTTCTTTAGTGTCTAGCACTTTGCTCCATCTGTGATTGAGCGTTTCCTGTTTGGTTTTAAGCTGTTGCTTCTGCTTCTTCAAACTTCTCGCTGTGGCCATAAGCTTTCTGTGGAGGTTATCTCGTTCCACGCGTTCTTCCAGAATGGTGAATGCTTCATCGACCGGATTGTCTTCTTATCCTGGGCCGGTTTGATGAACTCGTCCCTCTGGATCATTGTCCTCGGGCGTCTGCTCCGAACTGTGTTCGGCGTGACCTGGCTTGTCCTGCTCCATCGCTGGTTCCGTATGGTCATTGTTGCCTTCGGGGTTGGCCGGAGTGTCGATCCTTCTGGCGCTCTTACTGCTATTTTTACTATTGCTGGACTTGGAACAGCGTGTGCGCCATCGCTTTGGCTTTTGTCCGGCGGTTTTATCTTCCGGATTGTCACCGTCGTCCTCCTTGGGCATATCCACCATGTATATGTCATGTGATGAGGCGGAAGTTCGGCACCCCATAGATTCTAAATCCTCTCCTGCATCTCGTCCATACCGTTGATGCCTTCGGAGTCGAGGTCAAGCGCGTTGGTTAAATCATCAACCGTGGCTATGATGTGGGTGGTGGGTGGGTAACGAATTTCTTCGTCGTCTACTTCCCACTCGAGCCGGACATAGTTCGGCTCGGAATTTTCTGCAAAGAGAGAGTTTTTAATGAGTTCAGCATGTCGCAAAAGGGCGAGTGCTAGAAGATGTCCGCAGCCGTGAACTCCATTACCGGATACGAGTCCGGGGGTCCGGAGTCACAGGCCTCCTCAGAAGTGAGGCATGTGTTTGGCTCCACCGCCGATGAGGGTACGACCTGTGGGGCAGGGTCCATCCTTCCGTCCTTGGGCAGCGCAGCCTGCTCCGAATTTGAGTCTGGGGCTACTGCAGGGGTGATATCCTGAGAGTTGTCTGATAGCAGGTCTAAACAATGCCTGTCGCGACTGTCCGGTGCTCCTGGCATAGGCTCAAATCTGTTGAAGATCAAGTCTCCGCGAATGTCTTCCGTGTGGTTCAGGTTTCCGAACCTGAACTGATGGCCAGGGGCGTAGCTGCCGATCTGCTCCAGATGGCCAAGAAAATTGGCCCGTAGGGCGAAGCTACCGAACACAAAGATCTGTCCGGGGAGAAAAGTCTCGCACTGGACCATGTTGTTGATGAAGATTGAAGGAGCCATTGAGCCTTGTGGTGACGACACAGAGGAACTCTCAATGAAAGCACCAATGTCAGTGTCAAAACCGGCGGATCTCGGGTAGGGGCTCCCGATCTGTGCGTCAAGGCTGATGGTAACAGGAAGCAAGGGACATAGATGTTTACCCAGGTTTGGGCCCTCTCGATGGAGGTAAAACCCTACTTCCTGCTTGATTAATATTGAAGATATGGGTAGTACAAGAGTAGATCTACCACGAGATCGTAGAGGCTAAACCCTAAGAGCTAGCCTATGATGGTATGATTGTAATTGTGGTCCGTCGTCTAAGGACCAACCCCTTCGGTTTATATAGACACCGGAGAGGGCTGGGGTTTACATGGAGTCGGTTACAAGGAAGGAAACACAATATCCGGATCGCTAAGCTTTCCTTCCACGCCAAGGAGAGTCCCATCCGGACACGGGCTGAAGTCTTGAGTCTTGTATCTTCACGCCTCAATAGTCCGGACGTTGTACACAGTCCGGCTGTCCGGATACCCCCTAATCCAGGACTCCCTCAGCGTGCCCAGGGGTGTAGGGCGCGCCCTCCACCCTCGTGGATGCCTTGTGTCCTTCCCGGACTACTTCTTATTTTTCTATTTTCTTAAATATTCCAAAACAGAGAAAATTTGTTATTAGGACTGTTTTGGAGTCGGTTTACTTACCATACCACATACCTATTCCTTTTCGGAGTCTGAAATGTTCTGGAAAGTATCCCTTATGTATTTCTGCGGGGTCATGATTCCAATAATATTAGTTTCAACGTTTATAGGATTACCAGAGATATAATGTTTGATTCTTTGACCGTTCACCACCTTCGGGTTTGAACCTTCGAAGTTGTTGATTTTTATAGCACCGGAATGATAGACCTTCTCGATAACGTAAGGGCCTTCCCATTTAGAGAGAAGCTTTCCTGCTAAAAATCTTAAATGAGAGTTGAATAGCAACACATAATCACCTACGTTAAACTCACGCTTTTGTATCCTTTTTTCATGCTATCTTTTAACTTTTTCTTTGAACAGTTTGGCATTCTCGTAGGCCTGGGTTCTCCATTCATCAAGTGAGCTAATACCAAATAACCTCTTCACCGGCAAGTTTGAAATCATAATTGAGCTCTTTGATAGCCCAATATGCCTTATGTTCTAGTTCGAGAGGTAAGTGACATGCTTTTCCATAAATCATTTTATACGGAGACATACCCATAGGATTTTTATATGCAGTTCTATAGGCCCATAATGCATCATCAAGTTTCTTGGACCAATTCTTTCTAGATCTATTAACAGTCTTTTGCAAAATTAATTTGAGCTCTCTATTACTCAGTTCTACTTTACCACTAGACTGTGGGTGATAAGGAGATGCAATTCTATGATTAACATCATACTTAGCAAGCATTTTACGAAAGGTACCATGAATAAAATGTGAACCACCATCATTCATGAGATATCTAGGGACTCCAAACCTCGGAAAAATAACTTCTTTAAGCATCAGAGGTGTTATGATCGGCACTACTAGTTGGAATAGCTTCTACCCACTTAGTAACATAATCAACAGCAACTAAAATATGTGTATATCCATTAGAGGCAGGAAAAGGTCCTATATAATCAATGCCCCAAAGATCAAATGGTTCAATAACAAGAGAATAGTTCATAGGCATTTCTTGGCGTCTACTAATATTACCAATTCTTTAACATTCATCACAAGACAAGAAAAACTTACAAGCCTCTTTGAAGAGAGTAGGCCAATAAAAACCGGATTGCAATACCTTATGTGCAGTTCTATCTCCAGCATGGTGCCCTCCATATGCCTCAGAGTGACACTTGCATAGGATCTGTTCCTGTTCATGCTCAAGTACACAACTTCTAATAACACTGTCGGTGTCAAAACCGGCGGATCTCGGGTAGGGGGTCCCGAACTATGCGTCTAGGCGGATGGTAACAGGAGACAAGGGACACGATGTTTTACCCAGGTTCGGGCCCTCTTGGTGGAGGTAAAACCCTACGTCCTGCTTGATTGATATTGATGATGTGTGTTACAAGAGTGGATCTACCACGAGATCAAGGAGGCTAAACCCTAGAAGCTAGCCTATGGTATGATTGTTGTTCGTCCTATGGACTAAAGCCATCCGGTTTATATAGACACCGGAGAGGGCTAGGGTTACACAAAGTCGGTTACAATGGTAGGAGATCTACATATCCGTATCGCCAAGCTTGCCTTCCACGCCAAGGAAAGTCCCATCCGGACACGGGACAAAGTCTTCAATCTTGTATCTTCATAGTCTTGGAGTCCGGCCGATCATGATAGTTCGGCTATCCGGACACCCCCTAGTCCGGAACTCCCTCAGTAGCCCCTGAACCAGGCTTCAATGACGACGAGTCCGGCGTGCATGTTGTCTTCGGCATTGCAAGGCGGGTTCTTCCTCCGAATAATTTATAGAAGATTGTGAACACCAGGATAGTGTCCGGCTCTGCAAAAATAAGTTCCACGTACCACCGTAGAGAGAATAATATTACACAAGTTCAATCTACTGACTTATTTTGTGGTGTGACGTCACGCCACTACCAAGCCTTTACTCGAATCATTTTTATTGTTCCACCTTAGCGCGTCTAGCGAAGCGGTATCCTTGGCACGTCTTGTCTAAGCAGAGATCGTGTTCCCCTTATTCCGGGATTCCCATCAATACGGATGTGGGTAACCCAACCGCGCCCGTTGCCACGCCCCCTCCATCGAAGGCGGGTTCCAAACAGTCACGGGGACGGCTCTTGGTATTCTTCCTCTTTATAATGAGACCAAGGCCCGTTCTTTTCCTTCAATCCTCTGTCGAATCCGCCCCTTGCCCTGAGTTCCAACACCCAGGGCCCCAGATTCGGGTACCTTCGATCTTTGACAATGTCCGGCCCTGACCTACGAGGCCGGTGGATGCCCTCCTCCGTCACGGAAGAGGACATGCTAAAGCTGAGAGAAGCCAGGTACTTAACCTACGAGATTTCGCATAGGCTGCCTGCCCGAGGGCAAGTTATTCCTACTCCCGAGCTTGGCGAGAGCGTCGTGTTCGTGTCTCACCTCCTTCGGGGTCTAGGCTTCCCGACGGATCCCTTCGTGAGGGGGCTCATGTTTTACTATGGGCTGGAATTCCATGACTTGGCTCCGGAGTCCATCCTCCATATCTCATCATTCATTTCGTCTGCGAAGCCTTCCTCCGCACTACCCCTCACTTCGGCTTGTGGCTCAAAACCTTCAACGTGGAGCCAAAGATGGTTGAGGGGCATCAGGCAGAGTGCGACGGGGCGGTTATAAGCAAGAGGGCCGAAGCTCCATGGCACGAGGGCTCTTTTCAAGAGGAGCTCGGCTTGTGGCAACAAGAGTGGTTCTATATCACCGCTACCAGGGGCAGCAGGCAGAAGCCGCCACCCGCCTTTCGCTCGGGTCCCCCGCAACGACTGACGTCATGGGTCAACAAGGGGCGTGACTGGGGGCCGTCCAAAGACGTACCCCTGTTGCAGGACCGGATTCGAGGCCTCCAAGAAAGGGAGATCAATCTGGTTGCAGTGGTACAGGTTATGTTGATCCGGTGCCTACTGCCCTGCAAACGTTACCCCCTCCGCCTGTGGGAATTTAATCCAGAGGGGCCGCAAGCTCTTCAACACTTCATGGGTTTGACACCCGTGGAGATGTACAAATTGTTCTTCGGATCGCAAGAGATGCATCCGGAATTGACCGAGGACGCTGGCCTAAGCTGCAATCGCCCGGACTCTCAAGTAAGTAGCCCCATGTTCGGACACACCGTCAATTTATTTATAGTAGTTTTTCCTTTTAACCAACTATCCCTGGACAGGAGTGGATAGCGCAGGCAAAACTGATACGGTGTCCGGCCCCCCTCCCGGAGACCACACAGGATCCCGTGTTAATCAAAATGTTGGAGGTTGCACCTTCAGAGGAGGGCGAAGGGGGGCACAGGGAAACTACCACCTCTGCCAAGGAGGCTTTCAGTAAGGGAGGAATCGAAAGTCCCTCCCTCCAGGGGGAGAAGAGGACCGCTTCCGAAGACCCGGAGGTCAAGGCCTCAAAGCGGGGAAAGAAATCTGTACCGGAAGGTCCTGTGCCGGGAAGAGCCTCGGCCATACTGTCTCCTCGGAGGAATCAGCCCTCTAGCGAGCCGTAAGTAAAAAGGGGGGATTTGTAATAATGGACACCCCTACTTAATTTCTAAGGGTAACCAAAGTTTTCACCTTGTAGTTCGGATCTCAGCCCATCTGAGCACAGCTGATCTTCGGGAGACCTTCGTCCGGAGATGATGGAGAGCGAAACGCCTCCGTCTGCCACCCCGTCGTGCGGGGCGGGCGACCCTGAGGTGTCGTCACGGAGGGTCTCACCGAGCCCGGCGGGGCCGGAGAGTTCGACACCCATTGGAGTACGGCCGGTGGAGCTGCATGATTTTCTCAAGAGGGCTTTTATCTCAGAAGATCACCGCACATTAATGAGTATGGTGATTGAGAGGATCTCGTCCGCTGAAAGCGGGTTGCGTGAGGCCGTCGGAAGTTTGCTGACGGGGTTTGAGGTACGCAAAAAATGACATACCTTTTGACAGTTTTGCACATGAAGTGCGCCCTGTATAGATAGTAGCCCCTGAGACTTGGTATGCTGTCGAAAGCGACAGCATGCCGAGGATCATAATCCCAGTTATTAATTGTCGACTTCCCTTTGCAGGTGGTGGAACGGTTGGTGGCTAGCCGGACTGATGGATTTGCCGAGCTGAAGAGGCAACTTGACGGTGCGGATGCGGACATCTCGCTTGTCAATAAACGACTTGATGAGTCACAAGGTATGTGGTTGCTCCGCAGTCGCCTAGTAAGGGAGCTGACGCCCATTCCTTACGATTTGTTTGCTTGATGCAGATGGTGCTGCTGCTGTGGAAGGCCTTCGAGCAGAACTCGCTCGGGCCAAGGAGCAAGCTAGAAAAATCGGGGTCGCTGCCTCGAAGGCAGCGGAAGAGCTAGAAGTCGAGAAGGCTGCTCACTACCGAAGCAGGGAGGAGATGGCCGGAATGGCCGCGAAATTAAAAGTTGCTACCGACCGCCAGGAGGTTCTTGAAAGAGAACACCGAGCGGAGCAAGAGGACCTGAAGAAGGCCGACGCCGAAGCCAAGGATGCCCGTAGTGCGATGCGGGCTATGAAGGAGGAACTGCGTCAGGTTGGAGACATTGTGGCTGGAAAGCCCTTTATGCTGCGTATGAAGTTCACGGATCCGAAGACTGCTCAGCTGGGCCGGTTGTGCGGTGCGGAGGATCCTTATCTGGACTTGGCAGCGAGTGCGGCGGACGCAGTCGTGCACTTCCGAAGCCAGACGGATCACGAAACTGAAGAGCTTTTCTGGTCTCAATTCCATAGTCCGGAGCGTCCACTTCCATTGAGTGATTGGTTGGTTGAGTGGGCTGAGCTGAATCGATTGTCCGGACTTGCCATGACAGATGTGGTCACTCATCTGTGGCCAGAAAGGCCCAAGCCGAAGAGTTATTTTGGCTTGGTGCAGCAATTCCTTGGGGCGGTGCCGCGTATTGGGCCGATGAAGCGGTCGGCATGCATAGAAGGTGCACGGATGGCTCTCGCCCGTGGTAAGACATACTGGGCGGAGATGGATGCCACTGCTGTTGCATCCCGGGGTTCGGACAAAAGTCGATTCCCCATCGAGCACTATTTTGAGGAGGTCCTGTAGGGCGCTCATGTAATAGAGTCGCAGTGCTAGAAAGATGTTATGTTTGAATGACATATATGATTTCTGAGATCATGTTTATAATGCAATAGCTTTTTATACTTGTGCATTCAAGTATTGAACTATCTCCTGTGCGGCCGTATATGTATGTATAATCTGAAAGATGGCAGTCTTTGGCTTCAGCCCCCACGCACATGGTGCGGGGGTGTTTGCAAAAAAAAGCGCTTTTTCACACTTAATCCAATGTCTTGGTCCTTTTAAAGAGGTGATAGCATAGCAAACTAGGCAACCGGACTATAATGCTTTATCACTTTTGTTGGGGAACGTAGTAATTTCAAAAATTTCCTATGCACACGCAAGATCATGGTGATGATATAGCAACGAGGGGAGAGTGTTGTCTACGTACCCTCGTAGACCGAAAGCGGAAGCGTTATGACAACGCGGTTGATGTAGTCGTACGTCTTCACGATCCGACCGATCCAAGCACCGAATGTACGGCACCTCCGAGTTCTGCACACGTTCAGCTCGATGACGATCTCCGGCCTCCGATCCAGCTGAGCTCCGGAGATGAGTTCCGTCAGCACGACGGCGTGGTGACGATGATGATGTTCTACCGGCGCAGGGCTTCGCCTAAACTCCGCGACGATATGACCGAGGTGGAATATGGTGGAAGGGGGCACTGCACACGGCTAAGGAACGATCCGTAGATCAACTTGTGTGTCCATGGGGTGCCCCCTGCCCCCGTATATAAAGGAGGGAGGGAGGAGGAGGCCGGCCCTCTACTATGGCGCGCCATGGGGAGTCCTACTCCCACCGGGAGTAGGATTCCCCTTTTCCTAGTCCAACTAGTAGTCCTTCCATGTATTAGGAGTAGGAGACAAGGAAGGGGAAGAGAGAAGGGAAGGAAGGAGGGGGTGCGGCCCCTCCCCCTAGTCCAATTCGAACTAGGCCATGGGGGGGCGCGCAGCCTGCCCTAGGCAGCCCTTCTCTCTTTCCCGCAGGGCCCAATAAGGCCCAATACTTCTCCCCGGCGAATTCCCGTAACTCTCCGGTACTCCGAAAAATACCCGAATCACTCGGAACCTTTCCGAACTCCGAATATAGTCGTCCAATATATCGATCTTTATGTCTCGACCATTTCGAGACTCCTCGTCATGTCCCCGATCTCATCCGGGACTCCGAACTCCTTCGGTACATCAAAACTCATAAACTCATAATATAACTGTCATCGAAACCTTAAGCGTGCGGACCCTACGGGTTCGAGAACTATGTAGTCATGAACTAAAACCATTCTAGGTCATTAGCCAATAGCGGGACCTGGATGCCCACATTGGTTCCTACATATTCTACGAAGGTCTTTATCGGTCAAACCGCATAACAACATACTTTGTTCCCTTTGTCATCGGTATGTGACTTGCCCGAGATTTGATCGTCGATATCCAATACCTAGTTCAATCTCGTTACCGGCAAGTCTCTTTACTCGTTCTGTAATACGTCATCTCATAACTAACTCATTAGTTACATGCTTGCAAGGCTTAGGTGATGAGTATTACCGAGAGGGCCCAGAGATACCTCTCCGACAATCGGAGTGACAAATCCTAATCTCGAATTATGCCAACTCAACATGAACCTTCGGAAACACCTATAGAGCACCTTTATAATCACCCAGTTACGTTGTGACGTTTGGTAGCACACAAAGTGTTCTTCTGGTACACGGGAGTTGCACAATCTCATAGTTGCAGGAACTTTGTATAAGTCATGAAGAAAGCAATAGTAGTATACTAAATGATCAAGTGCTAAGCTAACGGAATGGGTCAAGTCAATCACATCATTCTCCTAATGATGTGATCCCGTTAATCAAATGACAACTCTTTTGTCCATGGCTAGGAAACATAACCATCTCTGATAAACGAGCTAGTCAAGTAGAGGCATACTAGTGACACTATGTTTGTCTATGTATTCACACATGTATTATGTTTTCGGTTAATACAATTCTAGCATGAATAATAAACATTTATCATGAAATAAGGAAATAAATAATAACTTTATTATTGCCTCTAGGGCATATTTCCTTCAGTCTCCCACTTGCACTAGAGTCAATAATCTAGTTCACATCGCCATGTGATTTAACACCAATATTCATATCTGTATATGATTAACACCCATAGTTCACATCATCATGTGACTAACATCCAAAGGGTTTACTAGAGTCAATAATCTAGTTCACATCGTTATGTGATTAACACCCAAAGAGTACTAAGGTGTGATCATGTTTTGCTCGTGAGAGAAGCTTAGTCAACGGGTCTGTCACATTCAGATCCGTATGTATTTTGCAAATATTTTATGTCCACAATGCTCTGCACGGAGCTACTCTAGCTAATTGCTCCCACTTTCAATATGTATCCAGGTTGAGACTTAGAGTCATCTGGATCAGTTTAGAAGTTTGCACTGATGTAACTTTTACAACATCTCCTTAGTCCTTACTAAGGATATTCTTGACCAATGTCCAGTGATCTACTCCTAGATCACTATTGTACTCCCTTGCCAAATTCAGAGCAAGGTATACAATAGGTCTGGTACATAGCATAGCATACTTTATAGAACTTATGACTGAGGCATAGGGAATGACTTTTCATTCTCTTTCTATTTTCTGCTGTGGTCGGGATTTGAGTCTTACTCAATTTCATACCTTTGCAATACAGGCAAGAACACTTTCTTTGACTGTTCCATTTTGAACTACTTCAAAATCTTGTCAAGGTATGTACTCATTGAAAATCTTATCAAGCGTCTTGATCTATCTCAATAGATCTTGATGCTCAATATGTATGTAGCTTTACTGAGGTCTTTCTTCGAAAAACTCTTATTCAAGTATCCTTTCATGCTTTGCAGAATAATTCTACATTATTTCCGATCAGCAATATGTCATTCACATATACTTATCAGAAATGTTGTAGTGCTCCCACTCACTTTCTTGTAAATACAGGCTTCACCGCAAGTCTGTATAATACTATATGCTTTGATCAACTTATCAAAGCGTATATTCCAACTCTGAGATGCTTGCACCAGTCCATAGATGGATCGCTGGAGCTTGCACATTTTGTTAGCACCTTTAGGATTGACAAAACCTTCTGGTTGTATCATATACAATTTTTCTTTAATAAATTTAAGGAATGTAGTTTTGACACCCATTTGCCAAGTTTCATAAAATGTGGCAATTGCTAACATGATTCGGACAGACTTTTAAGCATCGATACGAGTGAGAAAATCTCATTGTATTCAACACCTTGAACTTTGTTAAAAACCTTTTTCGACAAGTCTAGCTTTGTAGATAGTAACACTACTATCAACGTCCGTCTTCCTCTTGAAGATCCATTTATTCTTAATGACTCACCGATCATCGGGCAAGTCAATCAAAGTCTACACTTTGTTCTCATACATGGATCATATCTCAGATTTCATGGCCTCAAGCCATTTCGTGGAATCTGGGCTCATCATCGCTTCCTCATAGTTCGTAGGTTCATCATGGTCTAGTAACATGACTTCCAGAACATGATTACCGTACCTACTCTGGTGCGGATCTTACTCTGGAAGACCTACGAGGTTTGGTAGCAACTTGATCTGAAGTTTGATGATCATCATCATTAACTTCCTCACTAATTGGTGTAGGAATCACTGGAACTGATTTCTATGATGAACTACTTTCCAATAAGGGAGAAGGTACAATTACCTCATCAAGTTCTACTTTCCTCCCACTCACTTCTTTCTAGAGAAACTCCTTCTCTGGAAAGGATCCATTTTAGCAACGAATGTCTTGCCTTCGGATCTGTGATAGAAGGTGTACCCAACAATTTCCTTTGGGTATTCTATGAAGACGCACTTCTCCGATTTGGGTTCGAGCTTATCAGGATGAAACTTTTTCACATAAGCATCGCAGCCCCAAACTTTAAGAAACAACAGCTTAGGTTTACTGCTAAACCATAGTTCATACGGTGTCGTCTCAACGGATTTAGATGGTGCCCTATTAAACGTGAATGCAGCTGTCTCCAATGCATAACCCCAAAACAATATTGGTAAATTAGTAAGAGACATCATAGATCGCACCATATCAAATAAAGTGCGGTTACGACGTTCGGACACACCATAACGTTGTGGTGTTCCAGGTGGCATGAGCTGTGAAACTATTCCACACTGTTTTAATTGAAGACCAAACTCGTAACTCAAATATTCCTCTCCATGATCAGATCGCAGAAACTTTATTTTCTTGTTACGATGATTTTCCACTTCACTCTGAAATTCTTTGAACCTTTCAACTATTTCAGACTTATGTTTCATCAAGTAGATATACCTATATCTGCTCAAATCATCTGTGAAGGTCAGAAAATAACGATACTTGCCACGAGCCTTCATACTCATTGGTCTGCATACATCAGTATGTATTATTTTCAATAAGTCAGTAGCTCGTTCCATTGTTCCGAAGAACGGAGTTTTAGTCATCTTGCCAAAAAGGCACGGTTCGCAAGCATCAAATGATTCATAACCAAGTGATTCCAAAAATCCATCTTTATGGAGTTTCTTCATGCATTTTACACCGATATGACCGAAACTGTAGTGCCACAAATAAGTTGCACTATCATTATTAACTTTGCATCTTTTGGCTTCAATATTATGAATATGTGTATCACACGATCGAGATCCAACAAACCATTTTCATTGGGTGTATGACCATAGAAGGTTTTTATTCATGTAAACAGAACAACAATTATTCTCTATCTTAAATGAATAACCGTATTGCAATAAACATGATCAAATCATATTCATGCTCAACGCAAACACCAAATAACACTTATTTAGGTTCAACACAAATCCCGAAAGTATAGGGAGTGTGCGATGATGATCATATCAATCTTGGAACCACTTCCAACAAACATCGTCACTTCACCCTTAACTAGTCTCTGTTTATTCTGCAACTCCTGTTTCGAATTACTAATCTTAGTAACCGAACAAGTATCAAATACTCAGGGGCTACTATAAACACTAGTAAGGCACACATCAATAACCTGTATATCAAATATACACTTGTTCACTTTGCCATCCTTCTAACCCACCAAATATTCAGGGCATTTCCGCTTCCAGTGACCATTTTCTTTGCAGTGTAAGCACTCAGTTTCAGGCTTTGGTCCAGCTTTGGTCTTCTTCACGGGAGTGACAACTTGCTTGTCTTTCCACTTGAAGTTCCCTTTCTTTCCCTTTGCCCTTTTCTTGAAACTAGTGATCTTGTTAACCATCAACACTTGATGCTCTTTCTTGATTTCTACCTTCGTTGATTTCAGCATCACGAAGAGCTTGGGAATCGTTTTCGTCATCCCTTGCATACTATAGTTCATCACGAAGTTCTAGTAACTTAGTGATGGTGACTAGAGAATTCTGTCAATCACTATCTTATCTGGAAGATTAACTCCCACTTGATTCAAGTGATTGAAGTACCCAGACAATCTGAGCACATGCTCACTAGTTGAGCGATTCTCCTCCATCTTTTAGCTATAGAACTTGTTGGAGACTCCATATCTCTCAACTCGGGTATTTGCTTGAAATATTAACTTCAACTCCTGGAACATCTCATATGCTCCATGACGTTCAAAACGTCGTTGAAGACCCGGTTCCAAGCCGTTAAGCATGGTGCACTAAACTATCAAGTAGTCATCATATTGAGCTTAGCTAAACGTTCATAACGTCTGCATCTGCTCCTGCAATAGGTCTGTCACCTAGCGGTGCATTAAGGACATAATTCTTCTGTGCAGCAATGAGGATAAACCTCAGATCACGGATCCAATCCGCATCATTGCTACTAACAATTTTCAACACAATTTTCTCTAGGAACATATCAAAACAAACATATGAAAGCAACAATGCAAGCTATTGATCTTACAACATAATTTGCAAAATACTACCAGGACTAAGTTCATGATAAATTTAAGTTCAATTAATCATATTACTTAAGAACTCCCACTTAGACAGACATCTCTCTAGTCATCTAAGTGATCACGTGATCCAAATCAACTAAACCATAACCGATCATCACGTGAGATGGAGTAGTTTTCAATGGTGAACATCATTATGTTGATCATATCTACTATATGATTCACGCTCGACCTTTCGGTCTCCGTGTTCCGAGGCCATATCTGCATATGCTAGGCTTGTCAAGTTTAACCTGAGTATTCCGCGTGTGCAAAACTGGCTTGCACCCGTTGTAGATGGACGTAGAGCTTATCACACCCGATCATCACGTGGTGTCTCGGCATGACGAACTTTGGCAACGGTGCATACTCAGGGAGAACACTTCTTGATAATTTTAGTGAGAGATCATCTTAAAATGCTACCGTCAATCAAAGCAAGATAAGATGCATAAAGGATAAACATCACATGCAATCAATATAAGTGATATGATATGGCCATCATCATCTTGTGCTTGTGATCTCCATCTCCGAAGCACCGTTGTGATCACCATCGTCACTGGCGTGACACCTTGATCTCCATCGTAGCATCATTGTCGTTTACGCCATCTATTGCTTCTACGACTATCGCTACCGCTTAGTGATAAAGTAAAGCAATTACAGGGCGTTTGCATTTCATACAATAAAGCGACAACCATATGGCTCCTGCCAGTTGCCGATAACTTCGGTTACAAAACATGATCATCTCATACAATAAAATATAGCATCACGTCTTGGCCATATCACATCACAACATGCCCTGCAAAACAAGTTAGACGTCCTCTACTTTGTTGTTGCAAATTTTACGTGGCTGCTACAGGCTTAGCAAGAACCATTCTTACCTACGCATCAAAACCACAACGATAGTTTGTCAAATAGACTCCGTTTTAACCTTCACAAGGACCGGGCGTAGCCACACTCGGTTCAACTAAAGTTGGAGAAACAGACACCCGCTAGTCACCTGTGTGCATAGCACGGCGGTAAAACCAGTCTCGTGTAAGCGTACGCGTAATGTCGGTCCGGGCCGCTTCATCCAACAATACCGCTGAACCAAAGTATGACATGCTGGTAGGCAGTATGACTTATATCGTCCACAACTCACTTGTGTTCTACTCGTGCATATAACATCAACGCATAAAACCCAGGCTCGGATGCCACTGTTGGGGAACGTAGTAATTTCAAAAATTTCCTACGCACACGCAAGATCATGGTGATGATATAGCAACGAGGGGAGAGTGTTGTCTACGTACCCTCGTAGACCGAAAGCGGAAGCGTTATGACAACGCGGTTGATGTAGTCGTACGTCTTCACGATCCGACCGATCCAAGCACCGAACGTACGGCACCTCCGAGTTCTGCACACGTTCAGCTCGATGACGATCTCCGGCCTCCGATCCAGCTGAGCTCCGGAGATGAGTTCCGTCAGCACGATGGCGTGGTGACGATGATGATGTTCTACCGGCGCAGGGCTTCGCCTAAACTCCGCGACGATATGACCGAGGTGGAATATGGTGGAAGGGGGCACCGCACACGGCTAAGGAACGATCCGTAGATCAACTTGTGTGTCCATGGGGTGCCCCCTGCCCCCGTATATAAAGGAGGGAGGGAGGAGGAGGCCGACCCTCTACTATGGCGCGCCATGGGGAGTCCTACTCCCACCGGGAGTAGGATTCCCCTTTTCCTAGTCCAACTAGTAGTCCTTCCATGTATTAGGAGTAGGAGACAAGGAAGGGGAAGAGAGAAGGGAAGGAAGGAGGGGGTGCGGCCCCTCCCCCTAGTCCAATTCGGACTAGGCCATGGGGGGGGGCGCAGCCTGCCCTAGGCAGCCCTTCTCTCTTTCCCGCAGGGCCCAATAAGGCCCAATACTTCTCCCCAGCGAATTCCCGTAACTCTCCGGTACTCCGAAAAATACCCGAATCACTCGGAACCTTTCCGAACTCCGAATATAGTCGTCCAATATATCGATCTTTACGTCTCGACCATTTCGAGACTCCTCGTCATGTCCCCGATCTCATCCGGGACTCCGAACTCCTTCGGTACATCAAAACTCATAAACTCATAATATAACTGTCATTGAAACCTTAAGCGTGCGGACCCTACGGGTTCGAGAACTATGTAGTCATGACCTAAAACCATTCTAGGTCATTAGCCAATAGCGGGACCTGGATGCCCATATTGGTTCCTACATATTCTACGAAGATCTTTATCGGTCAAACCGCATAACAACATACTTTGTTCCCTTTGTCATCGGTATGTTACTTGCCCGAGATTTGATCGTCGGTATCCAATACCTAGTTCAATCTCGTTACCGGCAAGTCTCTTTACTCGTTCTGTAATATGTCATCTCATAACTAACTCATTAGTTACATGCTTGCAAGGCTTAGGTGATGAGTATTACCGAGAGGGCCCAGAGATACCTCTCCGACAATCGGAGTGACAAATCCTAATCTCGAATTATGCCAACTCAACATGAACCTTCGGAAACACCTGTAGAGCACCTTTATAATCACCCAGTTACGTTGTGACGTTTGGTAGCACACAAAGTGTTCTTCTGGTACACGGGAGTTGCACAATCTCATAGTTGCAGGAACTTCATATAAGTCATGAAGAAAGCAATAGTAGTATACTAAACGATCAAGTGCTAAGCTAACGGAATGGGTCAAGTCAATCACATCATTCTCCTAATGATGTGATCCCGTTAATCAAATGACAACTCTTTTGTCCATGGCTAGGAAACATAACCATCTCTGATAAACGAGCTAGTCAAGTAGAGGCATACTAGTGACACTATGTTTGTCTATGTATTCACACATGTATTATGTTTCCGGTTAATACAATTCTAGCATGAATAATAAACATTTATCATGAAATAAGGAAATAAATAATAACTTTATTATTGCCTCTAGGGCATATTTCCTTCAACTTTCACTTAGCCATAGGAGCTTGAATGTGGGGCTACTATATAGCCCCTGGTGGCACCGCTCATCTCCGAACTCGGGACGCGTATGTGCCTGACCGGGAAGCGGTCCTTCGTCAAGGCGGAGGAATTCTAAACATTCCAATGGTCGATCGAGTGGTTGACCAGTCTCTCGCTATATCATGACAGTCAGTTTTCGGCTTTCTCTACTGAGGTGCTTGCCCGGCCGAACCGGGGCACAATCGCAGTAGTTCTCCTGGTGCCGCCTTAGCCGATGATACAGAACGTAAGGCAGCAGAACACAGGAGCCGGGCAAACCCAACATTTGACCAAAGACATGATTCGGAGCTGATGCATATAAGGCCTAACTCGAGACGCCGAACACTCCTTGAGGTGTTCGGTCTTTATGGTACTGGGCAGAACAATGCCCTAAGCCCCTATTGTCCAGGTACAGGCGGGAACTTTTGACGCGGTCGATGCCAAAACGCCAGCCTCCTCCTCGGCTATGGTGGGAAACCGGGGGATGTGTATCAACAAGAGACAGTAAGAAAGGTTTACGCAAGCTGAAAAGAATCCTTGCAACGGGTCCCTGATGCACGTCTGCGCCTATGTCTCTGTTGTGCTATATCCTGGACGGGTGTAGCACGTGCTTCATCTGTAAAAGAGAAGGACTAAGTTTCTGAGAAATATCGTGCAAAAGTTGTATTAAAATAAGATATATTTATGAAGATGAAGAAAGTTGAGCATTATTGGCTCTCATCATTTGTACGCGCGGCCCCTTATAAAAAAGGAAGGGTGGTATGCGGCTGGAAAGCCCCTTGTTAAGTTATGCTGGACTCGTCTAACCATGTCCGAGGTCTAAATGACCTGTTTTTAGGGGTTTGGACCTGCAAGGTCTGATTCATGTGCGGCTGTCGAGGCAGTCGCACATTCTCCGTGGTTGAGGGACGCTCGGAGTTTTGAGATTATGCCACGTGGACCGGGCATTTTTAAGCGTAAGAGACGCGTAATGTGGTGTTGCATTAAAGCGGGCGAAAGCTTCGCGCCCCAGTAGTGCTTAAGGGCTACTGCTAAATGGGGCGATGGAGATTGAGCTTTTCGCGACGGAGGTTGTCGGATGAACCGAACACGACCTCTAGTGGTACAGAACCTATATAATTGGCTTAAAGGCCTGGCACCGCTCCTTTGAGGGAAGTGCTGCTATAGCGAATTTTGGTAGGTTCTATCCCCAGTCTGCGGACGGTGTCCTGTTATGGCAGGTGCCGCACTGTGTGTTATCACATGAAGTGAGTTCACTGTTTTTACTTCTAGTGGGAAAGTCTTTTGTTTTCCGGAGTGCTGCTTTTGGGTTTCGTCACTTTCTCTTGGTGTGTCGAGCCCCTTGTTGCTCTTGGCCTGTCATCTGGTCGTCTATCCGGCCAGGCGGCTTCTTTCTTTTTTGACTGCGGGGGCTCTAAGGCCTCCTCGTCAAATTCGGGCAACAGCCTGCGCTTCGGGTAGCTCTTTGTCTGGTGACTAGCGCCATATTTATCTGCGTGTTGAGTACTTTGCTCCATCTCAGTTTGAGTGCGTCCTCCGCTGTTTTGAGCTTCCGCTTTTGCTTCTTCAAACTTTTTGCAGTGGCGACGAGCCTTTTATGAAGGTTCGTATGCTCCGGTGATGTGAGATCGTCTTTGCCGGGGATGGGTTGCTTGTCCAGTCCGTCATGTTCGGATCGCTGTTCAGTGGCGTGTGCGTTGTCCACTGCTTCGCCCTGCTCTAGGGCTGGGTCCGTATGGGTGCCGATTTTATCGAGGCCGGTCTTCGGGCGGCGCTTACGTCGCCGTTTTGGTTGTTTGTTGGGGTAGTTGTCCTTCGCCACGTCCCGTTTTTCCTTATTTTCGCTTCCTTTTGGTGTATCCACCATGCATACGTCATGAGTCGGGGTGGCTTTCCAGTGCCCGTTGGGTGCTATTTCTTGGTCGTCTCTGGCATCGTCATCCATGCCCTCGATGTCTTCGGAGTCGTAGTCTAGCATGTCGGTTAGATCGTCGACAGCGGCTATCAAGTGGGTGGTGGGTGGGTTTTGAATTTCTTTGTCGTCCGCATCCCACCCGTCCTTACCACAGTCCGGCCAGGGCTCTCCTGATAACGAGAGATACTTTAGCGAACTCAAGATGTCGCCAAAAGTTGAGTGTTGAAAGATGTCCGCTGCGGTGAACTCCATGATCGGCGCCCAATCGGATTCGATCGGAGGGGCGCGGGAGGTTCGGAGTCCGGCGAGGAGTCCGGCACCTCGGAGTCACGAGCTTTATAAGGGACAAGGTCCGTGTTCGGCTCTATCGCCGTAGAGGTTGCAGCCCCCGAGGCGGTGTCTAGCCATCCGTCCTCGATCTGCGCAGCCGGCTCCGAATTGAAGATCGGAGCGGGTTCGAGTGCGGCCTCCAGGATACTGTCCGGCTATAGAGCTAGATCATGCTCGCCGTGACAGTGTGGCACGCTCGGCTGTGGCTCGAATCCATCGAGGATCAAGTCCCCGCGGATGTCAGCCGTGAAGTTCAAACTTCCAAATCTAACCTGATGGCCAGGGGCGTAGCTTTCGATCTGCTCCAGTTGGCCAAGTGAGTTGGCCCGCAGTGCGGCTCTACCGAATACGAAGATCTGTCCGGGGAGGAAGGCCTCACCCTGGACTGCGTCGTTGATGACGATCAAAGAGGCCATCGAGCCTATTGGCGACGGCACAGAGGAACTCTCAATGAAAGCACCAATGTCGGTGTCAAAACCGGCGGATCTCGGGTAGGGGGTCCCGAACTGTGCGTCTAGGCGGATGGTAACAGGAGACAAGGGACACGATGTTTTACCCAAGTTTGAGCCCTCTTGATGGAGGTAAAACCCTATGTCCTGCTTGATTGATATTGATGATGTGTGTTACAAGAGTGGATCTACCACGAGATCAAGGAGGCTAAACCCTAGAAGCTAGCCTATGGTATTATTGTTGTTCGTCCTATGGACTAAAGCCATCCGGTTTATATAGACACCGGAGAGGGCTAGGGTTACACAAAGTCGGTTACAATGGTAGGAGATCTACATATCCGTATCGCCAAGCTTGCCTTCCACGCCAAGGAAAGTCCCATCCGGACACGCGACGAAGTCTTCAATCTTGTATCTTCATAGTCATGGAGTCCGGCCGATGATGATAGTTCGGCTATCCGGACACCCCCTAGTCTAGAACTCCCTCAAACACCATCTACTCCTTCTTTATAAAGGTGTGGGTCATCCCAGAAGTAATGTCTTAAATCATAGAAAAACTTTAAGTAATGTCTTAAATCATAGAAAAACCTTTTCTGTTGCTAGTATGTGAAACTAGGCGGTACAAATTTAGCAACAATGTAATTAGCATAACCAGCATACCATGGAGCAGTATGGGAAGCATTTATGACAGCTAATAATTCATCAGGAAAGCTATCATCAATAGGTAGTGGGTCATCAAAAACATTCTCTAACCTAGATAAGTTGTCTGCAACGGGGTTCTCAGCTCCCTTTCTATCAATAATATGCAAATCAAATTATTGTAGTAAGAGAACCCATCTAATAAGTCTAGGTTTAGCATCTTTCTTTTCCATGAGATATTTAATAGCAGCATGATTAGTGTGAATAGTTACGTTAGTATCAACAATATAAGGTCTGAACTTATCACAAGCAAACACAACTGCTAAGAATTATTTTTCAGTAGTAGCATAATTTCTCTGAGCAGTGTCTAGAGTTTTACTAGCATATTGAATAACATTTAGTTTCTTATCAACTCTTCGTCCTAGAACAGAACCTACAGCATAATCACTAGCATCACACATAATTTTAAAGGGTAAATTCCAATCAGGTGGCTGAACAATAGGTGCGGAAATCAAAGCTTTCTTAAGTATTTCAAATGCTTCTACACAATCATCTTCGAAGACAAAAGGAATATCTTTTTGCAATAAATTTGTAACGCCCCGGATTCGATGCGCCAGGTGTCTGTCAGTTATTCACCGTCGTTGCCATGTCATTTGCTTGCGTGTTGAATTTTGTCATGTCATCATCTGCATTTCATCTGCATGTTTTTCAAAACTTGCATTCGTTCGGTTCTCTCGGTTCTCTCCGTTGTCCGTTCGGAGTCCGGACCTCTCGCGCGCGCCCGCGGCACCTCTGAAATATTGTTTTATAAGTGGCATAAAAATGTTCTCAGAATGAGTTGCAACTTGTCATGCGGTCTTATTATAGTGTAGACAGAGCGCCTGCCAAGTTTCATTGCATTTGGAGTCCATTTGATAGCCCAACCGTTAAATATAGCGGCACCATTGCCGGTACCTTCGTCGGGTGTTTTCGGCCTCCGACAACCCGTGCCGGGCTGCACTTCTCTTCTCTCCCCTCAGCCCAAGCACTCTCTTCATAGCCCACCTAGGCCTGCCTAACCCCCCTTGCGATCAGATACGTCGGATGATGATCGGAGGCTCCGAAACGGCCTCAAACCCCCCAACCCTAGCCCCTCCTGCTATATATGGGCACCCGTTGTCCATTTTGGGCAGCCTAGCCCCTCCACCTACCTCTAGCCTTCCTCCCTCCTCGAATCCCGCGCCCCCAATCATCAGCCGCCGCCACCTCCCACCTCCTCCTCGTAATCCGGCGCCAGCCACCTCCTCCCTGCCACTTGGCACCGTCTCATAGGCCGCGCCGCCGCCAACTGTCGCGCGCAGCCAACCGGAGCCGGCCACGTCGCCCACGCCCCCTGGCCACCTCCCGCGGCCCTCGCGGCCCGCACCAGGCCTGCCCCGGGCCGGATTTGGGCCCGGAGGAGCCCGCGCGCCCCGCCACCTGGTTCCCCGCTCCCGCAACCGCTCGAGGGGAGCAGCCCCTCGATCCAGCACCGCCGGCTTCCCGCGCCGCCGTCCACCCCGCGCCGCCCGGCTCCCCGAGCTCCGCTGCCAGGCCAGCGCCTCGCTGCCCTCTCCCTCCTCACCGCCCTGCTCACTCTCCCTGACCCTCTCTCTCTCCCCCTCTACCGCAGGGATCACCGCCGGCCACAGAGCTCGCCGTCGGCCTCGCTACCCTGGATCTAGCCGGGATCCACCGGATCCGGCGCCCCGCGCCCAGATCCGCCGGTCCCCGTCGCTGGCGCCCCTCCTTCGTCGCTCTAACCTCGCCAGCTCGCTGCTGGTGGCCGCCATTGTCGTGCTCGGGGACGAGCACGGACGCCCCTCCTCGTCCCGTTCGGACCCCAGCGCCCACGTGGGCCTCGGTCCAGCAACCCCAGGCCGCCGGCCCAGCGTGCCGGCCTTCCAAGCCCTCCCCGCCAACCTGGGCTCAGCCCGCTAGGTGAGAACCCGTGACTCCCGCCCGTGCGCTTTTTAGCTAAGTCGCGCTCGTCCTGTTTTTTCTAAAAAACTGCTAAGTCCCAGATCTGTGTAATTTTCATGCCATGTTCGTCATGATGTGTCTCTGCATCCGTAGCTCCGTTTCGTGCGTGCAATATGTCAAATTGTTCGCCTTGACGAGTACATCATTTCATTCCATTGCATCATATTTATTTAAGCTCATATTGATGCCCGAAATGCTATTGGAAGAGTGATATGTGATGTTAACCTGCTGAAACTGTTATAACTTGCTCATTTGTCATTTTTGCCATGTTTGATGTGTGCATCCTATGAGGTTGATGTCTTCATGTGTTTTGATCTATGCCATGCCATCTTTCCAGAGGTGCTATCCATGTATTTTTGTGATTTGTGGGCTGAGTGCATCGAGCTTGTTAAGTAGGGTACTTGCTGTTACAGTTTTGCTAGGCTGATTCTGTTATTTCGTCATGCCATGTAAACTTGATGCTACAGAGAGATCCATGCTTATTTTGAGATACTTCACTAAGGATGTTTTGAACATATGGTTATTCTCTATCCATTCATGCCCCTGGTTGCATTTATAGCTTGCTGTAGATTGTTCATATCTTGCTCCAAATTTGCTAAATGATGTTGCTGTCAGCCTGTTAACATGAAGTTCAGTTTTGGCCATGTGCTTTTCTAGTGATCCATGCACCCTATGAACTTGTTCTTGCCATGCTTTGCTTCATAAACATGCCTTCTTACTGTTGGTTGCCTTTCAATGCCATGTATTGCTCTGTGATGAGTGGTTCAAGCTCACCAACATGCCTACTTATTGTTGTTCCTGCCATGTATGAATTTGTCATATAACTTGCCATGTTTACATGGGTGCCATCATATCTTCTGATCCATTTTGGCTCTTGGTCAGTAAGGGACTTTTGTTCTATGCAATTAGTAGATTCATGCCATGTCTTTGTTTGCCATGTTAAGTTCCTGTAACATGTTGTTTGATAGCCCTAAACATTGCAACCTGATGTTATTTCTGCTAGAGTCTGTAACTGTTATTATTTGCAATCTTTCCATGTGTGTTTGAGCATGTTCTAGTGATTTCTGGAGATAGCTCAGTGTTCATGTTTTGTTATACTTTACCTGTACTTCATGCCCATGCCTTTTGTTATTATGTTGAGGTCATGTAGCATGTTGTTTGATGCTTGCATATGCCTAGTTGCTGTTTTGGACCGATTGTTGCTATGACTTGTATAGAGTGTATGTGTTGCACCGTTGCTCTGTTTTGAGTGTGATCTATATGAAACTTGCTTGTTTTTGCATGTAGCTTCATATTATCATGTTGCCTCCTTCTGTTTGGTGTGTTTGCTTGATGTTTGAATGCCTTTTGCATCAATGCCATGTTTAACTTGTTTTGCTCATATCTTCTAGGCCTTAGCTCCGAATCTAATGAACTCTATATGTAACTTGACTAGAATTTCGTGTAGATCCTCTTGGTGCATCTTAACTTGCTGTTTAACAACTTGAACATAAGGTTTATTCAGATCTGGACCAATTTCGAAATTTGCATGTGAGGACTTACCGGAATTGTTATATGTTGTTCCCGGCCTCATTTAAACTTGCTTTGATGTGTTGCTCTTGTTTGCATCGTCTCTTGCCATGAGTAGCTTCTTGTAGCTTTGTCATGCATCATGCTTGTTGTGCATCATGTCTTGCCTATGTGTGGTGTGTTTACTATGTTGTGTGCTTCTTCTTGTTAGTTCCTATTTCGTTGCGATCGTGAGGATTCGTTCGTCTACGTGTGGTTCGTCTTCGTGGCTTCATCTTCTTCATGGACTCGTTCTTCTTCCTAGCGGGATTTCAGGCAAGATGACCGCTACCCTGGATCTCACTACTATCATTGCTATGCTAGTTTGCTTCGTTCTATCGCTTTGCTGCGTTACCTATCTTTTGCTCATCAAGCCTCCCAAATTGCCATGAACCTCTAACCTTTGACACCATTCCTAGCAAACCGTTGTTTGGCTATGTTACCGCTTTGCTCAGCCCTCTTATAGCGTTGCTAGTTGTAGGTGAAGTTGAAGATTGCTCCATGGTGGACAGGATTTTGTTGCGATATCACAATATCTCTTATTTAATTAATGCATCTATATATTTGGTAAAGGGTGGAAGGCTCAGCCTTATGCTTGGTGTTTTGTTCCACTCTTCCCGCCCTAGTTTCCGTCATACCGGTGTTATGTTCCCGGATTTTGCGTTCCTTACGCGGTCGGGTGATTTATGGGACCCCTTGACAGTTCACTTTGAATAAAACTCCTCCAGCAAGGCCCAACCTTGGTTTTACCATTTTCCTCACCACCACCTACCTTTCCCTTGGGAGTAATTAACCCAAGGGTCATCTTTATTATAGCCCCCCCGGGCCAGTGCTTGTCTAAGCGTTGGTCCAAACTAGAGCACCGTGCGGGACCATCCCTTGGCAACTTGGGTTACGTCGGTACCTGTACGCTTCGCTTATCCGGTGTTGCCCTGAGAACGAGATATGTGCAGCTCCTATCGGGATTGTCGGCGCATCGGGCGGCTTTGCTGGTCTTGTTTTACCATTGTCGAAATGTCTTGTAAACCGGGATTCCGAGTCTGATCGGGTCTTCCTGGGAGAAGGTTTATCCTTCGTTGATCGCGAGAGCTTATCATGGGCTAAGTTGGGACACCCCTGCAGGGTATAATATTTCGAAAGTCGTGCCTGCGGTTATAGGCAGATGGGAATTTGTTAATGTCCGGTTGTAGATAACTTGACACCAGATCCGAATTAAAACGCATCAACCGCGTGTGTAGCCGTGATGGTCTCTTTTCGGTGGAGTCCGGAAACTGAACACGGTTTCTTGGGTTATGATTGACGTAAGTAGGAGTTCAGGATCACTTCTTGATCATTGCTAGTTTCATGACCATTCCGCTTGTTCTCTTCTCGCTCTTATTTGCGTATGTTAGCCACCACATATGCTTAGTCGCTGCTGCAGCCTCACCACTTTACCCCTTCCTTTCCCTTTAAGCTTTGCTAGTCTTGATACCCATGGTAATGGGATTGCTGAGTCCTCGTGGCTCACAGATTACTACAACAATAGTTGCAGGTACAGGTTTATCCGATGATCATGACGCGAGAGCGATGCTTGCTTGCGTTGAGTTCTTCTTCTGCTTCTTCGATCAGGGGATAGGTTCTAGGTCGGCAGCCTGGGCTAGCAGGGTGGATGTTGTTTGAGCTTATGTTTGTGTTTCATCCGTAGTCGGATGTTGCTCTTGTAAGATGATGTATTGTTGTATTCGTGTGGCATTGTGTGTCTTATGTATGTATCCCCATCTATTATGTAATGTTGATGTAATGATATCCACCTTGCAAAAGCATTCCAATATGCGGGTCTATCCTTGGTGGGACCTTCGAGTTCCTTTTTGGATAGGGTCGCATATTGGGCGTGACAAAATTAGTCAGAGGCCTAGAGATTTTAGAGAAGTCCTTAATGAACCTCCTATAAAAATCGGCATGACCAAGGAAACTTCTTATACCTTTATTGTCCTTGGGACACGACATCTTTTCAATTGCATCAACTTTAACTTTATGATCTTCGATACCTCTTTCAGAAATTTTATGCCCCAAGACAATGCCTTCATTAACCATAAAGTGGCATTTTTCCCAATTCAAAATAAGAATAGTATCTTTGCATCTCTGCAAAACTCATTCAAGGTTGCTCAAGCAATCATCAAAAGAGGATCCATAAACGGAGAAATCATCCATGAATACCTCACAAATCTTTTCACAAAAGTCAGAGAATATAGCCATCATGCATCTTTGAAAGGTAGAAGGTGCATTACATAAACCAAAAGGCATACGTCTATAAGAAAAAGTAACAAAAGGGCAAGTAAAAGTAGTCTTTGCTTGATCCTCCGCTGACACAGGTATTTGAGAGAAACCAGAGTAGCCATCTAGAAAGCAAAAATGTGTATGTTTGGATAATCTTTCTAGCATTTGATTAATAAAAGGTAAAGGGTAATGATCTTTTTAGTAGCTTTATTTAATTTGCGGAAAACAATTACCATCCTACAGCCTGTAATAATTCTTTGCGGGATCAATTCATCTTTATCATTAGGAATGACAGTAATACCTCCCTTCTTAGGGACACAATGGACAGGACTTACCCACTGACTATCAGCAACGGGATATATTATACCTGCCTCGAGGAGCTTTAGTATTTCCTTTCTTACCACTTCTTTCATCTTAGGATTTAAACGCCGTTGGTGATCAATAACTGGTTTGGCGTCTTCCTCCAAATTTATTTTATGTTGGCATAAAGTGGGACTAATGCCCTTAAGATCATCAAGAGTATATCCAATAGCAGCACAATGCATCTTCAGAGTTTTCAATAAATCTTTCCTCTTCCTGCTCTGAAATGTTAGCGCTAATAATAATAGGATATATCTTCTTTTCATCAAGATAAGCATATTTAAGAGTATCAGGTAATGGTTTAAGCTCAAACACGGGATCTCCCTTGGGTGGTGGAGGATCCCCTAGGATTTCAACAGGCAAGTTGTGTTTCAAAATAGGACCCTGTTTAAAGAACACTTCATCTATTTCCCTTCTTTCATTCATAAACATATCATTTTCATGGTCTAGCAAATATTGTTCTAAAGGATCAGTAGGAGGCACGGCAATAGAAGCAAGACCAATTATTTCATCCTTACTAGGCAATTCTTTATCATGGGGTTGTCTATGAAACTTAGCAAAATTAAACTCATGAGACATATCCCCTAAGCCAATTGTAACAATATCCTTTTCGCAATCTATCTTAGCATTAACAGTATTCAAGAAGGGTCTACCGAATATAATGGGACAAAAGTCATCTTGTGGGGAACCAAGAACAAGAAAATCAACATAATATTTAACTTTCCCACACAAGACTTCAACATCTCTAACAATCCCAATTGGTGAAATAGTATCTCTATTAGCAAGCTTAATTGTAACATCAATTTCTTCTACCTCAGCAGGTGCAATATCATGCATAATTTCTTCATATAAGGAAAAAGGTATTGCACTGGCACTAGCACCCATATCACATAAGCCATGATAACAATGATCTCCTATTTTAACAGAAATAACATGCATGCCTAAAACAGGTCTATGTTTCTTAGCATCGGGTCTAGCAATTCTAGCAGCTTCATCACAGAAATAAATAACATGCCCATCAATATTATCAGCCAAGAGATCTTTAACCATAGCAATACTAGGTTCAACTTTAATTTTCTCAGGTGGTGTATATGTTCTAGTATTACTCTTACGAACAACAGTTAAAGCTTTAGCATGATCCTTTATCATAACAGGGAAAGGTGGTTTCTCAACATAAGTAGTAGGAACAATAGGATCATTATAAGTGATAATCTTTTCTTCAACTGTAACAGGAGCAACTACTTTTACTTCAGTGGGAGGATTATATTTAAACCACTTCTCCTTAGGGAGATCAACATGAGTAGCAAATGACTCACAGAACGAAGCTACTATCTCAGAGTCAAGTCCATACTTAGTGCTAAATCCATGAAAAGCATCGGTATCCATAAAAGATTTAACACAATCAAACTTAGGTGTCATATCTGACTCCTTACCATCGTCGGAATCCGAATCTTCAGAGTTGCGTTTAATTCTTTTCAATAAATCCCACTTGAATTCAATAGTCTTCATCATATAAGAACCAGCACAAGAAGTATCGAGCATGGAGCGATTATTGAGAGAAAGCCGAGCATAATTTTTTTGAATAATCATTTCTCTTGAGTGCTCATGATTGGGGCATGAATATAACATTGACTTAAGCCTCCCACAAGCTTGAGCGATGCTTTCTCCTTCATGAGGCCAAATATTATATATATAATTACGATCACGATGAACAAGATGCATAGGATGAAACTTCTGGTGAAATTCCAATTTCAATCGTTTATAGTCCCAGGATCTCATATCATCACATAGCCTATACCATGTCAATGCGTCTCCCTTCAAAAATAAAGGAAAGACCTTCTTCTTAATAATATCATCGGACATACCTGCAAGCTTAAATAATCCACAAACTCCATCCACATAAATAAGGTGTAAATCGGGATGCAAAGTTCCATCTCCTGCAAAAGAATTAGCTAGCAGTTTTTCTACCATACCCGAAGAAATTTCAAAGTAAACATTTTCAGTAGGTTCAGTAGGTTGAGGAGCAACTCTTTGCTCTACTGGTCGGGGTGAAGATACCCCTAACAAGCCCCTCAAAGGATTAGTTTCCATAGTAACAAGTGACAGTAAATTTCAGCACACTATATAAATGTTTCCTTACCAAGTTCCACCTACCAAAGGCGCTTCACTCCCCGGAAACGTCGCCAGAAAAGAGTTTTGATGACCCACAAGTGTAGGGGATCTATCCTAGTCCTTTCAATAAGTAAGAGTGTCGAACCCAACGAGGAGCAGAAGGAAATGACGAGCGGTTTTCAGTAAGGTATTCTCTGCAAGCACTGAAATTGTAGGTAACAGATAGTTACTTTGATAATTTGATATGTGGGTGGACCGGTGCTTGGGTACTGCCCTTTTTTGGACAAGCATCCCACTTATGATTAACCCCTATTGAAAGCATCCACAACTACAAAAGAAGTATTAAGGTAAACCTAACCATAGCATGAAACTTATGGATCCAAATCAGCTCCTTACGAAGCACCTTATAAACTAGGGTTTAAGCTTCTGTCACTCTAGCAACCCATCATCTACTTATTAGTTCCCAATGCCTTCCTCTAGGCCCAAATAATGGTGAAGTGTCATGTACTTGACGTTCACATAACACCACTAGAGGAGAGACAACATACATCTCATCAAAATATCGAACGAATACCAAATTCACATGACTACTAATAGCAAGACTTCACTCATATCCTCAGGAACAAACGTAACTACTCACAAAGCATATTCATGTTCATAACCAGAGGGGTATTAATATGCATTAAGGATCTGAACATATGATATTCCACCAAATAAACTAACTAGCATCAACTAAAAGGAGTAATCAACACTACTAGCAACCCACAGGTACCAATCTGAGGTTTGGTACAAAGATTGGATACAAGAGATGAACTAGGGTTTGAGAGAAGATGGTGCTGGTGAAGATGTTGATGGAGATTGTGATGATTTCCCCCTCCCGGAGAGAAGTTTCCCCGACAGAACAGCTCCGCCGGAGTCCTAGATTGGTTCAGCCAAGGTTCCGTCTCGTGGCGGCGGAGTTTCGTCCCGTAAGCTTGCTTATGATTTTCTCTAGGGCAAAAGTCCTCATATAGAAGAAGATGGGCACTGGAGGGCTGCCAGGTGGCCCACGAGGCAGGTGGCGCGCCCAGGGGGGTCAATCGGATGTAGTTTATGTTTATGCAACACGCACGGAGGCAATTTATGTTTATGCTTGATCAGCCGGATGTTTTGAAGTGGTCGCCAATATAAATCTTATATTCGGAAAATGAGAACTTCGACCCCAGCACGACTACCGTAGACGTACGCAACCCATGTTTTTTTTTGCTTTTCGTACTAAATCTTTTTTTTGAGCATCAGTACAGACACAAACGCTCATATACACGCGCATACACTCATCCCTATGAACGCACACACGCACATCCTACCCCTATGAGCACCTCCGAGAGACTGAGCCGGCATATCATCTTGAGATTTATGATGTCACCGTAGGCGCCTCGTCGTCGACGGGAACGTCTCCTCCCACTGAAAGCGCATCGCCGGAAATCCTGAAATAAATTCAGGAATTATGCGAGCACCAGGATTATCAATGTCTTGCGGTAGACGCGAGAGGTCCAAACTCAAGCCACCCCACGTCCCTGATTTATAGGTCGCGTGTGGTGCCGTCGTCCCCAACTTGCAACTCAAGCCACTGCCGCCCCACCTGCGCCACCGGATGCCGACTGAGATGGGCACGTCGACCGCGAATATGCCGCCACGGGAAATCATCGAGGAGGCGAGCTTTGTCCTCTTCCTTGGCGCCATTGGAGGCTCCGCCTTCTACTTCCTCAAGGGCCTCCGCAACTCCGAAGGCCGCCGCCTCGCCGGCGGCGCTCAGGCGATCCTCACGAACGCGCCCCACATCGGCCATTGGGCGGCCTGGCTTGCCGCCGTGGAAGCCATTCACTGCGCCATGAATCACGCGAACCAGGAGGAGGACCCGATCAACGCGCTCATCGCCTGGGGCGGCGCCAACGCCCTCTACTCCATGCGCCGGGGGCCACTCGCGGCCGTCCTCTCCGGGCTCAAGGGTGCGGCCTTCGGCGGGGTCATGGGGATCGCTATGTACAGAGCCTAAAACACTTCATGCATCTCAATGCAAAAACAGTGGTGTGTTTGGCAATCAAAGTGTGCAGTGTTGTATTTGGCCAACGTCCTCCTTTTCTCTTTCTCAGTTTTTAATAAAGAGTATGGACCTCTTTTTTTAATACTGCAAAAACACTTTTAACCGGAACCAAACACCTCAAAGTATTTGAAACCACAGTTTTTCAAGGTACTGAAGTATTCTTGGAATATTTTATGAAAATACTTTGCAATCAAACACACCTGACATTTTCCAGAAAGGGTCAAAATCTGAGAAAAACAATGGAGAAGTTTCAGCAAGAATCACGCTGGCAATGTACAGACGACAGAAAGATCCATAATCCACCCCATCATAACTGTCCTGGATTTGGGAGCTGCAACGATGGAGAAAAAGATAGAAAGAGATCTCAAAGCCTCAGATGTGTAATCTCGATTAATTGGCTACTAACTACTTCCTCTGCTCCTAAATATATGACATCTTGACAGTTTAATTATATTTAGGAATGGAGGGAGGATGTATTTGAAAGGTCTATTAGCACAATCATGTTGGTTTGTCATAAAATCAAGCAATTGGAATTGATTAGTCCCTTTCTATTTGTCTCTTTCATTCTTTGTTGCGCCACCGAGCTTCTTCCCTATATCGATGCATGGTGGCACTTGAGGATTTACTGGATGTTTATAAAAAAATTGCTACCGGTATTTCATGGACAACTAAAATGACCACCCAAAATGTGGAATCAGCACTTAGTGCTTCTTTTTAGATGACATGGAAATGCATTATAGATGGTTTCTACTTAAACTATGATTTATGCTACAATGCCCAATCAAAATACAAAAGTGTCTTACGGAAGAAAATTACCATGTAATTAGGGCCCGCAGTGAAATTCATGGGGGCGGGGGGGGGGGGGGGGGGCTAATTGGGTAACGAGGAGGACACATACTCTCCATCTGCAGGTTATTGTTCCAGCAGAAGAAAGATCAAAGCGCAATAATTTCATGCCAAGTATCACTTCAAGGTACCAAGTCCAACAACAACAAAAAGTAGTGTTATAAACTCACGATGTTTGAACGGTTAAAAATTCAAAACATATAAGGGTTTAAATTTTCCAAATTTATTTATTTTTCTAAATCAAGGAACATTAAGGCTCCCAATTACCAATGATCAAAACTGATAGCAAACCATGAGATGTCAAAATGTTTAGCCTTGCTTTAAAGGAGTGTTCATGGCTCTGGCGTCCACTCGTACTCTAATGTTGCCTCATTAACCGGAGCGCATGCGCTCCACTTCCCTCTAGGGCGTGGAAGCGTTAACATCGATGTATCCATGGTCGTTCTATGGCGCGGTAGGATATCGTCATGTAAACTATCGTCACATGAGATCTCTCTAGATGCCTCAACAATCACAGTCATCCTCTGGAGCACTTGTGAATTCTGGATCAACAAGTGTGCCATGTCATGGCACTCCTGCCCAGAGAAGCCACTGAACTCCACCTCGCGAAGATGATCTAGTGAGATCTTGTCCTCCTTCCAGCTCCCTACACGTCCGCATGTGCAGCACCCCTCCCCACACCGATCAAGGTACTTTGATGGTCCATCCAATCAAGCCAATATGGAAACATATAAATATAGTTAGCAACTACTCATGAACCTACGAATCCATGGTTAAAAATTATTTAATTTATAGAGAATTTAGGACAGAAAAATTATATATGCTCACAAATTTGCTGATGCCTAGGCTGAGTTGTTGAAGATTGCTGTATCGCGCAAGGATGCTAGATACACATGCTCCAAAAATGTGGTTGTTCCGTGGCCGGAAATCCAGTTTCAGATTTGTGACATGAGGGAGCGGGGGTATTTCTACCATTACATTGTCTCCTTCATTTAGGTTCATATCCTGCATAGAAAGACATGTACGAGCTGCTCAACTACTAGTCACGCTAGAAATAAAACAATATATTGTGTCACTCAAAACCTATATAACTAATATAGTGACAGAGACAGTGGACCAGCAGGGCCCTGCCCATACTTTTGATTTAAGCCTAATATGTGTGTGAATAGTGCAGGTTTACTCTAACCGGCCCTCCTCAACACCAAGATTTAAGCAATCCTGCCTCCGGTGCTGAAAATAGATGACTCCCGCGGTAATATGGAGAAAAGGCCCACATCAATGCAACCATGCATGTAAAAAGCCCCACCTCAATATGCATGGAAAAATGATTTCCTTTCGATTATTTTATGGAAATATGTTCAATAGTAGAAAATCCAGTGTATGATAATTAAATACAATAAGGGGGCGAGTGACTGACAGAAGAGAGGGGAGAGGATAAGGCGAGGAACTAGGCGACGGTCCGCGTTCCCGATAACGGGCCGGGCTGCTTAACGGGCGCCCCACCCCCACCGGAGCCAGGCCGCGCCCCGCGTAGCAATATCGACTGACCCAAAACACGGGTCAGTCGACGCTAGCTGGTCCAAATACAACAAAACACAGAGAAAACAGAAAAATGAAAACACGAATCTCAAAGCATAATCCAACGGACCAAAAAACGACTGACGCAAAACTAAAAACTCAGCTGACTGAAAGGTAGCTATTTCGATGCACAACACCATTTTCCTTCGGTCTTTCGGGAGAAGAGAGGTTGCACCTCGTGAACATCTTTACTGCAGCACAATTTCGCGGCAGAACATTTTTTTTGAATTTTCGGGGGGGGGGGGGGGGGGGGGGGAGTTTCCCCCACCTGAATATATTGCAATCACGGCGGGCTAGGCCCCCAGAAGTATACAGAGAGAGTTTTGGTTACAAACGGGTCAGGCACGAGCGTAATCCCGTGAAGAGAGACAGGCTTAGCGAGCGAGAGCCCTTAGCCAAGAGTTGACGTGGACCCGGCGATCTTGTTGTAGGCGAATACGCCACAGATCGGCGTCCTCCCTACAACATTGCAGTGTCTTGGTCAAGGACGGCGCCTGCTGCTGAAAAACCACGGCATTGCGATGCTTCCACATGTGCCAGCAGCACAGCATCACAAACTCCACTCCAGAGTCAACGATGTTGCCTGCCACACTGACTAGAGAGTTCAAGTGGCAAACCGAGGCCCTGTCCGCGCATATTCCGACGCTCTGCCAGAAACCCGCCGCGATCGGACAGGCAAACATCAAGTGACCCGCAGTCTCGAGAGCAACGAGGCACAGAGGGCAGCCGGCCTCATCCGGAGCCAGAATGCACTTCCGCAGCAGGACGTCTCGTGTGTGTATGCGCCTTTGAACCAGCAGCCAGCAGAAGCATTTGACGCGGGACGGCACACGCACGCTCCAGACCATGGCAGCGTAAGTCGCGTTCACCCCACCAAACCGCAGGAGGGCGTAGACCGAGCTGGAGGATAGAGCCCCTCCGCGCGCCCTTGCATGTACCAGAAGACGCTCGTCGCGGCCCTCCTGTCGAGGCGCCTCGTCCAGCATCCTTTGAACAGCTCGCAGCTCACGCGCGAAGCTGGTGAGGCCATGCTGCCGCACCTGCCAGACCGTGACCTCATTCGCGGCAGAACATGATTTCAAGTTCTCAATGGAGAAAAGAATTAACATTGCTCAATCAAACCAACATACAAATTAATGGGGAGAAAAAACAATCATGGAAGCAGCATGAATCCTTGGCCGCTACCTGCAAGAACTGCTCTCCTAATCAGCCAGTAGCCATTTTTTCTTGCATCGGCGGCGTCAGTTCCTCCAGAACGGAACAAGAACGGCACATTGGCGCTGGCGGCGAGCCTGTCCACCGTCATGGCGCACCGAATCGTCACCGGCACGGCCCACGTCCTCACGCCGCCGAGCTGCAGCCGCACGGGCAACGTGATGTCCACGTCGAACAGCACCGATCGGAGCCGCTCCTCCGCGGCCATCTGCCCGCGCTCGCGCTCCGAGAACCGTATCCCGGTGCCCTTCGCCTTCGCCACGAACACCGTGATGTTGCACGGCGCCTGGTAGAAGGCCGGCCTCGCGCCGTCCGCCAGGCTCATGCCCTCGTACGACACAGCGACGCGGCTCCCGGCGTCGTCGTAGTGCACGCCGACCTTGCCGTTGGCGCTGTTGTCGGTGCGGACGGTCGTGGCGAACCCCGGCGAGAGCGGGCCCGGGGCCGAGGCGTTGCTGACGCCGGCGAGGCCCGACACTGCGAGGGACACGACTAAGTACGCCGGCTTCCTAGGCTTGAAGGTGAGGTAGACGACCCCAACGGCGGCGGCGAGGAAGACGGCGAGGGAGAGGACCGCGACGGCGAGGTAGAGGCAGGCGCAGAGGCAGGAGCAGCCGGCGCGGCGGGTGTAGTGCTGGAAGAGGCGCGCATTCTCCGGCGGCGGCACGCGGAAGACCTTGTCTTTGGGCACCTGCACCACGTACGTGCCTGGCTGCGGCGCCGGCGGCTTCTGCTGGTGTTGGGGCGGCAGCGGAACGGGCTTCTCGAAGTGGACTGCAGAGAGGGCTGGGGGAGGGGTCGGAGGAGGATAAATGATGATGTGGAGGAGAGAGAATCCGTAAGAAAAAGGCTTGCCTTCTCTTATTTAAGAAAAGACAAGAGATAATTTCTTAGCACAATATGTCTCATCATATTTTTAGAAATAGATAGTTATTGAAGATAAGGTTAAGACATGATCCATTGTAGACGTCTTTTTTTGTCATATCTAAATTACATGCAAGACTTAAGATAAGACTATCTTATCTATCATTGTACATGCCCTAAGCTTACTCGCCGGAGAAGTCGGAGCTGGTGGAAGTAGCCGTCGTTCATCATAGGCCACTCCTGCTCCTCACGTCGCGCATGCGAATCAATCTGCGATATCAAAACCGTCCGTGCCAGAATGTTTTGTGCGCATTGGTACTTCCCAACCGAATAATACTTCTTTAGCACGGCGTTCAGTGCTAGTATGCTTATCGTGGTTTTTGTACCACGGGACAGCACGCACTACGGCTCCTGTTCACCAGTGCACGTACCCAAACTTGAAGAGAGACCAGCAGCCTCCACACTGGCTGGTTCCAACTCATGACACGGTCCTTCTCGTTGAAGCATCGAGCGGCGCCTTCCATGCACATGAAGCTGAAGTCAACCATGTACTCGAACCAAACTCTAAACCGGTGCCCTGTCACCTCCACGAGGAACAGCAAAGCAAGCAAATCGAAATCAGCAATCATTAAGCAAAGTAAACGAATGTACAAATGTACTAAAACGGAGCACGTCACTCCGCACGTACCCGCCGAGTTCCTTCTTGTCTCCGCACTGCTGCATAGCTTCATAGAAGACTAATGACAACTCGTCGTCAGTGGTGGCTCCAGAAATTTGCAACCGGGTATTCATGTGTATTCATTTTGCCAAAATCATTGCTGTTTTTTGAAAATTGTCACTCTTTTGCCAAAATCAACATTGTTTTATAAAAATTATGGGTATTCACATGAAGACCCAAGAATACCCCCAGCGCCGCCCCTGCTCGTCGTCGCTCTCCTCATGTCCCATGCCAACATCGAACGGTGAAGATCCGAACTCAACGACCATCAGCATCTGGTGCAGTGGGTTGGCTGAAATTTTTTTCATTTAAATTGTCATTAGTTTTCGAACCAAATTACTATTCAAGGATCTGCACATTCCAGTTACAATTTCTTTTTCTCATAGCCTGATAGGCACGCACCTGTGGAGCGCAGGCATTCAGACAAACATTCTAGACCTTGACAGCCGGTGTCATGCCGAAAACCACCCGGGCCGCTACTATAACGGTCGAACATGAGACCGGTTGAGTTGTTTGCTGAGCTCAGATCATGATAGGGAACACCTGGGAACAAAATCATGGGAGGTGAGTGCGGGGTTGATTAAAAAATGGTAGGGGGTTTTCTGCAAAAGTGCGTGTGCTGACCAGTCCAGCCACCTGGCTGCCAATTGTCGAGCTGTGATTGGCCTAGGACTAAATCACCACATGAGGTGCAAGTTGCGATATGATGAAATGAAGTTTTGCAAGTTTGGGACTAAATCATCACATTATGTGCAAGTTAGGGTACCTAGGGTGCTATTACCTCTTCTTTCACCTTGCTCTTCTCTGCAGCTCCATGACCATGCCATGTATGGTCTTTTTTCTCGCGGAAATTAAGGCTGCTGCTTTGCTCCATGCATGCGTGGCCTTAATTCTGTGACGTATATGGAGCTCCACCACTGGAAAAAAATTATATGACACCAGGTCTCATATAAAGCAGGTGAGACCCGCTCTGATGGATGACACAAATCACAAAGCATCTAATCTCCCCCCCCCCCCCCCTGATTTCAGGTGAGGATGAGGTAGATGCTTTTTGATTTGTCAATGCTACGTGTCATCCATCAAGATGGATCTCACCTGCTAATTCGTGAGATCCGGTCTCATAAAATTCTTTTCCTCCGCCACCGGCCAGTGCGTACGTCGACATGCATGCATGCCGCAGCCGGCCGGGGGCATGGATGAAAGCTTCGACTTTTCAAGCTATTCAGTCGACGACTTTGACTTGTCAAGTCAGTAATCCACCGCCCGATTCGATCCGGTCATCTCCGCTTTCACCGCTCGGCCACTCCCAAGCTCTCCCGGCAGTCCGGCGCCCAGAGTTCATGGCGAGCCCACCCGCCGCTGGTGAGCGTCAAGGATCACGGGTAGCAATGCATGCAGCCGTCACGTCCGTCATTTGACCTTTCATTTGCATTTGCATTTGCATTTGCGGGTGAGGTGAGCAGAGCACGTACCTGCGCACGGCCGGGAAGGCAAGCTCCTCCTGCCTGCAGTCTTCTCTAGTGAAACGAGAAACGCACGTACTAGTACGTAGTACGTGAAGAAGTGGATGGAGATCAAGTCGCCCTCCATCGCCATTGTTAGTTGTGACGGTGTCGCCGAGGGAGAGCAAGGCCGAGGCGTTCCGCGCAGCCGCAGACGTCGAGGCCACCGTGGCTGGCGCGAACACAGTACGCGACGGGCATGCAGATGCAGGTCCAACTGCGGAGGAAGTGCAAGGTCGGGAAGGCTTGCCGCCGTCGCCATTTTTTTGGAACAAATTAAAGGTTTGACCTTTGCCGCGGGTGAGCACGTACGGGAAGGAGACAACCAAGTTTCCGTCGGTCCATCGTATACGTACTCCCAAACGAGAAGCAGATCGACGTCAAGGACACGGACATACCATACATAGGTGGGATTCCTCCTTGATTCGTTAAGTTTGTTAGCAAAGCTATAGTTAACGTTCCACGTAATTTATATCGATAAATCTAACCACCGGTCGACTGGTGGTTTGCTACAAATCCGCACGAATCGATAGCCGCTCGATCCGCATCCAACGGCCCGCGTCGTCCTTGTTGCGCGCAGCTTGGGTGGCGCTAGCCATTACGTTCGCTATCTGTCGCTGACATGTTGGTCCACTCGAAACCGCCCATCTCACCCAATACGCACAATCCCCACTCGCCCTCTCTCCCTGTTCGCCCGCACTACTTCTTCCTCCTCTGCTTCAGCCGTTTCCATTCGAATCACCTCTCGCTCCCCTCCCCCTCGTACGCGACGGTTTCTGGTGGTGGCGCGTTCCGGTTCGCAGCGGACGGCGTCTGAATCTGCGGTGAGGAACGCATTCCGCACCCCTGTTTCCTTCCTCTTTTGCTTTGCCGCAGGTCCGCCATTGATTTAGGTTGCACGGAGCCTTTGAATCCGGTAGTTTGTTGTTCCCATTAGGTTAGATTAAGGCCGGCTTCTAGTTTCTGAGTCGACGTTGAGCAGCGCATCCCCCATTCCCCCACTCACCCACCCGCCCCGCTCTGTATTTCCTGTCGCTCCGCCTTCATGATTCGCCGTTGATTTTTGGTGCTCGGACTCTTTGATTCTAGCCGTTGTTGTTGCTATTAGGTTAGATTAGGTCGCCTTCTAATTTCAATTGAATATGGTTCGGACATATGGTTTAATTTTGTGGTAATCGTGGGTGTGGATAGGTCTTAGTGGTGGTAAGTGTGGTCGGTTCTAATAAGGATTTTGTTGTGGTGTTAGTGTTGTGGATGTGGTTGTTTAGGATGCTTAAACTACCAGATACTTAAACTCTGTTATTTATCGGTGTTGTCTTGTTATGGTTGAATTATCATGGTGATGGTATTACACTTACCACTGTCATCTTACCGTAGTTACCAGAAGTTTTTCTAGACTAACTATATGCAGCACAATGCTGATTTCTCATTCATTTGTTTTGGTTGGTTTATTAATGAACATGTGTGAATGCTATTTCTTATCACTAGTAATTTGGTTGTAATTTACCAATTGCATTGTGCCTCAATTATCAGTCACACATGCTTTTTATATACCTGTGCCATCTGTTTTACTTTTTTTTAGCATGTGCGATGGACCAAGTGCAGTTTGCTTGTTTCCTTTTATTATCTGTATTATTGCTTTGTCAAACACCGGTTTTACAAATGTTATAGTTTATTGTGATATTAGTTTTTCAAAGTCATCTAATGGTTTCATTCGCTTTGCTTTTTTTCCTACGTGTCAGGGAGACAATGCCGAGGAAGCGTAAAGGAGATGGTGATGGAATCGATGAGGTTCTTTTGAAAAAGGCGAAACGTCCTCCTCCGCGGAACAGAGCCTCACCCAGTTCGCTTCTTCTAGCATGCAAGGACATGAATGATGACAGGAAGGGTGCCATTGATGATATGGATTTAACTAGCCTTCGGAATATCCAATGTGACCATCTATTCAACAATCTCAGTGTGTGGCTTGCTGATCTCTACGACCCCAATTCGCGTGAGGTGGTCGTACCAGGCCGAGGCAGGCTTCCGGTCAATGAGGAATACGTGCATCGTGTCATGGGCGTGCCGCGTGGAGGGAATGATGTCCCTTACAACCTCCCATCTGAAGCTGATATTGAGTTAGGCCTTGAGTTGTTTGGCGAGCTTAGATATGCCCCTAAAATGACTGATCTTGTTGATCTCATAAAGGGTTCTGAAAATTCTGATGATACTTTCAAGCGTATGTGGCTTCTGCTTGCGGGGAATACAGTCATTGCCCCGACCACCTCCAACAAAGTTAGCCCCCGATGGTATGTTGTGCTTTTAAGTTTTTTTGTAAATATGTCATTTTCTTTCTTGTGTGCCTGATAACTTTACTATATGTCAGTGTGGTAACTTTCATAATTTTTTGTGGCGCATTCGGTGAACTTCAGTTTCTTTCTGTTTTTTAACTTGCAGCGTGACATCAATGGTATTAAAAATCTCAATTGGTCCAAATTTATTGCTGATGAACTACACAAGGCACTGTTGAAACGCAAGCCTACCAGGGGTTGCCTTCTCTTCTACAATGTAAGTGACGATGCTTTCCTCTTACCTTCTCTTTTGTCATTTGTCATTTCTTTGTCATTTTGTGTCTGATTTTGTCATTTTGTACATTCATGTGATTGATCTTTCTGGACTTGGCATCGTATTGCCTGATGGTCCTTTCCCCATCAATGTCTGGACAAAGAAGCTGATAACTCTTGTCCTCAACAAGGATGTTCAGGCTGACAAAGTTTCTTTCGGGAAACTACCGGTAATCTATATCTATGTTTTTCAGTTCACAGTCTGCTTTGCAACTGCATTTCTTTTCATTGTTTTTTGTTGTTACTTATCTGTCATGTCGCTACATTTTTTCCAGTTGAAGCCTGAGTTTGGCATGAATTTCTGTCTGTTTGGTGGTCTGGAAGGTCTTGACAAGTTTATGCGTGTTCATACTGCCCCAAGCTGCAGTCAAGAGGTGAGCATGTAACCTAGTTTCTTGATTTTTTTTTGCTATTTTATGTTCTTTCATTGGCTGATAACTTACTTTTTGCACTCGTTGTGGTGACCCTCTTTTGATGCCAACTTGACACTCTTTACTAATTTGGATGATTTCCAATGTGGCATATCCTCTATAGAAGATAATAATTATGATGCAACCATGTGATAATTCTTAGTGCAATGCCTTGATAACTTTGTAGCATTCCTGTGATAACTTGATATCATGATAACTTTGGTTGCATTTATTATGATGATTCTTAGATAACTTAAGTTTTTTTTGCTGATATCTAACTGTGCTATTTTAGCTTTCTCATATATTGATCTTCATTTTCATGGTGACTGAATGTTTGCTAAATCATGAATACATTCATTTGTTTACTGCAACGACACCACACATTTGTTTATTGAATGTTCTTTTTGTGTGTGCTTTTTTTGTTAATTCATGATAACTTTTGTTGCATTTTGGTGGTAACTTACTAGTTATTTCTATTTTTTTCTGCATTTTTTTATGTTGAACAAAAATTTGCCAAATCAACTCAGATAGTCGCTCGGTTCACGTCCGCCTTGGCTAGCATCCTAGGCTATCTTGTGGAATCATTCACCGCTTTAGATGATGAGGACCATTCAAATGCATCCCGTCAGCTAGACGCTGGATTGAACATTATCTCCTCTGCCGCCCGTACGACGTCAAGGACTACGCGGTCATCGCAAGGCAGGCGGCCAGAAAGTGCTGGAAAGAATGTTGCTGAAGATTCTGATAGTGATGACGAGTATCACAGAGGCAATGATTCTGATTCTGACGCTGACTCCGATGATGATGATGACTATCGAGTTGTTCGTCGTCGCTGTAAAGATCCTTTTGTTGCTTCGGGGAGTGGTACCGTGGATGTAGACATGGGCAGCGGTCCAGCTGATGATGACACCACACATCTTGATGGTGCAACTGTCAAAGCTCATGATGGCACAGGACCAGATGTTGAAGACACTCCTGTCCGCCCAGTCGATGATAACCTCATTGAGTCTCAGATCTTACTCACTGGAACATCTCATGCAGCATCCGTCGAATTAGGTGATGGAGGGCTTAGCCAGCAAGGTCTGACAAACACGCAAGCTGAGGCGGCCACTGACTCTTCTGTCAAGCGGTGCGGTGCTCAGCTTTTGAAAAAAATGGCTTACCAGAGGCGCAAGAAACTGAGGCTACCATCACCCTCCCGTTCAGCTTCACCAACTATGCCATCACCCCCCCCCCCCCCGTCCAACTTCACCAGTTGTGCCTGCCAGCCCATCGCAAAGGCCTCTTCACCAATTGCACTCTCAGCATCTGAGATTCATTTAGCTGTGAAGAAAGTTGTGGTCCAGGAGCTTGGTATACGTGTGGCTGAAAAGGGAACCGATGTGTCCGTCCCACTGTCCACCCTGCGGAAGGAGGCCCTACGCAGGTGAATTATTATTTCCATGGTCCTTTTTATCAATTATGTGCCTGAAACAACATGGTAAATACAGTTGTTTGAGTAAGGTAGTTTGGGTAATTTCATGCTGGTGATCAACTTGCTCATTTTTCATCTGCAGGGCCCCGGCAAACAGTCTGTTGCTGCTAAGGATTCAGGGATTGCACCAGCGAAAAGGTATTCACATTGTTACTCTCGTTTATGTTCAGCAGTTATTTTGTTCTTGTTGTCTGGTAACTTATTTTGATGAACATTGATAACTCAACTTTGCCCCCCTGGTAATTTAGAGTTACCAATCTTGATAGTTGTATGTGCTTGTAACATTTGGTTATTTTTTTCATTCAGTGCACCTATGAAACAAGTTGCTGCTGCTAAGGGTTCACCAAGTGTACCAGGAAAAAGGTGTTCACATACGTTTCTAGTTTGGAGTTATTCAAAACTAATTGCTGTTTTTTTTGTTCATATCATTTGATAACTTTATATTTCTAGTTCTTGATAACTCTGTAATTTTTTCCCTGGATGCTACTTAATACCTGAAGTATGTGACATCTTTTTTTGATTGAAACATGTGGTAACTTAGGTTTAACAACATGTGTAATCTCACTACTACCGTTGTGTACCGATTTTTTCAGTCATTCAAAAGATAAAACTGCTATGAAAAAGGTGAAATTCGCCAAGACCAGGTCCTCTCCACGACTAAGGGCAACATTGTCGCAGACAACGTCATCGGAGACAACAGAAGTTAGCCATCTTGATGAATCTCCCACGGCGACATCTCCGTCTGAAAAAGCAGCAGCATCTAGCAAGGGCACATCTAATGCTGTTGTGGCGACATCAGCTGGTGTTTCTCACGACGCTGTTTTTCAGCTAGCTGCAGCGGCAACTGTTACTGCTGCTGTTGAAGATATCGCCAGCGTGGCTGTGGCTGTTTAATGTGAAAATGAAGTCATCCCAAATAGAGTGCATGACGGAAGTGAAGGTAGTTCTGTTCGCCTTCACCTTTATTTTTTGTTTCTTGTATTTTTATGATGTTTTTTGTTGACGATGTGTTTAATCTTTTTCCGCTGTAGCCGTTTGTGTCACTGAGAAAGTTGTGGGAAGTACCAGAGTCAATATGCCTATTGATACGGCTACAGCTGGAGGTTAAGAGAATGATGCCCAAAATCCTGTTGGCACAGGTTGGTAACTTAACTTTCTTATGTTGATAACTTGTCTGTTTAATCCATGATAACTCAAGATAATGTTTCTGGCAGTAACAAATACAATGTCCTCTACATGTTTTCCTGATGCATTTTTTCCTTATTTATGTGTTACTTGTGATGTTTGAAGCAGTAGCTGACCCTACATTGGAGTCGAGCACCCCTGGAGCTGGAGACTACGATGGTAACTTTACGTCACCCAGCTGCTCTCTTGGGCTTGATGCCATCTTTGGTGCGAGTCCACAAGTGCCACCATCTACTGAAGCAACTGCAATGGCTCAAGCTGCAACAACGTTGGCTCAAGTACCACCTGTAGCACCACAAGCATCGGCAGCGGTGCCATCTGTTCAAGTACCATCTGCAGCACCAGAAGCACCTGCGGCGGCGCCATCTGCTCAAGTACCACCTGCAGCACCAGAAGCACCTGCGGCGGCTCCATCTGCTCAAGTACCACCTGCAGCACAAGAAGCATCTGCGGCGGCTCCATCTGCTCAAGTACCACCTGCAGCACAAGAAGCACCTGTGGCGGCGCCATCTGCTCAAGTACCACCTACAGCACCAGCTACTGGCCCTGACGCCGTTCTAGGGCTCGCAGCTCCCGTTGATGCTGACTCGAAGGGCAAGGCAGTGATGAAAGTTACCAAGGCGAAACCGGTTTCTTGGGCTCCGCCACCCAACAACTCTGGTAAGTGAAGACCTTGTGTCTTCGCTTTTATGCAGCGAGAGTGATGGATTGAGATATGTCAGTGTTCATGGTATTGTTTTGTGCCTTGATGTGCTCTTTTTATTTATGTGTTTGGAACTTGCTATCATTCCGTGTGTATGGATGAATGTAATACTCCTTCTATGCTTTGTGTGATGTAAATGAACATATGTGCTTTCAGTACCCGTAATATATATTTATGTTATGTCCGCTACAATATTTTGTACGATGCTAGCATAGACGATAACTCCATCCTCCCCCCCCCCCCTGGTAACTTTGTCAGTTTTGAAAGCCGATGTTATCCGTTACTGAGTTTTAGTAAGCGCGTGATACGTACATCTCCTATCATTGCCTATTTATTTTCCTTAATTCATTTTCATGCTTACAAAACAATACTGCACTCGTAGTAGCAGTTGTGTACTCTTATTCATCTGAACTTTTTTATTATTCCCTCATTTTTTAATCACCCTGATAACTCTATATGACATATCTTGGTAACTCAAATGTTCAAATCCTGAAAATTTATGATCCATTGACACCATAACTCCAGCCACATATGCATTCTTTACCAATTATGGGCTATACAGTTCTTTTTGGTCTTCTTTTTTACATGTTATGATGATTTGTTGATATCACAGCTATTCCTCGTTATGCACCAGTGTTATCTAATTTGTTCCTTAAAAGGCCCATACATGTGTGCTGGTAATCCACATTCACAGTACCTGGTATCTTCTATATTGTGTTCCTGATAACTTTTTGTATCTTGTCTCAATTTTTAATACTTGTTTTTTTGCAACAATTTATGTTGTTTATCACTACTGTTCATGTCCTCATCGCTCTTTTTTTATTGAAGTAACACCGGAAGCTGGTCGTGCGCAAGTGTATGATGTTGAGATTGACGATGATGAGGTTCTCATGTGGTGGAAAGAATTTGAACATGGCAATCCAGCATTAAAAGGGAAATCTAATGTTCATATAGGTGATTTTTGTTCTGCTCCATGAACATCGCAACCCTTGCACAAACCCCTTTCTTTGTTTTTCACTTATGGACCACCCCTTGATAATCAAAACATGTGGCAGTTGATATGTTTTGACCCATCACTTGATATTTCTTTCTCCCATCTGATGATAATTCATGGTTTTCTATTTTTTCTGTTTCTACCAGACAACCCTCAAAGTCCAACATTTGTTACACCAGAGTTACCACCTCGCACAGAGCATTTAGTACGCAGTTCGACCCCTAAATCCTTTATTCGGAAAGTTAGGGTCACCCACCCGTCCATATAGCTGCTCCCGCCTTTTGCCACCCTCACACCGAGTGAGGAGGAAGAGTATGTTTACAATGAAGTTATCAAGCATACTACTGATTCTAACTCTAAGATTAAAGAGTATGTTTCCATCCTTTTTCTCATCTTTTTTAACACAAATCATTATTTGTGCGCCATTTTTTGAAATGTATTTTTAAAATCTTTTTTTGTACTTTGTAGTGTTAGGGTCATCGACATTGATGGTAGGTGGGTCACCCTTGGTAAGCTTGCCAATTGTGTGAAGCGAGTTGGGCAACTATCAACCAGCATTGCCGAGTTACATGTTCGCGTTCTCTAGTATAAGGAAACGCCAAACATGCTCATCTTCCCTTGGGTGCTCTCTGAGTATCTGTTGATAGGCGACTTCAAATCCAAGTGTTTGCTGAAGTATTTTCGACAGGACAAGTCTTACATTCTTAGTCACCAGGATCAGGTATGTTATGTTTGCTGGATCTGGTAACTGTACAGTTAGTGTCTTGGCAACTTCCTGTTAATATCATGTCACTTCCTGTTATTTGCGGATATTGTTTGTTCGTCATGTCATGATAACCTGTTTCATGCACACTGGCAACTTTGACCTTTCTGCCATGATAACTTCTTTTTCTAGTTGCCTCCCATGTGAATTTCATGACCATTTGTTATCTTGGTAGTTTTGTTTCTTTTCCAACTCCTTCTATGCTTACTGCCTTTTAATTTTTTGCAGCTACTATTCCCTGCTTTGCAAAAGTTGGGCCGCGGTCCAGATGACGGGCATTGGTATGTGTTGTCACTAAATCTTAGGGCGAAGCGGTTTGAAGTTCTAGATTCATTGCGTGAACAAGATAATCCTTCTTTTCTCGAGCATGCGACAAGATACATGAATGCTATAAAGAATGCCTGGTTGATAAATTACAAGGACTCGCATAAGCAGATCCAGGACTATGAACTTGTGTACATTGATGTGTTGAAACAGGATAATGGGTTAGTTGTGGATTATTCACTCTCTTTTTAACATCCAACTACATGTTTCTCATCCCTGTTTATTGACCCGGTCGCAAACTCCAATTAAACTGATTTTGTGTTGTTTTTCTCATCACAAATGTTTCAGCATTGATTGTGGATTTTTCGCCTGCACGTACCTTGAGGTGTGGGATGGCAAAAATGTTCCAGCCTTAACTCATGAACAAATTCCAGCTCTCCGGAAAATTATGACATTGAGGTGGTTAGATCATTATCAAAACAAATGCAAACAGTGGCGCTATCAACTGTTCGGCAGCGGGTGATGAGGGGATATTTTTTTTACTACCGTGTGATAACTTCTACCAAACTGTGATGATAACTTTTTTATATGAATCTGTCATGACAATGCCATGGAGGAAAGTGTTGACATGCTGTTTTACTATAGTATACACAGTCCAAAGTCACTGACTATATGATATAATTCACTATTGTGATTATAATTTGTTCATAAGCAATTTTTAGAAGTGCAAGTAGGCCTAATTTTTTGTTCATAAGTAATACGATGCAGTGCTGGTAGCCTTCAAAAAATGTAGATATAAAAATATTGGTACAAATCCATGTCAATTCCATCATACATTCCTGGTAACTGGCATAATAGTGTACTGATAGCTTGGTTAAGATATAAAAATTCTGGATTTACAAATCCATGTCAATCCCATCAAACATTTATTGGTAACTGGCATAATAGGGTACTGATAGCTTGCTTACATTATAGAGATACACTTGTTTTCATTACAAAGCCATGATAAAATCTATGATACAATGCTGATAACTGGAATGTTATGGGGCTTGTAGCTTGCACATTATGGTCCATGAAAAAAATGCAGCCACCATCTTCCATTTTAATAGCACCTTCTTCATTTATCTTGCTAGGTGAGATTTGCATGTGCGTTTGTCATGTTCCAGACTCCCGCACACACCACATTTCCTTTTTGGCTTTGGTTTTGCAATCTCAAAACCTGACTGCTTTCTTTTTGACTTTGGCCACCCCTTCGTTGTAGTCTTGGGAGGGTCTAGTATCAACTTTGTGTTTGAGGACGGAGCTACATCAGGATGTGGGGGCTGGATGACAAAAGCATGATTGTTTTTGCTAGCATGTATCTTCACCCGCACACTTTCTTGCTGTGTGGCAGGGTTACCCTGTCGCTGCACATTAGTAGCACTTTCTTGTTGTGTGGCGGTGTTCTCCTGTCGATGCACATTAGTGGCACTTGTTTGCTGTGTGGCTGGGTTCTCCGGATGTCTTGCATCGGGGCGTTTTGGTGATGTGTGACAGGGTTGTCTTCATTCATCCGCCCCACAGGTATCGAGCAGGGATTCGGCTGTCCTTGAAACGATCCTTTTGCTTCTTCCTTTTCCTTTCTTGCTTTTTTAAGTTGATTGTTCTTTAGTATTTCAAGCTCCTCCTTGAAATTATACAGGTGTTTTCTTGCCAAGCTGGTCCCGTCATCTGTTAGGCAAGCGTCTTTGGCCGATGCCTTAAATTCTTTAAGAATTGACGTGTATCGCATGACGCTTTTCCCCTCCTCTGGCATCGACTTCTTAACTGTCGGCTATTCGAAATCAGGTTGAATAAGATCCTCCTCTGGATCCCAGGTCCACCTCTTTAGGATGTACTTTTCAGGTATCTCGTATACCCCAATTTGGTCCATAACTTGTAGTACGTGCGCGCACAGTAGCCCGTCACGATCAAACTTGCAGCAACTACACGAGTATGTCTCTCCAACCATGTTTGCTTGCACATGGTAGTCCCTGTCTCCATATTTTGGTATTATCCCCCGCACTGAGCTGACCTTGAAAGTACCATCATCCAATGCGTCACATTTGTATGCTGATTTCACCTTCGTCTCCACCTAGAACTTGCAAAACAAGTTATGTGTGTATAGCCCCCGCACCTGCATCTCCAGCGGGTTCATCGAGTACATTTCGGTTTCTTGGTACACTGTTTCCAACTGCTCTTTTGACACGCTAGCCATCACCTTATCATGTATTGCGGTGTACTGTTGTGCGAATTTGACCAGTGAGTTGTTTGGGTTGACATACTTCTTGAGCACAGAGTTAAATCCCTCGCTTCTTGCCGTGGTCTGCAAGACCGGGAAAAAATCGTGCATATAGTATACCGGGACCCAACACTTCCTGTTCTCCCACAGCCACTGGAAATGCTCGTTGTCAGTCTGGCCATATGCTTCCATCATCACCCACCACTTGTGCTCAAACTCCTCAACTGCATTCATAATATAAACATGGTAACATCAAGTATTGGAGGATGGTAACATCTGTTCAAACATATCTGGTAACTAGGACCACCAATGCTGTTGATAATCATGTCACACACACATGGTTACTTTATTTGAACTATCATGGTAAGTACTTTGCAGACAGGATAAGTTTTTCTTTCCAAAGAGAATACCACTCTCTGTGTGTAGTAGAAGCAACATTTTTAACTAGCAACAAAAAGATACTCATATCAATCAGCACTAGCTGGTGATTGAAAAGTTTTGTTGTAACTAGTGGGGTGAACAACTGAAATGTGTACATCAAACATGGACATTATAGGGGTAGTACAGAAAGCAGCTAATGTAGGTAATTTTGTTATAATCCTCTGGTAACTTGTCACTTTGTTAGATGGTAACTGTTGTTATCATGCATCTAAACCCATATTCTATGTGCCCATTTTCCCGTGTTTTAAGCTAGTGAGGGGTGGGAAGTAAAATACCAGTCAGGCTGTTATCAGCACAATCCTTGAATGCATTGTTTAGTGGGTCATTGTCAGTCATCAGCTTTCCAAGCTTCTCTTGTGCTTTTTTCATTATATGCCAGCGGCAATTCCTGTGTACTATCCCGATGAACACCTCATCAATTGCACTCCTCATTGCAAAATCTTGATCTATTATTATGTTCTTTGGCGCAATTCCACCCATTGCATGCAAGAATGCATTAAACAGCCACACAAAGTTACCAGATAGTTCGTTTCGAACAAACCCACAACCAAAATGGATTGACTGCCCATGGTTATTAATGCCAATGAAGGGTGCACAAGGAATTTTGTACATGTTTGTCATGTATGTTGTGTCAAATGAGATGACATCATTGTATCTAGCATATGCCCTGCGCGACGCACCATCTATCCAGAATAAATTTTCCACTCTGTCCTCATCATCAAGCTTTATTCTCCAATAGAAATCTGGATCTTGTGCTTTCATATCTTGGAAGTACGAGATTGTGCTCCCCACATAAGCATGGCGGTACTCCATCCGGAATTTAGCTTGCTGGTTTGCAATGTCCTTTTTTTTGGTACATCTTTAGGATTCCCGTAGAACCATTCCATTAGTTGCATCTGTCTTGTTGTCTCTATGTTGCATCCGTGCAATATCTTCAAGAAGTCCTGCTCATCTTTTGGAATGTTCCTATGTGATGATAGGAACTTTGTCAAGGACGGCTTTCTTATTAGAGGGTGGTTGTGGTCGTCGTTGAAGCGTTTGACTCTCCACCACGCATCCGTGTGGGTGATGTAAAGGTGGGCCGGACATCCCGACCCCACAACCTTCCCTCTTTTCCTCTTCTTCACGATGCCTTTTGGGTCCTGCACATCCTCTGTCTCTTCCTTGTTTGTTTTTGGCTTGCCGTATTTCCCACAAACCAAGAGGACTCTACTTACAGTATTGTCTTTAATTGTTTTTCTGTATTCCAGTCTCATTCCAAACCCATGTCTCTGTGCATATTGCCTGTAGTGTTCATAAGCTTCCTCAAAAGTATCAAACTTCATCATTTCATTAGGAGGTTTCGGTGTGGGGTATGCCTCGGTATTTTTGTCTCCCTGTTCAGCATTCTCTCCCCCTGTTTCTGGACTCGCTGGCTCGCTGACTGAATGATCAAAGAAGCTTTCTCTCCCCCCTATGCTGCTAGTATTCGGTTCTTTGCTTGTCTCTCGAACCATCGGGTTTCTTCTAGATGTAGCACTTGTAATGTTTTTGAAAGTTGTTATTTTGTGTTATATTTTCTGCATGCCAAAACTAGTGGTAACTTGTACTCCAGTTGCTTGGTAAAGTTTGCATGCATTAAGATGTTTTTTGTAGCTGTAAAGTGAAAGCATGTAATTCCAGTTGCAATACAGATTGCATGATAATTCGTATGAAGTAAGTGTGGTAACTGTACCTAAATTCACGGTAACCTGTGTGCATCAAGCTACGTGATTTGTGAACTGTTTCATGGTGAATGTGATAGTTGTAAATAACATAGGGGTGGTAGTTGCAATTCAATTACGATGGTAACAAGTTTGTGTACAAAAATGTGCTAGCATGGTAAATGTTTTACCTTCATCTGTTTTGGCAGAACCAAAGCTTGCGGTGTGTGCATATTCACACTGTTGGTTTGTCCCCACACCACTCATCATGACATCCACATTACCCCCGTTGTCATGTACCATTTTCTTGTGTTGCAGCACCTGCTAGCACATATTATTGCACCCATTAATTTTCCACAATTACAAGCAATCTTGATTATTTTTTCACAACAACTATATTTTTTTCCTTTTACTGCATTGATTACTTCTTTTTTATAACATGTATCGTTTTGGCAGTAACCAACGTATGGGAGTATGACAGCGACAGTTTCTATCAACCTCATTTCATGAACATCATTTTTTATCAAAAAAGTCTCATGGCAACAATGTAAATCAACACATGGTATTCTTGTAGTGGTTTTAGCACCTTTGGTTCTGAGTTTTCCTGGTAATTTGTAATGAATTAGCATGATAACTTGTTCTGACATGGGTGTGTTCAATATAAAAAGGAAGAAAAGGATATTTTTTTTATGTTGAATAAGTCTTAAAGGATGCTGATTACTCAATGCACACACTCTAGTAATCTATATTCAATCGAGATGGTATGTCAGTTTTAATGAGAAAATTCATACATGTATTTTCTAACATGCTCCAAAAAAGATAGCTTGATAGATTGATGATGATAACCTATATGTGTTTATGTTGGTAACTCAATGATGAGGTAACTCAATGATGTAATCTGTAGGTAGGAACATGGTCCAATTTTACCAACTTTTTGCCTGTAAAAGAGGAAATTTAGTCAATCTTTTTGTTGGTAACCTGACTGAATTTGAGTGGTAACTCAATTTCAACCGAGGAATTACACACATGTAGTAAAAGTACTACCTTTTTTTGGCATGCTTCAGTTCTTGTTGTTTTTCCCCATGTTTTTTCCCCTTGATTTTATTTGTATGAAATGCAAATGCAGCATGTGTATAGAGGTTGAATCACTTACCTCCTTTCTTTTCTGCCTGATTATGACGAAATTGAGACGAATTGATGTAACCACTGTGATGTTCTTGTGGTAAACCGGGGCCCTCCCTCAAATCCTTGTGTTTTTGGTGGTGTTTTTTCGTGGTTTCCTTATTTTTGGTGGATCAGATCTAGGGCCGAGGTCGCCGGCGATGGAGGCGCGTCGGGGAGAGAGGAGAGAACTGATCGGGGCAGGTGGCTGTTTCTTGCGATGGAGGTAAGAAACTAGGTTTTGGGTTGGTAAGTCACGTGCAGGAGGGGGGAGGTGGGCCAAATGGGTTGTGTTAACTGTCCTGGGCCTCAATGCATTGCACGCGGTGGGCCTCGCGAGAGAAGTCTGGGTCGTGGGTGGAGCTGCCGAAGTGGGTCATGCGCGGGGAGGGACGCAGGTGTACGATCATGCGGATTTGTCGCTAACCACCAGTCGGCTGGTGGTTAGTCGCGTCCAATTTATATTATTGCTGAGCAATTAAAACAGGAAGTCTCTGGAACAATCTGGCATGATGGCCGCTACCGGCATCATCCATCCACATGCCTCCGCTCAGTCGGACCACCAATCATCACCACGCCTCACTCCTCCTCACCTTACCTCTCCTCTTTCTCGAGATATCATTAGCTTCTACACATGGGATTACTCCCGCATGAGTCAATCACAACAGGTGTTTTGTAAAAGAAAATGCATCTTGGTGTTCCGTGCAATGCATGGGCATCTTGCTAGTCATTTTTTAAAAGGCTTAGATATAATACTTTTGAAAGTGATTGATCTCAAAACACAAGATAAAAATGTGATATTTGTTGAATCCATATGTCAGTGTTGCCATCGACTAAGGCATCGTTCTTTACTTCCTCCATAGTAACCAACTATCTATTCATACTAATGGAGAACTCCGGTCCCGACACCATTCTCTCGAGCTTATGCCTGGCCATACGGAGCCCGGCCCAGATGGCCTGACCCGACCTTGCCCATGGCCTGGGCCTGGTCCTAGATTTTGAGCCCGATGGCCGGGCCGAGCGCGACGTATTTGCGGTTTAAGAAAGAGGCCCGACTGGTTTTTTGCATCATGGGCCGGGCTTGGGCCTGATTTTTAGGCCCGATGGCTGGGCCGAGCCGGGCTCCGGCCTAGGTTTTTCGCGTCGGGCTTTGCTAGGCCCGGCCCGAAGCCCGGCTCGGCCGATGGATGGCCAGGTATACTCGAGCTGCTCGTGTACTCCTCCGCTCCGTTGATGCCCCCAGTTTCAACCGGCAAATCTAAGAAACAAATAATGGTGGCCAAGGCCATCACCTAGTTGGGAGGGCGGGGGGGGGGGGGGGGGGGGGGGGTTCATGAACGCCTCTCCTCACCTACTCCCACCGCCAGATGGCTTCCCCGCCTCGAACATGTTGAGGCGGGAAGAATAGCAAATGAAATGACAATAGGCGTGAACCGTACATATGTAATAATTATACTATTGTCAAAAAGGCACATGAGTAAAAAAAAGCCGCTTCTCCCCCAACCCCACCGCCGGCCTCCTCACCCCCACCGCCGCTGCTCTGCCCCTCACTTTCCCTCACAAGGCCCAGATCCAAGATGGCCCACACGCCGGGAGAGGACCCCATGGAGCTCCGTCTCCACAACCACGCAACGACAGAGGTTCTCCTTCTCCCTTCGTCATCTTCTCTTCTTCGGGCGGGACGTCGACCCGACAGCATGGAGCGCGACCATCCCAAACCCTAGCCCTTCCATGGCGACCGAGCTCAAGTCTGCATCACCCTCCCCTCCCCAAGAGCAAGAACATGAATAGGAACACGGTACGAATCCCTCTCCCCCTTCTATTCTGGTTTTCTTCTTCATCCCATCCAATATCTGATCCGTGCGTGCTCCCATCTCGTCAGGTTGTGTTGTGTGAAGGAAGGAAGGAGGCCATGGAGACGCTTCTGTGTGTTCATTTTTTTTTGGATTTGGTTCCCCATGGTGCCAAGGTGACCACTTCTCCCGCCTCTCTATCTATCTATCTATCCCCTCTGTTCAAATGTGTATTACATCAGAGAAGGAAAGACTATAAAATACAATACTGCTTGTATTTTTGCATGCTCGCAGCCATGAATCACTCTCATTTTCTGCTAAAATCTGAGATTGCAATTTCTTGAATAAATCTTGGACGTATATGTCCTTTCCTGTTGTATATGGTGTTACAGTTTGCATGTGTCAATTTTTTGGTTCCACTTTGACTGAAACTATCTAATTGGCACTTGAATATGTACACACATATGAATAAGCACCGCCCTTGGTTCAGTTTGTGTCCATTTTTTTTAACCTTGACTGAAACTGGAGCATCTAGCACCATTGTTTGGTTCAAGCACCAGCAGGGGCTCCACTTTTCAATTTATATGAGTACACAGTACTATTTGAACTTCCAATTTATTATACCTTCTCAACTTTGAGTATTGAAGCATTGGGGTTCGGTCAGATTTATATAAAAAAAGGGGAATTGTGTAGGCTTGTATTTTGTACATAACATTGATGGCTGGATGTTGTTCAAGCACTTTGTTTGTTTCAACTGGACACTGCAGCGTTCCGTTGCAAATCCTACTCACCAGTCATCCCTCTTATGTTCACTTCTCATGACAAGTTATCTACAACTAGATGCATTGTACCGCTGCAATGGCCATACATTTGTCTTGACTCACCATTTATACGCAGGTCAACATCTCCGTCACTAGGATTGGAAGCAGCAGCACCATCACTGGCGTTGGCAACTACCTCAACGAGAAGAAACCCAATGCAAAGGTGAAGAAAATAATTTTGTTTCTGTTATGCTAACATGAAAATTACATGATCCTGTGATGGGTTTGATGTGAAGCTTGTTTGTGTGCTTCAGTTCACATAGATATCTTTGGATAATCCTGTTATCTTGTCTCTTATTATTGTTTAAATTACACAGTCAATCTTTGTGCTCTCTGTAATATGAGACAAGGTGTGCAACAGAGGAGGCGTGCCGCGTGGATGGATCCAGAGACGTCTGCTGCTACAAACTTTGAAGGTACTCTCTTCTCTTCTCACTAGTAGAAAAAGGGTCTAATTTGAGAAACATTAATACCGGTTTGCATATGAGCCGGCACTAATGCGTCCATTAGTGCCGGTTCAAATGACTACGCGGGAGGAGACCTTTAGTACCGGTTCAGTGTGAATCTGTAGTACCGGTTCGTGCCACGAAACGGTACTAAAGGTGCTGGCTAGGCACCAGCATCTTTAGTACCGGTTCGTGGCACGAACCGGTACTAAAGAGGTTGTGGCAGGGGCTATTTTTAGTCCCACCTCGCTCCCCTAGCAAGAATTTGATCACCTTAAATATGTTACTTCTTAAACTATCACAAGCATTTGGTCTTCATTGAACTCTATGTGTAGGATCTGTGGCTGCAATAGGAGTCTTCGCCAGTTCTTAAATTGGTGGTAGATTCCTATTGATAATTTAGATTCTATACAAAAAGATCATTGATGATCAATGTATTTTTTATATGTACTAGCGCGTTTTGGTTGAAAGGCGATACTGATCAATGTATTTTTTCTGCGTTCAGATGCACAATTTAAATATGTTATTTTTCAAACTATCACAAGCATTTGGTCTTCATTGAACTCTATGTGTAGAATTTGTGGAGTCAATATGAGTCTTCACCGGTTTCGGACGAGAACTCATCAGTTACACGGGCACTTCATTTTTTAACTTATTTGAACTCCAGACTTTTTTTTGAGCCGGCACTAGTGCAGAACCGGGAAATAGCACCGGTTCGTAAGGCCCTTTAGTGCCGGTTCCATAACCGGCACTAAAGTGTGGTCACTAAAGGCCCCCCCCCCCCTTAGTACCGGTTCAGCACGAACCGGTGCTAAAGGGCAACCACGTGGAACGAGCCAGCTCCGGGGGCCTGGAGCCCGTTAGTACCGGTTGGTAAGACCAACCGGTACTATAAGGTTTGGGGTTTTTTAGTTTTATGATTTCTTTTTCATTTAATTTTGTGTTTCCATTTTAATTCTTTTTCATTTGCTGGTATTTTACGATACTACACATTGTACACGTTATGCATATATATATATATATATATATATATATATATATATATATATATATAATAGAATTTCTAGTAGAACATATCATGCATATATATATATATATATATATCATCAATGTCTCACAAACCACCATATTAATTAATTCACACATACACACATGTATAGCTATATACAATTTCTCCTACATATGCATGTTGCCTTCGGAGCCAGTGGCATTAGCCAAATTGGTGCCTTCGGAGCACGATGACAATTGGAAGTGGTTTTCATGGGGGCGGTAGCGGGTAATAGTATTCTCCCTTCGGATTTATGACCTGGTCGAGCAAAAATCCCGCTATTTCCTCTTGAAGTGCTTCTACGCGCTCCGTTTCTAGGAGCTTCTCCCACACCTCTTTGAACTGTTAAGAAGGAGATCAATATGCATGTGTATTAGTTTCTGTGACTAGATATCGATAATGGTGTAAAAATTGTGAATAGTGTTCTGACAAGCGTACCCATTCCTATCTTTATGATCTGCTCCTTTCAGACGCCATCATGCGAATGTTCTCGCAAACGCAGAATGCACACAGATCAGTCCCCTGCGCCTGCTTCAGGGCCTTTATGAGAATGGAATTTGATCAGATAATAATTAATCAAGCATGATAATTAAAGAGATGGCAGCTAGCTAGCTAGCTAGTACTACTTAATTACTTACCTTGGATCGAAACCATTTAAGCTTTGGTTTCCATTCGCCTTCCGTGACCTTGATGAACCTTGCCCGAGCCCTGCCCCGCTGACAAAGAAAATGAATAAAGGGGTTATTAAATAGTTCATATCATGAAATGACGAACTAAATAGGCCAAGATATATAGTTAATAATGATTGAATTAAATTACCTGTTGACTATCCCAAACAAGATGTTATAGTCAGTTTTTGCTTTGAGTAGTGAGTCCAATATTTCAACTGTTCCGTCGTCAACTTTAATGATACACAAGACCCAGTGAAATCTGCATGCACACACGTTTGCATGTCTTAATTAAGCGGGCATATGTAAGCAAAAACATGTAGCTAGCTAGTAGGCAAAAACAAAGAATTTGTAGTACAAGACAGTGTGACTCACTGGAAGTTGTAAGGAAGTAGTATATCTTCATTGTATTTGAGGCGCTTCAAGAACTCTAGCATGTTGTCCTCTACGTCCTTTTGCTGACGTGGATTCATTAGCCATGTGTATTCATTAATGGTGTTTGGGTCAATGAACCCAATGCCAAAGCGTCCACCTTTTCTCATTTCATACATCTTCATCCTGCATAATACCACAGAAAAGAATATAGTGAGGATAATTATAGGTAATGATTGATCAAAAGGATCACTACAGCTAGCTTGAGACTTAAATTACAGAAAGAAATCACTTACAGACAATAGCAACTGACGATAGATTTGTCGAGTGCGTCTTGATTGTATAACTGAAACAGTTCAGAATACTCAACGGATAGAGCTTTCTCATGGAAGTAATGCTCCTCCTTGACATTCACCATGAGGGAAAATCGATCTGAAATGTTGGTAATGTTCATGTACCATTGATGCAATTCATACATTCTCGTTGGGAGGTTCTTGACCTTGTCTGGCGCGACCAAAGGTTGGCCCCGGACATATTTCCGTTTTATTTCATCCTCTCTAAGCACAGGCATGGGCTCGATCTCGAGGAGTTGTCCAACAGTGATGTTGAGAACTTCAGCCTGCATTATATGCTCCTCCGTTATTACCACATTGCCCACCTCGGGAACATGCACTGTTTGCCCACAATAATATTGGGCGCGTGTACTGTCACGTGTTGTTGGCACAACAAGCGAGGGGATCGATTGCGCCGCCTGTTCTCCCAGCTGGGGAATGGTTTTCCCGCATTTTTTGTCAGCTGCTTCTTGTTTGCTCGATCCCGATGTAGACGTGCTCGCCTCCTTTTGTAGACGTGCTCAATTTAACTTCCTGATGTGGCGCTCATAGTCTGTGTCAACAGGCTTGGGAGCTGGTGGTTGAGCCATAGGAATGAAGTGGTCAATCGTTTTCTCAGGCACTTTCTCCCTTGGCGACGGTTGCAGTTTCGGTGCAAAATGGGCTTCCACCTCGGCCTTCCATATGGCTGCGATTTCCTCCTCGGACCTCTCATAAGCCCTCTGCGGAAGAGGCGTGAGGCTTGGACCATATTTATATCGCTTGCCTCCGCCTGTACTTCCTGTACTACCTCGACTCGTACCGCTACGCACCATAGCTGCGGGGTGTCTCTTCTTCGATTGCTGAGGCGGCGGAGACGGCTGACGGGGCTGAGTTGGACGAGGAGGAGTGGCCTGAGGTTGTGCCGGACTTGGAGGAGGAGTGGACGTCTGACGCTGTGGCGCACTTGGAGGAGGAGGAGTGGCCTGACACTTTGCCGGACATGGAGGAGGAGTGGCCTGACACTTTGCCGGACTTGGTGGACTTGCAGGAGCGGGAGACTGCTGACTCGGTGGCGGACTTTGATCAGGAGACGGCTGACGCGGTGTCGGTGGCCTTCGAAAGATGATGCAATCCTTTTTCCATAGGATGATACGATGTTTGGCCTCTCCGAGAAAGCGCTCGCCGTCACCTCCAGGAATGTCAAGCTGTAGCTCCGAATATGGTGGGTCCACCACCTCATCAACCAAGACACGAGCATAGCCCGCTGGAATCGGGTTGCAATGGAAGGTTGCCTCGGGGGGATTTGTAAAAGCAACGGCGTCCGCCACCTTCATGGATATGTTCTTCATTTTGACGTGTAGCTCACAGTTAGTGTTCTCCGTGATGTCATCACGGGGTATCTACTGAGCATTGCGTCGTCCTGGGCGGCCAAACCCACGCTGCTTCTCGGAATGGATGGGCCGGTGCTATCCAATGCTGGATCATCCGCTAGCTGCTGTAGCTGCTGAGACCCTCTTTGCTGGGTAAGTGAGTCGATCTGCTCCTGCTGCCGCTGGAATTTGACTGCCAATTCCGCTTGACTTGCTTCTAGGCCTTGAAGGCGTTCATAGTCCCGCTTCCTCTGCTCCTCCTCCATCTTCCTCTTCTTCTCCTCCGCAATCTTCTTTCTCGCACGCGTTCTGTAGTCGTTGTTCCAGTCTGAAAACCCCTCATACCACGGAATAGCGCCCATGCCTCATGTTCTTCCCGGGTGTTTAGGATTTCCCAGGGCACGCGTAAGCTCGTCATTCTCTCTGTTGGGATGGAACACCCCCGATCGTGCCTCTTCTATTGCAACAAGTATCGCATCGTCGGCTCCCTTCAGACTTGCCTTAGTCGAAACATTGCCTGTCTTCGGATCCAACTCCCCCCCATGCGCATAGAACCAAGTCCTGCACCTTGGGGGGCAGCTCTTAGTAACTGGAGTGACACCTGCATCCTCCATCTCTTTCTTAGACTTATCCCACTTAGGCATTGCCACCGCATAGCCACCTGGCCCCAGCTTATGGAACTTATCCTTTTTTTCGGCATTCTTCTTGTTTATTCTCGACCGTTCCTTAGCTAATTCCGAATCCTTGAATTTCACGAAATCGTCCCAATGAGCACGTTGGTTCTCTAGTGTTCCCTCGAATACTGGAGTCTTCCTTCCTCCCTTGACGTACTTGTCCCATTCACGATTCTTGTGGTTCTTGAATGCAACCGCCATCTTCCTAAGAGCAGCGTCCTTGACTTTCTGCACATCTGCTTCTGTGAAATGATCTGGTAGGGTGAAATGTTCCATGAGAGTATCCCAAAGAAGATCTTTTTGATTCTTGTCGACAAAAGTAACATCTGGACGTGGAGCAGCGTCCTCTTTGTCTTTTTGTCTTTTGTCTTTTGCTGGCTCTCTCCATTCTTGAAGGGAGATCGGGAGTTGGTCCTTCACAAGAACTCCGCACTGACGAACGAACTTGTCCGCAATCTTCTTAGGCGCTAATGGTTCGCCATTAGGTTTGACTGCCTCGATATTGTACTTTACGCCCTCCTTCAACTTTTTTTTCGGGCCTCGTTTCGTCCTTTTGCCTGAAGATTTGCTCGATCCGGATGGCTGAAAGAACAAAGATTGATTCGTTAATATATCTGCAAGTCATTTAAAACATGTGATGATCACCAGATACCTGCTTATATAAGTATATATACCTCGCCGGTCTTTGTTGTTTCAGGATCAACATGTTCTTCGTCATCGTCATAACTGTAGTTCATGACATCAATTCGGTCGTCGCGATCGAATATCATATCACCCTCTCCGGTGTTGTTTAGAAATTCGGAGCCGTCATAATCTTATTTATTCTGATCATCATCTGGCCCGCGTATCATATCGAACATGGTCTGTTCTCCCTCTCTGTCGGTATTGTCCGCCATAGCTTTTATTTAACTAATCCAAAAGAAATATAAAACAATTTAGTATTCAAATTACATCGTCTTGAATAATAGATATAATCTCGAATACATCGTCTAGAATAATAGATATAATCTTGAATACATCGTCTCGAATAATATATAATATTGAATAGTATATCACTGGCTAGGTAGCTAATTAAAGATCGAATACTACAGAAGAATCTAGGACACTCGCGGTTCCTGCGGCGTGGGCGGTGGACACCCAAAGAGAAGGAACCCTCACAGGATCATAGCTGAAGTGAGATCCCCAAAGATACTGCCAGGTATTGGAGAACCTGCCGCCCTCTAACGCAACCATGTAGCGATGGACGTGCTCGTCCTCCTCCCTGACACGTCGACGTACCACCTCCGGCGGGGCCGGGTCCCTCCGCACCGAAATTGGCCCACGCGAACGCCACCAAACGAGATCAGGGTCGACGACGGGACCCGGGGCCGGGTTCCTCATCAAGCGGCGCGCCCCTCCAGGCAGCACCTCCCAGTGCCAGCCCGGCGGAGCCCAGTCCCGGACATGGGTCGGCTGGACGTCGTCGTGGACGGGTCGACGGCGAGGATGCAGGCCGGGCATCATCGAGAACAAATACTAGCTATATGCCCGCAAAAAGTAACATTTTTTTAATGATTGGATTTTGATAACTAAAATTTCTAACATTTCTATATAACACTAATTATGCTATCATTGCATATGTCAAAAATCTATATACTATTTCATACTAATTAAGCATCTAACACTAAAAACAGAAAACACAACTTCTATACATCCATTAAAAAACTGAAAAACAACATTATATAAAAAAATTCCGTACTAATTAAACACTAATTATATCCATCTAACATGCATTCATACATATATAATAGTGAAAAAATAATAATCTAAATAATCTAAACTAATTAAACATACAAAATACGTGTGTGTGTACTAATTAAACACTAATTATCTAAACTAATTAAACATACAAAATAATAATCTAAATAATCTAAACTAATTAAAGACTAATTATCTAAACTAATTAAACATGCTTGTGTGTGTGTGTGTACGGGCTCGGGGCCGGAGGGCTCACAGCGGGCGACAGCGACGGCGAGGCGACGGTGAGGCGACGGCCGGGGCGGCGACGGCGGGGACGGCGCGACGGGGATGGGGACGGCGCGATGGGGACGGGCCCGGGACGGCGACGGGGACGGGGGCGGCGACGGAGACGATCGAGGGCGACGGCGACGGAGACGACGAAACAAAGGAACAAACAGAGGGAAACTGAAATTTTCGTAAGTCTTGTATATATAGAAGGCGCCTTTAGTACCGGTTGGAGCCACCAACCGGTACTAAAGGCCTGTTTTGGCCAGGCCAAGCGGCGGGAAGCGACCCCCTTTAGTACCGGGTTGTGGCACAAACCGGTACTAAAGGCCCCCCCTTTAGTACCGGTTTGTGCCACGACCCGGTACTAAAGGTGGTGCGCTGGCGCGGGTGCGGTGCTGCAAGTTTAGTCCCACCTCACTAGCCGAGGGGCAACCGCACTGGTTTATAAACCCCCGTGCGGTCGCTCTCTCGAGCTCCTCTCCAAAGCAGGCCTACTGGGCCTACGTGTTCTTTGCTGCCCTGTGGGCCCACTTGGCCTTTGCGGGCCTGCATCCTGGCCTAAAAACAGGTTGGGTTTCTAGTCGTATGCAGGCCGCTATGGCCTAGTAGGCGGGCTTTTTTTGCTTTATTTATTTTTGTGTTGTTTTTTTTGTGTATTTAGAGTTTCTTTGTGAATATTTTTGCTTTAGGTACAAAAATTACAAACTTTCTATTAGTGCCCGTAGTTTTCAAATTTGAATAGTTTAAATTTTGAATTATTTGAAATTAGTGTGAATCACTAGTTTGTGAATAACTTAACTTTAAAAATCAGTAAAGGCATGAAAGAATTTGTTTGCACATAAAATTTCTTCGTGTTTCAAATGCCAAAACACGTAACTATCCTAACTATTACAGAGATTCCCCTCTGGGTGTCAAACACAGAAGAAAGTGATGATAGTGAAGCCGATCACATCCCAGATCTTTGGGTGTGAAACTTTTTCTTCGCGCGTGTCCCTTTGCGCCGTAACCATGGAAAATCTTCATCATTTAACGGGATGCTCGGGTCAATATTCACTGGAATGGAGCAATTTCATCAAACTTTTCATAATCTTCTGACTTGTCTGTCTTGTCATCCACTCCCACGATGTTTCTCTTCCCAGAAAGAACTATGTGCCGCTTTGGCTCATCGTACGATGCATTCGCTTCCTTATCTTTTCTTTTTCTTGGCTTGGTAGACATGTCCTTCACATAGAAAACATGTGCCACATCATTGGCTAGGACGAATGGTTCGTCTGCATACGCAAGATTGTTGAGATCCACTGTTGTCATTCCGTACTGCGGGTCTTCCGTTACCCCGCCTCGTGTCATATTAACCCATTTGCACCAAAACAAAGGGACCTTTAAACCACGTCGATAGTCAAGTTCCCATATGTCCTGTATATAACCATAATATGTTTCCTTTCCCGTCTTGGTTTCTGCATCAAAGCGGACACCACTGTTTTGGTTGGTGCTCTTCTTATCTTGGGCGATCGTGTAAAATGTATTACCATTTATCTCGTACCCTTTGAAAGTCATTATATTCGAAGATGGTAACTGGGACAGCAAGTACAGGTCATCTTCAATAGAGGTGTCATGCATGGTACGTGTCTGCAACCAGCCGGCGAAACTCCTGGTTTTGTTCACGTGTAATCCAGTCATCAGACCGCTCCGGGTGTTTGGAGCATAGCAAATTCTTGTGTTCATCCATATACGGAGCCACCAAGGCGGAATTTTGTAGAACTGTGTAGTGTGCTTCAGTGAGAGAATGTCCGTCCATACATATTATTTGTTCCCCTCCTAGCGTGCCTTTTCCATCCAGTCTGCCCTTATGCAATAAAGTCAATACAAAACTCAATGACCTCCTCATTTTGATGGCCCTTGGAGATGTTTCCTTCTGGCCTAGCACGGTTATGAACATATTTCTTTAAGACTCCCATGAACCTCTCAAAGGGGAACATATTGTGTAGAAATACAGGACGCAAAACGTTAATCTCTTCGCATAGGTTAACTAGGACGTGCGTCATGATGTTGAAGAAGGATGGTGGGAACACCAACTCGAAACTGACAAGACATTGCACCAAATCATTCTGTAACCTTGGTATGATTTCTGGATCGATTACCTTCTGAGAGATTGCATTGAGAAATGCACATAGCTTCACAATAGCTAATCGAACATTTTCCGGTAGAAGCCCCCTCAATGCAACCGGAAGCAGTTGCGTCATAATCACGTGGCAGTCATGAGACTTTAGGTTCTGGAACTTTTTCTCTGCCATGTTTATTATTCCCTTTATATTCGACGAGAAGCCAGACGGTACCTTAATACTGAGCAGGCATTCAAAGAAGATTTCCTTCTCTTCTTTGGTAAGAGCATAGCTTGCATGACCCTGATGTATGCCGTCTTCTCCGTGCATACGTTGCTGGTCCTCCCGTGCCTCAGGTGTATCTTTTGTCTTCCCATACACGCCCAAGAAGCCAAGCAGGGTCACGCAAAGATTCTTCGTCACGTGCATCACGTCGATTGTGGAGCGGACCTCTAGGTCTTTCCAATATGGCAGGTCCCAAAATATAGATTTCTTCTTCCACATGGGTGCGCGTCCGTCAGCGTCCTTCGGAACAGGTTGTCCGCCAGGACCCTTTCCAAATATCACCTTCAAATCCTTGACCATATCATGTACATCAGCACCAGTACGGTGGCGAGGCTTCGTCTGATGATCCGCCTCACCTTTGAAATGCTTGCCTTTATTTCTTACGGGATGCCTGCTCGGAAGAAATTGACGATGTCCCAGGTACACATTCTTCTTACATCTATTCAAATATATACTGTCGGTATCATCCAAACAGTGTGTGCATCCGCGGTATCCCTTGTTTGTCTGTCCTCATAGGTTACTGAGAGCTGGCCAATCATTCATGGTCACCAATAGCAACGCCTTTAGGTCAAATTCTTCCCCCATGTGCTCATCCCACGCACGTACACCTGTTCCATTCCACAGTTGTAAGAGTTCTTCAACTAATGGCCTTAGGTACACATCAATGTCGTTGCCGGGTTGCTTAGGGCCTTGGATGAGCACTGGCATCATAATGAACTTCCGCTTCATGCACAACCAAGGAGGAAGGTTATACAAACATAGAGTCACAGGCCAGGTGCTATGGTTGCTGCTCTGCTCCCCAAAAGGATTAATGCCATCTGCGCTTAGACCAAACCATACGCTCCTTGCGTCATCTGCAAACTCCTTCCCGTACTTTCTTTCGATTTTTCTCCACTGCGACCCGTCAGCGGGTACTCTCAACTTTCCGTCTTTCTTACGGTCTTATCTGTGCCATCGCATCGCCTTGGCATGCTCTTTGTTTTGGAACAAACGTTTCACCCGTGGTATTATAGGAGAATATCACATCACCTTGGCAGGAATCTTCTTCCTGGGGCGCTCGCCCTCGACATCACCATGCTCATCGCGGCTGATCTTATAGCGCAATGCACCACATACCGGGCAAGCGTTCAAATCCTCGTACTCACCGCGGTAGAGGATGCAATCATTAGGGCATGCATGTCTCTTCTGCACCTCTAACCCTAGAGGGCAGACAACCTTCTTTGCTTCGTACGTACTCTCGGGCAATTCGTTGTCCTTTGGAAGCATATCCTTTATCATTACTAGCAACTTTCCAAATCCCTTGTCAGATACACCATTCTCTGCCTTCCATTGCAGCAATTCCAGTGTGGTGCCCAGCTTTTTTTTGTCACCTACGCAATTCGGGTACAACAATTTTTTGTGATCCTCTAACATGCGCTGCAACTTCTTCTTCTCCAAATCACTTGCGCAGTTTCTCTTTGCATAGGCAATGGCCCGACCTAGATCATCAACGGGCTCATCTGATGCCTCTTCTTCAGATTCTTCCCGCATTACCGGCTCAGCTTCTTCCCCCATTGTTGTATCATCGTATTCAGGGAACCCATGGCCAGGATAGCTGTCGTCGTCCTCTTCTTCTTCATTGTCTTCCATCATAACCCCTCTTTCTCCGTGCTTGGTCCAAACATTATAGTGGGGCATGAAACCGGACTCAAACAGGTGGACGTGAATGGTTCTTGACATAGAGTAATTGCGACCATTCTTACAGCCAGCACATGGACAAGGCATAAAACCATCCGCCCGCTTGTTTGCCTCAGCCGCAAGCAGAAAAGTATGCACGCCCTCAACGAACTGGGGAGAGCATCGGTCATCGTACATCCATTGCCGGCTCATCTTCATTACACAACACCGAATAGACCAAATTAATACAAGTTCATACATAAAGTTCATACAACACTTAAATGCAACAAACAAATAACTCTCTAGCTAAAGCATTTAAATGCAACAACAAATGCGATCAAGATCGCAACTAAGGTAACAATTGATCCAACAGCATAATGATACCAAGCCTCACTATCGATGGCATATTTTCTAATCTTTCTAATCTTCAAGCGCATTTTCTCCATCTTGATCTTGTGATCATCGACGACATCGGCAACATGCAACTCCAATTCCATCTTCTCCCCCTCAATTCTTTTCAATTTTTATTTCAAGTACTCGTTTTCTCTTTCAACTAAATTTAACCTCTCGACAATAGGGTTGGTTGGAATTTCCGGTTCACATACCTCCTAGATAAAAATATCTATGTCAACTTGATGGGCATAATTTTTCATAAATACAAAATGCAACAAATAGTTTTAAAAGAGAATATACCACATCCGAATCATAACAAGGACGAGGGCCGACAGGGACGGATATCAAAACCATGGCATTATGTATAACAAACAACGCACGGGTAAGATAATTATTATACGAGTAACTATATATCCAAATCACACAAACATCAATTTTTTATATAAAATTTCATGAACAAGAGGCTCACCACAAGGTGGTGCCGGCGACGGGACGGTGCGGGCGATCGACGGTGGTTACGACGGAGATTTAGAAGGCACTAAGTAAACCACACCTACATATGCAAACTAAGTGTTATTTTGACCTCAAATTGCGTATAAATCAAATACTAGCACATATATATATTTCCTCCCAAATTACTAAACTCACAAATTAATAACTATATAAAGCATTGCAAGAGCTAATCTAGCAATGAGAGATGAAAGGACAAAGTTGCTAACCTTTGTGATCACTTGAATGGATGGGGGCCTTCAAATCTTGACAAATTTTGGGCAAAATGTGTGATGAGGTCGAGGGGAGAAGAGGAAGAATAGAGAGGAGAGGAGAGGGGAAAGGGGGGAGAACAGAGCGTGCTGGACGAAGGGTTTATATGCAGGAGGACCTATAGTACCGGTTCGTGGCACGAACCGGTACTAAAGGTGCTAGAGGGGGCCCAGACTGACAACATCCTACCACCACCCTCATTAGTACCGGTTCGTGGCACGAACCGGTGCTAAAGGTTAGCCACGAACCGGTACTAATGAGAGCGGCCCGGCTAGCCGTTTGAACCGGCACTAGTGTATACATTTGTGCTGGCTCTAATACAAACCGGCACTAATGTTCTTCACGTTTGACCCTTTTTCTACTAGTGCGGCATTATGCAGCATTCGAAGCGATGTCATCAATTTCCAACACGTTCTGACATCATTTGCTGTTATATTCAGTCACCGATTTGTTTAGATCAGAGCTAAATGACCGTGAAAATGAAAATCACTACAAAATAAAGAGTGGAGAGAGTCACGGCAAAAACTGGATGAACTTAGTGTACAAACTGGACAATCTCTTTCAGAGTATCAGGGTTTCGGACAAGAACTCATCAGTTACACGGGCACTTTTGTTTTTCAGTCATTTACCAATTTGTTCAGAGAGCTAAATGGCCGTGAAACAGTAAATCACAGCAAACGAACTCTGAAAAGAAACTATATAAAGCAATAAATAACAGAAAATAAATAATGCAGAAAAGAAAAAAACTATATAAAGCAAAAATATTCACAAGAAACTAAATACAGCAAAAAAACTACTCAGAAATAAATAGAAGAAAAAAATAAAGCAGAAAAGAAAAAACTATATAAAAAATTGTATAAAAAATTATATCAAAAATTATATAAAACTACTCAGAAATAAATAGAAGAAAATAAATAATGCAGAAAAGAAAAAAATTATATAAAAAATTATTGGGGCGCTGTCCGGTGGGCCTGCCAGACCTAGGGTGTACAAATTCAGGCCCAGAAGGGCTAGTAGGCTCACAGGGCAGCGCACCCTAGTTAGGGCCAGAAGCCTGCTATATAGAGAAGTTCGAAAGGGCAGCCGCGGCTTGGTTTATAAACCAGTGCGGCTGCCCTTCGCTCGGCAAGGTGGGACTAAAAACAACGCACTACGGATGGCAGCGCACGACCATTAGTACCGGTTGGAGCCACCAACCGGTACTAATGTGTTGCCCTTTAGTACCAGTTGGAGCCACCAACCGATACTAAAGGCCCTAATTTCCCGCCGCTTGGCCTGGCCAAAATTGACCATTAGTAACCGGTACTAAAGGCCCCTCGTATATATATGGCACTTACGAAAGTTCAGCTATCATCGACCAGTTCGTTCCACTTCTTCTCTCTCGCGCGACATCGATCTCCGACGCCGCCGTGCCGTCGCCCTTGCCGCCCGTCGATCGCCGCCCCGCCGCATGTTGTTGCCGTCCCCACCGCCCTCGCCGCCCCCGCCGCTCATCGTCGTCGTCGTCGTCCCCGTCGTCGCCGCCGCCCCCGCCGCCCGTATGTCATCGCCGCCGCCCCCGCCGCCCGTCTCGTCGCCGCCCCCGCCGCCCGTCGTCGCCGCCCTCGGCCGCCCGTACGTCCGCACGCATACACACATACACACACACACACTATACGTACACACATAAACACACAAACATATTTTTTACTTATTTTCTGTTTTCTATTGTTTTGATGTATTAATTAATATAACTAGTTTATTTTTAGAATGTGAGAAATGTTAATGAGATTATTTGAACTAGTTGAATTAAGAAAATTTATGTATATGAGATTGTTTGAAGTAGTTGAATTAAGAAAATTTATGTATATGAGATTATTTGAACTAGTTGAATTAATAAAACTAGTTTATTTTTAGTAAGAAATTTTGGTATATGAAATTAATTGAACTAGTTGAATTAATATAACTAGTTTATTTTTAGTAAATGCTTAGTTGAACTAGTTGAATTTATATAACTAGTTTATTTTTAGAAATGCTTAGTTGAACTAGTTGAATTAATATAACTAGTTTAATTTTAGAAATGCTTAGTTGAACTAGTTGAATTAATATAACTAGTTTATTTTTAGTAAATGCTTAGTTGAACTAGTTGAATTAATAGAACTAGTTTATTTTTAGCAAGAAAATTTAGGTATATGAGATTATTTGAACTAACTAAAATTTCGGTATATGAGATTATTTGAATTAATATAACTAGTTTATTTTTAGAAAATTCTTAGTTGAATTAATAGAAGTAATTGAATTAATTGAATTAATTGAATTAGTAAGTGTTTAATGTTTCGCCTATATGAACATATAGGAAATGTCGTCTGACGACAGAAAAAGTTTCATTATGTGCGAATATTGTGAAGACCAGCGCGACCAGTGCGACAGAAATTTCCGAGTTGATGATAGGCGATTCAGCATCAAGCTGGATGAGACCTTCGAATTCGATACAGTAAGTCACAACGACAAGTCTGTTTTCGTAATTAAGCATGACTTATATATGCTTCATTTGCCTGACTTATAATTTTTAATTTTCACTATTCTACTAGCGCATCCCCTGCCATTCAAGAATTTTTGTCTTGGATAAGATAGGTTTTAATTTTTGTCTCTACTATGAAGGTAAAGAGAGTTTACCTGAAAACTGAGCATGGTTATACTTTCAACGTCAAAGTATACAATGCACACACGTACACCTATTTTGAATGCAAAACTTGGCAAGCACTATGCAAGGCTTATGCATTTGAGCCTGGTATGGTTATCACCTTTGATATTCGTCCGAAAGATGATATTGAAGGTAATAAAGACATATGGGTCAATGTGCAGACGCCTCCAGTTCTACCATTATGTGAATTGTTCTCAACTATATTTTTGTCTTTGATATTGCTTATTCAAAAATAATTGACAACTAATTTCTATTGACAGCTTATTTTCATTTAAGCAAACATGTTCAGCGCTTGGTAGACAGGACCTACTACTGCTCCGGAGCTGAACTAAACTGCGAGGAGATAAGTCATTATGTTTCATGGCTTGAGGATCTTCATACTGTCAAGACAAATTTTCTTCCTGCACCTAGAAATGTTAGTACTCAAAACGTGCGACGAATAGTGATGGTATTGAACTATGGTCACATCTATTTAGGAATGATGGTAAGATATTTACTATTTGTCCTCAGTGCATATTTTGCATACATAATTTTTTTGCTAAACTTTCATTGCTAAGTATATTAATTAAGTACTATACAATGTTCTTAAACAGGGACTCCCGATGACAGTTGTGCCTCAGGGGATCGAGACTAAAGGTCGCATGTCAATTGTTAGCTTACGGCCAAGATATCCTGCATTGCACATGAATGCATTCAGGATTTCTAGAAGCGATGAATGCTTAATAGTGAAAGATTGGAGGAAAATTGTTAACGATCGCAGAGAAGTACTAGGGGGCAGCAATGAGAAGCGCAGCCCACGATTAGGAGAGAGGTTTATCTGCATGCTCCAGTTTGATGAATCAGGGGAGCTATACATGTTCTATGCTATTTTACCAGAGAGAGAGTAGCAGGAGTGATTTAGCTGCTAGTTCATGCTGCTCTTAGTACTTATCCTTTCATGTCCGTGTTCTTCATTCTGAACTTAATCTCAAAGAGTGATTTGCTTTTGTGGTGTTATATATGGACGCTTATAATATCATGACAATCATGTTGAACTCGATGATATTTTTGGTTCTGGTACAAGTGAATGTTTCTTCTTTAAGCTACTATTGGTGGTGATTAGATAGCGGTAATGACTATGATGATTAAATAGTGATAATGACGACTACGATAATTTTTAGCTAGCTAGCTAGAGTATATATATACTCATGTTGATGAGATGATGCAAAGAGTTGTTATATTAATATGATGCTGATGATGAGTTATTATATCATTTAATGAAAGAAACCACAGATTAGTTTCAGTTGGATGGATCCTACCTAAGTGATCAAGTATATACATGCCATATCCATATATATTATACTTGATCACCTAATTAGGTGATCAAGTATAATATGGATATGGCATATACTTGATCACTTAGCTAGCTAGCTAGCTAGATCCAAAATGCATCCAGTCGAAACTAATCCGCGGTACTTTCACCTAATGATTTAACAAATCATTATAATGTAAAAAAATCACTAAATTAAATTGAAAACACAAAATTAAAGGAAAAATAAAAAAAACATTTAGTACCGGTTGGTGTTACCAACCGGTACTAAAGCCATACACGCACCCGGGCCTGGCTTGTGCCACGTGTTTGCACTTTAACGCCGGTTCGTGACGAACCGGTACTAAAGGGGGGGGGGGGGGGGGGTTGGCTTTAGTCCCACTCTTTAGTGCCGATTCGCGAACTGGCACTAAAGGCCGTCACGAACCGGCACTAAAGACCGGTTCTGCACTAGTGTCTCCCCCTTGCTCTGGTATATCTCTGGGTCATGGACTTGCTGTCATGGGTTTGGCCTCAATTTAGGCTGGGTAAATGATGCACTGGTGGCTGATGTACATTGGATAATAACTGTGAAACTAGTTTATTTTTGTACATGCAAATGTGAGACATGGCATCGTTTTGCAACTACCACTTTGATAGTTGTTCATACCTATGTACGTGGTGCTGGTCATGGCCTTGCTGCTTAGATGGGTCATTAGTACACACACACATACGTATATATGCACGTGGCGGTTCATTTGACATCAAGAATTTTCTTGCCTTTGTTTTGATTTTCTTGCTGTCAAACTTATCATCCTTGAGCGCGAGTAATACTAGTACATCAGGTTGATTGATTGATTGATGAAAAACTCTTCTTGCTTCTGCTTTCTTTAAAATAATAAAATCTAGTTATTAAATTCCTGAAGCAATAAACACATGAGTATTATTTTTTGTACAACAATAATACATTGTAACATCTAAACTATACTGGTGCTGCTGCTCTATTCGTGAAGCTCTCACTGTTGGTGCTGCTGTTGGTCAAGGTGGTGGTGAGATGAATCCTGGGCTAGGAGAACCTGAGATGAGATGAAGGACAAGCACAAACATGCACATGGGCCCCAACAGCCAGGACAAGGAAAGAGGTTTTCTTTTCCTCTTATCCTATATATGTACAACAGACATTCAGTCTGCGCTTTGTTTGCTTCATTGGATCAGCCTGTATGCTTTCTTTTCTAGTCCAAGCATGCTAGTTTCAGTTGTACAGCCTCATGTTTGTTTCACTTAAGCATGCGTGGATTTTGTTCCTATTACCTCCACTTTTTTTGCCCCAACAAGAAGCAAGCATGCTCCAGGAAACTTGTCCAACCAATTGTTGGGATTAGCACCTAAATCTAACCTCTTGTGTAGTACAATTAATCTACTTACACTCCAATAAGCTAGTTCAGAAAATTTCATTACTGATTTAATATGCTTATCAAACAAGCTTGCCCTTTTCTGACTGACTGATTGCCGACTCGTTGAGTAATTGATGATATGGGTACAAAACAATTAAAATCATGGGAACTTATGCTACTTTCTTATGTACAAAGTAAAAACATGATTACTAGTAGCATCTGTAGACGGCCTTACTCATCATATTCATGTTTGTCTCCGCAACCCTCACACAAACATGTTTGACAGGGCAGCTGTATAAATGTAGGATTTTATCATTTTTATTCTAGTCTACTGCTTATGCTATTACAAACATCTTCAATTGCTATTCTTGTGTTCTTAACATCGGACTAATTTCTTGACGACCGCAACAGGGAGGTGCTCCTCTTGCTCCAGCTCTTGTCTCCATCGCGAAATCACCGACGTGGTTCGGCCTCTGCCACAAACGTTGAAGGTATCCCCGTCCCTTCTTCTCTTTGCTCTGGGCACATTATCATTTTGTTTGCTTTGCACATAATACTATCCTAGCTTGTTGGAAAACAGGCTCATTTCATTTACTTTGCACATAATACTACCCCAAATGAACTTAGACTGCTTGCTTCAAGCCATGGAAACTAAATAAATTTTATTATTCTTATTTTCCTTAGTTTACGGGCAGTCCTTTCCCACATGGAGACATATCTTGATAGATTTTAGAATGCTCTAGGAGCTAGGAATCGTTGTTACATCCAGTCCTCTAACACGGTCACTCCTATGAGTTTTGATAACTAACGAAGATTGCTCATCTGGGTGCTAGGCTAACCTGATAACTACCGAAAAAGTTTTTTTACCGAAAAAGCTAACCTGATAACTACAACCGGAAGTGTGTATACATTTGGTTAGCCTTGGAGTAGAACTCATGTCTCTGCTACAAGCTCTACATAATTGTCCTTGTTAGGAAGATAATTGTTTGCATGTCCTATAAATTTGAGCAAGTTAACCCCTTTGTGGTTTCTGCATCTCCGTACATGTACATCAGTAGGCTCCAGAAGACTAGCTAGCTGATCCTCTGTCAGTAGGTTGCTTCCGTATTCCAAATGAGTGTCGCTCTTGTACAAGAGGAATTTTCTTCCTCTAGTACATGGCTGAGCTTACCAGTCTGGCAGTATCCAAGATGACCTCCTATTTCTCAATTTATTGCCTCGCCTCAATTTATTGATTTGTGTAACGCAAACCTGTTGTTTGCTTAAGTACTTCCTTCATTTAACTCATTGTATGTAATTCTGTCATTTTACTCTGCACCTTCATGTAGTGGGTTTCTTTTATGATACACATGCCATTGTTTTTAACTTTGTGCTCTCGTATTTTGATGTTAACATTCAACATGATCTAAACACGCAGGAATTGCAAATGCACCAAGTGAAGATGATGGGCATAGTGGCATCACAACATTTCAAAGTGTTGGATGTATTATAAGGGCATGTGTATAGCAAGGCGTGTATGGGCTCATCTCCAGTTCATGGGGCTGCGCCAATGGACGTCGGCATGGCGGCATTCGAGACTGAGTACAACATCTGGGTGGGCAAGAAGACTACAACCGGGCACTGAATTTCTCAGCCTTCTTTATCCGTTGATTTTGTTTTCTCCCTGTGCACGCAAGATCAAGCTCAATCCTACTCCTTGGTTGTTGTTCTTGTAAGCTAGGATCAATGATAAGTAAGGTTTCTGTCAGAGTTACCATCTTGCTGGCGTCATACTAGAGCCTGCAAATACATGAACTATTTATCTTCTGATCCTTGCTGTATTGTAAGAAAGACACGATTTTTCTTGGTACTTGTCCTGTCTAGAATTTCTGTTTGTCTTGTCAAAATTATGGCTTGTTTGCTTAATTATAATGGAACTGAAGTTGCTAGTAGAGTGGTAACTAAAAAAAATCAAATTTTCTTCTCCAGTAAGTCTGGAATAGCTTTCCTAAACCATGTGTTCATGATAATCTTTATATTGACTAGAATTAAGTGTCTCGAACAATTGATCTTCCTTGAGTGTATTTTTCAAAGGATGTCTTCCTCAAGTGTATTTTTCTATGACCATATACCTGCATGCACCTGCAATACTACATAACAGTAGAAACTGCATAACTTCCAATACTTTCGGTATGGATGTTGTGCTGTTGTTCTAGGTAGATATGCTCTTCTTTCTTGATGTCATTTCCTCACATAGGTACACAAGAGACTGTAGTGTGGTGTGCGCAGGGGGAGAAGGCGCCCATCATCACCAGAAAGTCCGTCGGCATGCGTGGCGTTCACTCTGATGCTGCCTGCACTGCCCCTCTGGTGGCTTCTTCTTCGACTTCGGCATTGGTAAGCCACTGGTTCCTCTCTCTCCATCTCTCATGCTCTGTATGCCCATGGCCGTTGAGCCATACTAAATTTTGTGCTAGCAAGAAGTCAAGTATGTGTTCACCAATTGGGTCATGTTCTTTCTGTCTTTGTGTTCTTGAAAGGTCTGTGTGCTTGGCAAATGGCCAAGGCAGCCAAGTAGATTAGATATTACTATGTTGCCTTGTCATATGAAATCACCGCCGTATACACATGCAAACAATTTTTTCACATGCATTTTATCGACACGCAAACAATTTTTTCACATGCATTTTATCAACATCTACCGCCGTATTACTATGTGCTAGCAAGAAGTCAAGTATGTGTTCACCAATTGGGTCTTGTTGTTTTATAATCATATTTCTTTGAACCCTGTACAACAGTAGCGGGTATTTGATGTCCGAGTGTTGGAGCTACATGAATTGATCAAAGTGAGTCTACCACAAATATATATTAGCTTATGATTTTTCCTCTTCACAAGTAGGTGGTTAGCTTATGGATATATGTTGTGTTGGTACCAGCCTTGTTGCTGGTTGTACCTTCTGGGACCACTGGGCGAGGATGACACCGTTCAGCACAAGTGTGGCCGGAGAAGCAGCTCTGCCTACTCCCGTGCTCAATCCGACGCCTCCCACCCCGCCCCTCTGGTGGCCTCTTCTTCCTCGGCTCCTTCATAGGTAAGTCGTTGGTTCTCTCTTGTGCTCTCTCATGCTATCTGTGCCCACGACCATCGAGACGTGGTATATGCTGGTATATGTAAATAAGCTTTGCACTTTTATTGTTCTATGCTCGTAGAGTCATAGAGATTGGTTCATTAGTAATAACTCCAAATAGTTAATGGTTTCATATAGAAAGCCAAACAAGTCAGATCTTGCGTTGTTTCGAGTAAATCTAGCTGGATCAATCATTTCTCACGTTGTACCACTGCAGTATGTGAGTGTGGCTTACCCGATGTGTTTATGACCTCAGAGAGAAGATGAGGGAGATCCTCCACATTCAGGGTGGGCAATGTGGAAATCAGATTGGTTCCAAGATCTGGGAGGTGGTGTGCGATGAGCATGACATCGACCCCACGAGGCGATATGTCGGCACCTCTCACCCGCAGCTGAAGCGTATCAATGTCTACTACGATGGGGCTTCATGTGGTCGCTTTGTGCCCTGTGCCGTCCTTATGGATCTTGAACGTGGTAGTGTGGACAGTGTCTGTACTGGACCGTACGGGCAGATATTCTACCCTGAAAACTTTGTGTTTATGCTGCTGCTGGTAACAACGGAGCCAAGGGTCATTACACCTACGGTGCTGAGCTCACTGATTCTGTTCTTGCCGTTGTCAGGAAGGAGGCTGAGTAGTATGACTGGCCTTCAAGGGTAATTGAAACTGCATATAAATTTGCTAGAGTTTAATATCCTTATGGCGGTATTTACTTATGTTAAATTGGGTTTGGATATCATAAGACAATGTCTCATAATACACAGTTTTGAATTATGTCATCGTGAAATAAGTAGTTTTAGGCTACATTATGTAGTATGCCAGTAATGTTAAATGATTATGGCGTGGCATCTTCTTGTCCATATGCATCTTTTTTTATAGCCATTATTAGTTGTTTGTGAATAATAGTACAGAGTTGGAAATCGTACATACTTGGATAACTTTGTGTTTGATTCGAAGTTATTACTTGGTCGATGCTTTGTAGATCTCGTATATTGTTGTATTGTTGTCGGGGCACTCATTACTTTTGTTCTGGTGAAATATTTTAATGGTGCCATCTAGCATAACCAATATTTATATGCCTCTGCTACTTCATCAAATATATTTAGGAATTTGGTGTCTAAGCAGTGGTTATCTACTTATGTTTCAGCATTACTACTTTTCACTTGGAATTTTTATTTACAAGTATCTATTTATGTTTTCAGATTTCCAAGTATGCCACTCTCTTGGTGGTGGAACTGGATCAGGCCTGGGAACACTTCTGGTATCATAGATCAGGGAGGAGTATCCTGACCGCATGATGCTAATGTTCTCTGTTTTCCCCTCACTGAAAGTATTTGATACTGTGGTTGAGCCTTGCAATGCCACTTTCAGTCCATCAATTGGTTGAGAGTGTAGATGGGTGCATGGTTCTTGACAATGAGGCCCTTTATGACATCTGTTTAAGGACTCTCAAGCTGACCACTCCCATCTGTAAGCAAAATCTTTACCTTCTTATTGTTACTTTCTACAGATGACTATGAGCATGATGTCAAGTGGTGCTTCCTAATTCAGAATATTTTTAAATACCTGTTATAGTATGATTAATAACACAAATATTAAAGCATACTTTCTATTCACAACTGAAAAGAGCATGATGTAGTCCATTTATAATTTTGTATACACTTCTGCACTATTTTGCTATTTGAAGTGCACCATTATGATTCAGATCTGTCTTATTTGAGATTCTGCTTAAGTAGGATCTGTGTGAATGACTGTTAGTTGTTATGCTAATCTGTCCAAGTGTTTGTTACTATATGGTATTATTATTTCTTCCTGGATGCTATCTTTTACCGCTGCTTTGTATTGTATGATTAAGCGTGCTATTATTTGGTAGCATTTTGATATGATAGGTGCTATCATTTTCATGGAATCAATCGTATTTATGTGTTGTGCTTTAGTGTAAGGATACATCTTCTAGTGTTACCTATCAATCATGTGTATGTGTAGGGCAAAAGTGAAACTGATAGGGAAAATACCTAGAGTTGATCTTCTCTTCTTCAATTGGAGAGAAAGGAAGATTGCAATTTATGTTTTGCGAGAAGATGGCAAAATTTGTACTTTTCTTCAATTTGTGACCCCTTATATTTGTTTTTTGTTCATGTTTGGATTTCTTTCGATTTGGCGCTATCACAGGTGATATGACTTTCTTGTGGTGTGTGTTGCAGCCCGGAGTGGAAGCTCAAGCTGAGGCGAATGAGCACGACTCTCCTCCTTCCTTGCTGCCATCGGGCTCGAGAGTTTGGGAGGGAGTAGAGGAACTTTTAGGGAAGATCCTTAAGAAATTTCTTGGCTCTTGAATGTGTGCGGAAATGAAGGAGGATAAGCTCAAAGTGATGGATGAGTACAACAATTATAGGTTATACTCCACATCTTTTATTCTTTAGATGAATAATAAAAATTCAGAGCTTAAATATTGACCACTTTTAGTATGGTGATTAATTCATTCCAAACTTCTAATGCTTGTTCAATTTTGTGTATGCATTATGAGAAATGATATAGCCTATGTCAGTATGTCAATATTGACCTTCCACACCGCTTAGTGCCAATAATTTTTGTGAAACTTATCCAGTCAATTATGCTGAAATTTGACCTAATTTCTATTTTTGGCACTTAAGACTCCAGAACCAGAAGGGATCTTCCCCTTGTGATTAGAAACATAGTCCCTCTGTAAACAAATGTAAGACATTTTAGGTCACTACTTTAGTGATCTCAAATGTCTTACATTTGTTTGCAGAGGGAGTAGTTAGTACATTTGGTTGCATTCCATGTGTTGCTCTCCATGTACTACTGTTTGTTTATCGTTGACATGCTTTCCTGCTATCATCAAGATGAGTTCGTTGGAGATGGTACTAGTATTCCAGAATAGATCTTTCCCTCAATTAGGAAAGTAGTAGTTTTATATTTCTATTCACAAATAACCTCGCTGTCTCATTGCACCCTAGTGATGGTCTGGTCCGTTGTATTGAGCAAGTTTAACTTGGTCTCCTAATGGAGGTTGCCATGTCCATTTCCTACCTCTGAAAAGTGCTTCAATGCTACAATACTAATCCTACGTAGCTAGTTTCATTTTATGAATAACATGATTACCGGCATCCATTCCTAACTCCATTGCCTTGTTGGATGTAATGTGGAAAAACTCAAATTTTTTGTTGTAGGTAAATGTGCAGTTTATTGGGATGTATTGCCTCCTGCGAGTGCGTCTGCTGGCCATATAGGTTGGGTTCGGTCTTGTCATCTTTGTCTAGCTCTCCACCATCACTGTGCAATGGTAACAGCTACAAACACTAAATGTGAGTTCTCCCGAGTCTCTCTTCTTCCCTTTTCTCTGAGCATGTTATCATTGAGCCATGGCTGTACTTGGAGATTTGGGTGACATGGCTACTGAGGTTTTGGATTTGGCCTCAATTAGATCGGTAAAGGATTCTTTGTGGCTACGTAAGCATCATGTTCTGGTTTTATCAAAGCGTTCTCTCTATTTTAGCATTATTGGTAAACATACCTGTCAAGTTACTTGCCATGTCATTTTCTGAACCGTCACTTGCCATCAGATGTTCTTAACAAGATGAAGTCCATAGTGATGGATGCGTTTCTTGCTATTTCTTGCGGAACAAAAGCCAACTACGATATTATAAAAATGTTCTTAATTAGATATAGCATGTTTTATTTGATTCCACAACATGTTTTAGCTAGCATGCATTGTTCTGCTCTTTGTGTGTAGTTAATCGATGCATGCTCCCTTATGCAATCTAGCCCATGTATGTGTGTGTGTGTGGGGGTGCTCATGTGAGCTATGTTACCTGAAATTACCGAGTGTATGTTGTTCTGCATATTATTAGCAGACCATTTTGATGTTCTGCACAGTATATGGCACATGAGCTTATTTCCTTCTTTTTGTAGTCACATTCTTATATGAACCTGACCAAGTGGATGGGTTGATGTCCACTGCTCCAACCTTCTTCGTCCAGTCGCAGGAGAAGTTCCTGTTCCAGGAGGACCAGTCCTCTGTCAAATCGGTAATACCATAGCGAAAATTCGCATATTTCCTATCACCAGTCTCTTGGACTCATCTGTGCTTGACTTCCTTTCCCTGTGTTGCGATGTGTGTGTAGATGCTGATTAGGAACACGCCATAGGTGTACCTCATGTAGGTCACCGATAGCTGCATGGGGCCAAGCTCGAGATCATGGAGCCATGCTCTAGCGTCAAGGATAGCTGAGCTAGCTGCTCCTTTCTTCCCGCTGTTGTTGTGCACAGATTTTCTCTCGTTACATGGCGAGAGAGTTTTCATCGTGAGTTTCACGCTCGCAAGTTCTTCATTCATTTTCTTGTTGTGGATGCAATGAATCAATATCATTTGTTTTCCACTTCTCCAGCAACCAGTTTTGTACATTTCTTTGCCCACATATCTAGACATTTTCTTTGAACCGTTTATTTATCAGATTGATTGCTCTGCTAGATTTACAAGTAATTTCTCAGATTGTTTTATTTATGTCTGTCCTTTGGAGCATGATGATTGTATTATGTATTTCCTTTCTACAATCTAGGATGATCTTGGTTGCTCCCTTGGCTGCTACAAACGTATCTAGCTATGGTGATCTTAGATTTGCTAGCAATTTGTTGCATGTGGCTTGGTTTGCATATATCTTGTCTACATTCCATGACTTGTCCAGTGATAAACTACTGTTGTTGATTGGATGCATGTTTTGTGCTTCAGATGTACGATGGTGTGCCAAACTTTTGTCCCAAAAGCCGGTGTTGGTGCCATTGAGATTGACGAAGACCACCCCCAAAGGTGTCAAGGCACCAAGTACCCCTGAGAGAGAGGAGCCATTGGTAAGTTGTGTTTTTCCTGGGTTTGCCCACCTTGCTCCAAGGCCTAGCCATCGAGCAGGGAACCAATAGAATTCAGCTTGATCATAGTTAGTATTACTCCTTGCCAGTTCACTCGCAGACTGCGACATTATGTGCGCATCCATTGTAGTGGATCGGCTGGCTTTGGCTATTGTTACTTGCAACCTATAACTCGCAGTCTTGTGTAAACTACATCATGTTATGTTCATCTATATGGATAGAGTTCTTTCAGCATAATGTGTTTGACTGATGCATGTGTACCTATTACTGAATGCAAGGGAACGAAGCAAGGTGTGTCTTGTACTATTCGAACTTGTCGCAATTTTGGCCTTGTTTGTAAGAAAATTCAACCTCAATGGCGTTGACTAGAAAATGCTAATGTGGTGCCAAAATATTGTTTGTCCATTATGGGTTGATACTAGTTGTTAATCTTGTTCTCTCTCTCTCTCTCTCTGCCCAGGTAGGGGTCAGCCACTGGGAAGTTTGATCTTATGAAGGGCGAGAAGACCAATGAATGGAGAGCTTGGTCGTAGTTTGGTTGCTGCTTAGCGGTGTGAAGTACCTGATGGGTTGTCGTTTTGTTGGTTGCTAGCTCTTCTTAGTTCCTTCCGTATTCAACCGAAGGATGGGATTTCTCTTTGGTGCATCGATATCATTCATCATTCAGACTGAAGAATGATAAGACAAGGAGAGGCCAGTAGTGTAGTTGAAGTTGTTAGATTCATCGATGGCCTTATCTACTTTGTGGTGGTGTTGGATTAGCTAGTTAGCTATTTGTAAGTGATCTAGTAGGATGGTGATATGGATGGAATGTATAGCCTGACTTGGATGTCATGAACAAATTTTTAAATGAATAGCACATCATCATTCTTATTGATTTGGATACTTCCCCACCAACGCGTTATGCTGTCGAAATTTTTAGCTAAAGTTTACCTAACTTGTCAAAATTTTGGCCTTGTTTGTAAGAAAACAAAAGCTTTAGAGCCTTAACTGCAAAATGCTAGGGCCTTGGATGCGGTGGCGGTGTTTCTTGGACAACTGCAACGATGTTTACTATTCTTTGCGGGCCATTTAGTTTATTTGGTTCTTTATTTAGTTAAAATTCAGTGCTAAAACCCACCATGTTAACATCTACAATTCTAAATTTATACAATTTGAAAACTGAAGTCATGACACATCTAATGTTGTTCATTTCACATTCTGAATGTTGATATTTTTTCTATAAATTTGGTCAAAGTTTACGAAGTTTGACTTCACATAAATCTTATATGCGAACTAAAAAGGACCGGAGGGAGTACTGCAAAAACACTTTTAGCCGGAACCGAACACCTCAAAGTATTTGAAACCACAGTTTTTCAAGATCCTGAATTATTCTTGGAATATTTTATAAAAATACTTTGCAATCAAACACACCCGACCTTTTCCAGAAAGGGTCAAAATCTGAGAAAAACAATGGAGAAGTTTCAGCTAGAATCACGCTGGCAATGTACATACGACAGAAAGATCCATAATCCACCCCATCATAACTGTCCTGGATTTTGGGAGCTGCAACGATGGAGAAAAAGATAGAAAGAGATCTCAAAGCCTCAGATGTGTATTCTCGATTGATTGGCTACTAACTACTTCCTCTGCTCCTAAATATGTGACATTTTGACAGTTCAATTATATTTAGGAACTGAGGTAGGATGTATTTGAAAGGTCTATTAGCACAATCATGTTGGTTTGTCATAAAATCGAGCAATTGGAATTGATTAGTCCCTTTCTATTTGTCTCCTTGATTCTTTGTCGGGCCACTGAGCTTCTTCCCTATATCGATGCATGATGGCATTTGAGGATTTACTGGATGTTTATAAAAAAAATTGCTACCAGTATTTCATGGACAACTAAAACGACCACCCAAAATGCGGAATCAGCCCTTAGTGCTTCTTTTTAGATGACATGGAAATGCATTATAGATGGTTTCTACTTAAACTGTGATTTATCCTACAATGCCCAATCAAAATACAAAAATGTCTTACAAAAGAAAATTACCATGTAATTAGGGCCCGCAGTGAAATTCATGGGGCAGGGGGGGGGGCTAATTGGGTAACGAGGAGGACACGTACTCTCCATCTGCAGGTTATTGTTCCAGCAGAAGAAAGATCAACGCGCAATAATTTCATGCCAAGTATCACTTTAAGGTACCAAGTCCAACAACAACAAAAAATAGTGTTATAAACTCACGATGTTTGAACGGTTAAAAATTCAAAACATATAATGGTTTAATTTTTCCAAAGCTATTTATTTTTCTAAATCAAGGAACATTAAGGCTCCCAATTACCAACGATCAAAACTGATAGCAAACCATGAGATGTCAAAATGTTTAGCCTTGCTTTAAAGGAGTGTTCATGGCTCTGGCGTCCACTCGTACTCTAATGTTGCCTCATTAACCGGAGAGCGTGCGCTCCACTTCCCTCTAGGGCGTGGAAGCGTTAACATCGATGTATCTATGGTCGTTTTGTGGCGCGGTGGGCTTTCATCATCTAAACTATCGTCACATGAGATCTCTCTAGATGCCTCAACAATCACAGTCATCCTCTCGAGCACTTGTGAATTCTGGATCAACAAGTGTGCCATGTCATGGCACTCCTGCCCAGAGAAGCCACTGAACTCCACCTCGCAAAGATGATCCAGTGAGATCTTGTCCTCCTTCCATCTCCCTACACGTCCGCATATGCAGCACCCCTCCCCACACCGATCAAGGTACTTTGATGGTCCATCCAATCAAGCCAATATGGAAACTTATAAATATAGTTAGCAATTACTCATGAACCTACGAATCCATGGTTAAAAATTGTCTAGCTCATGTGGTGTACATATTCGACCGTCGGTGATGGTTGCTCCTCCTTTCATTCCCGAGTGCATTACACTAAATTGTCTAGCACACGGGAATGAAGGAGAAGCTACCCCCACGACAACAGTCGGGATTCTTCGTCCTCTCATACATATATGGTTGGAGACTCTCCCTCACTGATTCCTCTATGACATTTGCGACTGCCGATGATGGTAGCCCCTCCTTTCATTCCCGAGTGCATTACACATTGTGTCTAGCACACGGGAACGAAGGAGAAGCTACCCCCACGACAACAGTCGGGATTCTTCGTCCTCTCATATAGGTGGAGACTCGACGGACTTAAAGTCAACCCAAGGACTCATATTATAGGACTCATATTGACATGGAGATTTGGCTGGTCTCATCTCGAGGTCGGAGGAGGGTCGGTGATGGGGATGACGACGCGGATGATGGAGGGGGCTCCTAGATTTATGCATAGTGCTCTCCAATTTTAGCATTCAAAGTAGGAGTACTTTTCCAATTTGAGCATTCAATAAGCAAAACCAAATCGTAAAATAAAGTAGTATTCAAATTAGCATGCATTCAATTATAAGCAAAAGTACATCACTCTTGTGTCCGTACATCGTCGAATATTATCACTAGTAATACTCCTCGAATACTATCATTCATATAGCATCGCTAATACAGCTAGAACCGTAGCGCCCGACGGGTATCGTCGCGGGCGGTGGACACCCAAAGAGAAGGAACCATCACAGGATCATAGCTCCTGTGAGATCCCTGAAGAACCTGCCAGGTATTGTCGAACCTGCCCTCCAACGCAACCATGTAGCGACAGACGTGCTCGTCCTCCTCGCTGACACGGTGACGTACCACCTCCGTGGTGTCCGGAAGCCTCGTCACCGTCACTGGCCCACGCGACCGCCACCAAACAAGGATTGGGTCAACAACGGGCTGGCTCCTCACCAACCTACGCCCCCCGGAAGGTAGCACCTCCCAATACCAGTCGGGCGGAACCCATTCCTGGACATGACCCCTCTGATCAAGCTGGCCTCATCCGCCGAGTCGACGACGAGGATGCGGGATAGGCATTGTCTATGTCAATGCGGGGTTAATTGCTTGAACTAAAAAAAATAAACTAGTTCTATTAATTTTCTTGCTAAAATAAAGTAGTTTTATTAAATCAACTAGTTCAACTACTAAGCACTTACTATAAATAAATAAAATAAAGTAGTTCTTACTAAAAATAAACTACTTCTATATATAGTAAAATTTAATAAAGTAGTTTTATTAATTAATCAACTAGCTCAACTACTAAGCACTTACTATAAATAAATAAAATAAAGTAGTGCTTATTAAAAATAAACTACTTCTATATATAGTAAAATTTAATAAAGTATTTTTATTAAATCAACTAGTTCAACTACTAAGCACTAACGTAAAATCGATATCTACTCATAATTAACCTAAATAAAAAATTAATACATATACGAAAAAAACATATATAAACAAAAAAATGCTATGAACATTATATTCATACATACATACCACATCCATACATATATATACATTATATATATGAAAAAATGCAATGAAAAAAATAATACAAATTATATGAAAAAAATGAAGATTGCCGTGGCGCGGCGGCGGCTCACATCGGGGACGGAGGGCGACGGCGTGGGTGGCAGAGGGCAACGTCATGGGTGGCGGAGGGCAACGACGACAGCGGCGGGCCAGGGGCGGAGGGCGACGGCGACGATGACGGCCGACGACACAGCTCAAGGGCGCGCGACGGAGGGTGACGGTGACGGCGGCGAGGGCGAAGGGCGACGGCGACGTGCGACAGCATGGGCTCGGGGGCACAGGCGACGGCGGCGATGGGCACGGGCGGGGGGCAGGGCGACGGCGGCGACGGGCGCGGGCGAATGGGTAGAGGGTGGCGGCGGCGGCGGGAGATTGAGAGGAACTGAATGAAAATTTCACAAGTGTTGATTATATAGATAGAGCATTGGTCCCGGTTCGTGGCACCAACCGGGACCAATGCCCCCCTTTAGTCCCGGTTGGTGCCACCAACCGGGACCAAAGGCCTCTTTTCAGCAGCCCAAAGGGCAGGAAGCAGAGGGCTTTGGTCCCCGTTGGTGACTGATACATCTCCAACGTATCTATAATTTATGAAGCATTCATGCTTTATTACTATGTGTTTTGAATGATTATCGGCTTTATTATACACTTTTTTATTACTTTTGGGACTAACATATTAACCGGAGGCCCAGCCCATATTGTTGTTTTATTGCCTGTTTCAGTATTTCGAAGAAATGTAATATCAAACGGAGTCCAAACGGAATAAACCTTCGGCATCATGATTTTTTTGGAAGAATATCATCCTGGAGGCTTGGAGGTCAAGTCGGAAGACCCTCGAGGAGCCCAGGAGATAGGGGGGCTCCCCCCCCTACAGTGCACGCCCCCCTGTCTCGTGGACCCCTCGAGCACCACCCGACCGACTTCTTTCGCCTATATAGTCCCACGTACCCTAAAAACATCCATGGAGAAGATAGATCAGGAGTTCCGCCGCCAGAAGCCTCTGTAGCCACCAAAAACCTCTCGGGAGCCTGTTTCGGCACCCTGCCGGAGAGGGAACCCATCACCGGTGGCCATCTTCATCATCTCGGCGCTATCCATGACGAGGAGGGAGTAGTTCACCCTCGGGGCTGAGGGTATGTACCAGTAGCTATGTGTTTGATCTTTCTCTCTCGTGTCCTCTCTCGTGTTCCCTCTATTGCACGATCTTGATGTATCCCGAGCTTTGCTACTGTAGTTGGATCTTATGATGTTTCTCCCCCTCTACTCTCTTGTGATGAATTGAGTTCCCCTTTGAAGTTATCTTATCGGATTGAGTCTTTTATGAGAACACTTGATGTATGACTTGCCGTGCTTATCTGTGGTGACAATGGGATATCATGTGCCTCTTGATGTATGTTTTGGTGACCAACTTGCGGGTTCCGCCCATGAATCTATGCATATGGGTTAGCACACGTTCTTGACTCTCCGGTAGAAACTTTGGGGCACTCTTTGAAGACTTTCTATTGGTTGGATGAATCTGAGATTGTGTGATGCATATCGTATAATCATGCCCACGGATACTTGAGGTGACAATGGAGTATCTAGGTGACATTAGGGTTTTGGTTGATTTGTGTCTTAAGGTGTTATTCTAGTACGAACTCTTTAATAGATCGATCCGAAAGAATAACTTTGAGGTGGTTTCGTACCCTACCATAATCTCTACCTTTGTTCTCCGCTATTAGTGGCTTTGGAGTGACTCTTTGTTGCATGTTGAGGGCTTGTTATATGATCTATCTATGTTATTATTGTTTAGAGAACTTGCACTAGTGAAAGTATGAACCCTAGGCCTTGTTTCCTATCATTGCAATATCATTTACGCTCACGTTTACCACTTGTTACCTTGCTGTTTTTATAATTTCAGATTACAAATACCTATTTCTACTATCTATTTTGCACTTGTATCACCATCTCTTCGCCGAACTAGTGCACCTATACAATTTACCATTGTATTGGGTGTGTTGGGGACACAAGAGACTCTTTGTTATTTGGTTGCAGGGTTGTTTGAGAGAGACCATCTTCATCCTATGCCTCCTACGGATTGATAAACCTTAGGTCATCTACTTGAGGGAAATTTGCTACTGTCCTACAAACCTGTGCACTTGCAGGCCCAACAGCGTCTATAAGAAGAAGGTTGTGTAGTAGACATCAAGCTCTTTTCTGGCGCCGTTGCCGGGGAGGTTAGCGCTTGAAGGTATATCTTTAGATCTTGCAATCAAATCTTTTTGTTTCTTGTTTTATCACTAGTTTAGTTTATAAAAGAAAACTACAAAAAAAATGGAGTTAAGTTTGTCTCATACGCTTCGTCTTTTTAATATCTTTCGTGAGTATGATGAAAAGGAAAATTGTGCTCAAGTGCTCGAAGAAGAAATCTATAGAATGTTTGATACCAAATCTTTGAATGATGAGCATGATTGCAATGTTGTTAGTATGAATTCCATGAATATCCATGATGCTAATGATATGCAAAGCCGCAAGCTTGGGGAAGCTATGTTTGATGAATATGATATTTTTTGCCCCCCAAGCTTTGATGAGAATATTTATTATGATGAAAGCATGCATCCTATTTATGATGATTATATTGATGAAAGTGGGTTTGTAAGAGTGTCAACTTTAGTAAGTAGTGATCCCACTATTTTGGAGGATGTTGAATATTATTGTGATGAACATGAAAGTGGATTTGGAAGAGTGTCAACTTTATTTAGTGATGATTCCACTATTTTGGAAGAGGTTCCAATTGATTATGAGAACAAAGTTGCTATCTATGATGATTATTGTGATGACTTGTATGCTATTAATAATAATGATAACCATGAAACTTGTCATCATGATTTTAGTTTTCAATTGGATTATGCCTCACATGATAATTATTTTGTTGAGTTTTCTCCCACTATTTTTCATGAGAAGAATTTTGCTTATGTGGAGAGTAGTAAATTTTGTATGCTTGTAGATCATGAAAAGAATGCTTTAGGTCCTGGTTATATTGTTGAATTCATTCATGATGCTACTGAAAATTATTATGAGGGAGGAACATATGCTTGTAGGAATTGCAATAATGTCAAGTTTCCTCCCTATGTGTTGAAAATCTTGAAGTTATGCTTGTTGTGCCATCCTATGGTAGTTGATTATTGTTCCCATAAGTTATTTGCTCACAAAATCCCTATGAATAGGAAGTGGGTTAGACTTAAATGTGCTAGTCATATGCTTCATGATGCTCCCGTTATGTTTCAATTCTTATCTTTTATGTGAGCATCATTGTCATCATCATGCCTAGCTAGAAAGGCATTAAAGAAAAGCGCTTGTTGGGAGACAACCCAATATTGACCCTTACTGTTTTTGTGTGTTCACATGATTATTCTACTGTAGTAATCATGTTTTATAGCTTTTGTTTCAATAAAGTGCCAAGTAGAACCTTTGGGAAGACTTGGGTGAAGTTTATGTGATCTTGCTGTGAAAAACAGAAACTTTAGCGCTCACGAGAATAGCTACAATTTTTTACTGGAGAGTGATTTTAGGTTGATTCTTTTTGAAGATGATCAATAGACAAATTCCTCAGGTCCAGAAATTTATTTAATAATTTTTGGGGTTCCAGAAGTATACGTTTGATACAGGTTACTACAGACTGTTCTGTTTTTGACAGTTTCTGTTTTCTATATGTTGTTTGCTTATTTTGATGCATCTATGGCTAGTATTAAGTGGCATGAACCATGGATAGGTTGGAGTACAGTTGATATTACACCAATATTAATTTAGAATGAGTTCATTACAGTACCTAAGTGGTGGGTTTTTTTTCTTATACTAACGGAGCTTACGAGTTTTCTTTTGAGTTTTGTGTGGTTGAAGTTTTCATGTTTTGGGTAAAGATTCGATGGCTATGGAATAAGGAGTGGAAAGAGCCTAAGTTTGGGGATGCCCAAGGCAACCCAAGGTAATATCAAGGACAACCAAGAGCCTAAGCTTGGGGATGCGCCGGATGGCATCCCCTCTTTCATCTTCGTTCATCGGTAACTTTACTTGGGGTTATATTTTTATTCACCACATGATATGTGTTTTGCTTGGAGCGTCATTTTCTTTTGTTAGTATTTGCTTGCTGATTTTTATAATAATGTTTTGCATCTTTATTTTCAATAAAAATGTCAAGGATAGCCTTTGTTGTGCTTATTTTGCTAGTATACATGTTGTTGTTTGAAAACAGAAGGTTTACCGCTGTTGCAAAAATTACCTAGAAAAGTCAGAGAATGGTATATCATTGAATATTTTTGCATATTATGCTATGATAAATGTATTACAGTAGGAATTTTAGCTCATAATTTTTGGAGTCAGGGAAGTATTGATACTCTTGCATTCTTTACAGACTGTACTGTTTTGGCAGATTGCTGTTATGGTTGCATTGTTTGCATATGTTTGCTTGTTTAATGATTCTATTTGAGGATAGGAGTATTAAATATGCCGAGGCATTTAGTATGCAATGTTGAATAATAATTTTAGTGATTTGTTACAGTAGAAAATGATAAGGTTTGCATTGGTTTATACTAACCTATCTCACGAGTTCTTCTTGAGTTTGTTGTGAATGAAGCTTTTGATAAAAAGAAGAGAAACCATGATACGAGAGGAATTAAGGAGACACAAAAGTTCAAGCTTGGGGATGCCCAAGGCACCCCAAGATAATATTTCAAGAAGTCTCAAGCACCTAAGCTTGGGGATGCCCCGGTAGGCATCCCACCTTTCTTCTTCAACAACTATCGGTTAGTATCGGTTGAGCCTAAGTTTTTGCTTCTTCTCATGAGTTGTGCTATCCTTGCAATGTCATTTTATTTTATTTTGCTTGCTTCTTGAATACAATACAAAGATCTGAAATTCTTTAATGAGAGAGAGTCTTCATATAGTTGCATAATTATTTAGCTACTCACTAATCTTCACTTATATCTTTTTGAGTAGTTTTTCATTTCCTCGTGTGCTTCACTTATATCCTTTGAGTAAATGGTTGAATGAGTTGAATCTCATAAATCTGAAATTATATATGCCTCATTTGCTTATCCCATGGGGAGTTATGACTTCACATCTAAGAAGTAGAGGTTGTAAATTTATTGACGATTAGCAAGCATTGTATTGGTCATTTGAACAATTCATGAAAGAATATTGAAGGAAGAGAGATTTCACATATAAATATATTATCATAGACATCTTTTATAATTGTGATCACTCATTATGTATGACATGCTAAAGAGTTGATGTTGGACAAGGAAGACAATGTAATGGGTTATGTTTTCTCACATCTCAGTTAAAGTATATTGTCATGGATCATTCAAACATGTTGAGCTTGCCTTTCCCCCTCATGCTAGCCAAAAATTCCTAGCACCAAGTAGAGATACTACTTGTGCTTCCAAATATCCTAGAACCAAGTTTTTGCCATGAGAGTCCACCATATCTTCCTATGAATTGAGTAAGATCCTTCAAGTAAGTTGTCATCGGTGGAAGCAATAAAAAATGCTCTCTAAATATGCATGACATATTAGTGAGGAGAAAATAAGCTTTGTACGAACTTGTTATGGAAGCAATAAAAGCGACGGACTGCATAATAAAGGTCCATATACAAGGGGCAATATAAAGTGATGTTCTTTCGCATTAAGATTTTGTGTATCCAACCCTAAAAGCGCATGGCAACCTCTGCTTCCCTCTGCGAAGGGCCTATCTTTTACTTTATGTCTTTTACTTTATGCAAGAGTCAAGGTGATCTTCACCTTTCCCTTTTTCATTTTATCCTTTGGCAAGCACTTTGTGTTAGGGTGATCCTGATATATATATATATATCCAATTGGATGTACGTTAGCATGAACTATTATTGTTGACATCACCCAAAGGTGAATACGTTTGGAGGCAACATTATAAGCCCCAATCTTTCTCTGTGTCTGATTAAAACTTCATAACCACAAGTATTGCGTGAGTGTTAGCAATTGTAGAAGACTATATGATAATTGAATCTGTGAAGTTTGCTAAACCAAAGCTCTGACATAGACTCTTCCTGAAAGTAAGATGAATTGCAATTGTTTGATGACTAAGAATGAAGTTTGCTAGTTTTCAAGAAAGTTTATGGTCTATGCTTTGACATGTGAATAGCTTGTTACTTTATCATGAAAAGTTTTATGAGATGAACTACTGTTATGACATATTATCATGCTAGAAAGGGTGATTGAAATTATCGTTGATCAAACTTGTGCTCCTTATAGCATTCACACTTCATAAATTCTTTCTTTATCATTTACCTACTCGAGGACGACTAGGAATTAAGCTTGGGGATGCTGATACGTCTCCAACGTATCTATAAATAATGAAGCATTCATGCTTTATTACTATGTGTTTTGAATGATTATGGGCTTTATTATACACTTTTTTATTACTTTTGGGACTAACCTATTAACCTGAGGCCCATCCCATATTGTTGTTTTATTGCCTGTTTCAGTATTTCGAAGAAAAGGAATATCAAACGGAGTGCAAATGGAATGAAACCTTCGGCATCATGATTTTTTGGAAGAATATCATCCTGGAGGCTTGGAGATCAAGTCAGAAGACCCTCGAGGAGCCCAGGAGATAGGGGGGCTCCCCCCCTACAGGGCACGTCCTCCTGTCTCGTGGACCCCTCGAGCACCCCCGACCGACTTCTTTCACCTATATAGTCCCACGTACCCTAAAAACATCCACGGAGAAGATAGATCAGGAGTTCCGCCGCCAGAAGCCTCTATAGCCACCAAAAACCTCTCGGGAGCCAGTTCCGGCACCTTGCCGGAGGGGGAACCCATCACCGGTGGCCATCTTCATCATCCCGGCGCTATCCATGACAAGGAGGGAGTGGTTCACCCTCGCGGCTGAGGGTATGTACCAGTAGCTATGTGTTTGATCTTTCTATCTCGTGTTCTCTCTCGTGTTCCCTCTATGGCACGATCTTGATGTATCCCGAGCTTTGCTACTGTAGTTGGATCTTATGATGTTTCTCCCCCTCTACTCTCTTGTGATGAATTGAGTTTCCCCTTTGAAGTTATCTTATCGGATTGAGTCTTTTATGAGAACACTTGATGTATGTCTTGCCGTGCTTATCTGTGGTGACAATGGGATATCATGTGCCTCTTGATGTATGTTTTGGTGACCAACTTGCAGGTTCCGCCCATGAACCTATGCATAGGGGTTGGCACACGTTCTTGACTCTCCGGTAGAAACTTTGGGGCACTCTTTGAAGTACTTTGTGTTGGTTGGATGAATCTGAGATTGTGTGATGCATATCGTATAATCATGCCCATGGATACTTGATGTGACAATGGAGTATCTAGGTGACATTAGGGTTTTGGTTGATTTGTGTCTTAAGGTGTTATTCTAGTACGAACTCTTTAATAGATCGATCCGAAAGAATAACTTTGAGGTGGTTTCGTACCCTACCACAATCTCTATGTTTGTTCTCCTCTATTAGTGGCTTTGGAGTGACTCTTTGTTGCATGTTGAGGGCTTGTTATATGATCTATCTATGTTATTATTGTTGAGAGAACTTGCACTAGTGAAAGTATGAACCCTAGGCCTGGTTTCCTATCATTGCAATATCGTTTACGCTCACGTTTACCACTTGTTACCTTGATGTTTTTATCATTTCAGATTACAAATACCTATTTCTACTATCTATTTTGCACTTGTATCACCATCTCTTCGCCGAACTAGTGCACTTATACAAATTACCATTGTATTGGGTGTGTTGGGGACACAAGAGACTCTTTGTTATTTGGTTGGAGGGTTGTGTGAGAGTGACCATATTCATCCTACGCCTCCTACGGATTGATAAACCTTAGGTCATCCACTTGAGGGAAATTTGCTACTGTCCTACAAACCTGTGCACTTGCAGGCCCAACAACGTCTACAAGAAGAAGGTTGTGTAGTAGACATCAGTGACACCAACCGGGACTAAAGGGGGGGCATTGGTTTCGGTTGATTCCACCAACCGGGATCAAAGAGGGGCATTGGTTCTAGTTGGTGCCACCAACCGGGACTAAAGGCCTTGTGCTGGCGCCGTGCAGTGGGAAGTTTAGTCCCACCTCGCTAGCTGAGAGACCTCAGCACCTGTTTATAAGTTGCGTTGCAGCTCACGTGATGAGCTCCTCTCTAATATGCACGCATTACTTGCCTACCCCTGTCAATGCCATGTTGGGCCTATTGGGCGTGCGGGCCTGCAGCCTGGCCCATGTACAAATGGGTTTCTAGTCGTATGCAGGCCGTGTGGCCCATTAGGCGGCATTTTTTTTATTTTTTCCAGTATTTTATTTGTTTTTTGAATTACTTATTTTCTTTTGATTTTTGCTTTATTTTTTATTCTTTTTGCTTTTAGCTCAGAATAATTATAAATTTTCTGTTACTCCATTAGTTTCCAAATTTGAATAGTTTAAATCTTAATTCTTTGAAATTTGTGTGAATCACTAGTTTGTGAATAACTTCACTATAAAAATATATTTTGAGTGATTCTTTTTCCTGCTATTTAATATTACTGCGTTTTATCATTATATTCAAAAACAGATTTTGTTATTTTAGTTTCTACCAAAAAAATTCTTTATGATGATTCTTTCTGCTTTTCATGTTTTGAACAGAAAATACTTTGATAATTTTAGTTGCATAAATTTTATATAATTTTAGCTTAAAAAATACTAGAGGTTTATAAAAGCTTTTTAGTTGATTCCTTTTGCTATTAGAGTTTTACAAAAGTTTTTTAGTTGATTTTTGTTTTGCTATTAAAGAATATCATAGTTTTGTTTTAGTTGATCATAAATGACACTGAAATTGAACTCCAGACTTTGTGTGTGTTCAAAATGCGCCATTCAAAGCCACATCATCAATTTTCAACCCTTTCTGACTTCATTTGTTATTTTCATGCATTTACTGATTTTTTAGCTATAAGACCTTGAAATTGAAAAGCATTTCAAATGAACTCTGAAAAGGTTGAAAGTTGGCATGGTATCATCATTTCACCCACATAGCATGTGCTAAAAAGTTGAGAGGGTTATGGGAAAAACTGGATACACTTCGTGTACAAAATGGACAATCTCTTTCGAAGTATCAGGGTTCCATATGGAAACTCATCTGTTATACTGGGATTCCATTTTTTTAATACTTATTTGAACTCCTGACTTTTTGTGTGTTCAAAATGCACCATTCAAAGCCACATCATCAATTTTCAACCCTTTCTGACTTCATTTGTTATTTTTCATGCATTTACTGATTATTTTGAGCTATAAGACCCTGAAATTGAAAAGCATCTCAAATGAACTCTGAAAAGATTGGAAGTTGGCATGGTATCATCATTTCATCCACATAGCATATGCAAGAAAGTTGAGAGGGTTACGGCAAAAACTGGATGCACTTCATGTACAAAACGGACAATCTCTTTCGAAGTCTCAGGATTTCATACGGAAATTTGTCTGTTACGATAGGCATTTCAAATGAACTACGAAAAGGTTGAAAGTTGGCATGGTATCATCATAATAGTTGTAGAGAAAGTCTTCACTGTTTCTTCGCTTGTGTCCTTTCCTTATTGCGTCGTAACCATGGATAATCTTCATCATTTATCAGGATGCTTGGGTCAGCCTTGACTTTGAAGGGAGGAATTTCATGAAACTTTTCATAATCTTCGGACATGTTTGTCTTGCCCTCCACTCCCAAGATGTCCCTTTTTCTTGATAGAACTATGTGGCGCTTTGGATCATCGTATGATGTATTCGCTTCCTTATCTTTTCTTTTTCTCGGTTTGGTAGATGATGACCCACAAGTATAGGGGATCTATCGTAGTCCTTTCGATCAGTAAGAGTGTCGAACCCAACGAGGAGTAGAAGGAAATGATAAGCGATTTTCAGCAAGGTATTCTCTGCAAGTACTAAAATAAGTAGTAACAGATAGTTTTGTGATAGGATAAATTGTAACGAGTAACAAGTAACAAAAGTAAATAAAGTGCAGCAAGGTGGCCCAATCCTTTTTGTAGCAAAGGACAATCCTGGACAAACTCATATAATAGGAAAAGCGCTCCCGAGGACACATGGGAATATCCTCAAGCTAGTTTTCATCACGCTCATATGATTCGCGTTTGGTACTTTGATAATTTGATATGTGGGTGGACCGGTGCTTGGGTACTGCCCTTACTTGGACAATCATCCCACTTATGATTAACCTCTATTGCAAGCATCCGCAACTACAACAAAACTATTAAGGTAAAGCTAACCATAGCATGAAACATATGGATCCAAATCAGCCCCTTACGAAGCAACGCATAAACTAGGGTTTAAGCTTCTGTCACTCTAGCAACCCATCATCTACTTATTACTTCCCAATGCCTTCCTCTAGGCCCAAATAATGGTCAAGTGTTATGTAGTCGACGTTCACATAACACCACTAGAGGCTATACAACATACATCTTATCAAAATATCGAACGAATACCAAATTCACATGACTACTAATAGCAAGACTTCTCCCTTGTCCTCAGGAACAAACGTAACTACTCACAAAGCTTATTCATGTTCATAATCAGAGGGGTAATAATGTGCGTATAGGATCTGAACATATGATCTTCCACCAAATAAACCAACTAGCATCAACTACAAGGAGTAATCAACACTACTAGCAACCTACTAGCACCAATCCCGGACTTGGAGACAAGAATTGGATACAAGAGATGAAGTAGGGTTTGGAGATGAGATGGTGCTGGTGAAGATGTTGATGGAGATTGCCCTCTCCCGATTAGAGGAGCGTCGGTGATGACGACGGTGATGATTTCCCCCTCCCGGAGGGAAGTGTCCCTGGCAGAACAGCTCTGCCGGAGCCCTAGATTGGTTCCGCCAAGGTTCCGCCTCGTGGCGGCGGAGTCTCGTCCCGAAAGGTTCTCCTTAATTTTTTTCTCATCGAAAGACTTCATATGGGAGAAGATGGGCGTCGGAGAGCCACCAGGGGGTCCACGAGGTAGGGGGGCGCACCAAGGGGGGGGCGCCCCCCACCCTCGTGAGCAGGGTGTGGGCCCCCTGGCCTTCATCTTTGGTGACGATTTTTCTTTATTTATTTTACGGTGTTTCGTGCAGTTTCAGGACTTTTGGAGTTGCGCAGAATAGGCCTTCAATATTTGCTCCTTTTCCAGCCCAGAATTCTAGCTGCCGGCATTCTCCCTCTTCATATAAACCTTGTAAAATAAGAGAGAATAGCCATAAGTATTGTGACATAACCTGAAATAACAGCCCATAATGCAATAAATATCGATATAAAAGCATGATGCAAAATGGACGTATCAACTCCCCCAAGCTTAGACCTCGCTTGTCCTCAAGCGAATAGCCGATAACAATAAATATGTCCTCATGTTTAGAGGTAGAGGCGTCGATAAAAATAAAATACGGACATGAAGGCATCATGATTATTTCATAACAGCAACATAAATAGATTTTGTCATATGATTACTCATGTTCAAGTGATGATCTTTTCACAAAGGCAAAATATGAATCAGAAACCTTATTGGGCACCAACAATTATAATCTCAGTCATTGAAGCAATTGCAATTTATCATAACATCAGAAAGAGTCTATGTCAGAGCTTAAAAGCAAGCCCACATACTCAATTATCACTTAGTCCTTCACAATTGCTAACACTCACGCGATACTTGTGGTTACGGAGTTTTAATCGGACACAGAGAAAGACAGGGGCATATAATTTTTCCCCACAACTTTTTACCTCAATGGTAATGTCAACAATAATAATTCATGCTCCCCCACATCCAATTAGATATATATATCATGTTCTTTCCAACATGCTGAGCTTGCCAAAGGAAAAAATAAATAAAAAGGAAAGGTGAAGATCACCGTGACTCTTGCATAAGGTAGAGGATAATAATAAAAGATAGGCCCTTCGCAGAGGGAAGCAGAGGTTGTCATGCGCGTTTAGGGTTGATGCACAAAATCTTAATGCAAAAGAACGTCACTTTACATTGACCCTTGTATGTGAACCTTTATTATGCAGTCCGTCGCTTTTATTGCGTCCACAACAAGTTCGTGCAAAGTTTATTTTCTCTGCACTAATAAATCATGCATATTTAGAGAGCAATTTTTATTGCTTGCACCGATGACAACTTACTTGAAGGATCTTACTCAATCCATAGGTAGATATGGTGGACTCTCATGGCAAAACTGGTTTAAGGGTATTTGGAAGCACAAGTAGTATTTCTACTTAGTGCTGAGAATTGGCTAGCATGAGGGGGAAAGGCAAACTCAACACGGTAGAGGAACCATGACAACATACTTTGTCTCAGATGTAAGAAAACATAACTCATTATGTTGTCTTCCTTGTCCAACCTCAACTCTTTAGCATGTCATATTTTAATGAGTGCTCCCAATCATAAAAGATGTCAATGATAATATATCTATATGTGAAACCTCTCTTTCCTTATTACTTCCTATTAATTGCAATGATGACCAAAGCTATATTTGCCAACTCCCAACAACTTTTAATCACCATACTTTTTCTATGTGAAGTCATTACTTTCACTAAGATCAATACGAACTCTTTGGTTCTTTTTATTCTTTTTCTTCTAATCACCCAAGATCATGGCAAAATACTCAAGCCCTTGACTCAACACTAATCTTTATTATATAGCTCATGAACTCGATTACAAAAAAGGATCATAAAGCAAAACTCAAAACTAGATCATGCCATGACTTTATTCTACTAAATCAAGATACTACTAATAGGATCGAACTAAGAAAAATGGTAAAGATAGGAGTTGTGATGGTGATACGATACCAGGGAACCTCCCCCAAGCTTGGCAGTTGCCAAGGGGAGTGCCCATACCCATGTGATTATTTGTCCTTCTTTGTTGTTGGCGTAATATTCTTAGCGATGATCCCCCTCAAAATACGGTTCTCCTCCTCGAGCTTATTGACCTGCTGCTTGAGGTCCATTATTTCCTTGCGAAGCTTTCCTGTAACGGTTAGAGCTCCTTGCACCCAAGGGTGTTGCATGGCTGCGGGAGAACCAGAGATACTTCTCCTCATATTTTTATAGGAAAGAAATTTAACATTGGAAGGGATAACCGAGTTTGGAATAGCTAAGCTCTGTAGTTCCCCCATCGTAAACCCAGCTCGGAAGCGAGAGGTGACTTCTTGATCTTCCATGGCATCTACTCTCATCAGGTCAGCCTCCATGTCTTCCTCTGTTGCCGGCCCAAAGTGGTCAGCGTCACTGTTTGCCCTTGGTTCCGGTGCCGGGTTAGATACCCAGCTCTCCCCGACTAACTCTTGAGAAGACATCTTGCTCTTATCTGCAGCAGCAACAACTCGAAACAAGAACAGGGGAGATTTGCGTGATACGAGAGTCAAAACCTTCGGGGGTATATATAATGAATTTTTACCGACCAAAATACGTATTGTGCAAGGAAACGGAGTCCGGAGGGCACACGAGGTGCTCACGAGGTAGGAGGGTGCGCCCTCCACCCTCGTGGAGGCCTCGTGTCCTCCCCGAACTGCTACTTATTTTTCTATTTTTCTAAATATTCCAAAACGGAGAAATATTGCCTTAAAAATTGTTTTGGAGTCGGTTTACTTACCGTACCACATACCTATTCCTTTTTGGGGTCTGGAACGTTCCGGAAAGTGTCCTTTATGTACTCCTCGGGGGTTACGGTTTCAATAATATTAGTTTCAACATTTATAGGATTATCTGAGATATAGTGTTTGATCCTTTGACCGTTTACCACCTTCGGATTTGTGCCTGCGAAGTTGTTGATTTTTATGGCACCGGAACGACAGACCTCCTCGATAACGTAGGGACCTTCCCATTTGGAGAGAAGTTTTCCTGCAAAAAATCTTAAACAAGAGTTGTATAGCAATACATAAACACCTACATTAAACTCACGCTTTTGTATCCTTTTGTCATGTCATCTTTTAACTTATTCTTTAAACAACTTGGCATTTTCATAAGCTTTGGTTCTCCATTCATCAAGTGAGCTGATATCAAATAACCTGTTCTCACCGGCAAATTTGAAGTCATAGTTGAGCTCTTTAATAGCCCAATATGCCTTATGTTCTAGTTCGAGAGGTAAGTGACATGCTTTTCCATAAACCATTTTATACGGAGACATACCCATAGGATTTTTGTATCCAGTTCTATAGGCCCATAGTGCATCATTAAGTTTCTTGGACCAATTCTTCCTAGACCTATTGACAGTCTTTTGCAAAATTAATTTGAGCTCTCTATTGCTCAATTCTACCTGACCACTAGACTGCGGGTGATATGGAGATGCAATTCTATGATTAACGTCGTATTTAGCAAGCATCTTACGGAAAGCACCATGAATAAAGTGTGAACCACCATCAGTCATTAAGTATCTACGGACTCCAAACCTCGGAAAAATAACTTCCTTAAGCATTTTAATAGAAGTGATATGATCAGCACTACTAGTTGGAATAGCTTCTATCCACTTAGTAACGTAATCAACAGCAACTAAAATATGAGTGTAACCATTAGAGGTAGGAAAAGGTCCCATATAATCAAAGCCCCAAACATCAAATGGCTCAATAACAAGTGAATAATTCATAGGCATTTCTTGACGTCTACTAATATTACCAATTCTTTGACATTCATCGCAAGACAAAACAAACTTACGGGCATCCTTGAAGAGAGTAGGCCAATAAAAGCCGGATTGCAATACCTTATGCGCAGTTCTATCTCCAGCGTAGTGTCCTCCATAAGCTTTGGAGTGAAACTTGCGTAGGATCTGTTCCTGTTCATGCTCAGGTACACAACATCTAATAACACCATCTACTCCTTTATAAAGATGTGGGTCATCCCAAAAGTAATGTCGCAAGTCATAGAAAAACTTTTTCTTTTGTTGGTATGTGAAGCTAGGCGGTATAAATTTAGCAACAATATAATTAGCATAATCAGCATACCATGGAGTGCTACGAGAAATACTTATGACATTTAATTGCTCATCAGGAGAAAGCTATCATCAATAGGTAGTGGGTCATCAAGAACATTCTCTATCCTAGACAAGTTGTCTGCAACGGGGTTCTCAGCTTCTTTTCTATCAACAATATGTAAATCAAATTCTTGAAGCAAGAGAACCCATCTAATGAGTCTAGGTTTTGCATCTTTCTTTTCCATAAGATATTTAATAGCAGCATGATTTGTATGAATAGTTACTCTAGAATCAACAATATAGGGTCTGAATTTATCACAAGCAAATACAACCGCTAAAAGTTCCTTTTCGGTAGTAGCATAATTTCTTTGAGCATTGTCTAGAGTGTTACTAGCATAATGGATAACATTCAATTTCTTATCAACTCTTTGCCCTAGAACAACACCTACAGCATAATCACTAGCATCACACATAATTTCAAAGGGTAAATTCCAATCAGGTGGCTGAACAACAGGTGCAGACACTAATGCTTTCTTAAGTATTTCAAATGCTTCTGCACAATCATCATCAAAGACAAATGGTACATCTTTTTGTAATAAATTAGTCAGAGGCCGAGAGATTTTTGAGAAGTCCTTGATGAACCTCCTATAAAATCCGGCGTGACCAAGGAAACTTCTTATACCTTTGATGTCCTTGGGACATGGCATCTTTTCAATAGCATCGACCTTGGCTTTGTCAACTTCAATACCTCTTTCAGAAACTTTGTGCCCCAAGACAATACCTTCATTCACCATAAACTGGCACTTTTCCCAATTCAAGACAAGATTAGTTTCTTCACATCTCTGCAAAACTCGAGCAAGATTGCTCAAGCAATCATCAAAAGAGGAACCATAGACGGAAAAATCGTCCATGAAAACCTCACAAACTTTCTCGCAAAAGTCAGAGAATATAGCCATCATGCATCTTTGAAAGGTAGTAGGTGCATTACACAAACCAAAAGTCATACGTCTATAAGAAAAAGTACCAAAAGGGCATGTAAAAGTAGTCTTTGATTGATCTTTAGCCGACACAGGTATTTGAGAAAAACCAGAATAACCATCTAGAAAGCAATAATGTGTATGTTTGCATAATCTTTCTAGCATTTGATCAATAAAAGGTAAGGGGTAATGATCTTTCTTAGTGGCCTTATTTAATTTGCGGAAATCAATTACCATCCTATAACCTGTGATAATTCTTTGCGGAATCAATTCATCTTTCTTATTAGGGACAACAGTAATACCTCCCTTCTTAGGGACACAATGGACATGACTTACCCACTGACTATCAGCAACGGGATAAATTATACCTGCCTCCAGAAGCTTGAGTATTTCTTTTCTCACCACTTCTTTTATTTTAGGATTCAAACATCGTTGAGGATCACGAACCGGTTTGGCATCCACTTCCAAATTTATTTTATGTTGACATAGAGTGGGACTGATGCCCTTAAGATCATCCAAAGTATATCCAATAGCGGCACGATGCTTCTTCAGAGTTTTCAATAATCTTTCTTCTTCATGCTCTGAAAGGTTAGCGCTAATAATGACAGGATATATTTTCTTTTCATCAAGATAAGCATATTTAAGATTATCAGGCAACGGTTTAAGCTCAAACACGGGACCACCCTTGGGTGGAGGAGGATCCCCTAGGATTTCAACAGGCAAATTGTGCTGCAGAATAGGTTCCTGTTTAAAGAATACTTCATCTATTTCCCTTCTTTCATTCATGAACATATCATTTTCATGGTCTAGCAAATAGTGTTCTAAAGGATCACTAGGACGTACAACAATAGAAGCAAGACCAATAATTTCATCCTTACTAGGCAATTTTTTCTCACAATGTTGTTTACTAAATTTAGAGAAATTAAACTCATGAACCATATCATCCAAGCCAACAGTAACAACATTATTTTCGCAATCTATTGTAGCATTAACAGTACGCAAGAAGGGTCTACCAAATATAATGGGACAAAAGCTATCTTGTGGAGAACCAAGAACAAGAAAATCAGCGGGATATTTGGTTTTCCCACACAAGACTTCAACATCTCTAACAATTCCCATTGGAGATATAGTATCTCTATTGGCAAGTTTAATTGTAACATCAATTTCTTCTAACTCAGCAGGTGCAATCTCATGCATAATTTCTTTGTATAAGCCAATGGGTATAACACTAGCACTAGCACCCATATCACATAAGCCGTGATAACAATGATCTCCTATTTTAACAGAAATAACAGGCACACCTACCACAGGTCTATGTTTATCTCTATCACGGGGTTTAGCAATTCTAGCAGTTTCACCAGTGAATTGAATAACATGCCCATCAATATTATCAGACAAGAGATCTTTAACAATAGCAATATTGGGTTCTACTTTGACTTGCTCAGGAGGTGTATAAGTCCTAGTATTGCTTTTACGAACAACAGCTGAGGCTTTAGCATGATCCTTCATTCTAACAGGCACTACTAGGGAAAACCTTATACACAGAATTTTACCAGTAGCGCTTGTTAAAATGAGGCGCTACTGCTACTTAGCAGTAGCGCGCCTGGCAGAACCGCGCTACTGTTACCCGCTTAGCAGTAGCGCGGCAGGAATAGAAAGCGCTACTACTATAATTGCCACACCGTTCCCGACGTGCTAGGTATAGTAGTAGCGCCCTTCTACGAACAACGCTACTACTACGGATTTTAGCAGCAGCACGTTTTCCCTCCCCACGCTACAATTAAAGCTATTTTCACCTAGCCCCCCGCGCGGCCTGATTCCCTCTCCTCTGCTTCCTCCCCCAATTCTCCTCTACTATTCCTCATCGCCTCCGCCACGCCGCCGTCTCCCCTGACCCCGCCTCACCGTCGTCTCCCCCCGACCCCCGCCTCGCCACTGTCTCCCCCGACCCCGCCTCGCCGCCGTCTCCCCGACCCCGCCTCGCCGCCGTCTCCCTCGACCCGCCTCGCCGTCGTCTCCCCCGACCCCGCCTCGCCGCCGTCTCCCCCGACCCTGCCTCACTGCCATCTCCCCCGACCCCGCCTCGCCGCGCCTCGGTGCCGCCGTCTCCCCGCCCTCTGTAAGCACTCTCCCCTTCCGATCCCTCTTCTCTGCTTAGTATGAACCCTAGCTATTAAGTGCTAGTTAGTATGAACCCTAGGCTATCTTTAGTGCTAGTTAGTTAATTACTTAGATGGTAATTAAGGCAATAGTTCCTAGGTACTTATTAGTTAGTAAGAACTAGGTACTAATTAGGTACTAGAATATTTTTATTTATAGTAAGTTTATTTTTAGTAAGAACTAGTTGAATTAATAGAACTAGTTAGTAAGAACTTGTTTCTATTTTTTAGTTAAAGCATTTTTTCCCGCCTCGACGTGGACGATGCCTATCCCGCATCCTCGTCGTCGAGTAGGCGGAGGACGACACCTGCTTGACCAGATCAGCCATGTCTGGGAGTGGGCTCCGCCGGGGTGGTACCGGGAGGGCGCTACCTACCAGGGGGCGCAGGTTGGTGAGGAGCCAGCCTGTCGTTGACCCGAACCTTCTTTGGTGGCGGTCGCGTGGGCCAGTGACGATCCAGAGGCTAGAGGACTTCGCGAAGGTGGTGCATCACCGTGTCAGTGAGGAGGACACGCACGTCTGTCGCTACTTGTTTGCGTTGGAGCACAGGCCGTTCTCCAATACCTGGCAGGTTCTCCGGGGATCTCACTGGAGCTATGATCCCGTGATGGTTCCTTCTCTGTGGGTGTCCACCGCCCGCGCCGATACCCGTCGTGTGCTAGAGTTTTAGTTGTATTAGTGATGTTATATGTATGACACTATTCGTGATGTATTAGTGATAATATTCGACGATGTACGGACGCATGAGATGATTTACTTTTGCTTATTGAATGCATGCTAATTTGAGTCCTATAAGATATTTTGAAATGTATATCTTGTGTTGCTCAATATCCAAGTGGCTGGTCATGTTTGCAGGTTACACCTCCGAGTGGCCTATGTTTTGCTGGAGTGTTGATTCATTTCCGTTCCGGCAAATTTTAGGCGCTCGATATGTCCTATTTTAGCAAAGGTCATGCCGGATTTTTCCGTGAATTTTGGCATGACTTGTGCCAGAATATGTAGGAAATATCGAGTGCCTCGATTTGTGTGTTGAGTATCTTGGTAGTTGTCTTCGATCGATTTTCAATTAATGTTTTAACTATGAACATAGGAAATGTCTGACGACGAAAAGGATTTCGGTATTTGCAAATACTACGAAGACGAGCGCGGTCTGTGCGACGGAATCTTCCTAGATGATGATAGGCGCTTCAGCATCAAGGTGGACGAGAACTTCGAAGTGGATACAGTAAGTCACAACGAGAAGTCTTTTTTCGTAATTAAGCATGACATCTGTTTCATTTGCTTCAACTTATATTTTTTTACTATTCTACTAGCGTATCCACTGCATGCAAGAGTTTTTGTATTGGATAAGATAGGTTTCAGTCATAGTATGGAGGAAAAGAAAGTTTACTTGAAGACCGAGCATGGTTATATTTTCCATGCAAAATTATACAATTCAGACGACTACACCTATTTTGGATGCAAAACATGGCGAGCACTATGCAAGACTTATGCATTTGAGCCTGATATGGTTATCACCTTTGATATTCGTCCGGAAGATAATATTGAAGGTAATACCGACATCTGGGTCGATGTGCAGATGCCTCTAGTTATACCATTATGTAAGTTTCTCAACCATATATATTTATGTCTTTGATATTCTTTATTCAAAAATAGTTGACAACTAATTTTATTGTCAGCTTATTTCGGTGCAAGCAAACATGTCCAACGCTTGGTAGACAGGACCGTATACTGTCCTGGGGCTGAACTCAATTGCGAGGAGCTCAGTCATTACGTTTCATGGCTTGAGGATCTTGATACTGTCAAGACAAATTTTCTTCCTGCATTTAGAAATGTTAGTACTGAAAATGTGCGACCAATAGTGTTCGTAATGAACTACGGTCACATCTATTTAGGAAGGATGGTAAGATTTTTACTATTTGTCATCAGTGCATCTTTTCCATACATTATTTTTGAAGCTAAACTTCATTGCTAAGTATGTTACCATCCGATGTTCTTCAACAGGACTCCCAATGAATGTTATGCCTTATGGGATCGAGACTAAAGGTACCATGAGTATTATCAGCTTACGGCCAAGATATCCTACAGATTACTTTAGTGCATTCAAGATTAGCGACGGATGCTTAATAGTGCAAGACTGGACCAAATATGTGATGGGGGAGCGCAGAGAAGTACTAGGGGGCAGCAAACAGATGCGCTACCCACGATTAGGAGACAGGTTCATCTGCATGCTCCAGTTTGATCAAGGAGGAGAGCCATACATGTTTTATGTTATTTTACCTAAGAGAGAGCAGCAGGAGTGATTAGCTAGCTAGAAATGAGTTTGAGGATGATGACACTAGTAGAAAAAGGACCTAATGTGAGAAACATTAGTACTGGGTCGCATATGAGCCGGCACTAATGCGCCCATTAGTGCCGGTAGTATGTGAGAGAGCGC